>JBAMCG010000121.1:2400000-3105000 GCA_037075325.1 Drosophila mayaguana | reverse complement strand
AGAAATTCTCCGATAGTTGAGATTGCTTGTAAAATATCTAACTAATTCAGAATAACAGTTTCCCCTCATTTAAGTTAATTTACTTACCATATGTCTCAAGACTTCCTCTGACTAAGACAGAGTAGAGCACTCAGAGCTAAGCCCCTTGTTTTCGCATAACTTTTCAATTTTCCTTGTCTATGTCTCGTCCAAAGTAGCTCGCAGTTTCCGCACTTAATTTATCGCCAGCAATTGCCAGTGGTATTCCCTCAAGTGATTTATATACGATATTTGTTATCGAATCCTTTCGACTCATCAGCTCCATTTGCTTTCGCGCTCAACTTTGAGCACATTTTGTTCCCTGGTCGAGTCAAGTTTTTGTGTCTGAGGCGAGAAACTTCTGGCTTGTCACTCATTAATTTGGCCGCAGCAGAACTTAAGATGCTGATGCCATTTACCAACACTGGCGGGAACCGCAAACGGCTCGCTGAAAGTATCGAATACAAAAACAACAGCGGCAATTGCTGCAGTCAGTGGATTACAGAAAAAAAAAGAAAAAACTCGCAAGAGAGTGTGGTGAAAAGGGGGAAAACTTTTGCAACAAATGTCCAAAAGCCACTTAACGGCGAATTAGAGCGAAAGCATTCACAGTAGCAGCAACAACAACAACAACTACAGCATAAACTACGACAACAGCAGCAGCAGCAGCAGCAGCTGCTGCAACAATCGCAATTCAACAGCAACTGAAAAGTACAGTTAACGCTTAAAGCGCACACAAAAGTTTTCAAGCGTTGCGACTCGCTCGCATAGCATCAATTAGAAGGACACGCCCCCTTCTGCCTTCTGCATTCTGCCTTCCGCCTCCTGCCTGCTGTCAGGGCCACACAGACCACTTGAGCGCAATTACGAATTGCAAATAACATGCAACCGCGACTAAATACCCACACAATACCCTGTAATTAAGGGGTGCACAGGGTGAGCGCAGCATGAGTCGTGCGAGTGGGGAGCTCCTGACCAGGAAATACCCTGTATCAGTGCAAGCTAATTTTACGGTGCTATTTATTGTGGTAGCTTAGTTGTTGGATAACCCATAGATTGGGTTTATTTACTTTACTTTATTATTATTATAATTATTATTATTATTATTATTATTATTTATATATTTTTATTTTTTATATATTTATTTTAAATATCTTATTTTATAGTATTTTATATTTAATATGTTTTTTATTTCTATTTTATTTATTTTTATTTTTTGCTTATTTATTATTTCTGTCTATTACCTATGAGTCTATAGTGCATTTACCCAAAATCTTAACCTCTTAGTGGGCCACTATGCCGGTACTTCAACGTCCACTTCAACTTCATCAATAGTTATATATGTATGTAAAACTAATATCGAAAGTATATAAAGTTCAGTTGTACATAAAGTTCAGTATATAAAGTTCAGTTGGCTCCCCCAGGCTCAGTCAGTTTATCTGCGAGATGATGTGGGTCCGCATATCTGAAACTGTATCTCCCAATCAGCTCCGCAATTTAAGAATTTTAAAAGTCCCTAGGCAGGACTGCATTTCTAAGGGACCAGCCAACTCCAGTCCATTTTCGTAGCGCTTTACTTTGTAGAACTGGAATTTTATTAATTGAGTTGCGGGCTCCAGAGCCCCATAAAGGCATTCCGTATAGAGAGGTTGAGAGGCTGAGTTTATTTGACAAAGCAAAAGTCTCTAGTATTAGATACGTTTTTGGAGGTTGGATGAGGTACCCAATGGCAACAATATGGAGTAGGCTACGCCTCCTTCAGATTGACACCAAGGCAAAAACTATTTGGGAATTCTAAGAATTCAGCTATGGGAGCTCTAATCTTACTCTAACTGCTACTATCCAGACCTATTGAGATATTGTTCAACCCTTTCTGCAGAGTTGTTGCCACTTTGGATTTATTCTGTTTGTGGACTTAGCTCCTGTGCCTGAGCTCTGATTTACGCCCACTCACTTGGCACTTGACATGGGCCACATAGATGATTCTACATGTGTATATGTATATTTATACATATATCTATCAGTTGCTATGCACGTGACTCTGTCTCGGCTCTGCTTGAGCTCGGCAACTTCCTCTCTCCCTCTCTCTCATTGGACTGGTCATGTTGTGTTTGGTGCAATATTCCCTGAAATATGCATGCGAAGCACAGCAGCTATATGCCAATTCGCCCTCTCCCTGATGTTATATTCATAAGTAAACACTTTAGTGCTGCTTAGCTATTTGTTTGAATCGTGCACTTCATGTCAAATATGCAGCGTTTTAGCTTGCGAATTATTATATGAAATATATTTTGGAGAGAATCTCGGAGTTCTGTTTTCTGTTCTGTGAGATCTTAGTGATCTAATGAAATACTTTGAATATATTCGCTTTTCGTCTACTTCAAGTTTCGCATATTCACTTTCAATTCATTGCCTTCATAATTTTCTTCAAACTTACATTTTGAATGTATTTTACTTATATATGCAAAAGACTGTCGAAATTTTGCATTAGGAGTTGTACCACTTGGGTTTGAGCTATTTCTTATCAACTAGGCAAATTCTTGTTACACAAAAGATTTAGTTCTTTCGCTTCTGATAATTTAGCTCTATTGCTATGGTCTTGCATGTGTAGGAATATCATAAGCTTTCCTGTAGTCTCCTGCTAGCTATAATTCCATATACGAAGTGCACAATAGATAAAGTTGCTTCGGACATACATATAGAATTATGCACATATGTGGGAATCGAACTAGTTCAGCTGAACAGAACTGTACTTAAAAACTGAACAAAAGTAAAAGTGGAGCAGGGAAATGGGGCGAAGTTTTCATTGCTTAGAACATTTTCTAGTCATCTCATATCTTCTAGCTCTTTAAATTTTAAGTATTACGCACATTTATGTTCAGCTGAACTAGTTCTTTAGCAGCATATATTTAGTAAACTTTTAAATGCCCAATAAATGGGCTTAATATACAGTTATTAATATATATGTTCTCCTTTCATTGAACATCGCCTTAGTCCACGCTCAATATTTATTTCAATCTCGCCCATTAGGTACAGCTGTGTTCAGCTGAACTAGTTCGTTAGTGGTCGCATAATCAACTGCTCGCCATTCATTTGGTTCACTTCAATTTTGCGCTCTTTTTCCGCTGGCTAACAAAGTGTAACGCATATTTTTTGTTTTCACCCAGCGACGCTGAAATTAATCTTTTTGGCAGGGGCAGGGGCAGGGGCAGGGGCAGAGGCAGAAGCAGCGGCAGAGGCAGTGGCAGAGCCAGAGGCAGAGGCGGCGGCAGAGCAACTAGCGAAATTTACATGCCAAATGAGAATCGTTTCCAGCTGCTGTCGATTGTTGTTGCTGCTGCTGCTGCTGTTGCTGCTGCTGCTGTTGCTGCTGCTGTTCTGGCTGTGGCCTGATCACATCATTTAATTTGCCAGCTTTTGTTGTCGCTGGCAAATGGCTTTTGTGTCCTTTTGGCCGAGTCCGTCAAAGGACGCGCCAACGCGCCTTATTGGCAACAAATTTTGTTTGTTTGCAGGAGACATTCGTATTGAATTAATTTTAATTAAAGGCCAGGTAAGACACAGCCAGCAATTAGGCATGTAAATATGGGCGCATGAGGCTCACGTGATCAAAAAATGAGCTGCGCAGTGGGCGTGGGCTGGGCGACACTGGGGCGGCTGGGCATAAAAGTTGGCCTGCGGGCTCATTAAGCCCGGCTTCAACTATCAATCATACTCGTTGCTCCGGCTACTCAGTTGGCTTTAGTGCTCGGCCAGCAATTTTCCACTTCAATTAATCAACCGCAGGCCGCAAGCAATGGCAAAGGCAAAAATGCTTAGCCTACTTTTTCGACAAGCCAACACAAAGTTCTCGCTCTCTCTCTCTCTCGCTCATTCTCTGTTTGTGACAAAAAACAAAAACCAACTCAAGTGTGTGTGTGTGTGTGTGTGTGTGTTCTTCAAATCGATTTCACTTAAATTTCGCAACAAATTTTATTTACTTGAGTGCAATTCCAGTCCAGATTAATCGACCTACAACGTGAGGTTAAACGAAGGTTAAATAACTCTCTAAGCACACAGATTGAGGCCCTCCAGAGGCATTTTGAGTACTTACAAGGGGACAGCCGAGTTTGGAGTATACAAATTTCCTAAATGCTCATGCTTTATGAAATATTTACTGTCTAGTGTCCTGCTGCCTTTTGGGCAAATTAAACTTAAATGAAATTAATCTCACATATATTTTTAAGGCTATGAAATATAATGAAGAGAGCAGACATAGCTGAGGGTTAGAGAGCGGCTTTAACTGTAGCATATGGAAGGTTCAAAAGGATATTTGAAGTTGAGTCTACTCCTAGATGAAGTGCGGCAAAGAGCAGACCTTCTGGCTGCCCAGCTCCTAGATGCCTAGAGAATCTATTATCCCGAGCTACCGATTGCCTTCACAGTAATTTATTCAATTTTCATACTCTATACTTAAACTATATTTGGAATAAATCGTATCCACTTGAGGCTGAAAAATCTTCAAATATTTTTTATTATGCAGCTCAAATTGCTCAAATTTTTGTCTAAGAGGCTTTATTTTATAAGGAATGATTAATTGCAATTGATAAGGAAAATCAATGCCTGAGGATGGGGAATAATCGACGGCTGCTTAGCTTAGTAACCAACGACGAATGAACGAATACACTTGACTATGTTGGTGTTTAGTTATAGATCTTTATTCTTGTGAGTCTATTTATACCCAGACTCATGCATAATTGCAATCCTTAAATCAAGTGCGTCTATTGCTGAGTTTGTAGGGCTCAGCATTGGTCTATTACATATTCTTGTCTATAGCACGTAACTGCGGCCTGTAGCTGCCTGTAGTTTCTTTTTTAACAATATATAGGACAGCTACAAATTTGATAATTATTAGGGTTCTTGGCGAAATGATCATGCTTGCAATCCTTACGTGCCTGAACAACGAATCTATGTTTATTTATTTATTTTATTTTATATATCTATTAATTTATGTATGTATTTATTTATTGAATTTTTATTATTATTTTTTTTTTTAACAATAAAAGAATTGAGTAGTTCTAAAGTTCTCTCTCAATAAAACCCTTTACAATATATGTTTTAATCGTCGCAGAATCGAGGGCAGCCTCAATGCTCAGGGAGTCAAGGGAAATGGGCGTAGGAAGAAGCCGAGCCGACAGGCCGCAACTAAGTGTGGTTATATTTTCGCGCTTAGGATCGAGAAGAACAATTAAAATATCAGTTTAGCCGTCGAATGTACTCGAAACTCAGACTCTCTCGGGCACACGCATTCCCAGACATTCTGTTCGGTCTGCTCTCGCTTGAATGCTGTGACTGCTCTGACTCACTTCAGCTCATTCAGCTAATTTGAGTATTTTTATGTCATTCATGCAGATCTCTATAATGGATCCTTTGGCAAGCTCCCTGCGAATCATGAGCTGAGTAGCCCCGTTGGGCTCGTTAGCTGTAGAGACACTCTCTCCCCATGTAGCAGAAAGTTGTCCAAGAATCAGTCAGTTTCAATGTCTCCTGCTTGAAATTGAATTTGTTGAATTTTTGTGGGCGTCACAACTCCTCAAAGAGAGATTCTATATGGAAGGGTTGGCATTTTCCCAATTGGAAATAGCTTCAGTAATCCGAAATAAGTAATTGTGATGCATGTCGACAGAGCAATGAGAGTCCAGAGGTAATTAATGATGCATTAATTAACCAAATGGGCTGTAATTAAAAGCATTTTCGCATCATTGATGAAATTGCAGCAAGAAGACGGTGTCATTCAAATGAAGCTGTACAGCGCTGTGCAGTTTTCTACAGAGATTAGCTCAGTGCATACGAGGTGAATACGCATACGCAGTGTGTGCCAGAGGGAGAGAGAGCGAGAGAGAGAGAGAGAGAGAGAGTGAGGGAAACATAACTTTGCTGACTGCAAATCAAATATGCAAATTGTTGTATATGTCGAACGCGTTAAGGCAAGGCAGGGGTTAGGTCGACAAACCGTTTTTGGGTAGCACATCCTGGCAATCCACTCCAGATGCAACGCCGCCTCCTGCGCCTCGACTCGACAAGTTTCTGATAGCAGGAAATTTGCAATTTCTGGCATTAAATTTCCGCTGAGCATTTATTTAGCACAAGCTGCATGCATTTCGCATGACACTCACTCACCTGCTACGGGATACAGCTATCGCTCGTACACCTGTAATTATCGAACGGTGTCTCGGAATTATGTGTGCTTAAGCCGTTTCACCTGCCTAAGCGAACGAATGAACCCGGGCTGCGTGCCCTGCATACGCAATAGCGAAAATGTATGCTTCGCTCTTCCTGGCAACGTATATATATATATATATGTATGTGTGTGTGTTGTCTCCGTGTGTGTGTCATGCTTACACACCTACTTGTACAGCCCATATTCAGATCAGAGTTTGTTGGCATTGTGCATTGCTTATGGCTTTTAAATGATTTCCCAAATTGAATTTGTTTTCAGCTCAAGTGCGGCTATTGTTCAATTAATCTCTCTCATATCAGAAATATCAGGCAAATGGAAAATTCAATTTCCATTTGAATGTAGCAGGAGAGGTTTAGCTCAATTTCAAATATTTCGTTTATGGCTAATTGAAATCAAGTTATTTTTAACCTTTGATTCTTAAATATTCCTTGAAAACTGAACATTTATATACAATATACCAATTGAGGGCGTGGCCAGGCCAGGGCTGCTCTGTAAGGAAGGTTTCTGCAAACTCCTGCCTGTCTTCTTTACTAAAAAAGATGCAACAATTTCACTACTTGTTTTTTTTATTTTTATTTTTATTTTTATTTTTATTTTTATTTTATTTATCATGCTATTTTTTCTTATCTACCTACTACAGATACTCGCGGCTCCTGCTGCTGTTGTTTCTGTTTCTGTTCTCGATTTTGTACATGGCCTTGAGCAAAAGGATTCAGATTGGGTTCAATGTGGAGCAGCATTCTGTGGCAAGTTTGTGTTGCATGATAGCCTGGGCCAAGCCGCACTTGTCGCACGTCATTTGATTTGCTACAGAATTTCTATAGAGCAGCCGCAGGCAAACTTTGACAAACACTTGACGACGACGACGACGACGATGACGAAGATGATGAGCAGTCGGCTGATGCTGATGATGATGATGATCATCATCATCGTCGTCGCTGTGATGTGAAGAACTCGGCTCAAGTGTTTTTTGCACAATTTCTTTTCAATTCAACAAAAGTGGACCAGAGCAGGCCTGCAAAGCATTTCTAGTGCAGTTATAAACCCCTCACATACGCCCACCGCCCACCGCCCACAGCCCACAGCCCACAGCCCCCATGCCCCATCCTTGGAGCACATTTTATGCAGCCCCCGCAAGCGCCTCGCATCTCTGTGCCATGTTAAACAATTTTTACTTTTTTTTTTGTGGTTTTTTGTTTTACGGATTTTTGTTGTCGCCTTTTCCGTCGTTTTGTATTTTGTATGCATAGAACTAAAAAACTGAGAACTGAGAACCAAGAACTGCGAGAACTTGCGGCTTTTGGCCGTCCAGGCCATAGAGCATAATATCTGGCCCAGCCCCGCCCTCCTGACCGGGCAAGGATTGTCTTTCGGCCTGATTTGTTATTCATGAAAAGGCTAAAGCGAGAGCTAGAGCGCTGAGCAGGGGTGAGCGAGAGAGAGATAGAGTGAGTGAGAGAGCAGCCACAAGTCTCACTCGCAGCGCATTCGAGTGGCCCAGAAAGTGGTTAAGAAAATGCCAAGGATCCTTGTGGCAACTCTGCCAATGGCACTAGCAAAGGCAATGGCAACTCTGCTGCATAATAAAGCTGACAGAAATAAAAGTTGATATCGAGTGGTTGGGCAGGTGAGCAGGTGAGTAGGTGGGCAAACCCCTTGGCCTTTTGCTGTTCGCAGCGTGGCCAGCGATTAGCGCTTGTCAGCTTTGGCTTTAAGGCCCGACTGCTGTAACGGAGACTCGCAACGGCAGATTGTTCACTGATTCCCAATTGAAATGCAAACAAAATCGAAGCGCAGACACAGCTGACAGCTGTCACAAGTCGTAAATACCCTGTGGAGCAGCAGCAGGCTATCAGTGGGGTATATTGAATCGAGCTGAAGCCATCTCTGTTAGCCTTGCAACATGCCTTATCTGCTAGGACAACTGACAGTCGCTCCGCAGCTATCCTCTGCCTCAGTCCGCTGCTTAGTCGCATTTTGCCATTCATTGCACAATTCGCATTCAGAGTTTTCTTTTGGCTTTTACGGAATTCTGATTGCAGCACACACAAATCAGTTTCAGTCGCACTTCCTTTCCGGCTCCTGTTTGTGCAGCTTGCAGCGTGCTGTGCCCTTATCCAGGCAACGAAGCTAACTGAATGCCACAACTGACACATTTCCTCCAGAGACTCGATTCTAGATAGGGCTGCCAGGCGAGCTCCGCATTCAGCTCTGCTGCTTCCTTCAGCTCTTCTGGCTGAGGCTGAAACCAAGAATCAGTTGAGCGGAACAGATGAAAATGTTCAGCTGGCGAGACGAATAAGTTCAAAGGCACAGCGAAAATATAATTTATTATGCAAATATAATTTATAACAAAAATATAATTTAATAGAGATAATATTTGCAATGAAAATTTAATATATTGTTTATTATTCTTACTATTTAAAATAAAATTATAAAAATTTAATATTTGATATTATTATTATATTATTTGTATATATGTATGTATGTATTATATTTGAATTTTAATATTTATAAATATACATTTTAATATATATAAATATAGATTCAAATAAATTTGGAATTTATACTATTATTTATTTATGTCATATAAAATATGATCAATACATATATATTATATATTATTCGTGCTATTATTTTTTTTCGTAAATAAATAAATTTATTTTATTTGTTTTATTTTCTTTTTATATATAGCATATATTTAAGTATTTCATTTATCTCTTCTTCTATTGTTAGAGCTTATATTTATTATATATATTTAGAGTATTAATAATTTACAATTAAATATAACTATAGCTGTATGCCTTATATAAATCTCTCTTTTATTTTTTGTGCTTTTCAGTTGTTTTTATGTATTTAATCCTCCTTCTTTAATCCTTGTTTTCGGCTAATGAAATGCATCACAGATTTAAATCGCATTTGCATATTTGCAATTTATGGCATGCGACAAGCAAATGTAATTTGTTGCATATGTGATACCCTGTGAAAAGTGTGAAAAGCAGGGAGGTTGGAGTTGCAAAGAAAATAAGTGTTTGGCATACTAAATTTATAATATTATTATTGAATATATTTTATATTATTAATATTATTGTTGTATATATTATATTTAGATAAACCAACTTTTTTTTTAAATAATTAAATTAAAAAAAAAAAGGAGCTGACTCGCTCCTTTGAGCCCCACACACATAAGAAGAGTTCCACTCTAGAAGAGCTGCGCTATAAGGGCTAAGGCGGCATAATTAACCTTCTTGATGAAGCTGCTCCATATGCTCTCATTGCGCATTATTAATGATAATTCTAACTATATATTTGTATAATAATAACAATAATTAAATTAGACATATTATATAATAACCATAATTATAATCAACTTTAGGTATTGCTTAATTGCATTTTGTATAGGTAATTTTATGATTGGGTTTTCACATTTATTTGCCTTTGGGCAACACCTGCAAATATCCAAGAGCATTCAAATAATGCGCATTTATAATTAGCAGGGCTCTTGTCCCACACACACACACACGCACACACACATGCTGATATGCATATGTAAATATTCGCATCTTTTGAATGAAAACAAAATGCTTCAACTTAGCGCGAGCTTTTGCTCTGCCTTCAAGTGCCTTTACCTCGCCTTGTTGTGCCTAAAAGTATGCTAAATTTAGCATAGCCACAGCGAAGGACGAGACTAACCCGCACACACACACACACACATGCACACACACACACACACACACATGCACACACACACACAATTGTGAAATGAGCTAGAAATTAGTTTATGGCGAAGGTCGAGCGAGACGCTTACGACTAAACCATAATTTTAGAGCCTAAAGTGGGCAACACTTTAGCCGGGCTGCAGCAGCCACACAGCCCCACATTGGGTGGGGCTCCGCTTGAGTTGTGCTGTCAGCAGGAGCCTGGGCCTGGGTATGGCAATTATGCGTAAAGAATTAAAATATATGAATGAAATGAAATTGTTCAACGCATAAAGGCAAATAACAAAGCGCGACTGGGGATAAATGTGAGAGTAGGAGTAATGGAAAGATAAGAGCAAAACACACACAGACACACACAAACACACACTCACAGAGAGAGAGAGAGAGAGAGAGAGAAATGTGAACTGACATGTGGCTGTCGCATTTTGTTTACACAAACTGAATATGAAATTTATGTTGGAGGCTGTCGAGGGTGTTTGCCTGTGTGAGCGAGAGCGATAGATAAAGAGAGAGAGAGAGAGAGACTGAGGATGAGGGAGCTCTCGGGGTTGTTATGTTATTTGGGTGTTTGAAATTCTCATAAAGCTGCCATGGATTATATAGCAGGAGCGCGACGTGGCCTGTGGTGAGGTGCCTTGCATCTAGACGCAATCAATAAATAATGTTTTTACGTAGCATGTTTCCAGGTGCTTAGATTGCAAATACATATATGTGTATGTGTGTATCTGTGTGTGTGTGTGTCTTACTGTCATAAATCAACATTTAAATCGTGTTAAGGTTTGTCGTTTCAAGCAAACCACAATACAGAGACAATGACGAATGTACAGCTGTCCATTTAGAGGTTTGGGCAGGTGAGCACGTGAGCAGGTGAGCAGATGAGCAGGTGAGCAGCTTGCCTTAGCCAAAGGTAAGCAACGGTGCAAAAGTCTATCGTGCATATGCTTATATGGAGCAGGAGGATTTTTACCGGCAGCTGGCATTCATAATTAATGGCTGTGTGAGTTGCATTCTAATCGCCTTTGCATACATTATTTACAAATGAATCGCATAATTGAAACGAATAAACGTTTGCTTACACATTTCTATTAATATTTGGTGTGTATACTAAGTTAGAGATATGTTGAGATATATGTGACATCTGAATCGTTCTTTATTGATTTTGATGAAACAAAAAAGTTATAGATGCAAGCAAAATAGTTGATTTACATTAGTTTAGTAGGTGAACCATGAGTCCTCTTAGACAGGCAGTCAGATATATGGACTTTTTGTAGAGAATTAAAAGAGAGAGCTCGTTATAGAATGTTTCCAAGAGCTCGTTCGATAGTCCTATGGAATAAATAAAAAATAATAATATATATAGCAACAAGCTATAGAGCATTTGGAGCATTATCTAAAATATAACAAAGAAAGTTTAAGTTATCAGCAGCACATTCAAATAAATTGAACTACAATGCCGTTCACATAGATAGTGCGTAAAATATGTGTGAAGCTTTTTATTAGAAAGTATTCAAAGCTTCTTGAGAGCTTTAGAAATGTACTTTAAATACAACTATAATAATAAATAAATACAAATTGTAATAGCATTAATTAATGCACAATTAATAAAAAAAAATTTTTAAACTTCCACAAAGAACTTCTTTTTATAATTCAATGGGGGTTTGCTGCGCCGATTTTTGTCGAACTTAAACGAAAATATTGGCTGATAAAATTTAATGGAAATTTTAGGATATAACGTTTCTCTTCTACACCTACACAAATCGGGTTACCCGATTTTGGGCACTATTTTGTCAAAACATTCGACTGAAGTACTAGGCAAACAGAAATGTTTAGCAGGGTGGAAAGAGAATAAACTAACATAATGGTATTAGCTAACATAGTGGATCGCAAGTTCAATGTTAAATAAAATCACTCATTAATGGAGTGCTGTTAACTCCCGTTACTTCTGTGGGCAGACGCGACTAAGCGGCTTTGACCGAAAATCGTTATATTTACCAGGCAAACAGAAATAACTAGCAGGGTGGAAAGAGAATGAACTAACATAATGGTGTTAACGAACAGAGTAGATCGCAAGTTCAATGTTAAATAAAATAACTCATTAATGGAGTGGTTTTAACTTCCGTTACGTCTGTCGGCTCTCAGATGTCGCAGACGCGACGAAGCGCTCTTTACCGAAAACCTGACATATTTACCAGGCAAACAGAAATGACTAGCAGGGTGCACATTTGTAGCTCACATAATTATGTTACTTAACATTGTTGATCGTAAGCTTGCTGCTAAATATCGACTCATGCAAATTGAGTGATGTTAAATGAACTGCTCGAGCGCAATGTCAGCCGTTAAGTCGGCTTCTCAGTTGCGCACCAGCTTTGCTATGCAATTTTATGGATCGCTTTAATGTGTATTTTTCAAGGCATTTCATTTTTAGGTTCTCTGGGACTATATCTATGGTAATCTAGTCAACTAGGAACCATTAGGGACGGGCTGAAATAAAACACATACATATTTTTAGATCATATTCTTCTTGAGCAGATTTGGTTGAGAAATAGGCCAAGCAAATATAGTTTAATTTTAATTACATTTTTGAAATCACTTAACTTTAGTGTGAATTACATATCTGAACAATATTTTAATATTCAAATTTTAGCGGTAAATTTTAATTTTTAAACGTACTTAAATTTATCCGAAAGAGTAATCCGTACAGTGAGTGATCAGAGCGAAAGGTCGCCATCAACTACCACAAAATAATTCAATAGCCGCTCTATTTAATAGCTCACACGCTCTTACGATCCACTTGCTTGCACTACATATATTTATAGGAAGCTTTCAAGCGAAAAATATTTGCATGTGTTTAAGCGCATGTGGATCCTCTCACCAATTATTAGGAAAGAGCTCAACACAGCTTCCACTTAGTTTCGTTCAAAGTTTTTCCTTACGCTTTCGCTGCGCTTATCTGTACTCTATATATCAAATTAAAATGAGTCAACTTTTTGCTCAAGTCGGAGGCTCGTAAAGAACTGAGATCAATAAACTGAAGCCTTCTCATTTCAACTAACACCATAATCACTCAATTGCTCACAATTTCATTGTTTACATATGTACGTATGTCCGCTTGACAGTTGTCTTTACATGTGCGTATATGTATGTATATTCCCATGCAGAGCCACTACCCCCGAGGTGCTCATCATCTGCCGACAATTCACGCTCTGCAAATTCTGTACGCCAAGCTGTGTGTATCGTGTGTTCTCATTCTCTCTAAATAGTTGAGTGCACTAATATAAAGCCGCTCCAAAATAAATTCCTCTCAGCTCTTTACTCTGCGCCATCATAGCATCTACCTGCGGGCACTCAATCTTTACTCACACTTTTACAATATAATTGACAGACTCTCTCATTACGCCATCGATCTGTGTAAAGGCTGTGTCAACGTTTTCTCTCTTCTCTCACTAAAGCTCTCAGTTGACTCTAACTCGATTCTGTTATCATTTCCGTTATTTGTTCTGAATTTCTTATTGGGCTGTAGGGAATGGACAGGCGAATGTTAAATAACTGATTAAAGGCTGCCAAAAATTATAATTTTTGTAATTAAAAAAATATATTTATATCAACTTTTGTGTACATACATATATATTATTTATATATGTATTAAATTACAGCTAGAAATCATATGTAATGTAACAATTTTAAAAACTGGTTTAATTTGTTTAACATTAAGTTAAATTCAGTAAACATATATTTTTTTTACTTTTATTTCATATTGTGTTGAAAATATTCTTCTTATGGGGAGTGAATCTGAAAATAATAAAATATTATATAATGTATAATTACATCTAATATGAAGAAATATTACCTTGTTTTATACATACATTCATATTTTTGTAATCAAAATTCTCCTGTTTGATCAAATGTCTCGAACAAGCTGCCACTGCATAAAATCTATTAAAATAATTAAGAGTAGAATGAGAAATATCTATGATTTATTGAATCGAATTTCTTGCAGTCAGACACTTTAGTCCTTTAGTTTGCCATAAATTTTTTATGGCATGTACTTTCGGCAGAGTCGCTAACCAAATTAGCCATGGCCAGCGAAATCATTTCACGCTCAATATTCCACAACATCCAAAAAGTTACCCCGTTGCGGCATAATGTATAACCCTCTTTAAATGTAATAAATGTGCTAGTCCCAAGAGGAAAATGTTTTCCGCACGGCAGGAAATACGCATCTAAATGGAGAACGATTCGATTCTGGCATTCGCAATTGTGGGGCGGACGCACTGGCCACGCCCTTGCACTCGCAGCGGAAGTGCCTTTAATTAGGCCATGAAGGCAATGTGGCCGAGAATGGCTAAGAGTGCACATATTTAATTAAAGCTTTTTGAATTAGTTTCCAATGCATGTGGCTGAATGGACAAGCGGCCGACGGACAGACGGGCAGACTGATTGTAGAAAACTCAGCGCAGCTCCAATTGCCTCAAGGCCATTTGCTACAGCTGCGACACGTTCTCCTGCTCGACAGAAACTTTTTTATGTTTCTCTTGTATTCCATAAATTTTGCTTTTGGCATCGCTTATTAAATGCGTCTCACAGTTATGAGTAAACTTTGCCGAGGCACATTACGGCGTACAGCTGACGATGACATCATCATTAGCCAGCTCTCAAGTCTACTAATACCCTGTACTTTAAAGCAGGAGCTGTAGTCACCTTCGCAGTCTGACTAGTTCGATATTGTTGAAGCTGCCTGATTTAGGACTCAACGTCGAGGCTTAGGGAGTTCATTTAATGTCGCCTCGCTCTGCCATTGACAGCAGGCAGTGCCCCAAAAGCCACTCAAAGCGGCAACCTTGACTCTTTAAGCCAACGCTGAAAAGTAGGCTATAAATTTTAAAGACAACGAGCGGCCCAAGCCAAAACGGGGGCAATAACAGCAAAGTGGCACAACGAAACGAGTCGCGCCAAACGCAAATCTCAACCAGCCAAACACTTTAGGCATCGTCGTCTTGCTCTGCCCCTCTGCCGCTCTCCCACCCTCGCTCGCCCTGTAAGATACTTAGAAGATGTTGGCCAACCTTTTCTGGACATTTCTTGTTAATGCGCTCATTATAAATACATGATAAGCAGCGGCGTTTGCCCCGCAACAAAATGAAATGTCACTGAGTGGGCGGCCAGACTTTACTTTCGCAAGGAGAGAGGAATAGAAAAAAGAATAGAACAACAACAGCAACAACAACAACAAGAGAGGAGTCGTCATCATAACAACTTTGTTGACTGCCTTTTTAGGCCAACAATCCCCACATTTCGCCCACTCACAACAGTCTTGACTGTTGAACCGTAACCCAAAGGAAACCGAAACCAAAACGAAAAGCGAAAAGAATGGAACCCTTGGCCTTTTGTTTAGGGGCGTGGCAAGGGGCGGCAGCAGCGCCTGTACGGGTTTTCCGGCTGCACAAGCCAAAAACCGCAGAGTCATAAGCCCATTAGCCTTGCCGGGCATTGTTTTATGTATCTAGCTAAACCTATTCTATGTGCCACAGTCGCTCACCTCTCGTGCTTTACCTGATGCTGGCCCGTTTGCTCAGCTGATGCGGAAAATGAGAAAGAAAATAGAAACGCCTACACACACCCACACACGCAGTGAGAGAGAGAGATGCTCACACGCGCACGCACACACAGCCAAACAAGGACAACGAAGTCGACGAGGTCTTGTTAGTTAAATTATGCATAAATGCGGCAACATGAGTGGGCGTGTCTTGCGCCCACACACCTGCCCGAGCCAATACTACAATAGTTGGCCAAATGCACACGTTTGCTGCAAATGGAATTGCGTACGGCACGGCAAGGTAGGGACCCGCCCGGCACGTGTGCCACAATTTTATAGGGGCAAGTCTTTAATGGCAAGCAAACAAAACTAATGAGCGCAGGAGGAAAACATGTGCCAAGGAAATTCCAAATACTCCAACTGCCAAACAGACAAAGAAACACCACAATTTTGAGGGCAGTGACAAACAGACAGACGGACAGACGAATTTAATACAGCCAGCAGGAGCAGGTGACAGCCAAGCGAATAGATAAGCAATAACAAATGCGGTCATTTAGGCAAATCAAATCAAATAGACAAACAATTGCCAGTAATAATAGATTCAATCTAAACGAGGCAATTGCCAATAAATAAACAATAAAAAGCGCAGCTGTTCGAGTTGAATTC
Source organism: Drosophila mayaguana (assembly GCA_037075325.1). NCBI lineage: Eukaryota > Metazoa > Arthropoda > Insecta > Diptera > Drosophilidae > Drosophila > Drosophila mayaguana. The sequence goes on along the minus strand of JBAMCG010000121.1, from coordinate 3,088,844 downwards.
AAACATTAAAGCTGCGTCTACTTAATGTACATTTTATAAATACATAGCAATACTAATTTTTCAATAAATAATAGCAGCTTTTTTAGTTATAATTTATTAGATAAATAGCAACGTTAATTTTTCAATATTTTTTTTTATTTAGTTATAATTTGTAACTATATGGAAATTAGTTCAACAGTTTTTCTTAGTGTAATATATAATACCAACTTATAAATGATTAAAAGAAATATATTTAAAATCATTAAATTACTACATATCTTAATATATATGTATGTATTTAATGAATATTATATAAATACATATTTTTAATTTTTAGTTTCATTAATAAATTAATTAATTTTAATTTTTAAATTTTAAATTTATATAATATTGACTCCGCTTCTATTTAACCAATCATAACATTTTTATAAAATAAAATAAATAAAATAATATTAAATACTATTTATTTATTTATACTAACTTTTAGTTCATATAAAATAAATAAAATTATATTAAATACTATATTTTATAAGGTTGTATAATAATATACTTCATAATTTTGCTATTGCTATAAATTTGTTCTATTTTATGTCAGGATTTAACATTAACTTATTTAATTTTTATATTATTATATTTATTTTAAATTAATTTTTATTTTAATAAATTAATTTTTTGTTTACCTTCCTTTTCTTTGACATAAAGTAAATAAAATAATATTAAATACTATATTTTTCCTTCCTATAATTTTGTATGAGAATATACTAAATAATTTTAGAGCACATTGAATTGCTTTAAATTTGTTCTATTTTATGTCAGGGTTTCCCATGAATTTAATTACATAAGCTGTTTGGTACTAAAAAAATAAATTGCTCGTGGGCCGCTTAAGCCATGGCTAAATTGGTAGTATCAATATTTAATATTTATATTTTTTAGCATTTAAATATTCCTCTTTCTGTGTGTTTAAAATAGTTATGAAAATTATATATATATATATAAATATATATATAAGAATAATATTTATTGCCAAGCAATTAGCGTAAAAAACAACATATATATATATATATATATATATATATATATATATATATATATATATATATATATATATATATAAATATATGTTGTTTTTTACGCTAATTGCTTGGCAATAAATATTATTCTCTTCACGTAAGCCATAAGCCAAATGATATAATGATACGTTTTTATTAGAGCATTAAAGTACTTTTTTAGTTTTAAATCGGATTTAAGTGTACTATAAATATATTCCATTTTGCTATGCGCAAATCGTTTGCCAATAAATATTGTTTTTTCATAAAAAAAATAAATATTACGCATACGTCGCGTGAGCCATGACCAAAACGAAAAACGAAATGAATGTGGATGTCAGGGTAAATGCAAAGTAAACAATTCACGCACTAAATTGAAATGCAAAGCATGTGCCACGCAGTCTGTCTGTGCGAATACTTTTATCTGCGCACTGTAACGAACGACTGTGTCATTCCTTACGTCCCTCCTCCCTCCCTTGGCCCCTCGCCCACCTCGCGCAACGCTCAATAAATAAATTCTTGCGAATTTCTCCAGCGAAAAAATAAAAACGAGCGAAGAAAAGCAAATGAAAACGTGGCAAGCAAAAGTGCACGAAATTTGGTCTTGAGCGAAAATAAGGAAAATAAATGGCCAGACAGGCGAACAGGCAGAGAGACAAGCAGAGAGACAGATAGACAGACAGACGGAAAGACAGAACGAATGAGAGCAAAGACAAATGCAAACGACAGGGCAGCCATTTTTATGGCGCTAAAGGATAAGTGTATTACAACAAAAGCAACAACAACAACAACAACACCAAAGGCAACAGCAACAGCAACAAGAAGCAGACTTATATGCAGACAGCCCGTGAATAGGGTATATCCGCTGCTTTCAACACTTTACGTTTGTACGCTGAACATTTTTAATGTCCATCTGCGTGCAGATTAGCATATAAGCCGCTCCACTCCCCCCACACACTCTCTCTCTCTCTCTCTCCGCCCACTTGGTATCGCCTTGTTTATTGCGAGCCCGACCGGACAGTCCGCACCCGGACCGTAGCGTCAGCGGCGACCCTCTGCCATTGAAGCGTACCTCATTTTATGTCTGCTTAGCTTGAAGCACGCTGACATTATGCAATTCCTGAAATGGCTTGATTCCTGTTCCATGGATGGGGCTTGGGGTTTGTGGTTGGGGGACGGACGCAGCTTACATCTTTTATGATACTCAATGAACAGAACTTAGCCTGGATTAAGCGAGGTGTACAACTAGTTATGGAATATGAAGATATGCAACTATGTGAAGTGAGATTCTCACTCTATTGAGCAAGGACCGTAAAGACTCGCATTGTTATGTGACAGTGAATGAAAGTTTATTGTCCATGTGCACAAAGGACTTTAAAAAAGCAGACTTACAGAACGGAATAAAGCGGGCCAATTCAATTTTTATGCTCATGTTCAGCAAAAGTGCTAAAGATTTTAATTTTTGATATTTTTGAACTAATTTTAAACTGAAATTTAGACGAACTTAAGCTCGCTTTGTAGTTTAAAAGTTAATTCTTACATCTTAAAAGTGAACTGAAAATGCATAAGGAACTGAATTATACTTACGGGATTTTTATGTGGCTAATTTTGTAGCCTGAGCTAGGATATTATGATTCAATGACATGATTCAAATAAATGATGCAATAAATGATGATAAATGCGCATTATCGTCGAATATGGGCAAGCTTGTAGGGTTGGCCGATGGGTCCGTCGAATATGGACAGCCCGTATGTATCGAAATTAATTCAAACGATACCTTGATGTTATTTAAGCAATTATCCTTAGCAACAATTTTGAAGACTTTGAAGTTTTAACGTCCGAATGCCAATATTTCTGAAATAAAATATAACAATATTAATAAGCTGAATGTTAACCCAAATAGCGTCTGAAAAATAAATAAAAGTAAAAGTAAAAATAATAATAACAATAACAATAATAATAATAATAATAATAATAATAATAATAATAATAATAATAATAATAATAATAATAATAATAATAATAATAATAATAATAATAATAATAATAATAATAATAATAATAATAATAATAATAATAGTAATAATTACAATAATAATAATAATAATAATAATAATAATAATAATAATAATAATAATTATTATTATAAATTCAGGAAATTCCATTCTAAGTCTCAAGAAATATTTACTAGCATTTCATATAAAACAATTTGAATATTCTTGAACAAATTTATTGAGCTAATTAATATAAAATATGTTTTATGTCTCCCATTATAAAATACAGTTTCAGTTTCTCCAACTAATTAATAACTTCGATTTCCATTCATTTCCTTACAGAATGCGCTCCTTTATTGAGGAGAATGAAAAGAACGATCCATTGATTAATGCGCCGGATAAAAAGAACAATCCGTGGGCTGAGAAGGGCAAGTGTATCATCATGTAATATTATCGCAAACCACAGAAATACCGTAATGATGAACATCCAGCAAGCAACAACAACAATATAAGCAACAACAATAACAGCAACAACAACAGCATTAAAACAAATTCAGCAACAGCAACAGCAACAACAACAGCCGCAGCAGCAGCAAATCAACATGAAAACAAAGTTAGGAACGACGATAACAATTTAGCAAGCAATCGATGTAGCGGCCAAGTTGGCAATTCCCTAGATCTAGAACCGATAGAGCTGCAGCATTACAACAACAACTATTACTATTATTACAACTACAATCTGAGCTATGCCCCGCCGCCCGCAGCCGCCGCCCACGCCTGCCTCCTGGGTGGCCCCAAGTCGCGGCTGCAGCAGCTGAAGCGTCGCACACGTCACGAACTGCAGCAGTGGCCGCTGCTCATGCAGCTGGTGGTGCTGCTCGTGTGGTTGCACGCCAAGTTCTGGCGGATTGTGCAGGAGCAGATACTGATGCAACGCCGGCGCTGGCACTGAGCGAGGAAGGAGTCAACTGGAGTGGAGCAGCAGCAGCAGCAGCAGCAGCAGCAGCAGGAGCGGAGTGCGGGGCAGCTTGTTTTTGGTATGCCGTCAGAATCTAAGCTTAAGTTCATAATTATTCCACACTTTCAAACTCAATCTTAAATAAATATATGAATATATAATCCCAAAAAACCAACTAAAATAACAACAACAACAACAACAGCAAGAATAACAACAACAACAACAACAACAACATGATTGAGTATTACTCTATTCAACGTCTATCGTATGCGCTTTCATCGTTGTAGACTCTATTTGTCTCTCTCTTCTTCTTCTCTCTATCTCTATCTCTCTCTCTCTCTCTTATTTCGCTCTATCTGTCTCTAATGCATCGCATCGCATCGCTCGCTCTCGTCGTTTATCTACTCGTTGCTCGCTGTTCGTTCATTTGTAGGTTCCTTTTTAGATATCGTCTGTAGTCGTTTCTTGATCTTTCAGTTCAAGCATGCATATCCACATCCGCCTATGTTCTGATTCATTATTATTATTTTGTTAACTGCATCATCATCATCATCACATCATCTCAGATCATCTCAGATCATCTCAGTTCCGAAACGCCACACTCTAGTTGACAGCGCTAACAGATCACATCGTATGCCAGAAACTGAGTAAATCTCTTCTACATGTTAAGCCTCGATAACTGTAACCCACCCACATCATATTGTATGTAGTCGAAACCGAAACCAAACTGTTAGAACAACACGTTTTTTGGTAACCCTAAATGCTACTATTTTTACGTATTTTATTTAATCCGAAAAGACCCAGAAAATTCCAAATCCCAGATATATTTTTATGGGCAGCGAACTTTATAAACTTTACTGGGTTTGTCGTTTGGCTGGCCCAAGAGAGTATTGCTGGCAATCAGCTGCGGAATGTGGGCATGAAACAATTGATCTTGCTGTTTCATTCCCAGCGTTCCTCGGCGAATGCAGCTCTTAGGCTGGCCCAAACGAAACGAACATATTTTGTAATAAGTTTTTAACTTGAACCCAGGCTGCTAAATACGAAAAGCGCCACGGGCTGGAATGTGGGAATGAAACAATTGATCTTGCTGTCTCACTCCCAACGTTGCAGCCCTGTGCCGCACTTCAAAGTTTGCCAAACGAGAAACATTTATAAACGATTTTGAGATAAGTTTTTGACAAGCTGCTAAAACGAATCTAAAATAATGCAAAATGCAAAATGAAAAACTAAAAACAAGATATTCATCGGGTGGACCTATAAGAAAACCACTTAGTTCCGATCTAGTAACGCATTTTACATCAATACTTTATGTACTTAGTGAAACGAAGCGAAACAAAACAAAAGTATTTTGTGTAGAAATTTCTGTTTTTATTTTCCTTTTAGCAAATGCAAAGGCAAACGCAAACCGATAGACAATTTTACGCATGTTTTTCTATTAAGCATATAACTTATATATTATACAATATGATACATATATGGAATACGAATATGATTTGATATACAATATATATATATACACATATATATTAACATATGTGTTTAGGCAAACGAAACAAACTATTTAAACGAAAGGCAGACGCTGTAGTTACGCGATGATAATATTTATTTAGTTATAATGCTATGTTTAACATTAACTAGTCAGATATTATTATATACGCAGACCACAAGAATACACTGACAAAAAACACATACACATAACGATTAATCGTAGTGCGATAAATACATAGATGAAAACCCACTTAGTGAAAAGCGAAATCAAATATCTTAGAGAAGCGAACGAGAAAATCGTCAGCGACGTCAGCTTCAAATATATATGTATATATATACGTGAATCGGAGCATGCACTTGATAAGCTGATTTTCCGAATGAACAAAACTAGATATATATATATGAAATATACATGAAACTAAAGCGCTGTTCAACTGTTTGAAACAAGTATCTATATATATATATATATATGTATATGTATATGTATACATACATATATATACATATATACCAACAGTTCTTGAAATGGGTTTACGTTTAATAAAATGCTAAGTTTTTGTCTATGATTTCGATCAAACATTAATTAGTGCTATAATTTTAGCAGAAGGTTAAAAGACAACAACAAAAGACACGTTTACACTACACTACACAAAATACTACACTCGAAAAAGAAATGAGGTTACCAAAACAAAACAATGAAAAGCAAAAACTCTTGCTGAAGAACTAAATATCTAACAGTTAATGTAGCGGCAGCAAAGCACATTTGACTTTAAGATACAACAAACAAGTGAACAAACAAAAGTAGAAAATTGAGGAGAGAGGAGCGTAAATTTAATTAAAAATAAGTCGCGCAAACAACAACTAAGCCCAAGGGCATTAACCTTACAAAACTTAACGAAAAACCTTAATAATAAGCGCAGCAGAACTACAACAAAAGTTATTTGAGTAAAGCAGAAGCGTAGAGCGAGTAGCTGAGGTACAGTGAAACAGTGAATCAAGCAACGGCCTGCCTGAACAAGGAACGCTAGAAAACGGAACAGCGGAATGGAGCTAAGTTACACAACCCGATAACCGATAGAACCGATAAAACAAAAAACCAAACCAAACAACTTAGCAGTAAGCAACAAAGTTGGATAAACGTAGTGCAACGTAATATATGTTAAACAAGATCTAGGGAATTCACACAATACACAAAACAGAACAACAACATTCAGAACCATTTTGGCACTGAAACGTGTGAAATGGAACAGCACAAACCGTAGCAGCCAGCTACAAGGCTACACATAAACTAATTAGGGTATTGGTGGTTACATAAATAAAAACAAAAAAAAAAACAAAAAAAACAGAAAACAAAAACAACAAAATTATATAAAGTTACGAATTGAAAATTGAAACGTTTCGCCAGCGGAACTATGGAAAAGTATAATCAAAAGAGTAGAGCCGAAGCAAAGCGAACGCCGAAACGTTCCTTCGCCTAGGCTCGCAGGCATGACAACGCTTTTGGGGCACTTGCCACACGCAGCGTTGCCAGACAGCGTGTTGTGCCGAATGCCAAGCGTTCCACGCCTGGGTAACAGTGGAAATCAAAGCAAAAGTTCAAGCTAAATTATATAAATGTCTTAGTCTAAGCATAGGTGTCTATTGCTTTAAGCACTTCAATTGTGCCACAACGCGAGCCTGGAAAAACGGATTCCTGATAGAGTATTTTCCCGATGGTTTCCACGAGCTCGGCGTTGCCAGCTCGCCGTTCAAGAGCGCATTAAGCACGCCGAGTAGCCAGGCAAGGAGTCCCGGCGAAACGGGTGCGAGGGTGCCACGAAAATTGAGCGCGGCTGGCGTACGCCGAGAGGCGAGAGAAGTTTCTTACAATTGCAATTTTTGAGAAGTCTCCCAATGCAATCGTCATACATTTGATGCCGTTATCCAGGCTCTAGCTGTGGCATAAGGTTTGCTCAAAGTACACGCCCCCAAAACCACAATTACAAGAGGCGAACAATTATTAATCGATAAATGTGTTAATCGTTTTTTCATTAGCCAAACTTCAAGTCAGAAAAATTTAATGTTGAGGGTCATATGAGATGTGAACAGTTAATGGAAAGTTAAATAAACAATATAATATATACGGAATATTCATTTTAGTGATTTTTCTCAAGTTCTAACAATATATATATATAAAATATATATGACAATTTATAAATGTTACAATTAACAAGAATATATTTAATATACACAAATATAAACATATATTAACGTACGTATATATATATATATATATATATATATATATATATATATATATTCAGATATTTCAACAACAGTTAATAGCATTACATAACTACCCATGATTTGATGAAGAAATGTGCATGTTATATAACAGAAAAAACAAAAAAAAAAAACAACACTCAATTAATCTAGCTGCTAAGTGAAAAGCGTTGGCAGTGTTGGTAAACGACACGGCGTTAGCTAAACAAAAGTACAGCATGTGCCAAAAACATTTGCTGCGCCAGAGTCAAAGCGAAAGAATATATAAAAACTATTATTATTATTATTATTATGATTATGATTATGATGATTACAAAATATTCTATACTTGCATAGAAAACAATTCTCTAGCACGTAAGTTGGTGTTAAAGTTCATTCCAGAAAACGTTTAAAACTCAATATAAGACATATTTACTATATGGACATTACCACAATTATATAACGAAATATTACCAGACAAACAAATTAAATGTATTGCTTAATGTGTGTAAAAGTTAAAAAAAAAAAAAAACAATAAAAAATACAAAATTTATTGTTACAATTTAGGGTATTAAGTCACGTAACTATTAAGATATATGGACATATAGATAACGTAAGCCTAATTTTAGAGAAAATGATTGATTCTTAAACTTGTCGAAATGCGAACTCGAAGGACAAAACAAAACAAAGAACACGGTGCCGCACAACAGCCCAGGCTAAACCAGAAACCAAACAACAAAACAATTATAATTTAGAGCATATATAAAATACGAAAACGAAAAAACAAACAATATAAATTAATTAAAAAATTATACAAATAAATAACAACAACAACAAAATGCCTAGTTAGTAAGTGAATTTTAACGCAGCAAAAAACGAACATAAACTACACCAAAGAAACGTCAAAAACATTACCAGAAATAACAGAAACCGAAAAAAGGAAAAATACAATTACCACATTCAAATATTATAACATGTATTTAGCTGTTAAACAACAACTATTTATTAACAAAACAAAACTTTTAAAAACAAACAAAAAAGGCAAACAAGAAACAAACCAAAAACCAAAATAAAAAGCATAAGTATGATTATCATTAAAGGAACTTCTCTAAATAAAAAGTAAACTTTGAAAATCCTTAGCGGAGAAAACTACCCTCTCTATAAAAAAAAAAAAAAACAAAAAACTAAAAAAAAAAAAAACTAAAAAACCAAACAAACAAAAATTACGCTTGTGTTTTATTTTTTGAAAATCCTCCCAAGAAAGTCCTCTAGTTAAAGAAATATCCAAACTGATATTGCTTTTGACATAATAAACCCTGTATGCTATGATGATGATGATGATGATGATGATGATGCTGATGCTGTTGCGCTGCTAAATTAATGCTTTTCATTTCGAAACTGCGCTGATGCTTAGCTTGACAGTATTTTTGAGTATTTTCTGTATATGGTTTGAGTAGCTTTTCCTTTTTTTTTTGGTATTTTTGGTATATGCTTTGTGTACATAAAAGCGCTGACATTTAATTCAAGAAAAAAGAAAGCGATTTTCAACGTTGGGCTGATTTTTCTTTGCAGGGCCACAGGCAGTAAGTATAAATTTCTGCTTTTATATGTATTTATATATATATTTATTTAAGTAGCTGCAATCTGGCTGCGCTGCTGACAGCTCATCAGGCAGCTAATGTCAAAGAAAATGCAAAACTTTTGCCCGTTGATAAGCAGGCAAAGGCAAAAGTTTTCATTTGATGTCGGCGATAATGCGCCATTGCAAGTTCGAACTAAAAGTTGGGCGAGCTGTGAAACTTGGATGTAATTAGCAAACGGTGCGTATGCGTAATGAAATTATGCTCAACCAGAGTGCACGACCAACAGCTGCAGAAACAAGCAGCTCGAACTCCTGCAAATCAACATTTAATGAAGCTCGTTTCTGGACGCTGCAGCAGCTCATTATCCATTGAATAATGGAGCGAATACTTAAATGCTGCCAATATGACATGCAAATGGTATTTTTAATTTATATGGAACAAAGCGTTGGGCATTTGGCATTTGGCATTTGGCATTTGGCATTTGGCATTTGACATTTGGCATTTGGCACTCGGCATTGCTGCTGGCAAATCAATTGAAAGTCAGCGAACTGCGCAAATGTCTGGCCTGGCCTGCTCAATAGAGCACGACTTTAATGAAAATGAATACGAATTAAAAAGTGAGCGTAGCTTTAGCAGAGACTTTAGCTATAAGGCAAAAACTGAAGCAAGTTTAATAAAAAATTTAATATTTTAACTCAAATTTGTTGTTTCTTTTGGGCCTTTTTAATTTCCTGCTGACAACGAGTTTTGGCTAGCGAAGAGTGCAGAAAGGCAGTGCTATATATATGAGACTCGATCGGCATAGAAAGAGAGAAGAAATAAGACTCAATTGGGGTTCGCTGAGGTCAAAGTCTAACTAACATTAACATTTAGTCCGAAATACCTATTGAAGATGCTATTGGACCACCTTCAACACGAAAATAAATAATAGGCAAGAGCAGGCGCGGCAGATTCTTGATTAGCATCAATCGCAATGTATATCTTCTCGATGATACTCTATACTTACGTGGAATCGATTAACAATTTATCTCACGAGACTGGAGAATCTTCAGCTTCCAGCTCATAAATCTGATAAACGCTGCACACGAACTGGGGCAAGACATGGCCATCATTACTCTCAAGACATGCTATACCGGATCTGAATTTGAATCTATCAAATATCTCTACTTGGGATAGTTGCATCTTTTCCCCCCTACGATAATCTTCCATAATTTTAAAAAATAAATATAAAAAAATAAGATAAATATATTTAATTAATTAATTTAACATAATCTATCTAAACTAATCTGTTAAGAATACAAATAAATAAATAAATGAATATAATTTAACAACATTTTTGTAAATTGATGCGAAACAGCAGCAGCAGCTCCAATTGATACTCTATATATATTTAAACAAAACATAAGCTGCCCTAGATTTTTTTAGTCCATTTAGCAGATGCTTTGCCTGAAAGAAAGGGCACATCGCACATGCCGTTATCTTGGCAAATATTACAAATTTCATGTTCATGCGCTCGCTGCAAATTTGCATACTTAGAAACATTTGCAACATATGCAAATTACGCCGCGGCCAAAACATGGCAAAACAAGCGGCTGCTCGACTGCAAGATACTTCACAATTAGTTGTATATCAAGAGGTGTCTAGTTGACCACAGTAAACGAAATTTAAAGGTGAATATTGCATGAATTCCTGGCCAAAGCTTTCAAGAATGCAGCATTGATATTAATTTAAGAAAATTCATTGGTTTGATCTACTTAGAAAACCTATGTACTAATAAGTATAGATGCAGAAGTTTTGCATGAATATTTAATATATATAATAATTTAACAATATAATAGTATAACAATAAAACAATATAAAAATATAATAGTATAACAGAATAACAATAAAGTATAGCAATATAACACTATAACAATATAACAATATAACAATATAACAATATAACAATATAACAATATATCAACATATTATATATCAATATATCAATATATCAATATATTAATATATCAATATATTAATATATTAATATATCAATATATCAATATATCAATACATCAATACATCAATACATCAATACATCAATACATCAAAACATCAATACATCAATATATCAATACATCAATACATCAATATATCAATACATCAATACATCAATACATCAATACATCAATACATCAATATATCAATACATCAATACATCAATATATCAATATATCAATATGTCAATATATCAATATATCAATATATCAATATATCAATATATCAATATATCAATATATCAATATATCAATATATCAATATATCAATATATCAATATATCAATATATCAATATATCAATATATCAATATATCAATATATCAATATATCAATATATCAATATATCAATATATCAATATATCAATATATCAATATATCAATATAACAGTATAACAATATATAACAATATGTAAATATTTTGGGCATTCATCATATATCCTCAAGCTCGAGCCAAGCAACCCTCTTCCCAAGCAGTCAAAGGGTATTAAATGGCAATCGTTACAAATTTATATGCCAGTTGCCGCAGCTCGAAATTAATGTGACCCCAGTGACTGAACCAAAGGCCGAGGCCGCACTCAAAATGAAGACAAACACCTGCCGGAGCAGGCCGTAAGAAACAAATTTTGCCGAGCTTGCCGAAGTGTGCGAGGCAAACGGAAGCAGTTGAATTACCATGGAGCAATAAAGAGCCAAAGCCAAAGGCTGCGTCCATGACATGTTAAGCAGGAGCTAAGAAGCGGCCCATGCCCCTCCTCGTTCGGCCGTCAGCTGTCAACAGTGTCCGCATTAAGTAATCAGTCACTCCGCTCCAGACTCTCCTCACTTTCAGCTGTCACAATTGGCCAGTTCTGCTGAGGCTAACTCTCGTCAATGCGGACAAGTGCAAAGCCAATCATTTTGCCCAACTGACGGATGAACATCAAGTGCGTAAGTCAAAATACCAAATATTTGCTTGGATCAGAGATTAGAGAGCAGATGAACTCAGTTGAGCCATTCAGAGTCGTAGGTGTGCTTATTTATTCTAGTATAATTCTCAATACGCTCAGCACTCGATATAGCCTGCTGTTTAAGATATTTCTTTACCAATGAGATAACGAACATGAACTTTTTGAAATATTTACAAAATTCTGAAAAATAACTCAAGACCTTTTCATGAGATTTGCCATAATTAATGAATTGTTCAGTCAAAATTCCTCATGGGCTTTTATTAAATAAACAATATAAATAATTCCCAACTTGTATAAGTTTTTGCAGCTTTTGGTATAAGCTGATTGTCAGCAAAGAAATCAATGATAAATACTTTATAGCGCTATTTATTTTTAGTCCCCTGCCTTTCGTTCGTTATTATCTGTCAATAAGCCCATTCAAGCACACAGTTTATCGGAAATAAATCAATTTTCGAGTCCATTCAACTGCAAATGCCATACAAAATGCAATTCTATGTGCAATAATGTTTTTAATCACATCAATTTTTGCATGAATCTGCGTTGCCCAAATAATATCCACAAACATAATTAAAGTGCGCAAAATGGTGGGTGTTTTATTGATATTTCTATTCTTCCCATTGATTTCCGGAATCCATTGGAAACAGGAAAGCAGGATATAACGGTTTTGTTAAATATGTAACAATCAGCAGGAGGCGTGGCAGACCCCACTTTATATATTCTTGATCAGGGCGAAGAGCTGAGTCCATTTAGCCATGCCCGTCCGTCCGTTTATCTATTCGTCTGTCTGCTCTTCCGTACGTCCGTCTGTCTTACTGTCCGCTTCCCTGTCTGTCCGTATGTTTGACCCAGTCGATTTCTTCAGATAGAAGAGCTAGAGACTTGGTGGGTTGGTGTTTCTGGCGCAGATCGAGCTTGTATCTAAAACTCGATAGCTATTGCTTTTGTTATCGATTAAAGACCTTATTGACAAACAGGTATTATATCTCCTACATGTTTCGAGCTAGAGCCTCTATACTTTAGATATATATTCCTGTATATTTTATAGAATTTCGAATTATGTTGTACTTTGGATACCGACCCCAAATGCACCGCCTTTCTACCAGATTTTCAAAATCTAGAGCCTAGCTCTTTGTCTTTGTGTCTGTCAAAAGGTTTTTTATAATTAATTGTGACTGTGATAAATGACAAATTGCACATAGCTCAGCTCGCCTATGCCGCACAGTCAATGCGCTCGCTGTGAGCCCCGCGCCATTCGCTATTCGCCATGTTGGGCGCCATTTTGGCGACTTGGATGTCGCCATTTTCTACGCCATTTGCCTAGCGCTGGCAGCAGCTGCTCCGCGTTCTGGCTGTCGCTCATTAAATGCAATTTCTAATGCAATTGACGTGACTCTGCCGCTGCGGTCCCCATGCATCCATCCATCCATCCATTCCCCACTGTTAGCTGTCTGTGGCCTTGTGTTTTGTGCTGTGTGATTTTCAGTTTGTTTGATTATGGAAATGAAAATGACTACGTTGGCGTCGTCGCTGTGTTGTGTGTGGCTTGTGTGCCTCTTCCTCTGCCTCTTGCTCTCCTTCTCCTGCTGCTTCTTGTTCTTCCTCTGCTTTTTAATGAGTCGACAATATGCAACGCACAAAGCCAGTGGGAGTTTAAGGCAAACAGTCAAGGCTGCGGCTCCGCTCAACACAACCAAAATATCTTATCTGGAGCTTACGTACGCCCACGTAACGCCCGCCCACAAAAATCCACACTAATTAACACGTCAGCTCGCGTTATATATACATATATATATATATATTTATATTTTTTCTCAACATTTTATTTGATTTTATCAAGCTACGCAGCTGCGTGTTTCGAGCATAGAAACTTTAACGAACCGCTGAGAATTTTCATTTTTTTTTTTTTCAGAGCACAACGGCTAACGAACTGTCGGCCCCAGAGGCTTTAGCATTTCAGGCACAAATAAGTCACACTGACAGACTGACTGAATGACACTCGGACTGACCAACTGACCAGCTGCTTGACAAACTGCTGAAAACACACACTATTTTCTGTCAGTGCATTTTTATACTCATTCATGAAGGGAAAGGAGTATATTTGTTTCAAGCAAAGTCCGTCTAGCCTCGTTCGACTGCCTATTCGTAGCTATTGAATCTAGAAAAAGTTTGAGATATGCTCATAACTAATAGACATATTCGGAAGATAAGGTATTAAGACTTTTTTCCGACACGCCCACTGCGGACATGGTAAACGGGGACTTACTACTTATGCTACCTCAGTAGTTAGAAGTGCTAGAAATTTACATTGAGAGTCCAAGACAAAAAATATTTAATATATACATAATATATATTCATCGCATATCAAACCGAGTTTAAATCTAAAAGCTGCAAATAATTGATTTACTATTGAACACCTCTATCTCCTGTCCATCTCCGAAAAGAATTTGGGGTTATGGCACAACAATTATTGACACAAAATATGATCGGAAGACTCCTATAGATTAGCCGCGTTGTAAACTAATGTAGGCGTGCATATGCCAAGTATGGGCGTGGCAACTCGGGAAAGCTGTATTTTATTAGATTCAACAAACAAATTGCATTAAATTTTCTTTTTCTATTACTTTGCTATAATATAATATAATAATAATATAATATAATAATAATACAATATAATAATCATTGTTTGCTATAAATATATCTGATAAACCATATCTATATAAGTATACGTATCAAATTGGATAATTATTTATTTTCTACAGTATTATAGTTATTAACTCCAAATTTTACAGCTTTCATACTGTGGACTTCTCTTAGAGAAAATATTCTATGTTTTCGTGCCAGAGCTCCAGAAGGAGACTGATAAATTCTTGCCAATTTCTTCCTGATGCATTTACAAAGAAAGATTCAAATCTATTTGAGTGCTGACGGAGTATTATGCAGTCAACATCATCCGACAGCACCGTCCTTACTTGCTAGTTTTTCACTCAGTTGTGGCTTGATTTATATTTCATTTAAAAAACTGAAGGCAAATTATCAGCGTCCATTTGGAGTCAACCAGCTACGTTTATCTGGCGCTGCTGCATGACCAGCAAAAGTTTCTTTTGAGCGAGCAGAGCACGCCGGTAGAGCCAAACGGACGTACAGCATCACAAAGTCCGAGTAACGGGTAACGAGTTTTTGCAATTTTAAGAGAAATCCAAACATGAATAATTAAGGTTACTGTGCGAAATTGGTTGAATGGTATGGCGAACGGGTCAGCCGTTGCCTCAACAGCTTTAATGAGATTGCAAAATAATCTCGTTCATAAACTATGCATAAGTCAAGCAGCTTGCCTAGCAAATCCTTTGCAATTATTTTAATATTTATTAAATTTTATGAATAGCAATTATTGACTATACAAATAAATAGTTTCTGCCTGCTGGGTTATTCATGAGCTCAGCGAAGTCGAAGTGATTTGAAGCAAAACCGAAAGGCGATTTGAGTACGAAATACCGCAAATAGACGAAGCTATTCATGCTGCCCGAGAATCTTTATAAGGAATTTAAGACGTAAGACTTACCAATTAAATGTTCTCTTCTCTCTTTGATTCGTATAGCACTGTGCATCAAATAGAAGAATAAAAGGGAAATATGTCAGAAATATTAGCTTGAGTAAGTGCTAAAAATAAGTAATGTGAAATAATTACATGATAATATAGTGTTATCAGTGGCTTAGCGAGGGGGTGTGTGGGGTTTGACACCAGCCAAGAGGTGCGCAATATTTGAATGTATATACTCATTCACGAAAGTGAAATGGGTATATTGGTTTCTTTTCTTTTGTTTATAGAGCAATTGGGATCAGCAACTTTAAATTGAGGGAATTTTAATTTGAAAAAGAAGAAAAAAGGAAAAAAAATAAAGGGAAGAAGTAGAGAAAGAGCGGTATATTATCAACAGATTCCTATCAGTGGTGCTGTCGATTTTCTCTCTCTCTCTCTCTCTAGTAGATGCTCTGTCAATTCCCCCTACATGTATAATTTATGTACTGACGGATAGGCGAGTCAGAGTACTAGATCAGTTTAATATAGGATAAAGAAACAATTAATTTAAATTTATTTTTCAAAGCTTAGCTCGTTTTAATTAACTAACAGCTTCACGGAAAATCATGACAGCTCAACAAACGTATTTTTAAAAGGAATTCTAGCTATTATACTGTAGCAGAAATAGTTTTTTTTTTTAATATATATACATTTCCTATGAGATCGATAAACACTATACATCGTCCACACTCATTTATTTATTTTATATTTTTTAAATATCATCATTATCAATTATAGTCATTAAGAGGCTTTAAACTTTTTTGTCGAAATAAAGCCATCAATTAAATCAATAATAAAAAATGGTATTATGTTGGACATCTCAGAGAAATCTTAATGTTATCTGTAAGACAACTTGATACCAATTTGCAAGTTCCCAGATTCATAGCGTCAGACTTCAAATAAATATAAATATTGCCCAATGCCAATATACCCTCCCAACTCCACCAACAAGTATTAATACCAAATATGCCCATTTTCAGTCAGTGTCGAATAAAGGTTTAGTATTATGATTCTTGACATATGACAGGCATTTGCCTTAGCGAGAGGCCAACCGAGTTTATAACCAGCCAAGTGTAAGAGAAATGCCAAATCTTGAAAGCATTAATTCCCATTAAAGTTAATTGTTGCTGATTTGGGTTAAGCGCGTCGCGTCCTTATGCAAATTATGCAAATGAGTTGGGTACCTCGAGTACCTGGAGCAGAAGGCTCCTGCCCCGCCGAGTTCTTTGTGTGCCGAGGCGTTGACGGCCTCTGCAAACAATTAAGCAGAAATTTGCACTTGCCAGCCAGGAAAAAATAATGCCCCAATCAAGAGAAGCAGAAAAAACTGCAAATTACTTCACACTGTTAACACTCAATAGTGCGGCAAAGCGCCAGCAAGTCGAGACAGTTCCGACACGACGAACCAGTTAAATGAGAAACAAAAAACAAACCAAACAAAAAATACCAAAATTTGCTTAGCTATTACCAAAGCAATTTGTTGGCTGCAAATTAATTTGAGTTCCAAAATGCTACTCCAGCTGCTGCTGCTCCTGCTCCTTCAATTAATTTTCGTGCTCACAAGTTCGTAAAAGGCATGAGAGCGATAAGCGAGCGATGACTACAAGAACTACAAGGACAAGCGACGAGCGAGCAGGAGGCACAGCAGGTGCCCGGGCTCCTGCACGTATGTGGGCAACATTTGTTGTCGCCTTTGCGATTTCCCTATTTGCTCTTTGCGGTCTTGCGTGCCAACAATTTGGTTAGTGTTTTGGCAATCGGCTTGGCTTCCCACTCTCCTGCTGCTTCACTTGTTTAAACGATGCTCTTTGCGGTGGCTGCCAACTTGGCCAACTTGGGCATGGCCATTAGAGAGGCCTTTATTACACTGAAATGTGTATGTGTGATCCCTAGCTAAAAAAAAACTATTAACGAAAGCGGCTTGTGCTATAAATATATAGATTATATTTATGTTCGAAAATTATAAGATAACATTAGAAGTTGAATTGCAGCAATTACGATTTTAATTTGAGGCAGAAATGTCTAAGACCCACTCAAGAGAAGTCTTTAAGTCTCATTGAAGGCATGCATATATCTAGGCTAAGCAGAAAAGACTTTTCTCTGCAAAAGTTGAACTCAACTCAACTCGGCTGGCAAATTTTCTTTAAGGTAATTGAGAAGTGAACAGAATTCGCATCCAATTCACTTCACAATTCACAATTCTCTGCTCTTAGCTCCATTTAATACCATTTTATGCACAACACTTTTACGAGCGTCTTATTCGTCTTATTTTCCATTTATTTTTATTTTTAAAATTTTTCCCCTAACTGCCAAGGCTGTCTTTGATTAACTGTCTACATTGCTGGGAGCTTGTTGATGCGCTTTAGTTAACTTCCTCATTTCGAGCTGATGTTTCACAGCTCGAGTCAGCTCCGATTACATAAAGAGAAAAACTGGCTAGTCAAAGTCTGGCTGGGTTAACATATTCTATAAGTTCCCTCTCACTCTCACTCTTTCCCTCCCTCTCTCAGAGTCGTCACTCCATTGACTTGATAGACGCCCGGTCTGCTCCTGCTGCTCGTCTGACAGCTCTGTTTACGGACAGGCAACATTTTTGTTATATCGAGCTGAGAAGTAAATGCAAAATATGATCTACGGAAACGAGCTATTTGAGTCGCCGCCTCGAGCGAGCTGTGCTGAGTGCTCAACAGGCTCTCGAGAGCTGTGCTAATGCGATTCACTTAGTGCTCAGAGCTGGAGGCTTAGCTGCTGTCTAGTTTTTAATAGGCTCAAAAAGTTACTGAAAAATGCCACAAATGAAATTCAACAATGGAACGTGACCCACTCGCACACACACAGAGAGAGAGAGAGGGAGAGTGTGCCACGCCCAGCTAAATTATGCGCGGCATGTCCAGAATCCCAGTCCAGGCATGACCAGGATGTGGGCGCTTTTGAGAATTACATTAGACGCAGGCTGGAAGCGCTCTTTCCGCTCTATATCCGGGACGTCCTTGATGTCCTGCCACCCCTTTTGTTGTTCAGCTACAAAACGGTCAACGTGCCTGTCACACGCTGCGTATACGTAATCGCATTTGTAGCACAGTGTTGCACACCAGCCAAAGGTCCACCTCGGCCATGTCACATTTTATTCGCCCATAACCGTTGACTTTAACACAACCACAACAACAACAATCGCCCAACAAGAATATATATGTATATATATATATATATATATATATATATATATATATACTGATGTGTGTCACGAATTTTTTTTCGCAATTGTTCACCACATGCAGCAAGAAGAAGAAGTAAACAACAAAGACAAGCTGCGAAGCTGGGAAAGCGCTAAAAAGTGAGCTTCTCATAAAATTCCTCTGGCTGCCTCCTGCGACGCGTTATGCATAAACAACGAAATTCCGAACTGAATCGTGTTCTGCTAGCTGATGTTGGCAAACAAAAAAAGGCACAGTTTGGGATATATGTATTCTGTAATTTGTAGTTTGGGCTTTGCTATTTCTAGTCAAGGCAACTATGTAAAATTAACAATAAAAAAAAAAAAGATTGGAAAAAAGATTTATTTATACGACTACATTTTAAAATTCCCTCCACAATTTTTTTAAATTTGGCATATTTCATTATCAATATATATTTATATTATGTATACTTTTATTAATATTTTATTTTATTATTTTATAAGTAATATATAATCATTTTTGTATATTTACTAAAGTATACAAATATGAAGGCTTTAAAATATTTACAACTGAAATAAAAATTACTCCTCACTCTGCCTACACTAACGCTCTACTCAAGTAGCAAACTCTTAAAAGCTCTGAGATCGAAGAGTTCAGGTTATAAAAGTACCTCTGTAATATTAAAGGTAATTTTTACCAAGTTTCTACTACTAATTAAATATTTGTTGATATATTATTTTATTTCCTATTGATCTTCAGTTAAAACAAATATAAAATAACTTTAAAAAAAATACTTAAATGTTACCGAAAATTTTATAAATTTAATAAAACTTTTACTAACAAAAATAATTCATTATAAATATGTTGTTATATTATATAGTGTATATATTATATTATTTTATCTTATACTATTTTTTCTCAATTAAAACAAATATAAACTAATTTTTAAATAAAATAAATAATTACTAAAATGTTGCAGAAAAATTTAGAAATGTAATAAAACTTCTACTAAGAAAATAATTCATTATAAATATGTATCATACATATTATATTGTATTACTATATTATTTTATATTATCTTATATTTGTTTAAGCAAGTTAGAGTAAGTATAAAATAATTTTAAATAAACACTAAAATGTTACAGAAAATTTCATAAATGTAATAAAAATTCCACTTAGAAAAATAATTCATTATAAATATGTATCATATGTTATATATTGTGTATGTATATTATATTATTTTAAATACTAACTTGAAGAAAAATTCATAAATTCTAAAAAATAATTCTACAAGAAAAATAACGTATTATCAATATTTGTTGATTTCTTAATATATTTCTTCAGCTAATACACGCATCAAATCATATTAAAATGAATAGTTAAGTATTACACATAATTTATTAAATTTTAAATTATTTTTTGAACAGAGCATTACAATTATATTTGTATTTGAGCCTGTCCCGCGCCTTTAAGTCAGTTTTATAATTTGCTCGCCTCAAGCTCATGCGCTGCATTCAAGTGTTAACCAAAGCGAAACACGACGGATTTTTGTTTGACTTCGCTTACTCATTCTCTATCTCTCTCACTGTTTCTTTCTCTCTCTCGCTCTCCCTGCCTCTATTCCGCTGAGTGCCATTCACAACTGGCTAACAAAGAGCCCCAAAAAAAGCTGTAGCTAATCAGAAGCCAACAATGGAGCTGTTGGCACGTTGTCCGAATGGGGCTAGTTAGCGTCTTTTCAAGTCCTTTCAGGACTCAACGTTTTGGCACTGATTTTCGCTGGATCTGAAGGTGTGCCACGCAGGTGTGTGTGTATTTGTGTGTGGCTGACTGCTTAGAGAACCACGATTCACTTTAGCAAAGTCGGACAAAAGTCATGCCAGTTGCTGCTCTCAACTCTCAACCACGGGTGCAACAGCAGCGAATTGAACTCTTGCCCCTCAAAAGTATGCAAACAAAAGCCACAACGCGCAGGCTGTCCGAATGCAGCTCGTCACAGCCGCTGCGCCCGCTCGCTGCTGACAGCGGGCAGCACGTGCTCCACTTGCCATTGCATGACTCGGACATGGTCAGTCGGGCTGAGCGTCGTTAGCCTTCTGCTTTTAGGGCGCGGCACGCACCACAAACAGCAAAAATGCCAAAAGAAAATATGAGAAAAATATTTGTAAAAAAAACCATTGAGCAACGGGCGGAACGGATGAAAGATAAAAGTTAACGCTGTCCGCAGACAATGGCCTGCCCAAAGTGGGCTTGGCTCAAATAACGACATCGCTTCACCATTTTGCAACTTCCTTCTGCCGTCAGGGCCTTGGCGCTTCCCAGCAGCTATGGAGCCTGACAGCTCATGAATGGGGCAGCAGAAAGAAAACGCTTTTGCCTCCTGCGAAAATATGGCAATGCTTGGCTTGGCATGTCGGCGGACGACTAGACATTAGCGTCTGCGACCATTGATTACTTAGTCCTATAGCACCCTAACACCTTACCCACCCAAACACCCTCCTTCCAAACAATTTTTATTTTCAATAACCAAATTTATGTGGACTCAATTTGACATTAAAAAAAAAAAAACAAGGTAAAACAAGTAAGAGGTTGTAGTCGAGATTACGCAGTCTGAGAGATAGTAGTAGAGATGCCCCTATATCTTGGAAGAACTGATGTATGTCCTTTAGTCCAAATATAATAAAAGTCACACATGAAACTCTATTCTAGCTCTAAAGATGTAGAGAAAGAAGCTGATTTTCGATACGGGCTTTAATCGATAAATAAAAAAATCGATAGAACAAAAATAGCTACCGATTGTTTCAATCAAACTAGATCTGCGCGTGCTATACAGAAATTTGCAGTCTCTTTATTATTTTTTATCACCCAGAACCAATATAAGGAACCCCACCTCTAACCAAAATTTGTTGTTGTTTATTATTATTTAATATATATGACATATATTGGGATCTCAGGGTACAGAGTACCTTTTGACTGAGACGAGCGCTATTCGCTATAGAGGCTCAAGGCCATTTGAGAGATATCATATTCAAAGAGTGACGTCAACAAGTCTACTTGAACCAAATAATATGATTATTATCGACAACATCAGCACAATTGTATTTTTCATTGATTTAATAAGAAAAAACGTCGAATATGGGCAGCTTTGTAGGGTTGCCAGATGGGTCACTCGAATATGGAGAAGCCTGTATATATGTATATATACATAATGCTAATTGGAATATATACAAGAGTTGGCAGTGCAAAGTCAATAAGATATAGATCTGGCAGTGGTTAGGCTTTGAATGAACCGACTGCAACGTACCTACTTTATTATTAAATAGTATTTATGCTACATATGGATATTAAATATATCAACTTAATTTGTAATAAACAGAAACGCTTGGAATTAGAAATACAAAGAAGGCATATCTGATTCCAGTATGCTGCAAATATATCTATATCGGACGATTTAGCTTCTTTAGCTTTACCTTGCGTTAGCTGACTCTACCGCTTAGAGGGTCTAGCCCTCGATAAATCAGTCACATCAAACACTTAGAAATTTCATCAGTATTCTGCATTTGCTCGCTCCCTGACGTAATAATAACAATAATTCATCACTGGGAATAGTGGGATGGCGTCGCGACGTTTGTCAATCAATCGAGCAGCTGCAGAGGACAAACATAATCAAGTTGATATCTGGCAGCTGACATCGTTCGCTTTCTGGGCCAGAAGTGAGTGGTGAGCGTTAACTGCGCCAGCGTATATATCCGACCAGGCATTGCCTTGACTGGGCCTTGCTGGGGGCATGCGGACAACAGTCGCACATTGAAAGCAATCAGTAATCAGCTGCTGCAGTCGAGTCGCACACGCATGACTCAATCCCCGGACGCAACGAGCTTAGTTACTCTTCAGGCAAACAAAAGGCCCGCCGAGTCGAGCGTTACACGTGGCTCTGCTTCGTGTGCTGCCCCGCTCTATTCAGGGCAACTGCATTATAACATATGCAATCACAATTGTCAATTGTACAAATGGCAGCGAGAGAAGTGAGAGAGAGAGAGAGAGGAGAGAGAGAGAGAGAGAGAGAGAAGTGAGGGAGAGACATGCAGACACAGTCAACAATTACGGTTAGTGCCACAGTTTGACTGCGGAAGTCCTCCCTAGACTGCAACTGTGCCTCTCTCTGTGTGTGTATGTGTGTGTGTGTGTGTGTAAGAGAGTATCTGTGTCTTAATGCGATTGTTCAGCTGAGAAAGGGAGAGAGAGGTAGCAGGGCAGCTGGGAGCGTCTACGTAGGTTACTCGCAACGAGTGCATAATGGGCATGAATGAAGCAAGCAGACGCTCTGACATCCTGCAGGTGAACGGCAGGTCGGGTTTGCTAGGCTGGGACCGACTGGCAGATACCCTAGCTCTAAACAGAACTGGCATAACATGCAATCAATATATAGGCAAGAAAACTAAAGTACTTGTTCACATGACATTATATATTATATTTCCTGATTAGTTACAATATTCAATATTCGCACATTAAACTTGGCAGCTTTAATTTTAGTTCTTAAAATTGAAAAAATACTTAATTTTTATATATGTTTAAACAAATTTTGTGCTTAATATTTTTATTTTTTACATTACAAATGGGTTAATACGATAATTTATTTGTTTTGTAATTTTTTTATTATATTTTTTATTATTATTATTATAAATACATTTTTATTTATTTTATATTTTTATTTTTTGTTATTATTAAACGTTGAATTATTACATTGATTTATTAGAATAATTTATTATTTTTTTATATATTTAAAAAAATTGTTTTTATTTATATATATATTTTTATATCATATATACATTTTTAATTATTTTTTTTTTATTTTGATTATTTTTTTTTTTTTATATTATTAAACATTGAAACATTACGAGGCAATAAATGATTTATTACAATAGTTTATTTTTATTTTATTTTATTTTAATTTTTTGTATTTATATATATATTTTTATATCATATATACATTTTTATTTTATTTTCTTATATTTTGATTATATTTTTTATATTATTAAACGTTGAAACAATCATTTATTTTTATTTTATTTTATTTTTTTTATTTATATATATTTTTTATATTATATATATTTTTATTTATTTTATATTTTGTATTATTATTTTTTTTTATAATATTAAACGCTGAACGATACAGGTTTGGTTTATATCATTTTTGTCGATATAGAAATCAATCTCAATCCATATGTGATTGATAGCCTCAAAGCTGTAGAACAGAACGGTACACTTATTTCAAATGGGCGTGGCCATATGCAATACAATTTTATTTAAGAGATGTACTTTTATATAACCAAAATTCTCATAAACACTAGTTCATTAAATAATAACGATTATATGTCAAACGATATAGCAGTAGTGTTGCAAAAGGATGAAATGACGTTAGACGAGTGACCCGAGGAATAAATTGCTGACATGTCAAGTGCCCAGCTTTAATAAAGGCACAGGGGGACAACAAAACGAAAATTCGTTCACTTGGGGAACATTTAATTATATATCTATTCAATTCGATATAAAAATCGAAATATATTAATTTAACAAAGAACAATCTTACACAAAAATACATATATATCAAAATTTTACATATTTAACTTTTGTTTAACCATTTATAAGCATATCGAATTGATTAGTCTATCGGAAAACAATCCCATACAATCATATTCAAGTTTCAAATTTTTGACTTTCATAGCCTCATAGATCAATGCATTTATGCAGACGATCATTATCCCTACCAATAATATAGCTCACCTCTGCCGTCACATACATGAGCTGGAAACCTTGATACCCATTTTCAATACATTTTTAATGGGCTGGGGGCATAAAAAAAGAAAGAAAAAGCAACTATTTCATGCCGACAGGCGTTTGACAGGCGTAACGTATGCCAAGGGAAACGAGAGCAGAGCTGAGACAGTGAGAAGGACAGAAAGAGACAGCACAACAATAGCCGAACCAGAGCGACCGTCGCAGTTGTTGTCAATGCAAATGGTCTCCATTCCAGCCAACAAAAAGCGAAAAGGAAAAAGCTTTTAAAATAATGTTTAAGCCGAAATCAGAATTAAATGCTCGCAGCACTTTTAGCCAAATTGCGAGAAACTCTAAAGCTATAGAAAACTTGATCTCTGGCCGCTTGTCCCGCCGTCCATGCCAACGTCCGCCGGGCATAAATATTCCCATTTCTTGTGCAGAACTCGACCAATTTCATTTGCCAGCCAAGCCGCAAAGTAAGCCACAATAAATTTTAATTAAAAGCAAGTGCCATCAATCAGGCTTCAGACACTGTGCAAAATGCACTTAGAGAAATTATAGGCTATCAATTAAGAATTTAGTAAATGCCAGATTTGCACACGGCAATTGATATATTTGTTAATTTTTATGCATTTTCTGGTGATTATTAAAGATGTGAATAAAATATATAAATATAAATAAATAAATATAAAACTTGAATAACCTGCCCAATTTTGAGGTTCGACGAATAATTGATCCACACTTTCCAGGAGTATGGCAACTATGGTCGGAACTTAAAGCGTTATGAGAGCTACAGACTTGTCATTTGAAATAAGGACTTTGTTTAAATTTAATAAATGCCATATCTTCCATATTTTTCATTTTATTTCCCCAATTTTAAGAACTAGTTAAGTTGTTGGCGGCCTCTGGTCTCTTACCAAAATTAATGTTTATTCCCCTTTTGGAGCTTTGATACTTAGAATGGGTCACTCGCATATAGAGAACCCAGTATCTATCTATATATTATATATCTATGCTTATCAATATATTTATGCCCTGTCGAATATAAAATAAATTCTATTTATTATGAAGTTCTGGCTGCAAAAATCAACAATAAAAAATAAATCTACAAAAAACCCTGTAAATTATTTAGACGCCCATTTATTTCACTAACAATCAACTTTTTTTTATTTTATGTTTTACTTTTTTTACTACTTCTCTCTTTTACTCAGTTCTTTAGCATAAATGCAGACATTAGACATTTTGCTTATGGCTCATCCAGTTAAACTTTACAAACCATGATTTTTGTAAATTCAACCAATTTTACGTTTTTAAGAGCCCATCATCTTTATCAGTTTCCCCCCCTAATCTGCTATCTATATCATTATTTTCTTTAAGTGCAGGCACATTTTCCACTTCAATTAATCAGGCGCTGCCAGCGAGCCTCAGTCTCAGTCTTAGCCTCATCAGCCTCAGCCTCAGCTGATGTCGCACATGTCAAAAAGCTTAGAGTACTTTTAGGCACTTTTATCGCATTATGCGTGGGCGTGGGCGTGGCAATGGGCGCGCCAGCTTGTAGTCGTTACGTGTGCGGCATGCGAGAGGCATGCACTCGATTGATAAAAAACAAAAACGAAGACTGAGAAAAGACAATGGCATCTCAGCTTCTAGCGCATAATTATATATGGGCGCCCATTAAGTGGGGGCACAGCAGCGGGTAGAGCAGGGAGCTCTGCCAGTTTTTCTGTGCAAAGTGAGCCACAATTTGAGCTGGCAGGCAAAGAGCCAAGTTTAGGCACTCGCAGGCACCAAAATGCAACGCAAAGTGAAATGTAAGTAGACTTGAGACTTAAAGCGCTGAGACTCAAGACAATGTCCGAGGGCTGTCTGACCGTCTGCCCGTCTGTCCGTCTGTCCGTCTGTCTGTCAGTCTGTCCCACTCTAAACTATGCTAATGAACTGAACTGCTTCGGCCAGGCCCATAGACCTTAGCCAGAGCCTCAGCCTGAGCCTGACAGCAAATAGTTTCGACAAGTTTTCTGACAAGTTTTGTGCACGAGCGCAGGGAGCACTCCGTTGGGCGGTGAGGCGTGTTATGTAACTGGTTTCTTGTGCTAATCAGACTCATTTGCATTTCAAAACAGTTCCCAAATGAAGCCTATGCCTTGGCATTGAACCATGAATAACTTTACATCTAAGTAACAGAGGAGCAAAATAAAACCAAGAACTTCTTGCACAGCTCAGCATTTCATAAAAAATATATGCTATTAGCTTTAGCTTTACTTAATCTTGTTTATTAGATATATTATCTCTTTATTTTAATGCCGCACTCAGCTTAAACGCTGCCAAAGTCCACCTCAGCTGCAACAATGCCAAAGTAAAATAGAAAAACTTGCGCAAAAAAAAGAAATAAATAAATATATAATGAAATAAAAAAATAAATAAAAAAATAATTGAAAAAAGTTTTCATTACACATACAATTTTTTTCCCCTAAGCAGGCGAAAAACAGAGCAGAGAAAAGTGCATAGGGAAAGGCTGAAACTATAGAAATTGCAAATTGGAAAAATACTATTGTACAGCTAAAATACCCTTTCAGGCGATATGAGAGGTGATATGGAAGGCATATATATATACAATATAATATAATATAATATATATATATATATATATATATATATATATATATATATATATATATATATATATATATATATATATATATATATATATATTATACATAAAATAAAAAGAGTTAAATAAAAATATAATTGAAATCTATATTATATTTAAATAAATAAAATATATAATATAGATACAAAGTAAATTATTTAAATACTATTTAATATTTAAAATATAAGAAATATAATAATGAAAGCTAGGCAATTTCCTATGATAGATATCCATTTTGTAATTTGTTTAGTTTTATCGATGTTTATTATATGATATAATAGTCTAAACATGATTCATAATTTATATAATTGTTTATATAAATCTTCCATATGCATCATACTTCAACAATAATTTAGCAAACCCCATGCAGAGTATTTAAGAAGGTATAGCTGGAAAAAAAAAAATAAACTAAATAGCGCGAGCCAAGAAGTTTCGAGCGTGTTGAAAAATGTAATAAGAGAGAAAGTAAAACTAATAAAAAACAAGTGATAGCGCATAGAACGGGTATGCGCAACGACAAGTTACCCTACAAATTCTGAAAGGGAATATAAGTGAAAAGATAAATATATCTAATAATAATAAGTTATACTATATAATATTATTATTATTATTATTATACTATATATAACCTATTATTCATAATATATATTTATTATTAAACTTATATATTATAAAGAGAAATATAAGTGAATACATATAATTATTAAAATATATATAATAAATATATGTGAATATATTATGAATCATATACATAATATATATTTATTATTCAAATATAATTGAATACATATATGTAAATATATATTAATTATAATATACCTACATTATACATCATATATATTTGATATATATTTATAAAAATTCTCTCATTTTCGAAAAACATTTAATATAAAACCTCTGTTCATTTACATAGAATATAATATAATTAATATATATTTACGCACATTTCATTTAGCTTGCAATCAATTTACATAATTTAAAGGATCGTAGATTGTTTTTGATTTTTGCTTGTTCCACAAATGTAGCGAGATTTACGATTCGCTAATTATGCATATGGCGAGCGCAGCGAATAAATTACCAAAATTGTCGGCTCTCCCCCTTCTGGCACCCTCCGCTAGCTCGCGACGAAAGCAAAACGAAACGAATATAAATTAAGCAGGCAACATTAAGGCGCATAAATCAAACGAAGCCCGCGAATGTGAAGTGTGCAAAATGGGCCGATGCCAAGGCGACTTATTTAAATATTTTATGCGCCTGCCGGGCACCAGCTGCACCTATGTGAGTACATTAGCTAAGTGGCAGATAATGCGACCGACCCCCGAAATTGCAATCAATTATGCAGCTAACATGGGGACGTTTAAGCAGATTCAGAAACTGAAAAATGCAGAGCATTGATATTCGGAACAGATGCCAACACTTTCAAGCAGAGAAATAATAGTAAATAAATGAAATAAAGGGGCAAATAAACAAAATAAATAAATAAAATAAAAATATAATTTAAATCTATATAATATTTAAATAAATGAAATATATAATATAGATACAAAATAAATTATTTATATAATATTTAATATGTAAATAATTAAAATTAAAAAATATATACTTAAAAATGTTCTAGGCAAGTTAACCTAATTGATTTTGTTTCTGAATTGATAATATTTATTTAGTTTTTTTTTTATTTTTTTATTATTATTTACTTTTTATATACTTATTCCTGTCAACTTATATTTAATAGTTGGCCAAACAAGAGACTACCTGCACTATTTGTCAATGTATTATATCCCAGCAACATTATAGCTTGTCCATAACATTTATCTGCTGATACATTCAATATCATTTGTCTATTCCACACACCTGATAGTTTTTTTTTTTTTTACTTCTACCAAATTTCTAAACATTTAACTGAAGTTTTTACTCAGAAATTATTCAATATTAATCCTTCTCCTTAATATATTTACATCGTAAATTAACAAGCATAGGCAAAGAATAAAAAAAAAATAAGAAAATATCTTAATTTATTATTTTATGTATGTTGTAATAAATTTTATAATATAAAATTTGTAGCATAATTAATTATTTTAATTTATTATTTTATGTATATTATATTTTATGTATATAATAAAATTTTAGAATATAAAATTCGTAGCATAATTAGTTATTTTAATTGATTATTTATGTATATTATGTATATAATAAATGTTATAATAATGAATTAATTATTTTAACTTATTATTTGATGTATAATACTTATATAATAAATTTCATAATATAAAATTTGTAGCATATTTTCTATTGATGTTGGTTTCAAACTTTCAAATTAAATGTTTTTTCTTTTTTATTACTTCAAAAATATTTTCATAAATTTTTTATTCATTTCTTTTATCTTATTAAATTGATTTTCTACTTGCTTTAGGCCAACTTGATCTATGTTTACATTATTAAATTTACTGTAGAGCATTCGAATTCATGCATTGAACTGCTGCAGAAATACGCTATTGTATTTTTTGTATTCTACGTTTCTGCAGCTACGCCCACATGGCGGCCATTTATGTTGATTTTTATTTTTATTCACAATTTTTATTATTTATTCAACTTCTACTGCTGTCTCGATTTTCCTTTATATTATATATGCGGTATTCTGATCATTTTGCTGATTACAATGCGCAATAATGCGTAATAATAATATAAGAGTTGATTCTGCAAATACAAGCAGATAGAATATTGAATATTTAAATATATTGAGCCGCAGGACAAGTTCAATTAGCTAAGAGTCGACTCAGTCGAGTCGAATGGAACGCAACTTCAGTCGTCTAATTGTGGCTAAAAGCAAAAGCTGCTCAAATGCCGCTTTGATTATCAGTCAGCCAAAAAGCAGCACAAATTGCCCAATTACGCAATCGATTTCAATAAAACACTGAATGGGGAATGGGTGCTGAAATAGTGCCTGATTGGGCAGTGGATAACTCAGTCGTCCTGGCTGGGGCAGGAGCGAAGCTCCGCTGACGCATAGCTCAATTGAGCAGAGGAGCAAAGAGGGAGAGCAGAGAGCATGAGAGTAAAATAAAATACAAGTGAAGGCAAATTCAACGCCTGCTCAATTCTTAAATAACAAAAAGCGAAACCAGACAAAGGCCTCGCTGAATACCATACTGCATCAAGGTATGTGAAGATGTGAGTGTGTGTGCGTGTGTGCGTGTGTGCGAGACTTTACACTATAGTCGGTCTACACGCTGACTCCCCACAATATTGTATTTTATTTTATTTATTTTTTGCGCACACATCAACAAATACGCTGGGAAAATATTTGCCATTTGTTGTGCGAGGCGAAGCAAATAAATAATATTTGAGCACGAAAAAGACGCCGACGCAATGCGCGACCATTAAATACCCATTAAGCGAAACGTTTTTTAATTAACAACATTAATTTGTATGTTTTCATTGAATCAAATTGAATAAAAAGCGAAATGAAGCAATTTTTTAGTCGCATTTGTTATTGGGTTTTCTTATCTTTTTTCATTTGAATTGCCTAAATTGATTCAGCCCGACTTCTGGAATATGGGCAAAAATTGGTAAAATAAATATATAAATATTATATAATTACAAAATAAACTAAAAGGAGTACAAAATAGAGGCAATTGCTTATCGCATTTTCTTTAAAATGCGATACAGAGTGAAAGATTAAGCCAAAATCTAACTATAAAAGACTATAATTAAAAAAATGGGATTTTTTATGTGCACACTATTATTATCCTGATCTGTTTTATA
The DNA here is from genome assembly GCA_037075325.1 of Drosophila mayaguana. NCBI lineage: Eukaryota > Metazoa > Arthropoda > Insecta > Diptera > Drosophilidae > Drosophila > Drosophila mayaguana. The sequence goes on along the minus strand of JBAMCG010000121.1, from coordinate 3,057,618 downwards.
TGAAAAATATATTAAATATAAAATGATGTCTACATTTATGAAATATGAAAATTAATTTTCATTAACTTACATAATTCTGTATACCTCTGTCAAGTTTTCATGAAGAGATTTCGAAGTTCCCAGTCAATAAAGTTAATGTCAAACTGAAAAATATAGAATTTATAATAATGAGATATTAGGGATTTTTGAATAGAAACGAAAAATTAAGAAGATTAATAAAAATATATACAAATTGTTTGAAGTAAGTTCTGAAATGAATGGTATTATATAGGGTATTTTATTGTATTATATAATATTTGATTAATTATTATAATTTATTAATTTAATATGGGTTTTAATATAGGGATTTAAATTGTAATATATAATAATATAATAATAATAATATAGGGTTTTTTATTGCATAATATAATATATAATTAATTACTATAATTTATTATTATTAATGAATTAATAATTAAAATAATATTATTATATATTAATTAATTACTATAATTTATTAATTTAATTCTTAATCTTTGCATATCAAAATTTTACTATATTCTATATAAGTATACATTATATCTATAAATATTAATAAAATATGAATATTAATATTAACTATATCTTCAATCTCCAGCTTTTAAATGTCATACTAGCTATAAGGATATGAGAAGATTCGTATAAAACAAATCACATATATACTACATATACCACATATATACTACTTCTCTCTATAAGTTAAAAAGTAATCAACTATTTTGGATATACATACATACATATCTATAATTTATTATTTCAAAAGTGATAAACTACTACAGATATACTTATATCTATATATAGAAGCCGCATGATCTATAAATATTAAAGGGTATTTGAGAGTTGAAATGCGAAGTAGAGTAGAGTTTATACATATTTATACATATGCATATATACATATATATTTCTATATATACTCTCTATAAACCTTTCATACATATGCACTCTGCATACATATGCTCTTCATTTATTTATGTTTATATTCAACAACTTGAACTTATTTCATACCATCTTTATAAATCTTCGAGCCCAGGGTACTCGCCAACAACCCACAACTCCTGCAAAGTTTCTCTTTAAAGAGCACCGACTCCTGCGGGAGGACATGTGTAATTCCTGGTAGAGTCTGTTCCAAGTATTAGCTGAGTCTAAAAATAAACGCGTTTCTTTGTTGTTCCGCTTTGTTTGCTTGGGGGCAGTTGGCCCCGATGTTGCTGATGTTGGTGCTGTTGGAGCTGCCCCGAAATGTCAATGTCGTTTGTTGAGTGATTCATTTGCCTGTCAGGGCAGTCAATAGAAACTTTGTGCCAAGCACCTAAAGTGCTTTTGAAACAACTTTTGGCACCTTGCTCATTGACTGATTTGAACCTGACTGCCGCTCCTCCCGGCAGAGTGTGCGCAAAGTTTCACAGGAAGTGGTGGGCGAGGAGGAAGGGCAATTTTCATACTCATTTTTAATTGAAATTAGCGTACAAAACTTGATGATGCCACCCTGTGGCGGTACAGCCCATAACTACCACCAAAAAGGGATGCAGACAAACGGCGGAGGGAGAGAGTTCTGCGATTTGCATGGGCTCCGCTCTGGATCCCAGCCAACGACAATAGACAAGGCCCGCTGGCGGCTAATCAGACCCACTAAACAAATTTATGAAAATCAAAAATCAAAAAAGAAAACCAACTATTTGTCGTCCACATTTTATTTCCATTGATATGGCCGGAGGCGCCAAGCGTGCATTGAATTGCCCAATGTCCTGTCAAATCGAATCAAAATGAATCGAGTGCGACGCTTTGGTCTCCATTCACATAAACAAATAAGCGCATCAAGTCGAGCCACAGAGAGATTTATCTATCTACCCATCTATTTGTCTAATATTCAAAGAATAGGCCAATTTCTATGCTTGGGCCTTGGCCACTCCAGTGCTGGGCGCGTTGGACTCTTATGAACGCATCATTTGCTCGCTTATGCCTCCTGCGGCTGCCACGGCCTAATAACGGCATTTATTATAGCCGCTTATCAATCAGCAGCTTCAAGTGGAACTTGGCTACAGAAATAGAAATTAGAGTGAGACCAGTTCGAATGGAAATAGAAATGGAAGAAGCATGCATACATACTTACATATCTATCTATATCTATATATAAATGGGAATTGGAAATGGAAATGGCTATGGAAATGGACAGAAGCCTAGCAAATGGCAGACCGTTGGATCTGCGAGCTTAGTAAATGCCAAAAAGTGTAGCATTTCGGGCCGTTGGGCAATGGCGCGTTAAAAGATTGTGTGTGGGTGTGCGTGTGGGTGTGTATATGTGTGTGGGTGTGTGCATGAGTGTATCTGTGTATATGTGTTGCCAAGAATAATGGGTTTGCTCTGCCCGAGTCCCAGCATTGATGGCACTTCACATAAATTTATCAGCTTTCCCATTTGAGAACTGCATCAAGCGAAAGTAAAGTGGACCAGATCTTCAAATTCGGGTAGTGCACCACCCCAACCACTCTAATATGTACAATGCAGAGTTTATAATATATCAGAAAAATGGTATATACTTCAAAGTTTTATAGCCAGAGTTCCACAACAAATGCGATCCCTATTGACATTCTCTATAAACTATATTTATGTGTAAGGAGAAAAGGAATAGGGCATCCAGTACTCCTAACTGAAATATGTAAAGTGTAGCACTTTTCTATACCGACATTTTATATAAAATCAAGTGCTTTATATAAATAAATAAATAAATTTGTACTCTACTGTAGAGTGTGATCTACAGTTCTAGTAATGAGATTTTTCAATGTGATAATAATTGAGTAATTGATGTATTAAACTCGGCTTTATTATTTGTATTTTTAAAATAATATACGACTGTACTCTGTCTTATTTCAGCAAACTTGTATTATAATGAGCGTATTATTGGCTTAGATAACTTGTTTGGTAAAACTGGATTATTAAAAAAAAAAGTGTGTTTCTTAATTTTTTGTTTTGTTTTTAAAAAGAAACCACGGGTCGAATATGGACAACCTTCTAGGGTTGCCAGTTGGGTCACTCGTATATCGAGAGCCCTGTATATTATATATATTGTAGTGTAATATAGTTATATATATATACATGCTTGAAAATCCATGGCTCAAATGCGGAATAAATTCAAATAATTTTTATTTGAAAATTAAATAATAATAAAATTGTTCTACGGCGGAACAAAAAAAAAATATATATATATATATAACCACTCCATCTATATATTTTTGTAAGTTACGCATGGACGAAACAGGTCATGCAAACGCACTTTTCCCATCTATAGTATTTACCGTCTGCCACGCCCCCTTTTGCCCTTTTACACACATTTGCATGGAACCCATTTCAACTAAAACGCTTGGGTTTAAGCTTCGCACTCAAAAATATTTTCATACACTCCATTTTATTAAAACTTGATCAAATAAAAAATCGAATGCTGTTGAAACTGTTGATTTAGCTTTAAGGCAGAGCTCTCTGAATGCTACGCAAAGCTAACAAGCTGCTTCGTTAGCAAACGCACTTAGTCAGCAACTATGATAGCCTGGGCTAACTGAAGGACACGCACACACACACACACACTCTCATGGTCATTTCATGTCCGGTAAATGTAACTTTTGGATGGCCAGCAATGATAAACACATAAGCAAACAGCATTCGGTGACAGTTGGAGTGGGTGGCCGAGGTGAGCGCATTAATTCCAGGCCAACACTTGAGCCGCTTATTAGGCAACCCAGCAAAGCCCAGCAACCCAGCAGGAGCAGGAGCGGAAGCAGGAACAGACGCCGCAGCAGCAGAGAGGCAAATTATGTAGCTTTTGCAGCTGGGCGTGGCTTTGACTTTGGCTCTGGCTCTGGCTCTGGCTCTGCCCGTGGGTCGAGGTCAGGCAAATGGTGTTTGCAAACAATAACTTTAGGCTTTTCCATGTCAACAGACATTAACACAAACGCCAGCCGAGCATCGACCAGCACATTGTCGCAATCGACAGAGATAAGTGCCAAAGGCGGGACGAGGACAGCTGCTCGAGTTGCTCGAACAGCAATGCTATTGAACATATTTTCGGTTTGACAAGCTACCAACAAATATTCCCCAAAAAAGAGAAGAAAAGCAACAAAAAAAACCAAATCAAGTCGGCTTTATTATTTGCGCACTTGCTTCAGGGCTAAGGGGACTGTGCGGGGCATTCGCCTTTGGCCTGTGCGCCTTGATGTATGCAAAATTTTATGTTGATAAACTTATCAACGACAACATTTGCATTGTGTGTGTGTGCGTATATATATATATACGGGCGGACTGTTCACGTACTTCGCTATGGCATTTACTGTAGCTTCTCTCGCTTCTCGCCCACTTGGTGTCCGGATGTTGGCGATAAGTCGCTTGGAAAGTCGCCTTTTGATGCTGGGTACTGGATGCTGGCTGATGCTGGCAAACGGACGGATAGACGGACGGACGGACGGACAAGTTTGTCGTTTTCGCTTGTGAGAAATGAAAAGTGTTGCCTAATTTGAGTTGCTTTCAACGTAGCTTATCTCACGCTCCCACTCACTATCTAGCTCCCTCTCTCTCACTCTCGCTCTGTCCATCTCTTTCTTTTGGCGCACACTTTTAAGTGCTGCACAAATATTCGCAGCGCTGCAAACTCTTCTTCTTTCACTTTATTTAGAATAAAATAAATAAATCAAGTTGCACTTTTCGCCGCTTTTTGCAGGTTCTCAAATCTGCGCCTCGAGAGTTGAGCAAACGAAACGAGCTGAAATCAGTTAATAAAATGCTTAACTAACAATTAACTGGATGCCAGCTTAATGCTATCAATGCAGTATTTGCACGTTCTTAAAATATATAACAAAAATAAAAAATAAAATACAAATATTTCAATGGCATTTGCTAGAGATTCAAACAGCTCGTTTCGCCTTGTCTGCTTTCAGTTTTCATATTAATGACTCGTCGCGTCGTTGACTCGTGGACTTATTGATAAATATTGTATTTTCTCTTTACTGCTATTAATTAAACCGTTAAATGCGCCGCTGCAGGGACTAAAGGACCCTTAAACAACATGTATATGACTATAAATTATCGATATATTTCATATTTATTTATATGTTGATACTCTCTCAATGGGCGACATAATATTGCACTTCGTCAAGGATTGTATGTATTAAAGTGAAGTACATAAATATTTAGCTAACAATAATATCAATAATATTTATAATAATATATTAACCTAATATTATGTAATAATTTTTATCGACAAAATTGAATTAAATATTTCAACAGTATTATTATCAATAATATTTATAATAATATATTAACCTAATATTATGTAATAATTTTTATCGACAAAATTGAATTAAATATTTCAACAGTATTAACAAAATACCATAAGCTAAAATTAATACGCTCTATCTTAATGCAAATAATTTTTACTATTAATATAAATATATAAAATTATAATTATAATTATAAACAAATTATAAATTAAATTAATAATACCATTAATATGATTCAGCTCTCCAATAAAAAATAAAAAAGAAAAAGAAAAAAAATATATATAATATATATATATAAAAATATATACAAAATAATAATAAAATATATAAAATAAAATATATTTGTGCTATAGCTACTTACTTTCAAAGTATAATATAATTAACTGAAATGCAAATAATTTTAGATATTAACGTCACAGAGGAAAGTTCATGTTTCTGAAAAACGCTCAAATTCATTTAATATTATTTTAATATAACATAATATAAATATAATATAATATATAATATAACGATGTTATACTATTTTTAGCAGGTTATTTCTTAATTTCAAATATGTTTTCATACTAAAGAGTTGCATATGGAATGAGTACGTATTCAGGTGCTCAAATTTGTATATTTTTCATTTCTTACGCACAACTAAAATCAGGTCAAATGAATTTCATAAAGCCTAAGAAATTCGCTTTCTACATTATGCTTGCACAAGTTTAGCCTTATTTCTTGCTCAGCCTAGTCGCTGAAGTAGTTAGACTATCTCATATTCTGATAGACACTAAGAGAAAAATGTAGCATAAATGCTCTATAGACTAAGACTATATAGAAGAGTATTTTATAATCAACTAAGACCCAGCTAAGCTAAAAAGTTATATATATATATATTATTTTAAGCTGATGTAAATAAAATATTATTATAATTGAGCTAAGAAAGTGTTATAAAATAGATTTAAAAAATTAAGAAAATGTGTTAAACAAATGTATTAGGAATTATATATTTTTTAGATATTTATTATTACTTATTATCCAAAATATTTTATAAGATTTTGAATATATTTTATATATATTTTTAAATTAATTTATTATTATTTGTATTTTATTATTAATTATTTGTTATTTATTATTTATTATTTATTATTTATTATTTATTATTTATTATTTATTATTTATTATTTATTATTTATTATTTATTATTTATTATTTATTATTTATTATTTATTATTTATTATTTATTATTTATTATTTATTATTTATTATTTATTATTTATTATTTATTATTTATTATTTATTATTTATTATTTATTATTTATTATTTATTATTTATTATTTATTATTTATTATTTATTATTTATTACTTATTATTTATTATTTATTATTATTATTTACTTATTTAATTGTTATTAATTATATTTACGCCTTATCTCTTATGTAATACTTTCAATTTCAAGAACTTGAACAAATAATATTAATAGCCAAAAAGCCGTCAGCGTATTTAAAATTTGCTCAACAAATGCAGAAACGAATTTCTTTAGCTGTTTTTGCTTCTTTGTGTATGTATAAAATATATATACACATACATATACTTGGCTGGAAATGTTTTAATAAAACATGTATATGTATAAGGCATACACACATACACACGCACGTCTCACATTCACCAATACATTTGCTGCAGCAGCAACAAAAGTAGCCATAAAAAGGCATATTTTTTCAGTTTTTTTATGGCCGTTTGTAGCCTTTGGGGTAGAATGGGGCTTTGTGCCAGGTTTTGTCGGCTTTTGCAGTGGAGCATTAAAGCAAAGCTGATTACGCCTGAATTTACCTCCAACTCTTTTTCACAGCATTTTCACATTTCGCCTTTTTTTCATAAATCGTTGTGTACGAATTTAAAAATTTACGCACAGCCGCCAGACTTTAATTAACAATTTTAGCACGCGGTGTACAAATTTAGCAAGAATTACAAAGAGAAAAAGAGAGAGAGAGAGGAAAAGGAAAAAAGTATAACTGCACATATATGCAATTTAGCACATATTTCATTAAACTTTCGACTCGCAAGCAAAAAGCATGTAAACTACTTTCCGTACGCCTTTTTTCTCGCATTCTTACAACACATTTGATACCCTGCAAGCTGTAAAGGGGCTAAGAAGGAAGTCTGTTGGCTGGTAACAGGGTTTGATATGAGCTTGTGTATATATTAAAACAAAATATATTTATTTTGCAGAAAAAATCTATATTTTTCATGTATAACTCGTCCTGTGATGGCAACAGATAAATACCAAATATTTGTAAGTAGTTATAATAAGAAGGAAATTTAAGGAATATACCCCTATTAACAATTCCTAATTAGACTACTAGTGTTTAGAGGGATTATAAACCAAAGCTACGCACTTTTTCCGTTGTATTTTATATAACAGCCTCTTGTCCATATTTTGTAAGCAAACTTGTCTATTTCTATCCAGCTATGATTGGCCCTGCTCATTGAGAAATTATGATTTAATAGATTTATTCACATGTGAAGGTATCATAAGCTTACTTTGTTTTTACCATTCCACTATTTAAGCACTTTCTACATTTCTGTCACAGAATGTGTATACTGTAATCTCTCAACTAAACCCAAGGCTGGCTTTTCTTTGGTACGTTGGTAAGGAAACCCAAAGATCTTGCCAGAACTATACGGATATTCAGACGTTACTAGCTTCAAGATCTACATACGCAAAATAATTAAATATCCCTTGGACTTTACTTGTTACACCCCATAACTTTTTCTTCGCTTTACAAATAAATTAAAAAAATTTATTCTTGAACTAAGTTGCCAAAAAAGAAGTAAATAATTGTACTTCGATATATAATTTGTGTTAAAAAAGCAAACTTAACTAAAAAAAAAAAAAAAAAAAAAAAAACATATATATGTTAATATGGACTAACAAATAACGATTTAAAATAAATATCAGAAATAAGTAAATTGCTTAAAAAAAAGGACAAAAATAAGTAAATTTACAAAATTCTATAGGTACTTTTTTTTTTGGTAAAATTAAATTGTAATACAGTTTTATAAAAATTATAAAATAAAACTAAATACAAAAATACACAATAAAAAGGGATTCAAAATATTTATAAATAATTAATCAAAAATAATTCAAAAAAAAAAAAAAAAAAAAAAAAAAAAAAAAAATACACCCAGAGACAAAAAAAAGCCGCACTCTGAATTTTTCGGAATTTTGACTCTCGTTGATCAGGTTGTCATCTAAATCTTAATGTATTCGTAAATAATTAATAAAAAATAATTAAAAAAAAAAAAACAACAAAAATCTTATAATAGAATAAAAAAGTTAACGTGTAAGCGCAACAGATAATATAATATCAAATCAAATCAATTGATCAGAAAATATTTCGAGAAACGCTAATCAATCAGTAATATGAACACCTTAACAGGAAATGCTTACAAATTGTTGGGCTTGGCTTCTGTTTTGTGTGCCCAGGGTGACTGCTAGTCGCGCATACTCTAAAATTACCTAACATGTTTTGCCAATGTATGTGTGTGTGTGCGTGTGTTGGTGTTTTTCACTCCGTTTCCTTCTACACATGCAGTTAGCTGCAAAATGTTCATTTAAATGCCCAGCAGTCCGCAAAGTATGCAACGATTTTTTGCGTGCGAGTGTGTGTGTGCGGGAGTGTGGCTGTGTGTGTGTGTATTTGCCTGAGCAACTCATTTGCAAGCGCACGTGCGAGTGTGTGAGTGTGTGTGTATGTGCGTGCGTGTGTTGTGTGCTAAATGCGCTTGTTCCAGATAATTAAAAATGTCATGCAGTTTTAGCTTTCTCCAGTTTTTTGCGCTTAATTTCATTCCGTTGCATAGTTTTTTGCGAGTGCCAGTGTGTGCGTGCGTAAAAACTAACGGTTTGGTGCTGGCTGTACTTAAATACCGTTGAAAATCCGATACACTTCACTGGCCAATTAGCTGGTCCACACGACAGATTTAATTCCGTGCGGCATTTAGTTGTTATCGACATTTTTGCGGATCATCACAGACCAATGATTTCGAATAGGTTTCGTTTTTCATTTTTGCAGGTGTGCTCACGCACCTGCACCTGCACCTGCCGCCAGCCAAAAGTATTCTGTGTCCTTTAAAGCAGCAGCGCTTTCGATATTTTTCTACTCCTTTTGGGCAATTCGCATTCAGTGTCATAAATCTGAAATTCACGTGCAATCAACATTCAGGCACACGCACACACACGCACGCACACCTGAAGCTAACGGCATTTGAATCGCCTTGAAATCCGTGTCACTGGAGCGTCGAACGCCAAATGATTTTCAAGTATTCACAGCGCCAAGCTCGAATCTCACACAGCTCAAATCTCGAATGCTACGCATGCAACGCAACGGGCCACGCCCTAAATCTGAAAAGCCGCCCACGCAGCTGTTATGCCCTGCAGCGTTTTCCTGTCATATTCCGATGTGCCACTCGACAGACAGCCAACAACAACAGCACAAATAAGTTTGCGCCCACGCCCACGCCCACAGCCACAGGTGCAAATGTGACACCAAAATTCAAGCAGAAAAAAAAAACGCCTAGCATACGATAGAGCTGAAGTTGAGATACGGTTTGTGAAAGGTCAGTTATATGTATTAATATGTATAATAAATTGATGTATGATGTACCGATATAATGATAGATTGATAGACTTATAAAATGATATATGATGTGAAAAGACAGATATATGTATAAACATATAAATTGATACAATGATCAATACAATGATATATTGATATATTGATATATTGATATATTTGATATATTTGATATATAGATATATTGATATATTGATATATTTGATATATTGATATATTGATATATTGATATATTGATATATTGATATATTGATATATTGATATATTGATATATTGATATATTGATATATTGATATATTGATATATTGATATATTGATATATTGATATATTGATATATTGATATATTGATATATTGATATATTGATATATTGATATATTGATATATTGATATATTGATATATTGATATATTGATATATTGATATATTGATATATTGATATATTGATATATTGATATATTGATATATTGATATATTGATATATTGATATATTGACATATTAATATATTGATATATTGATATATTGATATATTGATATATTGATATATTGATATATTGATATATTGGTATATTGATATATTGATATATTGATATATTGATATATTGATATATTGATATATTGATATATTGATATATTGATATATTGATATATTGATATATTGATATATTGATATATTGATATATTGTTTGTATCCCACTGATAGGTTAACCAAAACTTAAGAGTCAGTCACTAAATACAAACAATTTGCGAAGTATTTTTCCATGAGTTGTTTATTTGTACACTAAATTTGAATTGTATTCATTCCAAATGGCAATAAAAACAGTAAGGACAACACGGAGTAACAAAAAAAAATTGAAATAGAAACACAAAGTTTCTAGCGGCGTAAGAAGTTGCGACAGCCGATAAAGCCCAAAGCCAATTTGCGCCTGAGTCCACGTCGACGATGCAGCAAATCATCCGCCGACTTGGACTTGACGAGCGGGAGGCGGGGAATTGCCAAAGGGATGTTTAGCAAGCAGCAGATATCGTCGGCTGATCCAGCTCCCTCTGGCTCTTCAGGTGGATCCTCTTCAGGTTGGTCCTCGCTGGGCACTTGCAGCATTGGGGGCACCACAGCTGTGGGAGAAGTAGCAGCTTCCTGCTGAGCTAGCCGAGCAGCAGCATCCTCAGTTATTATCTCGCTTCGACTCTCAGTTTGCTCAATTTGCTCAATGTGTCCTATGCCCTCAGTGTTGTCGCTTCCTGACGATTCCGTCGTGGTCGTCAGGCTGCGTATGCTGCGCAGCCCTTGCGCTGTGCTGTTACTCCTGACGAGGCAGAGCTCACTCTGGGATCGGTTGGTTAAGTAATTTGGATTGCGTCGATAGCGCTGCTCCTTGAGCAGCATGAAGAGGCCGTGCAGCAGAAACTTTTTCCTTGATAGAATCTCCCTCTTGTGCCTGGCCCGCAGATCCGTAGTCGCCTCCACGGATCGCGGCCGCAGCGAGCTGCTGGTCGTCGCATTACAGCGCCGCTCCCACAGAACCGTTAGGGACTTCTTGCGGCGCATGATTGCGCCTCTCCGCAGCAACAGGCAATTGGGGCACAAGCAAGCAGTGCTGTTGCCATCGATCAGGGTCGAGGTGCCCACCGAAACAGATCGATTGCGCTTGGGCTCCATCTCATCCGTCAGCATATCGCCCGCCTCCTGTATGGGCTTGATGTGGGCCACATTACTGCGCGATTCGCCGTACTTTGTGCACTTTGAGTCCAACATATCTCCCGACACGCTACGCCTCTTCAATGGCAACATTATGTGAGAACTAGTTGAGTGGACTTCTCTCTTTTCACTGGGATAATTTATGGGAATTACGTAAAAGCGAAATTAAGTTTGCAATACTTTTGATTTATGAAATATACATAACTGATAACTGTTTGACAAACTAAGCGAAGCTAAGATGAATGAGAAAGGCAAACCGAATGTGGCAGAAATTTAGAGTATATGCGCAAGGAGTGCTGCACGCCCAAGTGCAGCAAACGGGGGGAAAAAGGAACGAGACGTATATGAACTGAGTGTGTGTGTGTGTGTGTGTGTGTTTGTGTGTGTGTGTGCCTCTTACTTATGTTAAGTGAAATGGAAAGCTGTGAAAATAGGGATAGGAAACGATAAAGCAACAGCGGGACATCTAATGATGCCAGGTGAAAGGTGGCAGGGGGAGGTGTGAGTGTGGGTGTAGGTGGGCATGCCCAGGTGGATATGACTCTGATTTCATGCTGACATTTTATTGGCAACTGCTGCCACTACTGCTGCCGCTACTCCTGCCACCTGCTCCTGCTGGCTGTCAGTCATGCCAGCTCATTTCACAGCTGAATGGCACAGAGCATCGCATGTTATCATTAGAATTTTATGCATGGCTGATATGCGAACGATGAGTGGAAGATAAGCAGCACTTGCCAGAGATGAGATGTGCCAAGCTGAGATACTTTTTCCTCTCTCTCTGTATCCATCAGATACACAGACGTCTGCTGTCTGCTGTTCGCCTAGCAACTGGCTTGATTCGAATTTTTAATTGCTAAAGGAAAACTCAAGATGAATGCAAAGTAAAATTTTTAACACATATCAAATGTGCATGAAAAGTTTTGTGAAATTGCAGCTCAAATTTCGCATGTGATAGAAAATGCGGCACTTTATTTGTCGATGTTGGCAAATTTTGCATTGGCAGACAACTGTGTGAGCATATGTACCATATACATACTACATATACATAGATTGTATACATATATACATATGCATATACCTGCACTGCAACAACTTTATTGTGGATATAGTAGAAATGCACTTATTGCACTCTCAATCTGCACTCGCTGCACTTTGCTTGTCTTCTGGCAAAAGCAAACATTCAGCATGTAAAAAGATGGCAGTCGTGCTTTAACGACTGCATAATACACGCTTAGGGTTAAAATGAATTCAATTTTGGGCAAGCATCAATGTTTGTATTAATTGGTATCTGCGAGGCACAGAAAGTCATGAAAAATTCTTTGATTTTCGCCCCCAGAGTCTAGAAATGTGTAATTTGAAGTGCGAGTACAAAAAAGCCTAAGATTTTGCTTTTCCTATTAGACAAGGCATAACTGTATACATATGTATATAATAGTAAATATAATAGTACTGTAAAAGTAAACTTTGTTATTATTTTATATTTTACAATTTATTTATTCTAAAATTTATTATTTTCCTTAACCATACAGATATTCCATGCCTCATCATTTATAATTATTTATTGCTATATACTTTTCAGGAAACAAGAATCGCCTACACGAATATATATACCAAGTACCAAGTCTGTGCCATCAGCGTTTCCTTAAATATTAAGGAATTGCTTCAAATGGTCTAAGATTAAGGCATGTCCCTTAACTAAAGTTGTCAAGGAGTATATGGTTCAGCTATATAGCTTCAGCAACGTCGAACATTCCTATAATCTACAGGAACAAAAACCAATATACTCTTTTCACTTTGCGCACACATCTAAAAATATAAACATAAATTCAATTTCTGATATGCATATTTATGAAACAAAAACTAATTGAAAAAGGAAAAAAGTTATCCAAGTAAATTTATTTAAAAGGAATTTTAGATAAATCGCTCTCAATTCCTTTAAAAAATATTAAAAAGTTGCATTGGTTTTCTTAAATTAAATAATTAATGTTCCTGTTTTTTTTTTTTTTTTTTTTTTTAAATTTGGGTTTATCCTCAATTAAAAAATATGCCCTTGATTTTATTTTCAGTTTTGTTAATTTTAAAAGGGATTTTCTTATATATAAGATTAATATCAACGTATATTTTATTTTACAATATATTAATTATGCTATATAATAATAATTATTATTTTTATTTTTTATTGTTATATATAATCTACATTTTAAATAATACAAGAATATTTGATTTATTTAAATTTATAACTTACTTTTGACGAAATGGAAATAAACCTCAAAATCTTTTCGGTTTTCCTGTTAGTAATTAACATTAATGATTTATCATTATTTTTGTAATATATATAATTTTTTAAAATAATAAATAAATATTTTATTGATTTAATTTCATAACTAAACTTTAAGTAAATTTAAAAAGAATTAATTATGCATAGTTTTCTTGTTTTGCCTTTATTCAAAATCTTAATAATTCATAGTTGCAAAATTGTAATTAATTATAAAATTCAATAAAGATTTTTAGATTTGTTACAATGCTGTCAGAAAAGTCAATTTCAAATAATCTAGCAAACATTAAACAAGCGCCTCTCAATTATTTATTAATTAATATATTTCTGTATGCAAATCTTTTTAATTGTCAGCCAAGTTCATCTGTTTCATCTCTATTGTCGTGCCGAACAAATGTAATGATTGTACGGCAATTTTTAATTGGGTTAATTTATGACAGCGAGACAGAAATGTATGCAGCGTTTTAATTCATAATTTGTTTGCTAATTAAAATGCGAAATTCTGTTGGCAGTTCACAAAACTCAATATTTTTTTTTGTTTTTTTTTTTTGTGTATCCAATTTGCGTTTGGAGTAATTTAATTGGTTTGCCTCAAGGGCAAAAGCTCAACTTCTTCATATCTCTCTCTCGCTTGCTCCTCGCTTGCTCGCTTGCTCCTACTGTATATGTGTACATGTACATATGCATATGTAACTGTGTAATTCCTGTTCGGCTACGCTCTCTTGCTCTCTGCCTCTCCCACTCCCTCGCCCTCTCCCTCTACCTCTCCCTCTCCAGCTTTCGCTCTGGGAGCATATCAAACATTGTTTACGATTTTAAAATCGCATGTGGTTCACAAGAAATTTACAGTTTTTATTTTGCGGCTTCTTTCATCGCACAAAAACTACGCCCTGCACGAGACAAAGCGTAACGGACCACAAGCGTGCATGAGTGCGAGCGAGTAGGAGCGAGGCGATACCGTAAGGACGTGGCTTGCAAATTGGCTGCGCTGGGTAAGCAGCAAAACATTTTCGATGACAAACGCAGCAACACAGATAGAGAGAGAGAGAGAGAGGGAGATTGGGCAAATAGGGCAGTGGCAAAGGCAGAGAGAGAAACAACAGTTATTCACGTGAAATTTTTGAAATTTTCAAGTGTATGCAAAAAGGTACGCCATGCACTTCAGCCATACCGAGGGAATTGTGTGTCTACAGAATCAGAAGACACACACACATACTCACATACACACATACACACACACACACACGCAACTGCAAATTTCACATTTGTTTTTTAGTAGTTTCGGGTCAGACGTGCGCGCGTGTGTGTGACTTGCAAAATGTGATTGGGAAAATCTTTGGAATTGTGGGCAATGTGACCGAACCTGGGAACAGCTGGGCCTGGGCCTTTACTGCATGGATATGGAATTACGAGCCAGATAGAGATTGAAATTGGCACCTGAAACGGGTCGGGCTGCGCCGTGCGGAATGCAAATTAGGTCTCAAATCTTTGAGGCGCCCACAGAAAATATGCATGATTAGGAGTAAGCTTTAATAAAAAGCTCTTGCCATAAACAATTAACGCTTTGCCATTCACACATAACCTGCCCCGTCCACGCCTTAATTTGATTAGTGGCAGGTGCTTTCGGCTATTGCACCTGCTATCGCCATCCACGTCGCTTGTGCCGTTACGCAAAAGCCACGAAATGTGCACCGCAGCCCACAGCAAAAACTGCAAAAGCTTTTTGCCAACCGCCTTCAAATATGCAGTTTGGTGAGTCACAAAACAAAGGCACATACGAAAAAAATGCACTGATACATGGGAGTCGACATGAAAATACCCTAGAATAGCTATATGAGCAGCATATCATTTTGGATATTTTGCTATCAAGTGTATACTTTAACACATATCATTTCGATGTCGTTTGCAAAAGAAAGTAAACTGTATTATTAAGGTAAGCGAAGCGACAGAAACATACCCTAGAACAGAGTGAGTTAATCAACTCAAGGTTTTTGGATATTATTATTATTTTGCTATAAAATTTAAGCATTATAGCGAATTGACAAGGAAATACCCTGAGATGATCAACCAAAGGTTTTTGGATATAATTTTTAAGGCCTCTGCTATAAAATATAAACAATATATAAATAAACCACATTTATAAATAATATAAAATGTAAATAATATCTTATCTAAATATATTTTGCTATAAAATATAAATTTTATTATAAGGGCAAGCGAATTTACAAGAAAATAAATAGGAGACGCGCAACTGAAGCTAGGTAAGGTTTGCAACAAAATGTAAAGTTACCAATTTTTCAGGTATTATGTAAACTATGCGTTATCTCTCTCTCTCTCTCTCTCTCTCTCTCTCTCTCTGTCTCTCTCTTTATGTGCATCATTCTAGCAAAAACCATGCAATTTTTGTTGCATTTAATTCTAATTTATTCTGCTTAAAATAAAAGCTTCCGAAAAATAGTTGCTATAAATTGAACATCTGTATACCACATTAAAATTTTAATTGCAGATATCTTTCGTTCACTTTGGCAATCATTAAACATCATCAAAACTTTTGTGAAGCCACCAAGTCTGTATATTTACCTAAAGTATGTTCCTATACACCCTGCAAAATATATATGCCCTCTGTACAGGGTATAGCATGCCGTAAACACAAAAAATGTAGTTGAACAGCAAACGGCAATGGGGCTAATTTTTCACGCAGCTTTGAATGCCAACAGCAATTTCTTTTCTGCAGCTCAAACCAACGATATTTTGGGTATATGCATCGTTTCTAAAAGCAAAAGGGTATATTGGAGCATGACAGAAATGAGATCTTGTGATCTTATAATAAGGCTACTGCTTATATAAATGTAGCTTTTACGAATATGAGTATCCATGGGTGGGCAGAGTACCTGCTGACAATGACAGGGTATTACCAAGTTTGTATGCTTGAAATTGAAAATCTAGTTTGTTGTGATCTCGCAGTTCGTCAACTCTACATTTCAAATTATCTTTCACATATTAAAGTATGTATCTTTTATTACAGAGTATCTAACAGTCGTAGCTAGCCATGCCTGAGTCCTGTGTGTTTTTCCTTCCATAAATCTAGTCAAGCAGCTTGTGTTGTGCTCCAATAGAAACAAAGGAGCTGCCTTAAGCTGCCTTAAAGCCAAGAATTTTGAATAAGATATGAACATTGACTCTGGGTGTATAGAAATGTCTATAGAAAGACAGAGAGGGAGACAGAGCGAGAGAGAGAGAGAGAGAGAGAGAGAGAGAGAGATACAGGCATAAAGAGAGCTAGAGTATCTGGCAGCTGGCATATATTGCAGCACCTGCATAAAGATGTAATCAATGCTTTTAACTGCCACCTTCCCACTCTGTCTCTTCCTCTATCTCTCCCCCTCTCTCTCTGCACCTCTGCACTTCCGTCGTGAAACACAATTACAATTCATTTCTGTTCGTTTGCATTTGGCAGCACTTTGAAGTTTTCGCCCATCAAAGTTCCAAATTGAAATCGATGCCACGCCCACTCGATGCATGCATAATGCCACAGGTACAGGTTAAGCTGCTTGCCATCGGACAGCGGCCAAAACTAGACACAGTCTATCCAACTATATCAGGAGGCCAGCTTAATTAAGTGCCATGAGCCAAAGTTGAAGCCCGTGACTCCTGCGCGCCTGGCTAACAGTTCGCCTCGTGGGCTAATTAAAAGGCGGCTGCTCGCGCCTACGTGTGTGCAATGCTCAAGCAGAAATTAGCGCTCACATCCCGAAACCTAATGCCGGCCACGCCCACGCGCCCTCCTGCCTCACTTGGTCATGCAAAACACGCACAGCTTGCAAAACAATTAAATTGGCAACACCGCAGGCTCTATCTCCCCTCTCCTTGCCTCGCCGACTCCTGCTCGATTGGGTATAGATGGCTAGAATTAATGACTTCATTTGCGTCCGGCTCCGAGCAAATTGACAGCTCCTGTAGCTCTTAATGCGCCCCTAAAGTATGCTTTGCATTTTTAAGTTCCACTCACAGTCGTCTCTAATTGTTACTTCGGCTGGGCGCAGCTAATGGCCAACACACCTGCTGCTACCTGAGTGCGCACTCACGGCTCACTGGCCATAAATATAAATATCTATTGAGAGATAAATGTAGCTTTCGATTGGTAAAATATTAAGTCGAGGCAGTCGAATTCCTGAAGGCTTTAAATATATTAATCTAACTATTTGTTCATAATTAAGTCTTACTCTTATAATATTTTATTCAATGATATATATGTATATATATATATATATATATATATATATATATATATATATATATATATATATATCATTTCTGCGTATATGTTTACTCACTGATATGTAAGACTAAATACAGCTGCCAATAAAAAAGGCGGGGCAATTGTTTAAAAAAATATACAATTAGAAAAAAAGAATATTTTTATATATCTTTAACCTTTTTATATGTACAGGACTGTCCATATTCGACTGACCCATTTGGCAGCCTTATATCTTTTGACAGAGATGCCAGATTGATTTGTAGGTCTTGACTATAGTCCCTATACTATACCTGAATTTGCACAGTTACATATATATTATATCTAAACTCACGTTGATGCCATTTTATATGCAATACCTCTATAAGTCTATGTGATCCCCAACCAACACAATTCAAATTCTTCAAAATAAAACTCTACGAAACTGGATGGCTTTAAAATTTCCTGTTAAAAAAAAAAAATAAAAACATTATACGGAAAAAGCTTACAGAAAACAGCTTACTGTAGCTGAAGCTGACTGATAAGAGGTGCAGAGCGCAGAACTCATTGGACTACACTGCTTCAGATACCTTAATATGCTGTCAGTTCATTTAAACAAGGTCTCTGGATCGGAAGGAATACATAAGTCCAGATCTAAGATGTATTTGTTGGCTTACAGGCGCACCTCCTGGTCAAAGATTAGAAATAGAGAGTAGAATAGAGTCCACTTGGAAAAACTGCAACAAATCAGTTGGTCGGTTGTTAACGACTGCATAATACTGATTAGCGTTACAAAATCTGCTGAGCTTTGACTGATTTGAGACAGGGCTCTAAAATTTCTTTAGCTTCAATAGAAACAGACGTACGGAGGGAGAGCAAGGCGGATATTGAACGAAACGAATTTAAGGACCTTCCCCTCCTGAATGAGTTTACAAATGGAAATCCTTCTAAACTAAAATTTCATATTAATATGAGCGCAAATCCACTCAAATCTCGGATTTCTGAAATCATTTGCCTCACATAGATTTGGTCTCCAAGGCTAGAGTTCTATTGCTCTCAAATTTCCTTAGCTGAATAAAATGGGCTGCAATCTTTCTAAAGTTGGTAAACTATTGTCATATTTTAATGTAAAAGGATATTACATAGTTTATTATTGATTTATGTACTGTTTGCTATGATAAATTTGGTATCTAAAACCCACGTCAAACATCGCCTTGGCTTACCATCTCTATAACCTAAATAAATCATTCTTTAATATGCTTCAAGTCCCTGCTTTTCCACCTGCCAGCCCAGTTCAATTCAATTTTGTGTAATTTGGCCATAATATCTATAGTTACAGCTGGCTCTTGCCGATGCTAGAAACAAATGTGGAAAGTGGCTTTCGATTTAGCTGCCTGGTTTTCGTTTTGTAGTTTCGAGGTTCGATGCCCATTCGATTCTCGTTTTCATGCGATTCCCATTGTCATGCTCGTTGTCGTCGTCGTTGTTAGTTTGGTTTTCCTTTTGATTTCAATTCCAATGTCTTTGTCCCAGTTCGATTTTATGTTCGAATTGGAAATGGTGTTAGGTAAGCTAGATGAACCATGCACTGAGCTCAAACACGGAGCCTGAATCGAGCTCTCCAAGGTACGCAAACACACACAGACCGACAGAGGGAGAGAGAGAGAGGGAGACTGAAAGAGAGAGAGAGAGAGAGAGGCCCTTAGAGCGAAATGGCAGACAGTTGGCAAATGTGGCCAGTCAAGTGTAAGAACAAAGCACTTGGGGCAGAGGGCGGGCGAGGGGTTTCGAGTCGGTCGACTTGGTCGTTCGGTTTGGTTGCTTCCTCAAAGCGATGCCAAGAGGCTCCCGGGGAGGGGCTGGGTGCTCCACCTGTGCCCATATTGACATACATGAAGTAGCTTAGTGACTGACAAATAACAAATAGACACGTAACTAAGATAAGACCGGCAAACATTGATTTGATTAACTTTTGACTACTGCACTGGGCACATTTCGGCGTATCCGAAGACCTATTTACGTAATTGACAGCCGGTCCCCCTAGATAATGGCAACAAAACTTCATTCAAGCATTGAAAAATAATTTTGGATTTGTTTTGTAGTCTTAACGCCAAGACAAGGAAAAACTGTTAAGTAACAGCTGTTAAAGCGAGATGTTAATCCATATTCAATGTGGCTGAAGCTGTTGAGTTAACAGATGTTTAACATAGAGACGGTGGGAGTGTGAGAGGTGGAGTGTGAGAGATATAGAGATAGATAGAGATATATAGAGCTGATAGAGATATTGCGGGAAGTAAAGACGGAAAAATAGAAAGACGGAAATAAAAAGAAATAGAAAGAGAGAGAAAATGAGAAGGAAAGAGAGAAAAAAAGACAGAGAGAAAATGAGAGAGAGGGAGAGAGAGAGAGAGAGAGAGAGAGAGCGAGAGAGAAAGGGTTAGAAGTACGAAGTAAGTAAGAAGAGTTAAGAAGTCAGTAAGAGAAATAAGGAGAAAAAAAAGGAGAAGCAGATACAGAGATTGGGAGAGCGTGAGAAAAATACGAAGGAGTGAAAGAGGAGAAGATATATGGAAAGAGGATACGAGAAATAGGAAATAAAGAGAGAGAGAGAGAGAGAGAGAGAGAGAGAGAGAAGAAGAGAGAGGGTTAGACAAAACGAGATAGGGAGAAATATATAGATATGGACAGAGAAGAAAATTGGAGAAAAAGAAAGAAGAAGAAACAGCGTAAGAGAGAGAGAGAGAGGGAGAGATAGGGAGATAGATATAGATAGGGATATATATATATATATATATATTTATATAAAATAACTACACAAATTCGATAGATTTCGAATTTAATTCATTATGCATATTGCCTATGATATTAATGCTGAATGCTTCACCTTTTCCTCTCCATTTATAAGCAGTTTAATTTCTATCGCACAAGCTACCTATTCACTCCATAGTAAAGAGTTGCGCACCTGCAAAAACTTATCTTGATTTGGTAACCCTTCAATGGCTAACGGACGCCTGACAAAATTTAAAATGTTCTTCTTATTTGCTATGGTTTCTTGTGTTTGCTTCTGCCAGCGTGCAAATCCCTGCGGCGCCATTCAAAGCTCCGCACGTATGTGTGTGTGTGCGTGTGTTATGCGTGTGTGTGTGTACGTTGGTTTTGTATTGGCCACTTGGGCATAAATCTAATTAAAAGCGGGATTTCTGTTTGGATTTCCTTGCAGAGTTTTTCTTCAAAGGGTTTAAAGCTGATTGCGGTGCTGCATCTGACAGTGTAGCCAAGTGCCAATGAGCTTAGCCACGTGTGCCTGTGTGCGTGTGTGTGTGAGTATCACTATGTGTTTGAAGAAAGACAAGGATATGCGCCTTACATATCCAACTTGACTTTGAACGGATTTTACAGTAACATGGCCCAAAACACTTGAGCACTTGAAATGGAACGATTCAACGGTTCAGATCTGACAAAAAGTTTTCAATCCCTCTCGCTCTCTCTCTCTCGCTCCCTTTCTCTCTCCTTCTCTCTCACTTCAGCTTAGTCTCATTTCTGAGTCTAAAGTTTTGACCCCGACCGAAATGAGCAACTGCATTGCTGATGGGAAGCACACAGCAAAAGCAGAAGATGAACAAACTTAGGCAAGGGAAATTAAGAAAACAGGAAAAACTAACTGCACTTCGACTCGTACAAACTCAAGCGAAATGAATAAACTTACCAAAAATAATACAAACGAAAATTGTTTAAAGTTTCGAGAAGCGAATAGAATTGCGCACGAATTAATATTAAATTACAATAAACAAAGAAACTAAAAACTATTTGCCATATCCAATTAGATCAAGTGGAATGATGAAGAGGGACAAAAAGTTTGGAGCTAACTCATGAAATATAATATTCAATTTTTCTTAATAATTTATATAATTACTTTTTTCATATATATGTATGTATATTCATATATATCATATGATATGTCATATATATATATATATATATATATATATATATATATATATCATATATGATATATCTTCTCCTCAAAATGGGTTTTTTTACGCTCTCCCTTTTATATTCCTTATACAAATAAAATACAAGCCGTAAAACCAAATATGTTATCGGATCTTAGAGAATTTCACAGTGAAATATTATTTTAAGCCTATTAACTACTGTTAAACTCTAAACACTCAAGATTAATGGATAAAGAAAACATATCCTAATAGATTTAAAATAAAATAAAATTAATAGTAATCACTCTTACACGAAATAAACAGAGTATATTGGGTTCTGTAAATTATTAAATGGAATTCAGGAATATCTACATTTCGAAGCGAGAGAATTCGGAAACTGACGTTAAGCTCAGGTCTAGAATTCATATATCCTATATATCACAGATATAGTCTGCTATATTTTATAGACTTGACATATAGAATAAGTATAGGCATTCAAGAATACAGAGCCACACTTCTGGTGCGAACTCTACATATATCTTGTTGACTCCCTCTTCAGATAGACTTAGCAAATATGTTGGCTATATAACGATCATTGTTCATTGTTACAAAGATTATAAGCATATATTCTACGCAGTCAACGTCTAATAGGTAATTCAATAGAAATATATAATATGTGGGGATATAGATATAGTAGATATTGAGTTGAAGAACTCAGGATCAGAAGAACAAAAATTTTATAGAACTGTATATAAGTATAGTCAAATGTAATTGTGGTCCTAGGGGCTTGACTACAAGCACAACTATAAGTATATGTACATACGAAATAGACTCTTAATATATACTGCAATTACATACCAAGAGTGACATTAGCAATGTAGAAAGAAAGAGACAGAGAGAGAGAGAGAGAGAGACGGAGAGGGAGAGCGAGAGAGAGAATGTTTACTTATAAGAAGAAGGTCTCAAGTTAATGATCAATTCATCAATTTAATAATTTCAATAAAAGACATCAGTAGGAAGAGAGAGACAGAGAGAGAAAGAGCATGAGAGCGAGAGACAGAGAGAGTAAATGTCTATAAGAAGAAAGTCTCAACTGAAAGATGAAAGTCACAAGTTAACGAAGAAGAAGTTAATGATGAATTTCAATAAAAGACATCAGTCGGTTGAGTTAGACAATCAAATGAAATTCTGCTGCTAATTGACATTAAACGAGCATCAAATAGTCGCGTATACCCCACTGCAATCTGCTAACTTGTTATTCATAGCGCACTTGTCAATACATCGAATGTTGATTGAATTTTAGAATTGGATTAAATAAAGTTAAAGTTTATATAAATATATATATACATATATATTTTTATAGATTTTATATGCGTCAATTAAAATATTTTTATATACATACAGTATAAATATCAAAATTGAAAAGCTTTCAAAAACATATAACGAAACGTGTTCAGTATTAATACCAAAATAAATGTGAAATTTTGTTGAAGCCAAAACCACAAAAATAAATTTGATAAATTTTGAAAAACTTGTAGAGCGGCACAGTTAAATATCCTAGACCACAGTTAGATATAAATAGCCAAGAATAAATGATCTTGATTAAAATGAACATGAATTTAATATAAGATAGTATAAGATCTAATAACAAAAGATTTGAGAATAGAAATTAAATTTATTAAATCTTTCATTAATAAATTATATATACAATAAATTCCAGAACAAATTTATTGAGTAAAACTTTGATTAATTAATTTTTTGAATGTAATATATATATTTTATTTTATATAATTTATTTCTATTTGCCTTCTGTCTTATACTTAACAAAACCGAATGAATTAGGATCCAAGTAGCTCAATCCAAATACTTACATAATATACATTAATTATAATATAATGAATTTTTTATTAATATAACTCGATAATTTCAACTAACATCCTAATATCGTTAATAATAGGAATAAATTATTTGAAGGCGCATACCTATGCGCATAGCTAATACACCCCAGTGCAGCTATATCACAGGGTATTGGGCAACAACACAACATGAACTAATCTATGCGCCACTTGCAGCAGCAGCAGCAGCAGCAGCAGCAGCAAAATGTCAACTATAAATCATAAAAAAATGCAGTCAAATGTGGCCAAAACACACCCACACGCACACACACTCGCACGCTCTCACACAATGCAATTCAAATTCAAATTCCAACTTGAATTGAAAGAGCTGTGCAATTTTTAATGCCAACTAATCAAGATGTCGATTATATAAAGCCAATTTATGCACACCAACTGTATAATTTATAAGCCAAATAACTTTCGCTAATGTTTTTGGTCATGAAAATAACAACGCAGAGAAAAGGAGAGGAAAGTGGAGCTGCTATTTGAGTATAAGTGAGAGTGAGAGAGAGAGAGAGAGAGGGATAGATAGAAGGAGAGATGGAGGCTGACTCTTGGCAGTCTGCGCTGCTTCATTTAACTGTCGCATCATCAACGTCTGCTCCTGCTGCTGCTCCTGCTGCTGCCTCCTCTCACAGTGCATGCCTCAATGTAACCATTGTGTCCTCTGCTTAGAGCGGCTGAGGTCTCAGATTTTACTTGGCAGCCGACGCGTCGACTGAGAGGTTAAGAATATATATATATATATATATATATATGTATATATATATGTGTGCGCATTTCCCTACTCCCTGCTTGCCCAGTTACCCAGTTTTCACACCAAATGTGTTTACTTCTGGGCCATTTATCTTGCTTTGGCGCCTTGACTACAATGAACGCCAGAGTTGGCCGAGGCTTTTCCTTTTCTTGACTTTCTCTATTCTCGATGCTCTGCGTTTTCTAGTGAAAAGTCAAAAACAAAAAAAACTCGCCTGTCTGTCTATCTCTCTTTTCTCTCTCTCTCTCTCTCTCTCTCTATTCTTATCGCTGTCTCTGTCTTGAGTGAACAATTTATTTCGTTGCATAGTTTTGGTCGTTGGCGCGTTTAATGACAGTTGCGGGAATTGAGATATTATACAGATACATATATACATATATGCATATACATATGCATATACATATTTACAGTGTTGCTCAACTGAATAGGTTTGGAATATTAAATCTCTTTAACGAAAATTTTATTCTTAAAGATAAGCTAAAGTTTTTGATAAATTCAAATATTAATATGTAATAACGAAACAAAGCTTCCAATCTTTAATTTCATTTTAAAATTAATTTATTTTATATATTATATATATATAATAATTGCAATTTTTTCGGTTTTCTAATTTCTTAAAAGTATTTTGAGCTTTTAAAATGTAGCTTGAAATAAGCAAAACATTGAGCGAGGTTTTAAAAGGCCAACAATTAAAGGCTATATTGAAACTCGACCAAATGGATATTTGAGGCATTCTAAGTGTAATTAATTATTGCTCTATAGAAGGATTTATTTATTTTTATTTTCATAGCAGATCAATATATAGACATTTCTCCAGAAAAGTCTACTTTTTCGATTTTTGTAATTAATTTAATTATTTTAACAATATTTATTTCATTCGAATCGCAGTTCTCGTTAAAAAAACAAAAAATGTCAAATCTAGTCAGTTGAGCAGCACTGTATATACATTTATACGTCTAACATTATAATTTCTGGTCGACATATCAAATTCCCTAGAGACAGGCAAGCCTCAGATTATTTTCGGAAGTGGCTTTTGTTGCTGGGGTGGTTATGTAAATCTTTTGCCAAAGGAAACCGATAGTTCGGTTCGCCTCTGCTGCCTTTAAAGCGTCACTAAAACGGAATCTAAACTTCATTTCGATTTTTTGTTTTCATTTGGCTTACATTTGCCTTTGCCAACAATGGAGCTCTCGGAAATTGCTTTGTTTACTTAATGTTGCTTAATGTTTGGCTTAACAATCCATTGATGAAGTTCGCCCTTAAACAATCTCTGAGCAACAACTTCAGTTTGTGTTATTTTGTTGCTTTTAGTCTGTCGTTGAAACTGCTTTTTAGCAATCATAAAATGTTAGATACAACCCTCGTCTATCTAACCCCGCCCTCTCGCAATCCCTGCACTGAAACATGATGGCTACTTAAAGTCGCAATTTTATGGCTAAAACAGTAAAACCAACATTTAAACACAAAAACATGCACACACGTGCAAGCGTATATACTCTCAGATATCCTGTATAACATAATGTTTATTGTAGATAATAGCTATATAATGTTCGCTATTATTATTATTATTTTTAAAGGTCCAATAATAGATTATAAGAAAGCAAATCACTTACCTAGGCATACATAATTAATATCATTGCTACGCATCACAAAATTGTTAATTATTCACAAAAAAAAATTTTTTTTTAATATTAAGACTAACACCAACATACACCTTGCCTTCTTGAACTCACTGCAACAACTGAAGACAATTAGCAAGATACATAAATTCATATGTATAATGCTCTCTGCTCTCTGATCGTAAGTTCATATTGAGTCCAACTTTACTTCACTCAGTGGCCTAGCACAGAATTGCAATAACAACACATTCTAACAGACCGTGCTCAGCTGCAGAAACTAATACATAGTAACATAGTTAAAACTGCATAAGACAATTCCCGCGCTCTCTCTCTCTCTCTGACTGTAGTCCATTCACAGCACACCATTCACCCGTTAGAGTGTGTTAGTATGCAGTATGAGTGGATCTTTTCATCTTAGCATAGATTAAATTTCGATCCACAGCCCACAGTCCACAAAATGTTCAATTTTATTGAGTGGACTTGTAAACATACACTCCCACTCTTCGTGACACACAATCCTATTCATATCCACTTACATACATATGTATGGCGTTGCTCAGCGTCCTTACCTATTTATTTTAATCATAGTTTAATTAATGTGCATACATACATACATAAGTAAGTGCATATTTCCGACGATATCATGGAAAAGACTCAATTACACAAATTTAATAATTAAATATAATTTAATATCGTTATTAACTAAATCAGCTTTCAGACAACCGTTCTGTACGTTCTGTATAAGTACATATGTATGCACATAATATATACACATATGTATGTATATAGGTGTACATATTTAACATGCCTGTACTGTTGAGCAAAGTAATGTGTCAGACTGAGTTGGCTGCTAATTGTGCGGTTAATGTGTGTGTGGGTGTGCGTATAAGTCGACTTGAGCTGAGCAGAAACTAGTATGACAAATATGTGTATGTGTGTGTGTATGCGAATCGGCTACTTGGCAGGGATTACAGCGATGGTAGAAAGCGATTATACAGTGTGGACATTATGGAAGGCAACTCGACGTATCTACGAACGTCAATATCAATTGTGCTTTTGATGTCGTTTTAAAAGCTTCTACATATGTGAGTGAGTGCGAGCGTAAAGGCTGCTGCTCGAGCTTTTGAGTTGCTTTTAATATGTAGAGGGAATCAGCTGCTGACAGTTTAGGTAATTATGAAAGAAACTCAAGCCAACGCCATTGTCGCTCTTGTAGATCATATAATGTCAGTTATGTTAGCTATTGACATTTATTTTATGTGTGAACGGGGAAGTCAGCTCAATGACTCAGGCTCAGAGCGAAAGATGTGGAACTTAGCTCCATTATTTACAGCAGCCTTTGAAGTGTTGCTGTTAATCTATTTTTAATGCTCGAGGTGTATTGCTAGTGTCTTATATGTATGTGTGAGAGAGCGGTTCGGCTGCGAGCATGGAGGTTAATACATACATATGTACGTGCATAGATGCATATGTATGTATGTATGTATGTATGCGCATTAGTTGGTCAGGGATTACACTGATATATTCGATATTTTAAATTGATAAGTAAACAGTACAGACATATGATGTTTATATGTACATCTGATTCTTTGAACCCAATGGAGCTTTTGCTAGTTATATACCTATGCTTATGGAGATGTATATGTATGAATATGTATTTGAATAAGTTCTATCAGCTTTATACTCAGTTTGGCGGCACTCCGTAAATACTTGTGAAATCATTAAACAACCTGTTAAATATTTTCCTTAAAATAATATAAGTATTAAATGAAACATCCATTATACGTATATTATATACATACTTATGTAAGAGGCGCTTATGCTCTTGATCTTGTGCAAGAGCAGCAAAGCTCTTCTCCACTCAAATACAATACACAGCAGAGCAACAATAACACTGGAATTTCCAATACAGGCTGCGCTGAGCATAAGTAAAGAGGAGAGTAAAACACATGCACACCCTCATACACATACACGCACAAATACACATACGCGTACACTCCACATTAAATCACGTGCTTTAAATATGCAATGGTGCTTATGCTCTTTGTGCTCAGATCTTATGCCATTGCCAGTGAGCATAAATTTACTCCACTCTTTGGCATGTCGTAGAGCAGCAATATATGTATGTATGTACAAATGTATATATTCTGTGTGTGTTTGCAGAGCTTAAAAATACTACGTTCACTTAGTTGCAAATATAACTTCAATGCTGAGTAGAAGAGTTTATTCATTAGCATTGACATACACACATACATACATACATGTGATACCAATAGACCCGCTACTGCTTGCCTGCAGCACACGGTATACTCGGTATATGCTGAACAAAGCACAAAAAGAAGCTGCTCTGGGAATTATTACCGTTATACTTGGCGCAGTCAGAGCAACAAATACAGCTACATGAATTGCATTTTTATGAGGCGCTTCGCTTGGGAAGTGGAGCGCCTGGAGGCAGGCAAACAATCAATTGACATGTTTAATGCGAACAACAACAGCAACAACAACAACAACAACAGCAGTGACAACAATGGAAATAACGGGACTACCATGCTGTAGTCGCCTGCATTGTGGCAATAAACGCGTTAAGTAGTCTCTAAGTAGCCAAAGCGCACATCAATCAGCCATCAATCAGTCAATCAGACGCGCTTAAAGCAACGGAAATTGCAGCCAAAGCTGCCTTTGACAATGCCGGCATTTATATTTATTAACTGTTCTGCCTGCCCTCCCCTCCCACTCTTCCGCCCCCTGCTGCTGCTGCTGTTGCTGCTGCTGCTGACCCTGACCTGACCGTTGATTTTAGGGGCTGGGCTTTTGGTGTTGGCGTCGTGCTAGTTTGACCCCCCATGAGAAATGAGCCGCTGACCTTGCTGCAACATTCCGCTTCAATCATGTGGGCTGGCAAAGGGGGGCGTGGCATATCAATCAATAGCCATAACATCGAACTGGGCACCGAGGCGTGGCCTCGTTGGCGCCAATTAAGGGACCCATAAAAAACGAACAGCAGCTTCAATCCACACCGACCCCCCGCCAGCCCCACCGCTCCCATCCACAATCAGACAGTTGCCTGATTGTCTCAACACCACCGAGTGGTGGCGCCTCCAAGTGCCAGTTAAGGGAATACAACATTCCGTTCAAACTGTTCTCAACAACTTTTTCGGCTCGAAATTTGTGGAAGTTTTCAACCGACTCTAATTGAAAAGGAAATAAATATGAGAAATATGGAAATATTGAGGGAAATATTTGTGAAGGTGTTGACGGGGCATAGGAAATACGGACAGAGATAACAGGAAAAAGTGAGAAGAGATGCACGAAAAAGAGGAATTTATTACATTTATTTATTTTATTTTAGAAGATATTGACTAAACTAGAGTCAACTGAAACATAAACCATTAAGGTATATTATATAGAATACATTATATGATAGGTTATAAGAAACTTTTCAATATTAAGAGCGAAATATGAAGGCTTAGTTGGGAAAGGGTCATAGGAAAAAGTGAGAATAAATGCGAGAGGAAGAGAAATTTATTTTATTTACTTATTTTTTATTTATTAATTTTTTTATTTATTTGTTTATTTATTTAATTTCAAAACTAGAGTCAAATAAACGATTAACCGTTGAGGTATATTAAGTAGTCTAAATAATAGGATAGGTCCGATAGAATAAGTGCAGAAGCAAGAAGAGAAAGAGAAGATAAAAAAAGAAACAAGTGTGTTTTAGTAGAGACTGCTCTACTGATATATTTTCTGAGCCCTGGGAGGAGCTGCATATTTTGAAATACTACAGATTTAAGTTGTAGCTGGTTATACATAGTAAATAGATTTAATATTAATATATGAAAAATACAATTTTGTTGATGTTGTCGATAATAATCATATTGTTTGGTTCAAGTAGAGCCTTGAGCCACTACGGCGTATAGTGACCGTCGCTGTCAAAAGGCATAGGGCTGCCAGATGGGTCACTCGAATATGAAGAGCATTTTATTACTTCTTTGTCTTCACACTCATATTCTATTATGTATATTTTCATAAGATCCTAAAAAAAACCTTTGGAAATTCAAATAAATTTTCCAACTGCCTTGAAAGCATAGCAAAATGTGTAAATTTCTGTTGCTAAGTGTTTGAACTCAATTAATTATTTTGGTATAGAGCAAGATTTTCGGAACACACTCCTTCATGTGTGTGTGTGTGTTTGTACACTCCCGGCTGCGGCTGCTCTTGAGTACTTCACTGTACAGTACGCTCTCGAGGGACAGCTGCTTGCCGGGCTGCAGGGTATATAAAGTAGGGGGCAGAAGAAGAGGAAGAAGTATGTCAAGCAAGAGCCAACAGCGTCTACAGCCAGTGTGTGTACATGTGCGTGTGTGTGTGTGTGTGTGTGTGTATATTGTAGTGTGTGTGTCGCGTGTCTCGTCATTTAGGCAAATGTTTACTTAGCGAGCTGGCGGGCTCCGGAGCAGCGCAACTGAGCGCTAAGTCCGCTTTAAATAACTTTTGCATACTTTGGGGCGACATGGCCAAACAAACCGAGATGTACAAATGTAATTAGCAAGTCATTTCCCATTCCCCTACTCCAACCCCCTCACCCCGCTAACCGCTCCCCGCACCCCAAACGGCACCGCACATAAAAAATAAATAAAATTTGTCCATTAGCTCGTGCCCTGCAAATGTGCAGGGAAAACATGAAATATGCTCGACGAGCCAGAGCGCGTATACCCTACACCAGGCACCCTACACTCCACACACACACACTCACACACCCTAAATTCGTATTTGACATGAAATTAGCCAACAGCAAATGTAGAAATATATACATATATATATATACCTATTATATATATTTATGTATGAAATATAAATTTATTTTTAACAAGCTTTTTGGAATTTCATCATGACGGAATTGACGGGAAATTGTGGATGGTCGCCTAGCAAATACCCTGTCTTCTCGCACTTAGCTCATATTTGGACAGCTATAGAAAGGTTCAGATAACATTTAAAATTTGTAGTGAATGATAAAAAAGCAAATATATATATGAATATATTTAGAATATGTATTTATTGTATTTATATTAATATATTTAAGTTCATGCATTCAAAATGTTTGACTCTGAGTTACCCTGTAATTATGTGTGTCTGGAAATAACTCTTTCATATTCCTCTTATGTACAGAGCTGACCATATTCGATTGACCCATCTGGCAGCCTTATAACTTTCAACAGAGATGCCAGATCACTTATTAACATACCGCGTTGGAAGCTTTAGTCTAAGCAGATTTTTACTATGAATCAGTATACGCCACGTGGGCGCGCCCAAATTGTTGAAATTCACATTCAAGAAATCAAGTCAATTGTGAAAACTCAACGTGCGTATAAAAAATTAAATCATGTGAAAAGTGCATCTGCTAAGAGCACCATTAAACCAATGAAAATGCTCAAGACATTCAAGAGGTAGCTCTTTACATGTATCTTATACAAATGCAGGGTATTAGCTCAGAGCTCTGCTTTGAATGGATATATGTAAGTTATGAAAATATATAGATTTTGATTTAGATTACGAGTTTGATTATCTGTAAATTATTTGCAATCTATATCACACTGCTCAAAGAAATAATATTAATATTACAATTAAACATAAGAAGAAACGATAAACATTATTATTATTATTATTATTATTATTATTATTATTATTATTATTATTATTATTATTATTATTATTATTATTATTATTATTATTATTATTCTATTATTATTATTATTATTATTATTATTATTATTATTATTATTATTAATGTATTCATTTTAATAGACATTGGATCCAAAACGAAACGAAATAGAAGATACACAAAAAAAAAAAAAAAAAAACATAAAATATATTTTAGAACCCAATCTGACTAATTTGTTTATCTATCTATCTATCCAACTATATTATTTGCAAAATTGTCCAAATTGAGTTTTACAACCGTAATAAAAATATTTATTTACTTATAGGCCATGTCCCATTTATTTATTTACTCTACGATACTGAAAAGCTAAAGCTAATTCATCCTATAGTGAATATGCAATGTACCGTAGCTAATATCCAAAATGCAATATGCAATATCTTTTATCCATTACCAATATGGCCTATCTCATATCCGTTATCAATAAAATCCTTTATTATCAATTATGCACAAATAGATTAAGTGTAATTTCTTCGTATTCCATTCTATACTATTCAGAACAGTTATTCTGCTCAATCAGCCCATGCACCCAGGGTATTTAATACCCGAAGACACTTGACGTTCTCTGGCTTTTGCACAAATAACTGTGCAATGCGAGGCCTGAAGCGTTTCTTGTCCAGGACATGCAAATGACTGTGGACAATATTTAAGTGAATAATACTTCAATTTTGTACGCTTTTATTAATGTCTTTGTGCCTCCTGAAATTTGTTGTTTGAAGGCGAATGAAACAAACGTTTGCATTCAACTGAGTTCGACTGAGGTCCCGCAGGCAAAGTCCACATAAATTCTACTTTATTTTTAGGCCCCTCTCAGTCTGCTCTCTTACACTTAAAACCTGCCCCGAGGGTCTTGTCCCGGGCATCATGATTGATTCCATTCCGTAAGCCCATTGAACTCACCAAGAAATACCCTTACCCCGCTTGGGTGAGTTAGCTACGAATGCTTAGGATATCTATCTATTTTTATCTATTTTTTGGGGGGTATTTAGTTTATAAATATAAATAAATCTGTGGAATAAACGATATTTCAAATAGAAGATATTCGACTGATGGTTCTACTTTTATTTATGTAGAGAGCGAGCGAGAGAGAGAGAGAGAGAGAGAAAGAGAGAGAAAGAAAGAGGGAATTGAAATAGCGAGCGTAGATAGACCTTTCATAAAAATTCATACATATTATATACAATATAATTATTATTATTATTTCTTTTCCAATCAGATATCCATATCAACTATTTCATTTCCTCAAGCTCCCCCATGGAAAGTGTAGCTCAGCATCGACCATCTTGGCCATCGGCAAGGGTCAACCTTTCACTCTTATTGGCTTGCCCGCTGAGCTTTTCATTTTGGCCGGAATCGAGGCCGCCCACTCGAGGGAAGGCTGCAAAAAAGGTAAGGTACACAAGGTGGACAGGACAAGACAAGACGGAACAGGAGAGAACAAGCCGGGACACACGAATTGACCCTCAGGCAGGTGAAATAGTAATTCGCAAATTGACTGACACTCAATGGGCGCTACAAAGCATCTAACACCTACTTTTAGCCGCTTTGCATAAGCCAACCTCGAGTGGTGCACGAAATTTGCTTAAAGATTTAACACTTCGTTAAGGCCATCAGCCATACAGGCTGAATTGGCCGGATTGGCTGGAAGCACTTTTTGGCCCGGCTTTTACGACAGCCCCAAACAAGCTGCAATTGTTTACCCGCTTGCTGTTGGCAATAAAATAAAGACGCGATTTCTTATTTCATTTAAATACCAGACATTTGCCTGGCCAACAATTCGCAGCGAACGATTAAGGACGCCATCAGGTCGGCAGCCAAAAAAAAAAAAGAAAAAAGAAAGAAAAGAAAAAGCCATAAAAAATTATACTTTTGGGCGCGCACAGTTTTTATAGCAGAGCGCGCATTTAACAGCGCTATGTTAAGCTGCAGCGACGCTCTCTCGTGGCCACGCTCACAATCCTATGATTCCAAGCGCTCTGTTAAGCCACAGCGATGCTCTCTCGCTCACCCACTCACTCAAACAGCGTACTGTTAAACTGCAGACGAGCTTGTGTGTTACAACCCGCTCTCTCGTCCGCACTCTCAAAATCCTGTAATTCCAAGCGCTCTGTTAAGCCACAGCGATGCTCTCTCTCCCCCACTCACTCAAACAGCATACTGTTAAACTGCAGACGAGTTTGTGTGTTACGAACAGCGCTCTGTCAGCGCTCTCTCGCTCCCACTCCCACACTTCTTACATTAACTGCACACTGTTAACGCACGCATGTTCTAAGCAGCACTCTGTTAAATAAAAAAGGCACTCTCACTCACTTTCTCTCTCTCTCTCTCTCTGTGTCCCTCTCTCCAACGTCTGCTATCCGGTCATTTTCAATGCAGCTGCCGTTCTAGGCGTCTGTTTATCATTCGCTATTTGCCAAATGGTTGACATATTGATTGAGAAACCAGGTCGCGCCCGGCGGCTTTGTGTTGGCTTAATGGCATGGCTCAAGCCAAATGCGCGCGGTTAAGCCGAAGCCAAGCAAGAGTGCGCCATGGAACGCAGTTCAGAATAACAGTCCAATTGTCTAGCTGTCTTCCGCTATGTATGCTGTTAAGTCAACTCGATGTTAACAGCGCTTGGTTACTTAGCATTGAACTCATGTTTGAGTTTTATATTTGATGATTAGTCAAGACATGAACCGGAGTTGTTAATTCACAGCAATTTATCGCATGCAAGAAATTACTTATCAGGGGAGAAATAAATGTTATTTGTCTTTAAAGATATTCAAATTTAAGTTCAGTTTAAAAACAGTTTGATATACAAAGAAATGTTTGATTTAAAAGTCTTTGTAGAATTTAATGAATTTATGTATTTCTTTGAAATGTTTTTAGATTTTTAAAATTTATATTTTAATATATTTTCATATATTATATTTTTTTAGACTTCAAAATATATACAATAAATATATGTTTTTTTTTTTTTTTTAATGTCAAAATATTTTAAAGTAGTGCACACAATATTTTTAACGATTCCAAACATTTTTTTATTATTTCAGAATAATTCAGAATTAGTTTATGATTTTTAATAGATATTTAAAGAGTTTTTAAATGTATTCTTGGAATTTATTGCAAAAGAGCAGATATATTAATATAATAATTTAATAATTTATTATTAGTGAAGTGTGTATTTTTTAAGGAGTATTATAAGCAGCTTTAAGGACTATGAACTTTATATTTAACTGGCTTTAAATATGTAGCACAACACTTCACTTCCCACATTTTCCTTGGCTAAGCGACAGTAAATTGCAGCAAAAATAATAATAATTATTATAAATAATAAACAAATTTGGCGTGTGTGCTCCTGCTGAAGCGAGCACTTGAAGCATGTCTGAGGCGCTTAACGAGCAAGAAAAAATGCCAGAGAGAAGGAGGGGAGTAGGAGGGAGGTGGACACAGGCAGGTTGCTCGGATGCCATTAGGCAGCTGTTGCTCATACGCAGCGTTGCAGGAGGCAGCCAACAACAACAAATCTAAGCTCAATTTTTGGCTTATTTATTCGCACATATACTATGTATATATATATATATATATATATATATATATATATATATATATATATATATATATATATATGTTTATATATATATTGAATTTAATGTCCTTGCTTGGCCATCGTTCGTTATCCCTGCGCCGAGCAGCTGTCTCTAGCTCCTGGCAAATAGAAGTTGGCTTTTAATAATAATGTTTTCGGTATGCATGACAACGATTGCCGCCTCTCTGACTCCCCGACTTGCCGAAAAGCCTCATCAGCTCAAAGTTTGCCAGCGTCGCCCACACAGAATGCGTAAGCAACACCAAATGAAAATCCATCTGCAAACAGAGCCAACAAAATGTCGCCAATTAGCTGCGAATTTTCATTTGCCTACGGACAAATGGACTCACTAGGTAATGCGACACCTACGACGTCTATTTCACGAAAAAACTCAGCCAAGCCCACAAATTTGTTTAAAGAAGAAGAAGAAACTGAACGACTAAGGCATGCCATGACCACAGAGTAAATCATTTTCAATTATTCGAGACTTTTCATTTCTTTCAAATTGAAATTTTAATTTTAAAAATATCCACTATTTATGAAGATGTTGTTAAAATTCGTTTCAGTGTATACAGAGTAGTAATACGTTCCAGATCGAAGAGATCGGCTAGCATTGGATGGATCGACGTGGATACCACAATATAAGACAGATGTCTGTCTATCTATACATCCATCTTTATATTAGCCTATATAACTGTATACAAATGTATCTAGGTCTAGCCATTTACCCAGCTACATATCCATTCAGATAAGTAGATACTTATCTACCAATTTATCCATGAATCTACCTATCCATACTTATTTCATCTTTGTAGGGTTGCCAGATGGTTCACTCGAACATGGAGACCCTTGTATATAACATTATTTATCTTTATCTATATGCATATAACTATACTCTTTATAGCTATAATATTTATGTAACTATGTTTAATTATCACTATATTGTTTATCTGTCTATTGTTATCTATCAAACTTTACATTAACCCACTGATCTCAATTTTTATCTTAATATACAATCTATGTCTATCTGTATACATTTACCTATAATCTTTAATCTAACTATGTCTAACTATATTGTTTATCTGTCTATCTCGCAATCTTGTCATTGACTAATCCATCTAACTTTGTATCTTAGTATATATATTATACATTCTATCTTTATCTATATCCATATAGCTACGATCTTTATATCTGACTATTATATAGCTTTCTTGTTTATCTGTCTATCTATGAATCTTGATATCGGGATATATTAGTCTATATTTGAAAAGTCGATATCTACATTTATATATCTCTTCGTCCATAAATTTATCTATTTATTGATCTCTCCATAAACTAATCCATCCTAATTCTCAGAAACTTCCTCTTGGTGTCGATGTTCAATTTAATGATGAAATTTTAGCGCACTGGGCAACATGCTGTAGCGTTGTCCAACACTGGCCAAATGTCAAAATTGTCGTAATTAATCCGCTTAACTGAGGCAGACAAGGTAGCCTGCCACAAACGTGGCCCAAAGCACAGTAACTGGGCCAATAAAAATCAAAAAGTCAATTAAGCGCTCAGCTGGTGATGCAAGAGAGAAAGAGAGTGAAAGAGAGAGAGGGAGAGTGAAAGAGAAAGAGCGAGAGAGAGAGGAGAGTTAAGGCCAAGGACGAAAGCTCCTATTTGAGCCTTGGCAAAGCGTGTGCAGGCAATAAGTCGACTAATTGATTTATATGCGTTTTAATGAAGCTGCAAATGGCCGGAGGAGTCGATTGAGGGCCTCAAGCAGCTGCTTTAAATGCAACATATACAATTACATTCAATCTAGTGTGTGTGTGCGTGTGTGTGTGTGTGTGTGTTAATTGAGCATTATTAATAATAAAGCGAGGTGCCATGGGCTACTCGGCTACATATTTATAATATTTACAGCCAACGAGTGGATTTTATAGTTAACGCATTTTACGCCCAATTTGGAGCTGCAAATATTCCGGAAATCGGTTCGAGTATTTTGGCCAATTGCTTTAGGCCAACGGACAGCTGCAGAGCCACAGAGGCGACCATGCTAAATGTTGTCAATTAAATTTCAAATTAACTAAAAATTCCAATTTGCAGTGTGCATAAATTGAGCCAAAATAGACTAGACGAAAACTCCCTGGAAATTAGAATCTTGTTAATTTTCAGTTAACGCAAATATTTATAGTAAACTTAATTAGATTCGGATTGAATTTATAATGCTCAAATGCCATAAGTATATTTATGATGTTAGGTTTAATTACATCTTGGATTAAAAACTTTATGTAAATGAATAAGTTATGTTGCCATTTATGTTACATTATTATGTTAATAACATCTGTTATGTTATTATGTTATATTCTTTGTTCTATTCACTTGGCGAACAATTTTTATAGTGCAATTTAAGTATTGCATAAATCGTTTATATATAAAAATAAATAAATAATATAAATAAAAAATAAATAATATTAGTTAAAGTCGTATAAGAAGAACTATTAAAAATTATAATTATTTAATAATACAAATTATTTTTAATTAAAATAATAAAATTAATTATTTAAAATATGATTCAATACATTTTTAAAAGTTAAAATAAAAAAGTATAATAAAAAGCATTTAAAATTATAATTAATTAATAATAAAAATGATTATTAATGAAAATAATAAAATAAATGAAAATAATAAAATTAATTATTTAAAAAAGGATTGCAATACATTTTCAAAAGTTAAAATTAAAACTAAATTAGACATTATTAGAAAACTAAACTAAAGTTAATTATTTTATTTTGGAAAAGATTTCAATACATTTTCAAAAGGTAAATTTTGTTAAAAATTTAATTAAAAATTATTATTTTAAAAAGATTTTAATACATTTTCAAAAGTTAAAATTTGTATAGGTATTTTTTTTTTTTCAATTTTCTTTTAGACATTATTACAAAATTAAATTAAAATTAGTTTTACGGCTTACATAAAAAAAAATAGTTTCAGCATCAATTTGGGCTATTTAAAAAGAATTGTGAAAACAACTTTTGGTATTTTTAAATAATTTATTTATTGATTTTTGTATTTATTTATTTTTAATATTTTTGGATAATTTTTGATCTATATTTGAAATTTGAATCCAAAACAGAATGCACTAATCTCTGCTAAAACTCGAAATTGAGACAAAAATCGAAGCTCGTGATAGTTTTATAATATTAAATAATTTCTGACAGCAACATCAAAAACTTGAAATTGAATATACCCCATTGGAAAAGCAATTACACGTCATCACAAACCATAAATTAGCTTCTAACCAAAAAGCCAGAGAACCAGTAAAAATATGTTGATTAGTATGCAATTTTGTGGAGCTCGAATTTATGTTACATGTGAAATGAGTGGAATGAGGGGGAGTGGCGGGGGGGGGGGGGGAGGTAGAAGAGGGAGATAGAGAAGCGAGAGAGAAAGAGAGCGCAAGTCATTGAAATGTGATGACATTTATAATGGCCGCGCCTGCTGCTGTGTGAAATTTGTTGCGGAATGTTGCACGAATGTCATCGAGGGGCTGACGGTGGAGGGTGGGGCAGGGTAGGGATAACGATTTTACATTGAAATGATGTGATTAACAGTTGAAAACTAAGTGCGCTGCTCTCCAGTTTGCTCGCATGCAAAATGCGAAACATTTTCACATGCGAACGTCGAAATTACATGTGTAATAGATGTGATTGATGCAAGGCACAGAAGGCGAAGGGAGAGGAGGGATTGGGATAAGTTGAATAGGATTGATATAAGTTGAGATTTTGGCAAATATTTACTGCTTAGCTACGAGGCAAACAGGCCAAAAGCTAAATTCTTGGGTCAAATAAGAGTAGTATAGTCAAGGTATAGGGTATAGAGCATGGGGTATAGAGCATTGTATTATAATGGTCTACAGTAGTGGTATAGACAGTTTAAATAGGGGCTGACCGACTAGCCTGCAGTAACTACTAACGAGTTCTGCGTAGAGCTATTATTTAATAAATGCCTTAAGATTCTTTCATAGCAGAAATATTGTTAAGTGGGAATACCACTCTGCCTGCTTATTAATTACTCTTCCTGCTCTTCCAACCAGAGCTGAGCAATGGAAAAATAAATGAATTGTTCAATTAGATAGCACAGTAGCATATCAAATATGTTGGAATTCATAAAAGAAGACAAAGAATTTAACAACATGCACATATTAAGCCGCATTATTTTACACGTGGTAAAAAAAAAAAAAACAAAGTTCTTTTGTACTTTATTTATCATAATCACCTTTTTCTGTATGGAAATATATTATTAAATACTTGCAAATATTTAAGTAAATTAATGAAACGTACTTAATAGCAAATATATTGGCAAATTATATTTTTTTTTAAATGTTTAATGTATATAAAATATGTTTAATGAAAAACTTGAAGCTCTGCCAGATTTTTTTTTTTATTATTTACATATTTAGTTACAAACAGAAGGGCAAAAAATATATTATAAATATATAAATATATTTATATATATATATATTTATTATATAAATTCTGATTTTAATTAAAATATTAATCCAGACAATTTTTTTATTTTTATAGAAAAAATATGAAAAAAAAATATTTTTTTTTTTTATCACAAATAATAACAAATTGCAAATGCTTTTGAGCATGCAATTTGTTAAAGTGTTTATTTAGTGCGAAGCATTTAAATATGTAAATTAATTTCAAAGAAGTGCATGAAATATATTTCATATTGATATTTAATATTTAATGCCAATTCCCAGAGCAAGCTTTTATAAAAGCACTTAAATCCTTTAGTTTGTATTTATAAACTGCGAGAAATTTCTTGAATAAAACAAAAAGTCTGAAATCTGCTTAAAATGTTTTCTTTTGCTTAGTTTAGCCTTTGTTTACGGCTTAATTTGAGTATAATACGCGGCGCAATGTCAACATCTAAGGCCACAGTATTTGCATATCAATGTAGCCAGCAAAACATGCACTCAAATGGTAACACACATACCTGTAGAAATATATACACAGATATATATATATATGTAGTAGTGCATAAGCGAAAAGAGATAAGCCGCCATCGCCTCCAAAGAGCAAGCAGACATTTTTATAATATAATAACTAGATATATATACACTCATGGTCAAATTAATAGGTGTAAAATTTATTTTTTATTTAAAATGTAATTCCGACTATATTTTCTCATGGGCTTAACCGTCTTCTTTTTATATCTAGTATCCAATTCTTTGCCTTTTGGTCTTCGAACATGTCTTTTTTGAGTCATTCCCAACAAAATTTGTTTTCGTTTCATCACTCCAGAGAATTTTTCTCCATTTACGCTCTCCCTCTAAGCCACACCAGGCCTTGTGAGATTGAGCAAAATGTTTGCTCATCTCAAAATTTTGATCCACGCAGTAGAGGAACTCTGCGAACAGCTCTCCTAGGTAGATCCGAGCCTAATAAACGTCGACAAATAGTTCGTGCTGATACCACATTGCCCATTTCGCTGCCAATAGCTCTCGACGACTTAAAAGGGTCCGTTTTAGCCAAGGTGACTATACGGGAATCGTCTGTTACGGTAGTTTTCCGACGGACACCTGGATTCTTTTTAACTTTTTTTTATTTTGGGGCATTTGTGACGATGTTTTCTGGTCGTCCCATAAGTGATGCAATGCATTTATAAGTTTTACCCTCTTCACGAACCTTAAGAACGAGATTTCTCTCTTCAGCACTGCAGTGAACTCCATGACCCATCTATTTTTATTAAAATGTTGCAAATAAATATTTTTATGCTTCAATCTAATCATATTCAATAAAAATAGTACCTTTGCATACTCAAAAACCTTTCAATATTTTTTTTTTATTAAAACACACCTATTAATTTGGCCAGCAAAATTTTGAGTATTTTGTGAACTATGCCAAAATGAAACTAAACATTATTATTTTTTAAACTTTTTTGTTGTTGTTACAGTTCTAAGACATGTCTATTTTCGAATACAAGTGGTTTTTTTTAGTTACATGAGAAAATATAGTCGGAATTACATTTTAAATAAAAAATAAATTTTACACCTATTAATTTGACCATGAGTGTATATATATATATATATATATATATATATATATATATATATATATATATATATATACATATGTATATATATGTATGTATGTTTGTGTATATATATACATACATATATATGTGCATGAGAGCTATGACTGCCGAAAAAAGGAGAAACGCAGAGCGAGAGCCAACACCAAGAATGTTGTGCACACAGTTGCCAGTTACGTTGTCAAAACAAAAACAACAAAGGAAGCAGTGACAACAAGAACAACTAAAACAACAATAACAACTACAGTAACAACAGCAGTAACAACTCAGCCAATTCTGCCAAAGAAATGCAAACAACAAACAACTAAAAGCGAATTTCGCAAATCGAAAAAGAGCCAAAAAGCACCGCAAATATGCAACCACAGAGCCCAACAGCGACATACACACACACACACACACACACATGCACATGCACATACAGAATGCACGCAATGCACACCCACACCCACACACTGTGAACATTCGCACAATTAAATATTCAGAGCGAATATTCCGTAGGAAGCGAAGTACTAAATGGCCAGAGTAAAAAAACCAAAAAAAAAAAAACATAAATACAGCAAAAAGTTAAAAGTTTTGTGGGCAACGCACGTGAAGCAGCTAGCAGAAATATTTGCTCAAGCTACAGCAAACTATATATATAAAGAACTGACTATCTGCCCGATATAAAGAGTTGATGTAAACCTGTTTCAGTTGACGGACCGACTGATTGACGTTGACTGTTTGGTGGGGCTTGGGGCCGAGGACATTCATAACTGAAGCAGGAAATAGTGCTCTAGGTGGACCATGA
Organism: Drosophila mayaguana; assembly: GCA_037075325.1. Lineage (NCBI taxonomy): Eukaryota > Metazoa > Arthropoda > Insecta > Diptera > Drosophilidae > Drosophila > Drosophila mayaguana. Next base: position 3,015,139 of record JBAMCG010000121.1, on the reverse strand, counting down.
ACGACTATGAGATGCCCTATAGCCTGCTCAGTGCTGATATACTTGATATGCAAGTCGCTGCTACTACATACATAAACACACAGAGAAGTATAGTATATAGTATATAGTATATAGTATATAGTATATAGTATATAGTATAGTATATAGTATAGTATATAGTATAGTATATAGTATAGTATATAGTATAGTATATAGTATAGTATATAGTATAGTATATAGTATAGTATATAGTATAGTATATAGTATAGTATATAGTATACCTATATAGCATTGAAGTATGAGCATTCATTACAAGAACCTAGATAGAAATCTAACGATATTCAAAACTAAGTTTGCTTATGGAACTCTATAGATCATAGGGCAAAGGTAATCGCTCTAAATAAATCAATATTTAATATTGCTGTAATGCTCAGCAAATTTCTATTGATGTAATTTTCAACTCTCTCCATCACAGCTTTCTCTATTTAAGTTATTTTAACAACAGTCATATAAATAAGTCATATAAATTATTTTCATATTGTATGTGAAACGCAAAGGAAATGTTTCATTTCCATTCCCTCAATATTATTCATTATATAGAAACCCCGGTCAATCGAAAACCTCAGTAATTCATAAAAATTTTGTTCCCTTGCCTTTTCGAATTATCGACACTCCACTGTGTTATTACAATTTTATATTTCGCATCGATATATTAGAGCATTCGATCCAAGGTGTTTTGTAATGTAAGAGAGATTTACAATACTTAAGATCTTTTCAGTTCCTCGCTCAAGAGAGTCTCGTTCTCGTAATATCGTTTTCCTTCGTGCAAATATAGCACAGTAAATCAATTTGAAAAAAAGCTTGTAATATTTAATAATAATTTGTTATATTTTATAATAAAACCAAATGTGTAGTTAAAGTAAAATAATCATGTGCGCTTGCACATTTAATTTTGATTAATATATTTTTATTAATAAAAAATAAAAGATAAACCAAAAGCAAAATCTGAAACTGACTTAATTATCCATAAAATCAAAATATATCAACAATAATGAAATTTCGTGCTTCGCCTCCTGTTGCCTGTCACATACATTTCCACAAACCCAATATACCCCTAATGCCCATTTTGAATGGGCATTTTTCTTATGCGATATAGAGGAAATTGCGCATGAGAAACCATGCGACATTTAACTCGTTTATGGCCATTTGGAATATGGCTTATAAAAACATAAAAAGGTTTTATGCTCAGCGATAAACTTAATTTAAGGCGTGGTTCACACATATGGGGAAGGCATTCGAAGTGAAAAGTATGCGCTAAAGATTTTAGATTTCTTAACTAGTTCATATAGTTCATATTTGTTTCGTCGCATAAGTCTTGAGAATATTAAAGTAAAGTAGAACTGCTCGGATTTCCCAATTTTAAGGGGTTCATGCTATGGAAATAATATAAAGAATATCGGTGAACTTAGTTTCTCTTTTCTCTCTTGTCTTGCCAACTCAACTCAACTTATCGAATGACACGGACAAAAGTTTCTAAATTTACAAATAAATTAAAGAATAAATAATAAAGAAAATACAGACTTACCTTCTGTTCGTCTAACTCGCTCATGCGATAGCTCTGTCTCTCCTGCTTGCTCTCTCTCTCTCTCTCTCTCTCTCTCTGCATCTTCTTCCAAAATTCGAAGCGCTGAAAATCGGCTGGACATGAGCTACGACACTTGCTCTACGGCAGAGGCGGGCCTTCTGTGCGTCTCTCTCACTCTAACGATAGCTCTGTCTCTCCTGCTTGCTCTGTCTCTCTGTCTGTGTGTCTCTCTTTCTCTAACTCTCTGTCGCTCTCTCTCTCTCTTTCTCCATCTTCTCCCAGAACTGGAAGCGCTCAAAATCGGCTAGAGATGAGCTAAAGCACTTGCTCTACGGCAGGAGATGAGCTATGGCATTTACACTACGGCAGAGGCGGGTGGGGGCGTGGCCGAACATGCCTTCTGTGCTCTGTCTCTCTCTCTCTCTCTCTCTCTATCTATCTCTCTATCTATCTTCTCCCAAAATGGAGCTACGGCACTTGCTCTACGGCAGAGGCGGGCGTAGGCGTGGCCGAACTTGCCTTCTGTGTGTCTCTCTCTCACTCTAGCTGCAGCTCTGTCTCTCCTGCATACTCTGTCATTCTCCCTCTCTCCAATGGTTCTACGGCAGAGGCGGGCGGGGGCGTGGACGCAGAGCCTCATTGCGCCGGCTGCAATCGCGGCTCAACACATTGATGACAGCTGGGATGCGGTTTCCGTTCGCCGTCTGTGGCTTTGACTAAGCTGCTCGTTTGTTTCAATCGACGGTTAACTCGGAAATGTTTTCCATTTGTTGTTGTTGTTGTTGTTGTTGTTGCATGTCCACACTCTTGCACATTGTGTTAAAGTTTTTCCATTTAAATGCGACAACTTCCGGACTCTGGCACTTGAATAGGCCCAGACATCACAGGCGAGTCAGTGCGAGCTGCCATCGGATGGCCATCGAATGGATGCTCCCTTAAGCTGGACGAGCAAAGTTAGTTGACTGCATTTCCTGCTACAAAATGTTGCATTTCCTTGGCAGCTGGACAACGGACGAAGGAAACGAAACAAGTTCTGCTTTGCGCTTTGCCCCCCCCCCCCCCCCCCCCTCAACTTATGCTTGTGATTCAGTTTTGGCAATTTGAGCTCAACTTTGAGCACAGCTAAACCAATAAGCCAAGTATCTAAGCCTTGGCAATCCTACGCAGCGCACGGAGCGTATGAGCGATATTTGGTGATGAAGTGGGAGAGGGAGAGGGTAAGAGAGAGAGAGAAAGAGAGAGAATGTGTGTGTTGCAGGATAGTTAAGTGAGCAGATGCTGTAAGTAGAGCATTCCATGAAATTATTATAAAGCAAATAAAAGTTGATGAGAAGAGAATGGGATCTCTAAGGAGAGATATCTAAGAAATAAGCTTGTGATAAATTGGAATATTTATTTATAAGAAAGTTACGAGCTGATGAGGAATTCAAATAAAAGGCTTTCACTTTCTAAATTCTCAGTTAAGCATATAAGACTTATTGCTAGTCTTCTTCACTGGATAAAAGTCTTTCCTGTGTAAAAACTTGTAGTACCTCTTAAATTGATTTAATATATATTTATAAATATATATATATGTAAACTGATTCATATAAAAATTAGCGAGTTCTTTTGTAAAATTCCAATTAACTAATACTTAAATTGAATACTTCATTTAATAAATACTTTAATTGAATGCTTTATTTACGCTTGTAGTAGGGTTGTCGAAAATATATCGATATATCAATATATCGATATTATTTTGTTTAAAAAATATATTTATATCGTAATATTTGTTTTATTTGTTTGTTTTTCGAATATTTTTTGCGATATTTTGATATATTTGAGTTGGTTACTCTTGTGATAAGTGAACCAAGTGCAAAAGTAAAATATTGAATATGGTGAAATCGAATTATTCAGACTTTAAAAATGGAACAGGCAGGATACTCATGTCACAGAACGCGTTTTTTTAATATTTTAGTACCGAATACTGAAGTTAAGGCAGTTTAGCATTTGAATACAAAATACGTATTCTTATTATTCTTTTTTTGTGTGTGTGTGTGTGTGGGGGGGGGGGGGGGCGGGGGGGTATAGAGTGGGAAAAAGTTTTAAAAATATCGAAAAATATCGATATATCGATATTTTTAAAATTGAATATCAAATATCATTTTGATATTTTTTCAAAATTTAAAATATCATCGATACGATATTTTAAAAATTTTCGACAGCCCTAGTTTGTAGCATAATTTTAAATATACATACAGGGCTCTTCGTATTCAAGTGACCCATCTGGCAGACCTATACCCCTTAATAGAGACGGGCACTATACGCCGTAAAGGCTCAAGGCGGCCATTTGAGAGATATCATATTCAGAGAGTGATGTCAACAAGTCAACTTGAACCAAATAATATGATTGTCGACATCATCAACAAAATTGTATTTTTCATTGATTTAAAAAGAAAAAAAAACATGGATCCGTCGAATATGTAGGGTTGCCAGATGGGTCACTCGAATATGGAGAGCCCTGTATATGCTAAGATATTTACTAAATAAATACATTAGCTAAGCAAAAAGTGAAAAATTCTGTTCACTTAATTTGAAAATCAATTGTATATGCCTTTACTAATATATGGCTATACTAAATTATTAATACATATCTTATAGAATTTATTTTTTTTTAATTTAAAAATAAATTTAAAAAAAAATGTTAAATAAATTTACGTATTTAGTAAAACTGTAAAACTCTCTTTAAATTTACATGCAAATTCTAAGATCATTTCAGCTTTGTAGATTAATATTCAGATATAAAACGTGAATATTTAAGACTGAATGAAAAACCCTATCGAATTGCTCAACTTAATTGCATTTGCTTGATTTATTTGCTTTGCTCAGCGCACAGCAAACACGGTTTTAACTTTACACACACACACACACTCTCACTCACTCACTCACATACGCACACTGGCACTAAATTATTTTCCACGCTGTTTCATAGTTTAATTGGATTTTTGCTAAGCAAATTTCGGTTTGGCTCTATCTCAGTGCAGCTGCAGCAAAGGCTGTTGGGCTTCGAAAAGAGCTCGCATTTTCATTATTATTATTTTTGAGTGCTGACAATGAAAAACGCTCGAAATGCACACACACACACACACACACACACTCTCTCTCTCTCTCTCTTTCTCTCTCTCTGAGGGAAATGAAGGCACTTTTAGCAGAGCAAAAGTCGAGGCCGAACAGCAGCAGCGTCCAACACGGCGCATACGTAATTTGCATTACAATGAACCGACGTTAGCCACAACAACCGTTACACAGCTCCCCTCCCCTCTCGCACCCCTCCCCGCTATCCATCTCGGACGTAGCCCCTGCCCCTATCCCCTGCACTCAACTACTCATCACATCAGGCTCCGTTCATAGCTGCAAGGTGTATAATTTTGATAGCGGCGCACAAAGCCCTCAAAGGGGGGCTGTGGTGGGGCTGGTGGTGGGAATGGGGTCCACCTGGGAGGCGGATCCACCTGCTTGTTGTTATTGCTGTCGCTGTTGCTGTCGAGAGGTTGGCACGCTGCATTTAAATTGAAATAACAATAATTGTTTGCTGCAGCCACAGGAGCTATGACTCGCCCCCCCCCTCCCCCCTCGATCTCTTTCGCCCTCTCTCTCTAACACTCCCTGCGGCATTTTCATTGCGACTCACACTTCTTGGCAACCAGAGAAAATGGGCTCATCGGATGTCGAGTGTCACGAGCTGCCACGCCTCCTACTTCACCATCCCCCCCCCCCATAGATCCCCCTCGGGTGCACTTTGAATAACAGGCTCTTATCTAAACAATATATTTTACTCTGTTCGCTTACAAACACTGCAAACTTTCAACTGCATGGGACAGGCAATTAAATAAATGTTTTCATGCAAACCAAACTCTCTCTCTCTCACACACATTTAGAGAATTCAATGTCAACTTATATATTTTATAGGAGCAATAAAAGTACGAGAACTAAACTTTATAAACTAAGAAAGTTTAGAGAGAGTGAGGGAGAGAGAGAGTGAGGGAGAGAGAGAGTGAGGGAGAGAGAGAGTGAGGGAGAGAGAGAGTGAGGGAGAGAGAGGAAGAAGAAGAGAGAGAGAGGGAGCCAGAGAGAGAAAGAGAGAGAGCGAGAGAGATAAAGAGAGAGAAAGAGGGAGAGCGAGAGAGAATGAAAAAGAGCGAGAGCGAGAAAGCGAGAGAGGGAGAGAACGAGCGAGAGAGAGAGAGAGAGAGAGGGAAATGGAAAGGGAGTGTGTGAAAAAAGAAAGAATCAACTGAAACAATAGTAAAGAAGGAGGAACTGAGAAGGAGAACGAGAATGCGACAGAGACAGAAAGAGGCAGTGAGAGATAGAGATAGAAATAGAGAGATAGAGAGAGATAGAGCGAGTGTATGTTTAAAAAAAAGAGAGACAGCAAGGAAGAGCTCAAGCCATACTAAAGAAAAAAAGACTGAATATGGTAAAGAGAACGCGATGTAGAAAGACAGAGACAAAGAGAGAGCGAGCCAGACAGAGACAGAAATTTCAATAAAAGAAAGAAGCAGAGCGAAAAATAAAGATAAGAAGAACAAAACATGCTCTGAGAGAGAAAACATGCGCTGATTTCCCATTTTCAATGGGTTCTACTTATAAATACTTCAATAATTCCATTTTAAATGAAATAGAAAAGAAAACTTGTAAAATGCAACAATTACTTTTTTGCATTTAGTTACTTTATCATATATAATTAAATTTATTTTTTTAAATATCGTAATAAATTCCTACAATGCTCTACCAATATTTAACGAACGTATTTTATTTTTATTTTTTTTTTTTTTTCAAATGCAACAATTACTATTTTTGCATTTAGTTAAGTGTAACTAAGAGTATTGTAGGAATTTATTATGATGATATGAATTCTTTATGATAGTGATATATAAGTCAATTCATCATAATAAATTCCTATAATGCTCTACAATTATTTAATGATATTAACGTATTTTCATTTATTTTTTTTTAATGCAACAATTATTCCTTTTGCATTTAGTTACATTATCATATATAACTCAATGCATCATAATAAATTCCCATACTCTAGTAATATTAAAGCCTGTTCAGATATTTCATTTATAATACAATTTATTTTAAAAAAATATAAAAATACATAACAAATACCTTAAATGCTCTGCCAATATTTAATGATGCTCCCGTAATGTATGCCAAATGAACTCGTAATCATAACGGAGCTTGAAATTAACACGGCGCATTTTTCGTGGACGAAAGTTTCTTTTGTAGCCCTCGACTGCTTCCGGAGGCTGCTGCTGAAACTGCATCTCTTTTCACGCTCAGCAGGAGACAGTGCCTGAAAATGTGATGTAGCCCATTTCGACAGCGAGCGCACGCACACACTCACACTCACGCACACGCATTGCTTGCTGGTAACTTTTACCACCTGCCTGAAGAGCAGCAGGTAAAAAATGTACTTGGATGAAAACTTTTTAATTGCCATATGCTCTTAGAGCGACGCCCAAAAGGATGCAGGTATGGGCGCGCTATTATGCGCTGTTGCTTGCAAGGGAATGGGGTCGATTGGTTTTCGCTTTGATTACATGGCATGAGGTGTACAAAGAATCAAAGGTTAATAAGGGATACTAAGGCGTCATGGAATCAAAAGGGAATTGAAATATTATGGGTAAGAGTAAGGAGTCAAAGGTAGCCTTTATGTATAATCTTGCTCACCACGAAGAATATAAAGGGCAAAAGGAATCAAAGGGTTCAAGATGATGACTAATATGTATAAGGCATATAAGGAATCAAAGGGGTATACAGGATATTAAAGATTTAAGCAATCAAAACGCTATGAGATATAAAAAGGGTATTCATGAAACTTTGAGATCGTGATTATAACATTGAAGTGCATGTATTTGCCAAAGCACAAGTCTCTAGTATTTTAAATACGCCTTCTACAAATGTAGTGGTGAAGGCGTAGATATAGAAGCAATGGGTGAATTATAACAAAAATTCTATAAAGATCATCTGAATCTATATTCAAAATTTGGAGATTCTAGCTTTAAAGATGTAGGAGATATAATTTTATAACTGATTTTCGATAAGCTTTTTAATCGATAACAAAATAACACGATGAGTTATTGTTTTTTATGAGAAACTCGATATGCGTGCTCAATATACGAGCATTTCAAACAAATTTGAAGTCTCTAGCTCTTATATGTTCTGAGATCGAAGCGTTCATACAGACGGACTGACGGACAGACGGACAGGGCTAAATCAACTCAGCTCGTCGCCCTGATCACGAATATATATACTTCGTGGGGTCTGCCGCGCCTCCTTCTGCCTGTTACATACATTTCAACAAAACCATAATACCCTGATTTCCCATTTTTAATGGGATCAGGGTATAAAAAGTGAAATAGCTCAAGTTTATAATACATTAATAATTTGTGCGGAACAAATCCCACAAATATTTGATTTTGATTTGAATTTTGTTATATATAACTTTTTGATTTGCCCAAAAACATGACTGGAAAATAAAGACTCAACATTTAGCTCGGAGTAACTCCTAGTCGGGTATGCCCCCTAAGGCACTTATACTACTTTTTTTTTTTTTTTTTGTTACAATTAGTTGGCATAGCTGAGGCTGCAAATTATGCCATAATTATGCAGCAGCCGACGACCCCACTCAATGCGTTTTACAAGTGCTTAAGTATATATGTATGTATTTATTACATACATATATATTTGCATATACATTATTTTAGCCAAGCACTCGACGCTCTTTTGATTGGCCACAAAACGGTTGACCGAAACACGAAAAGTTACGCAAAGTCAAGCCACAGAACAATTGGCCAACAAGTTGTCGCCAGCAACTCGTCAAGTGTCCCCCGTAAAAATGTTGCCTTGCTGCTGCATTCAATTTAAATACTGCCCACAGTCGCCCGATGCGGCCCGAGCAGGCGGAACGCCTGGAAACGGGCCGGCCTTTTGAGTGCATTTGCGACTGAGCGCGAAACGTTGGCAATCTGAGGAAAACACTCAACAGCGACGAGCGACAATTACTGAAGCCGCCTTGTCTTCTGGCCCTGCACCTTGCCCATTGTTAAATCGCTCGGGGATCGAAATCGGAATCGGCAAAAACGACGCGACGTGAATGAAGTCCGATGGGTTGACGATTGATAAGCGCGGAAGCGATGCTGTCACGCCGGGCTTGATTGATGTAACGCTTGTCGATTAACAGCACCATTGCAACTAGACATTGTTTTCTGGCATAAATATTGCTTAAATAGAAATATTAAAGAAATAATATCCATAGAAGTACAGATAAATGTTAAGTATTCAACTTTGTAGTAAGCCATAAATTTACTAAAATTATTCCATATATGGCTAATATTCCCAAAATTAAATTGCAATATTCTAAACATAAATATATTGTTATTATTTAAAATATACTTTGGTTTTTATTAATACCTGGCATTTTGGCCCACTAAAAAAAAAGATTCATAAATTAAATAATTTATAAATTAAAAATAAATAATACGCAATATAGAATAAAAATTTATAAAATAATTTGTTGACCTCTTAGTTTTAGTAGTAATAGTTTTTTTTAAAGCAGTATTTGTAATAAAACTTCTTAGATAGTATTCTTAATTTTATTTTAAATACAATTTTTTATAGTATTAATTAATTAATTTTTTAGCCATTTAAATTTTATATTAGTGTAGTAGTAGTATTTTTAAATACTATTTTAAATAGTATTTTTAAATATAGTTTTAAGTAGTATTTTCATATATTATTTATAAATAGTATTTTTAAATACTAGTTTTAAATAGTAATTTTAAAAACTATTTTTAAATAGAATTTTGAATAGTATTTCATAAGGGTTTTACATATTATTTTGATTACTATTTTGAGTAGTATTTTAAAAGTATTTTTTTTCAGTAGCATTATTAAAGTATTTTCAATAGTACTTTTAATGATATTTTTATAGTGTTTTTAATGAAAATTATCATTAAAAAGATAAATTTTTATACTGTTTAAATAGTATTTTTAAAATACTATTTACAAGTATTTCTATTTAGTATTTTTTTGACTCGCTAAACTCTGCCAAAGCAACTTAACTGGATTGGACAGGTCTTTGCAGATGCAGTCGGATTAACGCCCCATCAAGACGCCCACACAATCTGAGGCAGCCACTGTGCCAGATTGCTTGGGGTCCATCTAATTGTCGTTTATGCGCACGCTGCTAGCCTGCAATTGTCAGCGCACTAACTGTAAATGATGTTGCCTCAATGCCTCAATGCACACGACTCGCTGCAACTGGCAGTGGAAAAGTGGAAAGTGGAAACTGAAAACTGGCAACGGGCGCCCACACATGATGTCGTTTGGGACGAGTGTTTGGGGTTTGTTTTTGACAGACGCGTTGGCGCTAATGTCTTTTTCTTGCTCGTTTGTTTGCCACACTTACAGAGACACACACCCATACACAGACGCACACTCACACGCAGACAATTACAATCACATTCAGCCACACATAAACTTGGTTTTGGCCTTTGGCACTTTGTCAATCGACAAACAAAACGAATTGCAACGACATCGTTGCCCCTGTGCGGGTCAGTGGAGGCCGGGGAGTGGGCGTGCCACAAGGAATCACTATCGCCCGCCGGCCCCAACTCCGAGCTGCACGCAAATACTGTCAGCCCCCTCGCACCTGCGGCCCAGCTTATGTATTCATGCGTACACGTTAGCTGCTTCCGCTAAAGTCCAGGCCATTGTTTTGATTGCTTGCAACTGCCGACAATGCTGCAAGCTGTGCAGGGGAAAAAAAAGAAGAAAAATACTAAAACATAACAAGTAAGGAAGCTCTAGTCGAGACTGCTCGACTAGGAGATACCCTGATCCCTACAAAGAGCTGATATTCACTCACGCATAAGCACGCGCTCTGCTAACTGCGCAGTAAGCAGCGACTGCGCTTGGGCTGCGCTGCAGTGTGGGCAATACTATGAGAATTTCGTTGCTGAATAACTTCTCCTGTAATAGGACTATCTTCATGAAACTTTCAGAACGTGATCACAATGTGCAAATGTGTGTACATTCCAAAGCACAAGTCTCTAGTACTTAAAATACGCAAATTGGGGGCGAAGGGGGCGTGGTATCCAAAATCTGTAAGTGACAAAATCTGCGTATTGATCAGATGTATATACACACCAAATCTGAAGTCTCCAGGTCTAAAAGTATTGAAATTACGGTGAATAAACAAAATCAATTTATCGATTATTCGCGATAAAAAAGTAATCGGACGAGTTATCGAAAAAAAAGATAAACTTGTACTGCGTATGGTATACATGAGTATGCATACAAATTGAAGTCTCTAGCTCTTATATCTTCTGAGATCTAGGCGTTCATACGGACGGACGGACGGACAGACGGACAGGGCTATATCGACTCAGCTCGTCGCCCTGATCTGCCACGCCTCCTTCTGCCTGTTACATACTTTTCACAAAACCATTTTACCCTGATATCCCATTTTTAATGGGATCAGGGTATAAAAACATATATTGCATTGTTAATATAATAATAATATATAATAATAAAAATAATTTATAATTTAAAACAATATATATTGTTTTGTTATTCAATTTCTTAAGATGCTCAATGAAAAGTTGTTTCTAGGAAAATTTCTTTGTACGCAAAAAAGATGCACAATGCAGATGCCACGCACAGCGATGCCACAAAATCCGAGTTTATGCAACACACTCGGAAAAGCTCAGGGCTATGCAGCTGGGTGGGTGTGAGTGAGTGAGTGGGTGTATGTGTGTGTGTGTGAGTGTAGTGTGCTTTTGCAGCAGTCACAAGAATCTGGCTCGCTGCTGCTGCTGGCGTTGGTGTTCGTATATGCGGCTGACCATTTATGAATATTTACGAGTGTGCAACATGCAGAGGCGCCCCGGGCCGTGCAGCGCAAACTTCTAATGGCAATAAAAGAACGTGTCGAGCCGGGGGCAGGCACAGTGTGACAAATCTAGGCGAAAGTAAATTTCAACAAATTTCATCTCTACACTTTGAAATCAAGGCAACTTCTAGAGCATAAAAAATATATTTGTAAAAAAAAGTATAAACAAGGAAACACTGAAAATGGAAAAGAAGCGTCCTTGCACGGGTGTCTTGAATCCTGTGCCCATCTATCAGAAGCTGATGATAGATAATCTAACCGTTATACACCCACCAATACTCAAGCTCTACTATTGGGAGAGTTTCGATATAACAGGGCAAGTAATTGTGTCTCTCCATTGAAAGATCCTCTCTAGAGTGCTGCCTCCTGCTCACATAGTCTGAATAAGAAACTTCGCTCGAACAAGCGTGAGTTCGAGCATGTCCTGGCCATCCCCTTGCGCCAGATTCAGAGCCAGCCCCTGAAGATGATCTTCTGGCTGCGCAATATGTCCGCCAAGCCGCTGGAGCTGAAACTGAAGCGCGTCCAGAACTGCCAGTGCCAGCCGTTGCAGACACGCGTCGGCTTCAATCAATTCCGTCAGCTCTTCCACTGCCCCCACCGCCGGCTCATACACATCAGCCAGGAGCTGCTCAACTTGCAGCCGGACGAGGTGCTGCCCATCTCGGTGACCGCTCACTTCTTTCTCTACGGCGAACACTATCTCACCTACGACATCTAGTGAGTGACATCTAGGTAAAGCATTTCATTTTTAGTCTTAGCTCCAAGCTGCTCTCTTAGCACCAACGACGATCGCAAGTTCATTTGGAGCTTTAAGCTAGAGGTCACAGCCTTCGATCCGGAACGCTGCCTGCTTACGAAGGAGCTGCTGCCCGTCAATATTCGCAACTTTCGTCATGTCACACAGCCCATCTGGGTGCAGAACATAACGATGACCCATCTCTCGTTCACCTTCTCCGCACGCGAGCGCAGCTTCAAGGTGCACAACTCGAACCTGACTGTGCCCAGACAGAGCGTTTGGCCTCTGCTCGTCGAGTACAGACCCCTGGACTATGAGAATGAGGTGAGCTCTTGGGTATGACAAAGAACTGAGTTGAGGTAAAGTGAGCACAAGTCGGTGGGGAACTACATCTCTGAGGGAAGTAAATCTGTTTAGTAGAGCTGTAGGACTATACTTATGAGTTGTATAAGGCAAAGAACTGAGAAAGGAGTAAAGCTCTTTGCAATTGACAAGATAAAGAACTGCCAATGATTGAGGTAAATTAAGGAGATTAGGGAATGAAGGAAATAAACTGATTATGGCTTAAGCCTTTAGAGCAGAATTGTCAAAGATTGAGGAGGAAAACAGGTGCAAAGTCTCTTAGCAAACCCACACACAGCTCCTAAAGTAATATAGCACAGAGTGCAGTTAAGTCCCTGAGAAGTGACCATCGGAAGAACAAGTCAATGACCTAGCTAGGAAAAAGAAATAAGTCCCTAGGGAAATTAAAAAAAAGAGATGTTGGGATTTAATTCTCTAAAGGAAGAATGATCTCAACAAGAGAAACAAGAGAAGAAAGCTAAAGCTGTTCATTATCAGATCGAAAATTAGTTTGATAGAAAAGGAGGGAATGGAAGCCTTTACTATCTAGCTCTTTTCCTCGCTCTATCTACTCTCACTCTTTCTCTCTCTCTCTCTCTCTGTCTGTCTAAAACCTTATAAAATCTACAAGTGCCTCTCCAGGGATTTAATTCTCTGAAGGAAGAGAAGCAAGAGAATGACCAATCCTTAAAGAAAGCTAAAGCTGTTCATTATCAGATCGAAAATTAGTTTGATAGAAAAGGAGGGAAGGGAAGCCCTTACTAACTAGCTCTTTTCCTCGCTTTTTCTACTCTCTCAAACCTTATAATCAAGCGCCTCTCCAGCTTGACCAAACTAAATATAAAACAAATGATAAATAAGAGGAAAGGAAAAGTAAATAAAAGAATAGGCAGATTCCTTTAGCCGGGCCTTACAATGACAAAAGCAAAAAGTCCAGTCGGCAGGCTTAATCTAAAATGCATCCAATCTCACATACACTGTCAACTCTCTCCTGTAAACCAGGTCGAAGTAATGCTATCATTTGATAGCGTCAAGGCGCGCTATAAGATCAAGGCACGTGGCTCGCTCACAGACGAGCATGAGGTCACAGATATGCCGCTCAAGGACAGGGAATCCGCCGAATATCTCTACGTTATCTATCCGAATCGCCTGAGCTTCGAGCTGTGCATCAAGGAGAGTCGCACTCAGCTCATCAATTTACACAACTATGGACAGAAGTGCATGGAATTTCGCTGGCAGAAGTGAGGCATTCCTTAATCTGCTAGTTTCCTGTCATTTTCAAATGCTCCTGCTTCTACTTCTTCCCATAGCTACATCATCAGTGACTTCTTTGCCGTCACTTTTGAGCCGTCCAGCTTTTGCCTGAAGGGCCATCACTCGAAGCTCTGCGAGATTAAGGTATCCGTCTTTGAGCGCCTGCTCTTCTTCCGTCGCATTCCCATTGTGCTGGAGGTGCATCGTGTGCTGGATACGGCCACCCAGATAGCCAAAGCCGAGCTGGCCGAGGTCGAGTCCATTGACGATCCCAAGTGGAAGGAGGACAGCTATGTGGAGCACGTCTTTCTGCATCTCAACATTCGTGTCCATATGTCCAGTCGCGAGGAACGAGATGACGATACCATCGTTGAGTTCGATGGCACCTGCTCGCCCTGCGGCGGCGTCGGCCTGGACCCAGACGCTGCCGGCGATGCTCCGCCCGCGGAGAAGCTGACCGAGGCGGAGAGGAAGCTAAAGGAACGCGAAGAGGTGGTCAAGCGTCTCTCCATGAAACGCAAGCTGACTGCTAACGAGGTGATCGAGCTGAGCATGGCCATCGATCATCGTGTGACCATATTCGAGAAGCTCTTCTGGAAATTCCTATCCAAGTCGAATTTCATGCGCATTCCCGCGGAACGCACCCGCAACAAGTTTAGCAAGACCTACGATGAGGTCGTCATGACGGATCTTACGCAGGCCGCGATCGGTGTCAGCTCGCACGTGGATCACAAGTGAGTGGTTCATAGTTGGAACTAGTTCCGCTTATTAAAACGTCTCTCCCGCCTTCTCTTAGTACCATCTTGTCCATACTTAGTCGCCTGATGGTGGAGGCTCTCAACGAATTGGCCAAGAACTGGATATTCATACCATGCGAGTTCTACGAGCGTGATCCTTAAACTTGATTGTAATTTAACTGTTCAACTCTGCCAGCCATATTACATAACCTCAAAGCGCATTGCTCGTTGCACACTTTGCGGCAGCCATTCGAGCTGTCCACATGCCGCATGCCACCGAAATTTATGTAAGATTCCGCACAGGCAAACGCCACGGCTCCTGCCACGGCTGCTGCCGCTCCCCCAGCTCGCAATTTATGTCGCCGCCTAAAAGCTTCCCCACATTTTAAGCCATTGCCACATGGCGCAATGGGAAGCACAACATATACAGACAGTGGCAAACGATTTTCAGCTAACTCCACCAATTTGACAGCCATTTTATTTGTGCACGCTGCCAGAAATAGTCGCAAGGCATGCTACATCCCCTTAAAAGGCCGTTAAAGTAGGGTCTGCCCCTAGATCTACCTCGACTCACCCCTAACTCGTTTCCACTTAGCTTACCTCACAAGGTAAACGAGAAAACCCTCAACTGTTTAGTTATTTAGATATTTTCCGTTGCATAACTCGAATTTTCCCTGAACTCGGCTCATATTTGTAGTAAATTACTTATAATTGAGATGAACTTACAGGGCCAAAGGTAAATATGTTGATTTATTTCTTAATTTTCTTTAACTATTGCCAGTATATTCTGACCTGACCTGGAGAATTTGTAATATAATGTATGATTAAGCCTATTAGCTTATAGTAGTTCAATACTTATATGGTTAACCTCAGATATACTTAAGTATGGCAATATGTAATTTTAGAACTGATTTTTGAATGGGGTTTTCGTTGACAAAAAAAATGGAAATAGATTTTTGGAAACATACTCGATCTATGCATGCTATAGCCGGACATCTTGTACATCCATTTCCAGTCTCTATCTTTGATACTTTCTGAGAACGACGCGTACGGCAAGACGGACGGACAAATACGGCTGAATTGCCCCAGCTCGTCGACCTTTACAATATTTATATTACCTTTATATATATATATATATATACTTTATGGCATCTGCTACGCCCCTTCTGTATATTACAGACATTTTAACAAAAACGATTATACTCAGATTTACCATTTCCCATGGGTTCAGGGTATAAGAGTATTGACTATATTCGGAGTACATTTTGAGGCAAAGAGACAGATGCCGAAAAGCTATATACTCTGCACTGCTAATATAGAATAATTCAAATATTTTAAGTCAAGCACTTTATATATAAGGGGATTTTGGTTGATTCTTACGCAAAGCCAACATTTTTGAGCTAAAAGAAAATTCAATAAAGACATTTAAGCTTCCCATTACTTTTCTCAGATAGAAAGTAATTCATAATTTTGCATATTTTTATACACTGAACCCATTTTCAATGGGTAATCAGGGTATAATGTTTTTGAGAAAAGGGCGACCAGCTGAGTCGAAATAGCCATGTCCGTCCGTCCGTCAGTCCGTCCGTTCGTATGAACGCCGAGAGAAGAGAGAAAGTATAAGAGCTAGAGACTGGGATTTAGATGTATTCTCCGTGTATACCATACGCAGATCAATCAGCTCTTTGCAGGGTCCAGGATATCTCTTAGTCGAACAGTCTCGACTTGTTTATATATATGTAATATGTATATACATATAGAGTATATAAATGCACGCAAATAACGTCACTTATCAGAGAAAAGCCAACACCAAAGTTATAATCTATGAAAGAAAAACTTACCCGAGTTGCTCCTTTAACTAGTTCCACAAATCTTGAAAAATTGCAGTGGTTCCTTAGGCATTTAAAAATGGTTCAAATTTTGTTTTTAAACACATCATTTCATAGCTTTATTGAATAAATTGTTGTTGTTGTTGTTTCCTTCATTGTGTGTTTCGTGTGAGTGATTTTGTTGTAAATTCTCAGAGTAATCCATAATGAAGTTTAATTGATTCTTAATAAATCTTGCACAGAGTATACCATAAATATGCTATATAAATTTGTTTCATTTTTGTTTTTCAATATTATAATATATTTTCTTTTTTTTTTTATTTTTCCTTTTTTGTGTTAAAGTTGTAATTGAATGAAAATTTGAAGAAAATTGTTTAAGGAGTGTGTGTGGAGTGAGACGAGGGTGTGTGTGTGTGTCTGTCTGTGTGTTGGGGCGTGGCAATAAATCCAGCGCCAATATATATATTTATATATAAATATATATATATATATGAGAGAATTCGACAGTAATTCAATAGATAAATATGCAATTCGTAATTAAATTGGAATAATTGTTTGTTTGTTTGTTGTTGTTGTTTCTGTTGTTATCTGAGATGATTAAGATAAATATTTGCTACTACAATACGATACGGTCCACCAATATTTTGACTATGTTTATAACGACGAGAAAAAAACGTTTGCATAGTTTACACATATATATAATATGCATGCATGCATGCACATATATACATACACACACACATATACATATATGTATGTATATATATGCCGGCATAATTAGTATGTTTGTCTTCAAGTACTATTAAGCTAAACCATAGACGATAATAATTTGAAATAATTGCAATTGATTAAATTATGCAAATGCTGAGCTTGAGCTAGATGGAACCAAAGGTTGCTTCACTCAATCAACCAACCAATCAATCGTTGAAATATAAATATTATGCTGTTTGCGATTTGCGATTTGCATTTAACAAGAGTGCTTAAAATTAGTACCTTTGACTAAGTTTTTTTCTTTTTTTTCTTTCGACTAAGTTTTGGTTTATACATAATTCAATTAATATATATTCATTTCTTTTTGGTTTCTTTTAATTGTTTTAAATATTTAATTTTTGTTGTATTTAACATTGAATGCAAACATATAGAGAGAAAGAACTTGTTTACTTTACTGATGACATGCACTACGAAATTTATATTGGATAGTTATATGTTTATTTGTATTTTCTTTTTAATAATTTTTTGCAAATCTTTAGACCAAAATACTTGTGTGTAGGAAGAAGAAGCCTAACTTTTCGTAAACCAACAAAACAAATCTCAAAAGTATTGAAATAACTGTGGAATTATATAAATGTATGTAAATAGAGCAGGTATGTGTGAGATGTACAACATTTCTATATACCTAGAATTCTTGAGCAACATTTTGAAGAATTATCTAGAAATAGCGAAAATAAACAGCCTTAGGAATACTCTCGCTTAGCTTAGATACATTTTGAGGGGATTTTCGTTTTCAAACTTTTAAGCCTAGGCTAAAAAATCAAATTTTTGAAATATTTTCGAAATATTTAGCGGGGAGTTTTTGTTTTATTTTTAATTTTTCTGTGCGAATAGTTCTTAAATCAACCACTAGTGTCAGTTCAGTTTTGGTTAAACTATGCCTAGAAGCCTATTTAATTAATTTATAGCACATCATTTAAATACCTAGAACATTACCCACAGATGATGATGATGGTCGCCTTTGCAGCTCATCAGTTTAGCTAGTTAAAGAGTTTAAGAGCTGAGTGTTAGTGTGTATGTGTGTGTGTGTGTGTATTAGTGTCTGTGTGTTCGTGTGGGTTAATGTGTATCCAGAGAGAGAGAGACATTTAAAGAGAGCGCTGTGCAGGAGTCGGAACCAGTTCCGCCTGCAGAGCATTGCACAACCTTTTTTGGGTTTCAAACGCGAATGTGCCTCGAAACGACAAACGAAAAACCAGACGACAACTAGTTCGCCAGATCCTTGATTCTTCTATACGTAAGTGTATGTGTGTATGCACTAGATTTCCTTATATTTCTGTTTCTGGTGTAAAAGTATAAAAGTGTACCATATTCTCATTCATTCATTCAATCTTCTTCGTCATGCTTTTTGTTTTTGTTTGGTTTACAGTTAAAATTTGTGGTAACTTTTCGTATCTTTGTTTTAAATAGATTTCATCAACATACTTCTCTCGTCTTTTCGTCTTATTTTTTTCAAGATATGCGCTTTGTTTTCGGTTTATTTTTCATCGTGTTCAATCTTTAAATGTTAACATTATTGCGTTTCCTTCTTACCATTTTTTTATATTTGTTTTTTTTTTTTTTTCATGTAAAAATTATAAAGTTGCTCGTTTGCTTTCCATATTTATTAATTGTTTTGCTTTTCATTTTTTTTTTTTTTTTGTAGTCTTGTTTGCATTAGTTTATCTGTTTTTCATTTGTTATCAGAGATTTTGCATTACGTATTCTTTCTCTTCTTTGTTGGTTTTCTTTTTCTTTTCTTTGTATATTATTGTGCGGTGTTTTTGTTCGTTACCAATACCGTTTAGTATATATATATAATATATATATATATTTAATATGTATATATAATATAATATATTGTATATATAGTATTCATGTATATGTTTAAATTTTTAAAATACTTTCTTGGTTTTTTCTTTTATATTAATGTTTTTTGTTTTTTTTTTTTTTTTTTTTTTGGGTTTTGTTCATTCTTCGGTATTTTATTATAAAACATTTTCGTCTTAAAAAATGTATATAATCGATTGCTTTTTGTTGTTCTTCTATTTGTTGCTGCTTGTTTTGGTTTTTTGTTAATAATAATTGCATTACGCATTCTGCTCTCCCTTTTCCCTAATCCAATTGGCAGCTGCACAAAAAAATGTGCGCGCCTGATTAGTAAAAAAAAGGTTTTCTTGGTGTTTTCTTCTTATAGTTTTCTCTTGAACTTTCTACAAAGTTTTTCATTTGTTTTGTTTCATTTTTGGAAGGTTTTGTTCTTATAAATCGCATAAAAGCAACCAGTTTTTCTTCATTTGTTTTTTGTCTTTTTATTTTTGTTTTAAGTTTCAGTCAAGCATTTGCGCATGAAGTGTCTCAAGTGATTCGAATGATTGAATTATTCTAGTTCCGGATGATTTGAATGATTCGATTGTTTCACTTGCTTTTCAATTGGAAATAAGCCATTGAGCTCTACAAATATAGCACCTAGGCGCACTACACACACATACATACATAATAATCGTAATCGTAATCGTAAATATACATACATATCATTTGGTTGTTAATAGTTGAATAACTTTTGTTTTTTTGTTTTTTTTTTAATAGTTGCAATAAATTTACTTGACGTATACATGAAAGTATTTTTGTTTTGCTGTTGGTGATTTATGCCATGAGTTAATATGCATTTATAATAATTTGTTCTGGTATGTATGTATATGTATAAACATTTAAAATTTGCAATACACAACATCAATATATTATTAATCATATATAATATACTTTTCTATTAGTTTTTAGTTATAGATTTTATATAGAGTTAATTTATGTAATATATAATATATATAGCATAGTTTAATGTGTTTTAACATTGCGAATTGTTAAAGGACTTGACGCCTCGGGTTAGAGAACGAAAATCAAATAATGTTTATGAATGCGAATGTGTTTCCCAATTCCCGATTTGACTTGATGAGTGCAAACAGAGTTTGTCAAACAAAAAATTTGATAACAAGACTTTTTCATATATATATTCTTTTTTCTTTTTGTTTGTATATATATAATTTGTTTTGCTAGCATATTGAACTAGCTCTGCAAGGAAATCTCTCAAGCACCATGTTTTTGTGTTTTATATAGAACTTTGATCATACTTTCTCCTCCCACACCTTTTCACGCCAGGCTTTGTCTCTGTGTGTTTAAATGCATCTATATCATTTGCCGAAACGTTGCGTTAGTTCTGGTTCAAATCACTTTTTAGTTAAATCTTTTTCACTCTGCTTTCAAGAATTTTTCTTCGGTATTTCTTTAACATTTAATTTGGCAATTTGTTTTCAATATATTTGTATATTGTTTTTTGTTTGTTCCTTTATTATTGCTGTTTGGTTTTGTTTTTCATTTTGTTTTTTTTTTTTTTTTCTTATTTGGTTGAAACAAATTCGTTTTGCTGAAACGCATTTTGTCAATATTTCATTTACGTACATTTCACTTTGTTTAAAGTTAAGTTTTAGGCTAAGAAGAATTTTTGTTTTAGAGATTTTTCTTGGACTTTTTTCAATTTTTCGAATGGCGTGCATAGATATTTTTAGCTGGTTCTTTGTGTTAGGATTTTCTCTTTTAAAATGTGTTCTGTTTATTATTTATAGAATGTTTTTCTATTTATTAAAATTATATTTAGTTATGGCTTTTTTGTTTTTTTCTTTCTTCGTATTTAGTTTGCTTTTTAGCTTTAAATTTTTCTTAAACATTTATTCGTTGTATTCGAAAAATTCTCTGTATTTGTTGTTTAGCTCTTCTTGTTTTGTTTTTATAGATTTCGTTCTTTGCTTCATTGCACATTCGATTTCTTTGCTGCTCGTCAGGTTAGATTCAGATAAAGTCGTAAACATAGTTAGGAATTGGATAAGTTTTTTCAACACATGACAATGATTAGATGATGTTTGTGAATTGAATAATTACAGTATTGAATAAAAAATGTATATTTAAGTGTATACATATACATATATATATAAATATATATATATAATAATAATGTAATACGATCTTTATTTTAAGCAAGAGTTACACACGTACATATATATCTCTCTATATATATATCTTTATAAACACATGTCGAACCGCAAATGCTTCCGAGCATATGCCAAACGTTGCCATTTCATTCAGTTCTGTTTCATTTTATTATAATAATTTTATACAATTATTTTGCTTAATTATTTCATTTTTTTGTCAAGTTTTGGTAGTTTGGCCTGCTTCTAGATTTTATGCCAAAGCTTTTCAACTATTTCTAGAATATGTTCCTTTCTCTTCAAACAAAAACTTAACCATAAGTTTCTTCTGCTTTTTTGTTTTGGTATCGACTAGAAATTTGCTGTTAAGGCAAATGAATCAAGGACAGTCAATATTAAAGGATGAAAATTCTGTTTGAGAGCAAAAAAAAAAAAACAAAAAACAAATTGAACTTTAAAATAAAATTATGTATATAGGAAAAAAAGTTTTAATTCAAAAGTTAATAAAAATATAAAAAAAAATGTTTTGCCTTTCCAAAAAACAAAACAAAATTACAAAGTTAAAAAAAAAAATAAGTAAAAACAATTTGTAATGTTTCGCTTACAAATTTTGAGCTTAAATTAAATACAAAAAAATATACTTTCGTAAAAGTAAAAATTAAAAAAAATTCCATATATAAGGAAATATATAGTTTAAATATAAACATAGTATAAGATATAATATAAAAAAACATTATACCCTGATCTCAGGGTATAACAAAAAACGTATTAGAACAAATTCAAACCAACAAAAGAATAGTTCAAAATGTAAAAAGGGCATTTACCAGACGGTGCGCATCGGCTTCAATTAGAAAAACCAATTTGACCAGGATGGCATAAATGAGGATTGATAGTTGTTGTTGTTGTTCTTGTTATGGCTGTGATTGCTCTTGTTGCCAACTGTTGCTGCTGCGCTGCTCAGCGTTGAGCTGTTTGCAGCGTTTCGTGCTGCATGTGATCCGCTGGCTGCATTGTTGTTGCTGCTGCTGCTGCTGTGATTGTTGTTGCTGTTGCTGTTATGGTTGTTGCTGTTGCTGTGTGTGTTGGGCGTGGCAGCGGTACCGCCCCCAGCTGCACTATTAGCCACATTGGTAAGGAACTGGGCAAACTCCTGCTGCAGCTGCAGCTGCTGTTGCAACAGCTCGAAATGATTTTGCGGTTTGTTGTAGATGAATTTCGTCGAAGTTTTCAATATGTTGCTGTTGCTGGCTGAGCTGGCGCCGCTTTCGCTATGGGGCGTGGCATGGGAGTTGGTGCTCTTCTTGATGTTGCTTGTGGATGTTATGTTGCTGTTGTTGTTGCTGTTTGGGGGCGGTTTGCTGTGACGATTGCTCGCTGTGGCTGTTGCTGAATTCGATTTTGTTGCTGTTGTTGTTAGCGAGGGCTTGTTGTTGTTGCTGTTGTTACTGCTTGAAGTTGTCTGCTGTTTCTGCTTATTATTGTTGCTGTGCTGTCTGCTGTTGTTGTTGCTGTTGTGATTTGCATATTTGCCAAATGGGTTGTTGTTGTTGTTGATGTTGTTCATGATGTGGTTGTTGTAAGTGTTGCAATTGTTGTTTGTATGATTGAGCACCAAACTATTGGCAGCTAGCGCCGCTGCCGCCGCATTGGCATTGACAACAGCAGCCAACTTGGTTAATAATTACGTTTGCTTATTTTTGTTAGTCTTGAAGCTGACCTGAAGTACCCGATTGCCCAGCGTATAGCCATTGAGCGACTGTATGGCCAGCACCGCCTCCTCATAGTTGGTCATGGTGACAAAGCCAAAGCCCTTGCACTTGTTGCTCTGCAAGTCGCGTATTACCTGAAAAGCATTAGCATTAACAAAGCTTATATGCACCAAGAGGAGGACGCACCTTGACCGACTGCACAGCGCCAAATGGACCGAACAGCTGCCAGAGCACATTCTCTTCGGTTTCGGGCGCCAGATTGTAAACGAAAATGCACCAGCCGGAGCTGGTTATGGTATTGCCCTGTATCATGCCATTGGTAATTAGATCACTGGTGAGCGGCGAATAGCGTGAGATCACAGAGCTGTCGCAGGAGGAGAGAAAGTTGAATTAGCAAAGAGATTCAGGTACGACAAGCATATGGAGATAGGGAAATATTCTCAAGGAAAGTTAATAATGCCTCTGGCTCTGGCCAAAGCTTTTGGTCTCTGGTCTCTCTACTTTTTTATACAGAATCTAACACTACATTCGGCATTATTTAAAACACCGTCACTGTAAACATTGATTGCTGTGACGCTGATTTGCAGTAGAAACTATTATTATAAATGAATGATACGGATAGTCTCTATACTAGTTAATAATATTTACTACTACTACTACTTTTTACTAATTAATAGTTTAATTAATTAATTAAAGTATTACTATTAATATCCTATTGCAAAATGCAATATCAAATTATGAAATTAATTAAAAATTATATATATCATAACATAAGTTATCCTAAATAAACATCTCAACAGATCTGGGAATACTCTGTTAGCTTTAAAAGGATTTTTTTTTTTTAAATTAGTTCACTTGTAGTCATCTATAATCCGTTGTCTATTCTATTTCTATTATCTCTAGTAATCAATTTACTTCATTGAATAGACCTAAAACATACAAAGCTTAACTATTTAAGTTTTTATAGCTAATCAAATCCATACTAAGAGTTTCCATTCTTTGCAATATTTATGCAGATCAAATTGTGCTGCCCTGAAAGACGAGGAGTAAATGCTCTTCTTCATGATGTCTGACAAGGCATTTGAAATATGCCATTGTATATATGTAACATAAGAGAGTGTTGTGATAGAGAGCGGTGAGTCAACAAAGTTGTGAGCATGCAAGCACATCAAGTTCTCGTTGCATACTGCAATACAATCACTATGAATTTGAAACTCGAGGCACGTGTTATTTGTTGTTGTCAGATTAAAATCGAATTCGGAAATAAGCCAGTTGCTCCTCAATGCCACTATATTTAGGCACTATTGCCACATTTAAGTGAATCCGTTATTGAGCTGCATCTATCTAAGTTTCATTCACTCCTTTGTGAATGTCCATATTTGTCCTGTCCATATTAATCTCCCAAATAAATATATAAACATCATGAAGATTCACTTAAATATCCTGAATCTCTATCGATCCTAAAAATCCCGATCGCATAGCTAGCTCCCATCAATTTCTCATCTCTTTAAGACCATAATCAACTGCTTCGTCACTTGCTCAGCTAACCTGTAACGGCCCGCGTTGGGATGGATGGCAGCAGCAGCGGCTGCCGCTGCGGCACCGGCGGCCGCGTTCGCTGGAAAAGCGCGTCCGCCGCGCGTGTTCTGTGGCGCTATGTAGGCGGCCAGCGGTTGCATGCTGTTCTTGTTGCTGCTGGGATTGTTGGCAAACTTAACGGTTATCGGTTCGGTGGAATTTTTCGGTGTGGTGCCGTTGAGCTCCTTGATGGCGCGATCAGCCTCGAAGCGCTGATCGAAGCGTATAAAGCCAACGCCCTTGGAGAGACCTAAGCGAAACATAGATATAAACAAATTAATACACAAATAATACACGTATTTTTATAATTCACTTGTCACAACTAGCACAACAAGGCAGATGATTTGGCCAACGAAATCATAAATCAAAATGTAAACAAAATATTAGGTATACATACTATCTGGGTGCTCAGCATGCGATTCTATGTGGTGTTTGCGGGTATTTTGTCGTTGTCGTTAACAATTATGTTAGGTTGGATAAATAAAAACAAATTAATTAATAAACAAATTTAAAAGATGGAAACAAAAATGTAATAATATGCTTAATAGAGAGGCATGCTCATCTTTATAAGTGTTATAATAGCTGCTGTTCTTCATTATAAGCATGATAATTGTTGGCTTAGCAGATAAAGATCTGACTCGAATATTTTATAGATTTATAGTTTGGAGCTCACACTTATATAATATAGTTTTATAAAGTTTACTCTAGGATTTATTATCTGTCTTGAAATCTCTTTAAATATATATTAATAAAATATGAAAAATATATATATTTATTAATTAACTTTTTTACTTATTTAAATATAAACTTGACCTAATCATTAAAAAGTTGTTTGAAACAGTTTTCACCTCAATTTTTATAGATTATTATTTGATTTCATTTTTCGGAAAATTTGTTATTTAAAAAATATAAAACAAAAAAATAAAAATATAATAATTTAATTTAATAATAAATTTATCTAATCCTCAACCAAATTTATTTATTTATAATTATAATTTGATTTATTTTAATATATAATGTCAGCCCATTTCTCTAGAGATTGACTTGCTGCCCTGAGTATTTTTGTTTGCATTAAAAATATTTATTTTATTTTAATTTTCCCTAAAATATTAAATAGAAATTAAACAAAACTATATGCAACAAATTCAAATAAATATAAATAAATTGGATTTTATTTAATTAAATGAATGTCAGGCAAGGTGAAAATGAGAATTTGATTAATTGCGATTTAAACAGCTAAACAAAAGGTGAAAACCTACCCGCCGCATGTTCATCTGATTTAGTTTTTGATCGAAATATATATATATATATTGATGGTTCAATTAATACATGAAAAAAATAAATTGGAAAACAAATTGTTTGCATTATTTAAAGAAATATGAAACTAAAAAAGAAAGTGTAGGAAAATTTGGAAAAAATAATATTTATATTCAATATAATTTATTTAATATAAATAATTAAATAATTAATTAATTTCAATTCAGTCTTATCAACAATTTAAAGGAATACCTTTGTTGACAAAAATCTGCATAAAGAACAACTTAAATACTTGGCTTATAGGAAGAGAACAAGTTTGCATAGCTAGAGGAGATGCCTTAAACATGCCTTTGTTTTATAATCTATCGATTGGGTTATTAACTTACCAGTGATATTATCACAAAGTATGCGCGAAGTTATGATCTTGCCGTATGGACTGAACAATGATTCCAAATCGGACTGTGTCATATTCTTTGGAAGACCCGATACATATAGATTGGCGCCCTTAATGCTCTCCGAGCTGGGACGCGCAATGGACACCTGAAAATGGGCAAATCGAATTATAAGGCATATGCTTGAGAACATTATCTGACAGAGGGAAATTCAATGGAATAGCTTTATCCAGGATTAGCCATTTATACTCAGTCAGCTGTAATTATCTATCGCACCTTGATGGTTTTGTTCTGCAGACGTAGACCGTTCAATGCATTAATAGCCTTCTCCGCATCCTCTTGCTTCACGTAGTTGACAAAACCATACCCCAGACTTTGACCTAATGGAAAGCAATGTTGAATTATCGTGTATTGCCAATTATCAACTGTGAATTGTGAATTGTTCATTGTTTGGCATACGCACCTGTCACTTTATCGCGTATCAACTTGCAGCTCTCCACCTCGCCAAAGCTGACGAACAATGAGCGGATTTCGTCCTGCGACATGGTCTGTGGCAAGTAGTTCACAATCAAATTGGTTTTCGGATCCGGTTCGTTGTTGTTGTTGTTGTTATTACTATTGTTGTTGTTATTATTGTTGTTGTTGTTTGTGGCTGCGTTGTTATTGTTGTTGTTATTATTATTATTGCTGCTGTTGCTGTTAGCTGCCGCATTATTATTGGCTGTTGCTGCCGGAGCAGCAGCCGCAGCCACAGCAGTTGTTGTGGCCGTTGAGCCACCGTTTTGCTGCGCTTGACTATTAGCCCCACCAGCGCCAGCGGCGGCGCCACTAGTTGTGCCAACGCCAGTGCCAGCACTAGAGCTGCCAGTGCCCGATGATTGCTGCTGCTGCTGTTGCTGCTGCTGCTGCTGCTGCTGTTGAACCGCTGTCTGACCCTCGACCATTTCGCTGCTGCTGATAGTTGGAGAGAATATTTTATGCTCAAATTTATGTTATTATATTAAGTATTACATATAGCAAAACCCAAGAGCAATAGTCGATACTATTGGCTTGATAGTTCACAAAATTTCAACTAAACTTTAAGCTGAGCTGCAGCTGTGAATGATTGTTTCAACTTCTTTCATTCTGTACCAATATAATACGCTTCTACATTTCTCCTATAAGAATCTTGTACTTTAACTATTTATCTATACATATGTGCATGTATATATTATGTAAGAGTTTATGGTGGAAAAGCAAAAGTAAATTTGTCTAAGCAGTCACTAAAGACAACCTTCAGCTTTCACTACTTTTGACATTTCACAAGTAAAAAATTATTGATTTCTTCAACATTAATACTAAGGACTTCTACTTCCAAAGTTATTTCTAGCTTTTCTACAAAATAAATAAAAAACATCCTTAGACGTAAACTCCTAAGTCCTTTAGCTTATAAAATAAAAATATAGACTAGACTCTACTCTGCTAACTTATAGACACATATATTTATACAAATGATTTATATTTATGCAAATTAGCCAAAATCAATATTTTGTATATATAAATATATTTATTTATATATCTTTTGACAGAGACGGGCACTATACGCCGTAAAGGCTCAAGGCGGCCATTTAAGAGATATCATGTTCAAAGAGTGATGTAAACAAATCTACTTGAACCAAATAATATGATTTTTATAATATGATATTGATTTAAAAAACAAAAAAAACATGGTTCCGTCGAATATGGGTAGCCTTGTAGGATTTCCAGATGGGCCACTCGAATATGGAGAACCCTGTATATATATATAGGTCCAAGTTATAATATATCATATACATATTGCATATTAGATTGCCAGGCAAACCTCTTCTGAATTATGTTTATTTCGGATTATTATTTTATATTATATTATTTTATATTATATTATTTTAATATAATATATTTGTAAATAATACTTTATGTTATTTTTATTTTATATATTAAATTACATTTATATATTTTTATATGCAAAAATTATATTTAATTTATTTAATATATCATTTAAAATTTACTTTTTTATATATACATATTTTAGAAAATATTTCTTTAAATATGTTGTTCAAGTATGTGCAAATATTAATCCAAAATAAACTGAATCTAGAACAAGTTTGTCTAATAATATACATATATCAAGAAAGCTAACGAACTATACCCTAAACTCAATGAAAATGGAGAATAGTTTTACTTATTTAATAATCTGATGCGAGTTTGACATAAAACAATCTGACAACTTTCTATTTTTCATGTAGATATATTATTGGACTTTTAGCACTCTTTTTTTAAGTAGAACATTCATTCACAGCCTTAAAATTTAGTTGTCAAAACCGAAAGACAAAAAAAAAATAGAATCATAAATGTTAAATGAAGTGAAAACTTTACTGTTTTCTTGCTTGTGAAATGAAAATTAAACTAGAATTAAGAGTTCGCTTTTAGATAATACTGCTGTAACGCGTTTCAAAATCTGCAAAGAAAACCGAAAACAAAATGAAAGGAAGAAAATAAAAAAATATTTATATAATATATATGTGGTTCCATCGATTCAGCTGCAGCACACACTTACCTTAATACGCACAAGACGAGCAAATGGTAGTTGAAAACAGAAATTGATTTAAGTTGAACCTTTGGCTATAGCCTAGTTATAAGTGCGCTAACGGGTGCCCACTACGTATACGTTATATATACATATATGTATACATATATATATATGATGTATACATGTATATATATGATATATATATATATATATATATATATATATATATATATATATATACAAATATATATATGTATGTATTTTATGTCCGAAAGTTAACTGCAAATGAAAGGAAATGCAAGTAAAATCAATTATTTTAATTTAATTTAAATTATATGCAGGTCTCAGGGACAATGGGCGGCACGGTGAGGGGCGGAGCGGAGCGTGCTTGTGGCTAGGTAAGAACAGCAACAGAAACATGTTCAACATTTTTAATGAATACCTAGAAATGTCATCGTGGTCTATTAGCAATTGTTGTTCTTGTTCTTGTTATTGTTGTTATTGTTGTCATTGTTGTTGTTGTTGTTGTTATTGTTGTCCATTTTTAGTTGCTGTTGCGCGCGGGTACGCGAAGAAATAGATCCGAAAACTGACGGAAAAATCGATGTAATTAAAATGACGCACGAGCTAATCATTGAAGAGCTGGCGCTGAGGCAAACAGAATTGCAAAATGTTTCGTAATTCAAATAGGTCAAAGGCAATGTAAGCGGATAATCACACACTCTAGCACAATGTATATAAAAATGGAAGTAGATAAATGTATATACATGTGGTACATATATTATATAGTATTATAGTATAGAAATAAGAGTGGAACTGGAAGCGGTACTATCTCACGCTAAATATATATTTCATTTTATATTTATATAAACATTTTAAATCAATCATTGGCGAAGAAATTACATTGTTTGTCAATCAAAATCAATAAAAAAAAAAGTCTGCACTATTTTTTTTTTTTTTTTGTTTAAGCATTATAATATCTGCTTAATATAAAGTCTAATATTATTTTAAAATTGCAAATTATGGGATATTTTTTGTAGAAGAAAGTCTATAACTTCTAAGCAATTTTTGACTTCGCTTTTATATAGCAGTCCCTATTTGACCCTATCCCTAATGCTCTACAGTTCACTCAAATTCAATTGGAGTGTCAAGCTAGGTATATAAATAAATATTTGAGCTGCCGCATCACAGTGAACTCTTTTTATGAACACTAACATTTCAATTATTAACGATTAAAATATTATTCAAGATAACTTTAATTATTTAAGTAGTTATTCAAACTTTGACTATTACTATTTAATAACAAAAACGAAATTACATGGTGCTATTATACAAACTTTAAAATATTTAAACATCAAGTTATAAAAATATAGTTCTGTTAATTAGATATCAGTAAATAAAACAAATCTGATTAACTAATAATGAATTAATCATGTACTGTAATGTGAATATTCAGTTTCAAGTAGGAACTTAATAAATAGATGTTTCTGAGGTATATCTTGCATAGGTAAGTCTACTATATGGGAAACTATGCTTCATTCCAAATGTTATAATCTTTAAGTAACTTCAATTCCAATGCTGAGCTATTGTATTGAAACTTAAAAATGCTTGTACTACCATAACTAACAAATGTATTTTCAATTATTTATCATATAAAATAAAATCTAAAATTTAAATGCTGAGTTATTGTATTAAAAATTGAAAATTCCTGTACTGCCAAAGCTAACAAATTGTCAATTATTTCCAATTATTTAACATATATAAAAAATTAAAATTAAATTTTAATTAATTATTGACTGCATATTATTCAAATCTTGCAATTAAAAATTCATGGTACCATTGTTTATGTTATTTTCTCTTAAAGCCCAAAAAATTTCCTGTTGTTCTGAGTTGTAGCTAAATAATCCAATTAGCCATTGTTCTTATAGTCAATAGGTTGCATTGGCTATATATTTATTAATTTCGTTTCGGTTCGATGAAAGCCAAACGTAATGCATACATATAATGCAAACATATAATATAATAGAAGTATTATATTAGGGAGCAGATTAATTGATTGATATATGAAATATTTTCAATATTTGACTTCATACAACTACAATAATTAACTATCAAATATAAATAAACGTCTTCTATAAATATACATAACATCCATTAATTGCATAAAATAATTTAAAAATAATTTTCATTCTGAGTTTTTATATAATTTCCTTATAAATTAACCAATATATATTTTAATTTTAATTCATCAATGTAATTTAAAATTTATAGTTAACGTGAGATAAACATTCTGTGTGTTTTCCCCTGACATAGCGCAGTGTATCCCCCCATCTATAGGTCACTCACAATAGTTCTTCACGATATTTGTATGTACATATGGGCTAATCCAATCTATATATAAAGCAAACTTTCAATGCCTCTGGCCTTCACCCACTACGTGTTTCTCTTTTCTTTTTTTCAGCTTTGTTCCATGCCAATTTCGCTCAATATTTAAATTCGACAGTTTTCACCTTTGCTGCGTATTTTTCTATTTTATTTCTGTTTTACTATTTGCCTTCTTTTCATTTTCCTCGGTCATTTTTGCATGCGCTAGCAGCGAAAATCGTGCGAAAAACTAATATTTTAAAAATAAACAAACAACTGTCGGGCTAATCGGGTGAAGCGGGGGTCGGCACAGAGTGGGCGCTACTTTGATACGGCGGCACACATTTGTATGTATTGAGAGCCGGCAGAAGTACCAAGAATTATATTTTCGAAATATTTTTAAAATAACAAAACGAAGGCGATGAAGATTTTGTCTCTGCTGCTGCCGCTGCTGCTGTGCTGCTACTGCGACGCATTATTTGAGGTTAAGTGGAAAATGGGAAATGTATAAAAGTAAAAGAAAATAATTGAAATCGCGTTGCATGCCATTGAATACAATTTGGAATTACATAAATGCAAAATAATATGCAATATTTTTACCTTTGCATTTGCAAACAAATCCAATATTCAGAAATGTAAATAAAACTTGTTGCTCTTTAGATGTCGACACGATTACGAAACACTTTTTTATTATTATTATTATTTGGGAATTGCTTATCTTACGTGTTTTTTTGTATCAATCAAAAACAAAATAAACCAAAAGATAGGCGATAACTTATGCAAATTAATTGGCGTTGATTATGTTTTAGTTTTGTTTGGTATTTGAAAAACGTTAACTAAACGGCAAAAGGAACGAAAAACCAAACGAAACGGAAGCGAACCGAACCGAACGCGAAACAAATATTTAACAAGAATAATAATAATAATTAGAACAATAATAATAACAATAACAATAAGGAAATAAAATCAAACGGAAAGTAGAAAAAGAACACGTTCCTGCAACTCAACAGAACAGAAATAAACTGATTCAGCGAGAGGCATGAAAATTATTTTTATGCCATCGCTACAAAGAGTCAAAACATCAAATTGCATGCATACCAAGGGATAGAGAGAGAGAGAGAGAGAGTGATAGGAAGAATGCGAGCGCGAACGGCGTCAGTGTGTCTGTGGAGAGAGCAAAGCTACCTGCAAATGTACAATGAGCGCACTTTGCTTTACTCTCTGCATAGTTCTTTAATGCGTGTGCACGGGAATGTGTGTGTGTGTGCGAGAGAGCTATGCCTGCGACCTAGCGGGTGGTTGTATAGATCAGAGTGCTTTCATTTCATGAATGTATGTACATATGCACATACACATACATATATGTGTATAAAAACTAGGCGAGGAAAGCACAGAGCAATAATTGGATTACATGTAAAAGGCGTAATAACAGAGAAGCATGCTATTCATATTATGCAAAACACTCAAACTAGCAGAGCCAACACAGCTGTTAAAATATCTATGTATGTACATATATACAGGTATGTAGGTATGCATCTATATATATAAACGAAGAAATGTGTTTATAGAATACAAAAACAGCTGTGAGCATTCGATATTGAACGTATAAAATGTTTAGAAGAATTTTATCAATGAGCTTCAAAGTTTTAGGCTGTGAAGCTGTGACACAGACAAAAGTTGATCTCGGCATTGGAACTCATTATATCAACCTAATTAATGAATATTTGATATTCTTTTAATATAACTTGCAAACTTTGTTGGGTTGGTTTAATGCAAATATTTGAAAAAACTTTTTTTTTAATTTTGTAAATTAAATTTTTTTAAATAGTTTTTTTTTTTTTTTTTTTTTTTTTTTTTTTGCAAAAGTGTTAAAAGGAAGAGTATTAAAGTATCTATACTCAAGCAATAGATCCTACTAAGGTTTTAGATATTATTAAGGAATTTTTGAAAAATTAAAATATTATTATAAAGTTTATTATATTTTGAATAGCAGAAGCCAAAAGAAATATTCGCGCTTAACTATAAAATATCCACATATGGCTGTTAAGCTTTATCCGAAATAGAAACAAAGAATCTTTATAAATTAACAAATTAAATGCTGAAATTTTCCAATTTTCAGATATCCACTTGATCAATCTTATGACAGCTATAATTTAAAATAATGAATAATAATTTGTATATATTTCAGAAAAACAAATTTATTATATCTGGAAACTACAATAGAATCTATAACTACAAACAGAATCTTGAAATATTTCGGGTCAACTTGTCAGTGTGGAAAATCTTGTTTAATTATAATAAAACTGTTAGCATAACCCTCATCTTTAAGGACTAAAAAAATCTGTATTAAATTTATTTCATAACTTAATACAAAAATCCATAAATATATCTGATCAGCCTCAAGAGTTTGAAGTATTAAGAGTCAAATATTTTAAATTAAAATAATTTTTTTTTTTAATCTTCAACTAAAAAATTTAAAATATATATTTTTAGTATTATTACTCAATGCCAATAATGTTCACGTTCATCGGTTAAGGCCGCTTTGCACTGAAAACAAAATGACACCGAAAACCGAGTTGAATACACTTTCAGGCGAACACGCCCATTTCGGTTGCACCGCCCACAAAAATAGTGTAACATAAACCGGCAATTTTCATTCATAAATTGTTTAAAATTGTTTCCGCTTAATTGACGCTAACAAAGCAAAGGATATGGCAAAGGCAACTGCTTTCTAACGGTTCAACACCCTCCAACCCCTTTTGGCATGCAATGCAAAGTGGCTAAAAACCGTAAGAACAAAACAAAAAAGTGACACACCTTGCAGCAGCAGGCAACAGCAAAAGCACGAGCTAAAATCAACCGAAGTCCGATGAAGAAATAGGAGAAAGAAGGAACGTCAGACAGCAAGAGGATAGCCAGGCCGCTTTGCTTTTGGGTGCGGCAGAAAGAAAAAATCGAGAGAAAGAGAGAAAATGCAGCCGCAGCGCAGTCAACGGCTGCAGTCGCGGCACTAGCAGCAGCAGCAGTAGCGGCAGTAACTGTCAGCTGAGCGCGCCCTAAGATATGCAATACACAGAGAGCGGGAGAGAGTAAGCTAGAGAGCGCGCTTAGCTGCGAGCAGCGACGCTAACGCCGACTGCGTTTTTTAGGTTAAACGTCGACTGCACCCGGCGCTGCACAAAACGCAGCTGTATGCGGGTATGTGTGTGTGTAAGTGTGCGTGTATGTAGGCGGCATTTGGCAGCAAAGTGTAGAGAAATGCGCTCAGAGACGCTGAGCAGCCCATTGAGCCAAGTTTTTACTATCGTTAGTGTGCATGCACATACATCTATATGTGTATGTAAGTGTGTGTGTACATGTAAATGTGAAAAATCGACCATGGGTGTGGGCACCTTACATGCTAATATGCAAGTACAACTACAGAACAACAACAGCAGCAATGAGAATTTGCTTACAGTTACAGTATTTTTCTTTTAGTTAACCATTTCTTACTTTAGTTGCATTTGATTGAGTGCAAGAGTGAGATAGAGAGACCGCCGCAAAATTATTGTTCACTTATTTTCCACACAATCTTTGCTTTGCTTTTTTGTTGCTTAAGTTATTTTTTCTTTCGTTTTTTTGTAGAAAAAACTGGAACTTTGGGCTCGCTTTAAATGAGTTTTAAAATACACGCACAAAATTGTAGATTTTAACCGATATACACAATATACGATGCATACATATGTGTATGTATATGTATGTATGTGTATGTAATTATGTGAGTATGCTAGATGTGTGTATTATACCGATATACAACAATTTATAAACGACGACGATACGACGATAATCAAAAAACACAACTTGCTGCCGGAGAGTGCAAGAACTAAATGATTAAACTGTTCAATTGTCGCCAGGATAAATGCAGCCAGGACAACGAAAACGTCGACGTCAGCGCCAACAGCGCAGTCATTTGCTGCAGCTACTCTCTCCCTATTGGGCTGTACAGTTGCGCGGCACAGCGGACGAGGCGAAAGCTGAAACAAAACTGCGTAGTTTATGAACCGAACCGTGGAGCAAGACATTCAAGCTGGGCTTTAATAATTAAGTAACCAAAGTTTATTAATGGCAGCGGATTTTAAAGAGAGATTAGTTTTATATAGATAGTCAATATTTAGATCAAATTGAATATATTATTATATGCATATATTACATATATATTATTTAACAAAATCAATGTATTATATATATATTTTTATTAATGTAAAGATCTATTTTATTATAATTGTTAAATAATTTGATATATGAACTATAGTCATTAAAATAATCTTTTAAATTTACTTTGCAAATATAATATCGACTGATTTTTCAATAAATTATTTGAGTTCATTGCGCACCACTGTGCTACACTAAAAGCTGAAGAAGAAGCGGAAGATGAAACGACACAACAATAACAAAAAGCTGCTACGCCGAATGCGCAGGTACAGCAGCACCAGCAGCAGCGCCAACAGCGTCGGCAGAGCCGCACTCGCTGCAACAGTCAGTCAACAATACAACGGTACTGCACATGCTCTCCTCTCAGCGAATTCGTATCCGTGTTTCTTTCTCTCTCTCTCTCTCTCTCTCTAGCACTCTCTCACTCACGCTTCAGCACTTAGCCGAATACCCTACATTTGGATACAAAACATAAACAAGGAAATGCAGCGCTGACGGCGACACAAACACGAAACAAATTGCGGTAGGTTCTCTGCCAGGGAAAGAAATGAAGAAAGACCGAGAGAGAGAGAGAGAGAGAGAGAGAGAGAGAGTGTCAGAGAGAGAGAGAGCTGTAGAGAGAATGCCGGCCGCATATAAGCAGCAGACTCCTCGTTGGCCCAACAGCCAAAGAGGCACCCAAACAAACAGTAAAACATAGAGACACAAAGGATTTGCTAGCTGGCTTATAACGGCAGCTGCCAGTGAGCGGCGTGCAAATGAGCCGATAGCCGAACACCGACTGCACCAGGCAGCAAGAAGCTCAACTTGACATCATTTGTGTCAAAAGACCATTGAACTCTGTGCGGGGGAAGTTGCACTTCTACCGAACCCACAACCCAAATGCCAACCCCAACAACACAAGAACGCTCTCTGCCAGCTCCGTGCATTGTTTTGTTGTTGTTTTTGTTGCTATTGCTGTTATTGTGGTAGCCTATGTGGCGCAAGCAGCAAGTGTTTACATGCAAATACATATAAACATATACTTATTACGTATGTGTAACTTTTGAGTGAGCGTGAGTGTGAGCTCTGCAAAAGTAAACATGTGGCCAGTGCATGTCAAACCGCGGAATTCGCCACTGCCAATTCGCTATAGAACTATAATCTTTTAATTCATATTTAATAAAGATATTAATTTAAAATTTAAATTTAAATTAAAATAAAATGAAGATATTAATTCCATTTAATGGTTAAAATGATATATAAATCAATTTACAAAAATATTACATAAACAAGACTTGCAAAAATATAGCAGTACATATATATATTAATTTTAATATATATGATATTTCTATTCTTCTATATTGTCTGCTATATTTGTAAGTCTTGTTTATTTAATATATTTATATATATGTATATATATATATATTTTTTTTTTTGTGATTAGCCTATATAGGTAAGCTATTTTGCTAATCATTCAAATTCATATTTCATAAAGAAATAATAAATAATTATAGTTTTATGTTATAACAAAATTGTTATTTAATTAGTTGTAAGCTGTATGCTTCATATTTACATGTCTTAAGTGACAAACAGCTTTGTCAGTGCTTGCTAAACCTATGACAGCTTGCATCGCTGCTTTCACAACTGTAAGCTTGCGTGCAGCCGAAGCGCATACGAATTCAATTATAACGGCTAAAAATATCATGGGACTCACCTTACGTTGGCTGATAGCAATGCTCGAAAGCGTGCTGCTGAAACTGACGCGCAGTGTAAGCTACGCCTGGATACTGTGCAACACAGGAGCTTTCCATGCACTGAGCCCCAGTATTATTTTGATAATATTGCTGTTGTTGTCCGTTCTGCTGCCATTGTTGTTGTTGTTGCTCGCGCTGCCATTGTTGTTGTTGTTGCTCGCGCTGCCATTGTAGTTGTTGCTGCCATTGTTGTTGTTGCTGCCATTGTTGTTGTTGCACGCACTGCCATTGTTGTTGCTGTTGGTCACGCTGCCAGCATTGTTGTTGTTGCTCGCACTGCCAGTATTGTTGCTGCTGTTGGTCGCGCTGCCAGCCTTGTTGTTGTTGTTGCTCGTACCGCTGCCATTGTTGTTGTTGTTGTTGGTCGCGCTGCCACCATGATTGTTGTTCACCCTGCTGCTGTGAGTGTTGACGCCATTGTTGTGTTTGTTGTCCGCGCTGCTGCCATTGATGTAGCTGTTGTTGTTGCTCGCGCGGATGCGAATGTTGTTGTTGTCCGCGCTGTTGCCATTGATGTTGCTGCTCGAGCTGCTGCCAATGTTGTTGTTGCTCACGCGGATGCCATTGCTGTTGTTGCTGTTGTTGCTGCGGCTGCTGCTGCGACACGTAGCAAGTGTTGTAGCGGTTGTTACTGTTATAATTGTTGTGTTTGATGTTGCTGTTGTTGTTGTTGCTTTTGTCAATAGTGTTGTTGCTATTAGTGTTGTTGTAGTTGTTCTTGGTGTTATAGTTGTTCTTGATGTTGTTGTTGTTGTTCTTCATGTTGTTGTTGTTGCTGTTGTTCTTGACGTTGTTGTTGCTATTACTGAGCATGCATAAAGTATCACTGCCGTTTCCTGCATTCGAAGACTTATCCTTATTCGTGTATTGACTGGCACAGTGCTTCTTCAAGTTTCCCACCCACTCGCTCCGAGTGGAGCTTGCTTGCGGTTGGAGCGTGTCGGCTGCCCATATAGCTGCTTGATATGGTTGGCACTTAGGGTCAGTAGTTGCTTCGTTTGCGTAATGGTTAACCTGGTATTCAGATGCTTTTTTAATGGAGAGCTCGTCGCCAATAGGCACAGGCCATTGCGGCGCCTCGCTGTCCTCACTTCCTTCTGTCGAATCCCTTTTCCGCTCTACTTCCACGTTCAGCGGTGGCGTCGACGACAAAGTTGGCCATGGCGACGGCGTTGGCGTGAGCAACAAGTCATCAATATCCAAAAGTGGCGGCTCTTCCAATGGCAAGTCCACCGAAGAGTCCCCTGAAACTTCCAGCTGGATCTCTTTCACCAAGTCAAGTTTCAGCGCCATCTCATTGCGTGTTGATTTACGCGCACGAAGTCGTCGCTTTCGGCGACGCTCTCTCTTTACGAATGCTCTCTTCTTCTTCACATCGCCCCCTAAGATGACCTTGACTTCAGCTTCAGTTTCTGCTAGCGATCGCGCCGCACAGGTTTTGGGCTCAGTTGATGACTGAGCGGCGCGACACTTTTTCTGCAGTCGCTGCTTCCGGCGTCGCTGAGTTTTGGTTAAGCGGCACACTGCAGGCCCTGGAAACTCGCTCTTACTTTCCTCCTCAGTCTTGCTGCGTTGATGATACATGTTCACAAAGTAAATCAAGTGAATCACGTGCACCAGCCCGAATTAAAAATGGCGCGCAAGCAAATGGTGAGTAAGTTCTTGGTAAAAGCCTCGCGTTCTGCTGCGTCTTTTATGTCTGCTTTCAGCGTAAGCACACCCAAATTACGTAAAACGTAGAGCACACACACATAAAAAAAAAAAAAACAAATATTTCAATAAAAAGTCAAATATTTCACAAATAATAAAAAAATTCAATTCAAAAAAATTACTTGAGCTTCTGGCGCAACGCAGTTACTCGACAAAATTGCGCGTACGTGTTGGAAAATGTAAAAGTGCCAATCGCTAAGCTTAACAGCACTGGAAACGGTTATTTTTGCCAATATCCAACATATGTTTAAATTTTAGACACTTTTAATTAATATATTGGCTATTGGCTAAGAAAAAATGAATACAAATTTAATAAACTACCGTAAATATTAAATTTATCATTAAAATCCAGTCAGTGCTTATTTTTAACAGCGGCTGCAAATTTTTGCATATGTATGCTGTTAAATTTAACAGAAGTCGGCTTACCAACATAATGAGGTTGCGGTGCGGCGAATTGCCCACATCGCCAAATGCAAATGGCGAGCAACATAAATGCGCGCGCAATTTGAATAAGTAAAAGTATTCGATTTTTTTAAATGTTACAATTTTGGTTTTTTATTTTGATTTATCAACTACTGTTACGGTAATTGCATATTAAATTGGTTGTTTGTTTTTGTTTTGCTTAAACTTTAATAAGTGTACTTGGTTTTTGCTGCTGCGGTTCTTGTTTTTTCATTCATATCTCATCTCGTTTTGTTTATTTATTAATTATATTTGTACAAAATATATAATATATATATATTTTTATTACTTATATGTATGTTGTTTTGTTACCTTTACTATGTTAATGAACAATTTCGTTTTGTTATCAATTGTTGATTTTGCAGTTTTTTCTTTTTTCCTTTTGTTGCTTAACTTCAGCTTAAAACTTAATTCTGTTTGCTTTTGTTTTAAGTTTTTCATTTTGTATTTGCTTATATTTTGCACTACAATAACGCTTAACAAAATATAATTATTAACTATGCTTCTTCTTCGCTTCTTAAATCCTCTAGGCGCATGTGTTCGTTTCATATTTTTGTTGTTATTTTTCTTCTTCTTCT
The DNA here is from genome assembly GCA_037075325.1 of Drosophila mayaguana. Taxonomy (NCBI): domain Eukaryota; kingdom Metazoa; phylum Arthropoda; class Insecta; order Diptera; family Drosophilidae; genus Drosophila; species Drosophila mayaguana. The sequence goes on along the minus strand of JBAMCG010000121.1, from coordinate 2,975,476 downwards.
TTTATCTTTCTGTTTATTATTTATAATATTTATTGCAAGATTGCTGCTTCTTGTTGTCGTCTGAAAAAATTTAACTATAATTTAAGGTTTTTCCTGCTTCCGGTTCTACTTCTCTTTAGTTGTATATATATAAAAATATATATATGTGTGTGTATATATATTTGTATGCTTATGTCCATGTGTGTGTATATAATTATCGATATACATATTAATATGCATGTGTTTGTGTCTGTATGTGAATCTGTTTTTGTTTATTTTTAATATAAATTTGCATTTTATTTACAGCGTTGAAAATGTTTAACAATACATATATACACACATGCATATACATACATACATACATACGTATACGCATGCATCATTGTATATATATAGGCATGTATAAATTTCTTAATATTTTTTAAATTTAATAATTACAAATTTAAGTTGCTCACAATAAAATTGCGCCTTACGATATTTAATATATTTTCGTTTCATTTGCTTTTTTGTTCAATTTATTTATTTTGTTTTTAAAAATGCCCCTGCAACGATTCATGCTGACTTTTCATGACTAATGAAACAGGGTTTCTTTTATTTTTTTTCTATATGTAATTTAAAACAATTTTATGAAAATATATATATGTCTATGTATATGTATTGTAGAAGTAGTTATCCTTATGATTTTATTTCAACGGAAAATAAAGCCATCAAAATATATTTTTTATCAACCCTAAATTATTTTATATTTATAGTAATTAATTAAAGAAAAACTCATTTAAGGAATATTGGAAAAATTGGGTGCACAAAATAATTAAAATGACATAATTAAATATAATAATAAATAAATAATAGAATTATTAAAAAAATATAAAGTTTTTCAACTATTAAAAAAACTTGTTGAATTAAATTTGCTAAAAAAATAAATTAATAAAATAAAATTACAGGCTTTAATTAAAATATATATATATATATATATTTTTATTCAAAAGCAAATTCTTTGAGCTTTTAACAACTTTTAAATGGGCAAAAAAAACTAAAAAAGAAAAAAAAAACAAGCAAACAAATAAATAAAAATAAAACAACACACGGACAGACAGTAAGACGAAAATTGAAAAAAAAAGCAAGACACTCTTATCACTTCGTAATGAAAACAACAAAATTGTTAAGCAAATAAAAAAATCTTTTAGCAACATATTTAATTATGTAAATAACAAAAATTTTGTTGTTTGTTTGGTTAACAAAAAACAGTATTTTTAGTAATAAAAAATTTAACTGCAATTCAAATACGTAGAATTATAAAATGCATGTTAATTAAATGAAAAAAAAAATTAATATATATAATGAAGTTTAAATATTTAATTGCTTATCAAATAATTATAAATCAAATACAACTTATGGACTTCCCTCATTTTTTGTCTATGATTTCTCCATTTTTCCCCCTAGTAATTTTCTGTATTTCCTCAACTTAGCCATAAGTTAAAAGTAATAATATTGAACTGTAATATAATCTCTGTTATTTCTTGACTAAATCATTCTCGAATCTCATATTCATATGCAACTCAGTTGCAAGGGCATTTGAAAATTCGTCTTCGTCGAATTTAGTTTCTAATATTAATTGATAACTTAAAATTTGACTACGTTATTTTGTTTTTAATATTAATTTTTTTTTTCTCATTTTGTTTATTTTTTTTTTTTTTTTTGAAAGATTAATGCTTTGTTTCCCCAGAACCACATTTTGTTTCATATAAGTACACAATATATATATATATATATTTGTGTTGAATTGTTGCTTACCATTTGTTTTCTTCATTTTTCAGTTTGTTTTTCGTTACATTTTTCGCTTTGATTTTCGAGTTTTGTTTTTCGCTGCGCTTTGCTCTGCTTCTATCTTCGTTTTCGATTTCGCTTTGCTTTGCCTTTGCCAAAGTGATGCCCATTAGGCACAACAGTGCTGCCCATTATCCACTTTTGGATCAACGACTTACAATTAGTTTATTGCATTTTTTGTTTGTTTTAATACGATTTTCGGCTTATTGACTACAACTTGATTTTTCGCTTTGGCATATTAAAAAATATATGTATATGTATATATATTTATATATATATATGTATGTATGTATGTATGTATATGTCGGATATATGTATGTACATTGTATATTAGTTGATTTCGTTTCATACTTTTGTTTTTTGTTTTCGAAGGGGCGGGGCATTGATTTTTATTTTATTTTTTATTATTGATAAAAGTGATGTTTTTTTTGTTATTCTGAATTTGAACTCGATGATATATATATATATATATATATATATATATATATATATATATATATATATATATCTTGATACTTTTTGTGAGTCTTCAGGCACAAAAAACGGGCGATGGGGCGAAAAAGAATCGAAACCAACCAAAGAAAAAATAAAACAAAATCAAAACTTTTGCATATATATGAGATATATTTTAAATACATAATATGTCTATATATATATATATATATATATATATATATATATATATATATATATATCTTTCATTCATGAAATTTTGTTCTAAAAACGTGATTGCTTTCTTTTCAGAATCTTTAGTTTAAAATCAATAATATTATTACAAAACATAATCAGTGTATATAACTACATAATATAGTGTGTGTGTGTGTGTGTGTGTGTGTGTGTGTGTGTGTGTGTGTTTCTGTGTGTGTATGGGTGTTTAACGCCATTTGAAAACTTATGAAACAGTAAAAATTTGCATTTAAATTAATTTAATAAAAACCATACTAATATTACATTTTTTAAGAATTTGCTTCTTTTCATTACGAGTTTAGTTTACTTTTTGCTTACTTCTTGTTGGTTCTAGCTTATATACATATAAAAAGTGTTGCTGTTGTTGTTGTTTTTAAGGCGCATATGACAATTTTGGCCAGCGAGAATATATATATATATATACAAATATATATATTTATATGTGCAAACGACAAAGAAAAATTAACTAACTTAAATATTAAAAAGCCATTTTTATTTTCTGTGCCATACAAAACAAAAAAATTCAACTAAAATTTGTTTATGTTTATGTCTACGAGCTAAGAAAACATATTTATATATATATATATATATATATATATATATATATATATATATATATATATATATATATATATATATATATATATATATGTATGTATTAAGAGAAAAGTAACTTGATTTAGTTTAATATTTTTTCTTGTTTGTAATATCAATTAAAACTAGGCATAAATACAATGCTTAAATTGCCTAACGAAAAGCATGTAGAAAGAAACCAAACGTAAATAATTGAGCATAAGGAAATAAGTAAATGATGTGCATAAAAAAGAGCAACTTTATACGATCCGCTTGTTGTTGCTGTTGTTGGAAGTTTTTCTTTTTTTTATACTTAATTTTAGTAGCTGGTTTGCTGACGCTTTCCGTTCGCTTTATATTTAGTGTACAATTTAATAATAATTATAATTTATAATAATAATAATAGTAATAATAATAGTTGCTAATTTGGCCTGACTTTCATTTAGACACGTTTGGTGGTGATGATGATGTTGTTGTTGTTGCTGCTGTTGCTGGTGTTGCTGCTGCTGTTGTTTCTGTTGCTGTTGTTGCTGCTGTTGATATTGGCGTTGCTGTTATCGCTACTGTGACTGGGGATACGAGACAGCATCGCGTAGAGTCTTGAGCCCCGCCTGCACATAGCGAAACACCTCATGCATCGTGCTGTGCAGCGTCAAAGGGCCATTCTCGTGATCCAGCTTGCGTATGAAGTCTGTAAAGAATTAAAGAAAAAAACATATTTAATATACGAGTATTTAAAAATATAATAATAATAAAAATAAAAATAAAAAAATTATATATATATATACAAAAATGTCTTTCTACAAAAAAAAATGAGAGGTAAAAATTTATATTTGGATTAATTTTTGAGTCGTCTATATAAAATGTTTTATTGAATGCAATTTATATATATATATATATATATATATATATTAAATATATATTCAAATTGAAATACATTTTTGTAAAATAAACAAGGCAATTTATATAAACAATATTTGGAATATTTTGTAAATATTCTACATTTAATATTTGTTTATATATTTACCATATAAATGGACAATGCTAAAGGACTTTCTTGGTTTGAGCTGCTCTTGGTCGAGGTTTCACTCTAGCTCAGTTTGAACCATCGTTCATCAAGCAGTCAAGCACTCAAGCAGTCAAGCAGTCGATCAGTCAGTCAAATAAATATATAGAGCTGTACATTACCTATATGATTGCCGTTGCGCACCAAACGATCGGCTTGATCCCACAGCTCGTGAGCGCTGTTCACATAGGTGAGATACTCATTCTGCTTGCAAAGCATATTGTGTATGTCTTGAGGCACTATTTTGCCAGGCGGCGTGTTCGAACCGGAGCCCTAATTGACAGAAGAGAATGCACATGTGAATATAATTGATTGATATATATATATATTATTAATATCGATATCGTACCTGAGAGCCCACTGAGTTCGATGGTGATATGGAGGACGGCGTATTGCCATTCAGTATATCCCCCCTGCCAGAGCGAAAAAATTCTGTACAACTGGCGATAATTGCACGACAATTGACGCGTCGCAATTTGTAAAGCTTTAAGGATATCAGTGATTGGCAGCGCAAACTGAAGAGAGAGAGAGAGAGAGAAGAGAGAGCGAGAGAGGTAAGATGAATGTTAAACAAATGTATGTACATATATATATATCGAGAGATTTTACTCACCTGAGTATGGCCACAATGTTGTGCGATTCGTGATTTCCGTTCGTTGACAACTGATACGGTCGATTCTTCGAGGAAATGTATCTGCGAATAGTCATATAATTAATATGCAATTGTACAATTGATAAATAAATATACAATTGATAAATAATAAATAATAATAATTAATTCACAAATTAATTGTTACCAAACATAAATTGTGTATAAATATTTTCTATTAAATTTAATTATTATTATTTCTATTTAGTTCTTCAAATATTTTCTAATGAAAGTATAAATAGAATAAAATTTAGACTATTTAATGTTTGTAGATTAAAGATTTGTCAAATTTTAAATAAAAATAAGAATAAAAAATAATTATTAATATTTCTTAGAAATATACATCTGTATCTATATTCTTTAATTGATGTCTTTCATGTTTAGCTCAAACCTATATTTTAAATCATAAAAATTTAATAAACTTAAAAATGTTCTCTAAAATTAATGAGTTTTATATAAAATTATTTATTGTGAATTATAACATAATTTTAAAATTAATTAATGATAGAATTTTTTCTATATTAACGAAATCTAATATGCTTGACTCTAATCTTAAAAAATATAATTGAGTATATTTTAAATTGCAATATTATAAAATATAAAGTAGATTATTTTTTAATTATAATAAAAATATTTGCCTATATTTTAAATTTCAATATAATATAATATTTTAAATATATAACTTTGCAAGCATAATATAAATTATTTACCTATATTTTAAATTTCAATATTATAATATTTAAAATGGTTTAATTTTTCAAGCATAATATAAAATATTTGCCAATATTTTTAATTTTTATTATAAGTATTATAATTATATTTTAAATATTTCTGTTTTTATTTATTAATTTTTTTTTTAAATATACTTAAACATTAATAGAAATTTTTTATCATATAAATGATTATTTATTATTTTTATTTTTCATTTATTTAATTTTAAGTTTTTTTTAAATATATTTTATTTATGCAACTGTTTGAATTGAATTGAATTTAAATGAAATAAAATAAAATTAAAATAAACAATAATCAAATTATTTTGTTATTAACTATAAGTAGTCGAGTGGTTTGAGTGAAACTAATTTAATTAAATTTTTTGTCTTACGACTTTTATATAAATTAAATAGCAAAACTGAAAAAAGTCGGTCCAAAGCTCTTACGACTGTATTTCTTTTCTTTTGATAGCACTAAATAAATCATAAATCAAAACTTTCTAACAAAATCAAACAGTTATAGCATAATATATAAAAAATTTAAGAAATCTAAAAAATTATTATAGTAGTGTTTTGATCATTTTGTGCAATCTACAAGAAAATATAGTAACTATAAATATAATAACACTTTACTCACTTAATTAGCGACAGGGTGTCCTTGTACATGGTCCAGGTGGCCTCCATGTTGCAGCGCTCCATGGCATCGGCGGTCAGCAGGAAGTAGACAATCGCCTCGAGGTAAAGCGTCATCTGACTGAACGAATCACGCTCCGAATCGGCGGCACGTTTCCGCCTGATCGCCTCCTGCAGCAGAAAATCGTTTTTTCTATAAAGAGAGAAATGGGTTAGCAAAAGTGAACTAATGTGAGTGGGAGAGGCTAAATCAGTGAGATGAGTACGGCAATAGGGCATGCCCAGCTGGTAAAAACCTTGCCTAGATCAATCTCAGCTCTTTTGTTTTAATATATCAATGCCCATTGCTCACCTGAGATCGTCGCTTTCGTTCTCCTCCTCCTTGTCAAAGTGGGAGCGATAGATGAGACGCGGCTCTGGCTGTGGCGCTGCTGGTGGCGGCGTCGTTTGCACCGCTTCGCTGCAGGTGGTTGGCAGTTGGTTGGGCACAGCGGCAACTGTTGCTGCCGCAGTTGTGGACTGTGACAGCGACTGTTGCTGTTGCGGCTGTGATTGTGACAGTCGCGCTTGCTGCTGCTGCTGTTGTTGCCGCTGCTGCTGCTGCTGCTGCTGCAACTTGTTGGGACTGCCATTGGCGGCGCTCTCCTGCTGCTGCATGAGCAACTCGAGCTTGTCGCGCGATAATCGCTCGTGATTGTTGGCAGGCAGCAGCACCGGCACGGGCAGCAGCTCCTTGCTGAGCTGTTCGGCCTTCTCCTTTTTTCGCTTCTTCTCCTTGTAGGGGCTCGAGCTGGAGCTGGAGCTACGTTTGCGTCGACGCGCGGGCAACTCCTGCTTGAGCATGAACTCCTGCTTAACGCTGTTCAGTTTGTACTTGCCCTCGTAGCCGGGTTCCAGCTCCGGCTCGGGCTTAACTCCATGCTCATGCTTAACGCCGCCAAGAAGCTTGCTAGCCGCTGCACCACCAGCTGCTGCACCACTCACATAACCATTGGGCGTATAGATCTGCTGCAGATCCTTGGGCGTGCGTGCACCCTCAGCGGAACGACTGCTGAGATGCCCGTTCTGCTGCGCCTTCAGTCTCTCTGGCTGATGGTGGTGCTGCTGCGAGTGGTGGTGGTGGTGCTGCTGCTGTTGCGGCTGATGCTGTCCATCAGCTGCGTACAGCCTGTAGCTATTCTGATACCACTCGGGCGGCACTCGCGCCAGCTTGCTCAGGTCTATTTTGCACATCAGCGATGTCAAGTGGGGCGTGGTGGTTCTTGCCGGCGATGCCAGTGTGGCGCCCAGCAGCTGTGTGGGCGTGGCACGTGGCTTAAGCTCTTTGGCCTGCTGCTGCTGCTGCTGTTGTTGTTGCTGCTGCTGCTGCTGCTGCTGTTGCTGCTGCTGCTGCTGCTGCTGTTGTTGCTGCTGCTGCTGCTGTTCCTCGGATTGATCGATGATGACAACCTGACCCTGTTTCTTGGCCCCGCCCTCTTTGGGATTGAAGATACGCGTCAGTGTGCATATCTTCTTCTTATCACTCTTGCGCTTGCCGCTGCGATGCTCGCCGTCCTCGTCGCTGCTGCTGCTGCTGCTGCCGCTGCTGTTGCTGCTGCTGTCGCTGCTGCTGCTACAGTCACTGCTGCTCAAACGCTGCGCCGACTGCGGCAGCGACTCGGCCGCAAAGTGGCCCAGCAGCGATTGTTGCTGTTGCTGTTGTTGTTGTTGCTGCTGTTGCTGCAGCTGCAATTGTTGCTGGTGCTGCAGTTGCTGCTTTTGTTGCTGCTGCTGCAGTAGCAACAGTTGCTGTTGCTTGTACTGTTGCTGCTCTTCCGTTTCGCTGCTGCTGCTGCTGTTGCTGCTGCTGCCAACGCTATAGCGTCGCTTGGCCTTGCTGCTGCTGCTGCTGTTGCTGGCCACACCCACTTTATTGATTTTCACAATGCGTTTCTTGGCGGGATTCTGTGCAGTCGCTGCAGCTGCGGCTGTCCCAGCAGTTGTTGCTGTCGCCGCTGCTGCTCCTGCTGTTGCTGCTGGCGTCTCACTGTCGCTGCCACTGCTGCTGCTCGACTTGGTGCTGCTGCAACTGCTGCTGCTGCTGCTATCGTCATCGCTGCTCTGACCATCGCCACGATCGAGCTTCGCCGCAATCGTGGCAAATGTTGCTGGCTTCTTGGTGGGCGTATTGCTATTGGAACTGCTGTTGCTGCTATGTTCACGCTTGCGCGAGCCCGCAGCAACTGTTGCTGGCGCCGTGCTGTTGCTGACACCGCCTTTGGCCAGCGGCTTCTTGGCTGCTGTCAACGTTGGTCCCTTGGCCTGCGAACTGCTCGCCGAGGCACTGCTCAGATTTCCGCTCTGTTGCTGCTGTTGCTGTTGCTGGAGTTGCTGCTGCTGCTGCTGTGCCTGCTGCTGTGCCTGCTTGCGTGGCCTGCCGCGTCCCTTTTTAATTGCTGGCGCCGCCGCTGCCACCGGCACCGGCACCGGCACCGCCATCGCTGAGGCAGCAGCTGCTTGTGTTGCTGCCAGCTCCAGCGCATGCTTCTTGTTGCTGTTAGCCGTGGGCTCGTCCTCGTCGCTGGAGTCTAGCGGCAGCGCTGTTGCCGCCGACATTTTCTTTTTGCGCGGCTTCTTTTGTCGCGGTTTCGGCGACGCCGGCAGTGGCCCAATGGCTGTCAATGTGACGCTGTTGGGCTGCACCTTGTGCTGCATTGCCGGCGGGACGCGCAGCACCGTTGTTATCGCCGCAGGTACGCCAGGTATTTGTAGGGTTTCGCCCGGGCCGGGCATCTGCAACACTTCGCTGCTGCCGCCGGCGCTGTCGGAGCTGCTGCTGCCGCTGCCGCTGCCACTGCTGGCGCTGCCGGAGTCGGACAATCGGGATTCGCGTTTGATTTGGTTCTTTGGCAAGGCACCAGCCAGAGCCAGCTGCTCCGTCGTCAGCTGCTGTTGCTGTTGCAGCAGCAACTGCTGCTGTTGCTGCTGCTCCAGTTGCTCCTTCTTTACAGTGACACTCAGCCCATATCTCTGCTGCTGCTGCTGTTGGCGACGCTGCTCGTTCGCCTCGTCGTCCTCGTCATCATCCACGTGCCGGGGCTCGTCGTGCAGCTTCTCGTTCTTCACAATCGCCGTGGTCACGTCGATGGACTCGGGTATGATCTGTGCACCGCCTGGCAGGATACCGGGCACCTTCATGCTCACATTGCCCATGGCATTGGCCACGCCCGGCGACACACTCTCGACGGCCGTCTGATTCGCCGGCTTGGGAAAGAATCGACTTAGATTCCAGCGATTGCTGTCCGTCGGCGAAGGCGTCTTGTTCGATGAGCTGGAGCTGCTCATGGTGCCCATGCAGGAGCCGCTCGAGCCGCCGCCGCCGACGCCGCTGCACGTGTTGTTGGTGGAATTGATGGCACCACCACCACCTACAACACTGCCAGCACCAGCACCACCCAAACCACTGGACGTGAGCAACCCACTGATTGTATTCGCTCCACTCGCAATTATCGTCTGGCTGTATTTCTTTTTGCTGCCATTGGCGCCAGCAGCGAGCCGTTGTTGGTGTTGTTGTTGCTGTTGCAGAAGCAACTGTTGCTGTTGTTGTTGTTGTTGGAGCAACAGCTGCTGCTGTTGTTGCTGCTGCTGCTGCTGCTGCTGTTGCTGCTGCTGTTGCTGCTGCTGCGTATCACCTTTGCTGCTTGCCTCGCTGCCCGATTCGCTGGAATCGGACTCAGAGCTGTTGCTGCTGTTGCCAGCCGATCGACTGTGAGGGAGAGAGAGAAGTAGAGAGAGTTAGATTATGCCAGCAATGCCTGTAAAACTGTTATACTTACCCATCCTTCTTGCGCTCATCGTCAGATTCGGATAGCTCCAGATCATTCTCAAGGCTGAAAGTTGAACAAATACTTGCATTAGTCTCTCTAAATAAACTATTACGCATAATAATGGTATATATTATAACGAATATTATGGTATATATATTATGCCCACTATTGTATTTAAAATGTTTCCCACAGTTCCTGAATATAATCTATTATTTCTTAGTTGGTCCCATAATCCGATCATAATTTGCATTCTTATATAACGCTTCCCCTCTATTAGACTATTATCAAATATTATATCCATAGTGACGCATTTAGAATTAATTCCTTCCTTCTAATGGCGACTTTAATTCTTCCTGCTTTCCCACTATTGAACACCTTTTCCATTAAAGTAATTAATTAACTAACCACTAACTTCCAATTAGTATATATTTCTTCTATATTTAATTAAATAATTTTTAATATTTTCCAATACTACAAATTATTTCTTAATCTTTCCTGCAGCATTAGGCATTGCATCTATTTAATTAATTTCCTATTACTCATCAATGTTCCCTATATTTATAAACTAACATCAGCATTTCCCATTCGTTCTATCAACTTCCCATAACTGATCAATTTATTATATATATATATATATATATATATATATATATATATATATATATACTCCATATATATACGAAGATCTATATATCCCACTACTATCGACTTCACATTTCTATAAAGTAAACCACTCAAAACAATGCAAAATAACAGGAAATTCTCAATTAATATAAAATTAATTCTAAATAGTTGGTATGATGTATTTCCATATTAATATATCACTAATTCTAAACAGTCGACATGCCATTTAATACACAGTATAGCAGAATCGTGAATCGTCTAATTTAAATTACCAAATATGTCCCATTATTTATGGACTATGGTAAATATTTCCTACTATTCCTTCCACTCCACGCCATTTTGAGCCTCATATTTTTGTTTTCTATTGCCATTGCATTCCACATTCCCATCTACTTTTACCCTGCCTTCCTCCCACTATTTTCCCACTATTATGAGTTACTCTGTCGAACATTTGATTCTCAACATGCTCAACTTCTTTTACCGAGCATTCTTCCCACTATTTTGCCACTATTATCAGTTACTCTGTCGATTATGTCTCTTCCCCTGCCGCACTTACCACGAGTCCTGCTTCTCCAGCGAATGATTCTTTTCCGTTTTGAGCGGCTTTATCGCTGGCGGCGTCGGCGACGCCTTTGGGGGCGTAGGCATCAGCTGCTGGATGGGCGCCACAGCAGCCATGCCCAGCGAAGGCGGCACCGTTGTGGCGCCCGCCAGCGGTGCCAGCGGCAAAGGCAGTTGGCTGGCCTGCGGCGGCGTCGTCAGCAGCGGCGCTATGGGCGAGGTGATCGGCGCAATGGGCGCCAGCAGCGGCGTCATCAGCGAGGAGGCGCCCGCGGCCGGCGGCGAGTTGAGGGGGCCGATGGAATCAAATGCATACTTAAACTTATTGGGCCCATTCAGATTGTAGTTCTCGGACATGGGAGCGTGCGGCGTGGCCGCGATTGAGGTTAGCGGGGTCACGCGATAATTGTTGGTCATTTCGGTGATTATTTTGCTAATATCCTTCTGCAGGAGACGGAGAGAAAAAGAGAGAAACAGAATTAGTGCTTGTTGGAAATAAAAAATGGTTATATATATAATATATATGGCACAAACAGTACAGGCCACTCGAAACTATTATCTGATTCAGATCTGACTATAGTTCTCTTTTCTCGTAAAGCTAAAAGTGCCCCCTCAGCAAGTCTGATATTTAGTTATAATAGCTGATATTTCTCTGTGCTGAATAAATATTTGAACAAAATGTAGAAAAGCTGATGCTACGAAATATCTTTGAAATTCCCTGAAGCGTAAGGATCTTGTAGAAAAATGTTTTTTTTTTATTTAGACAGAATCTTGAATGTCTCACTCAAACATTTATTTTCAGTTCCGTATATCTAATTTTAGTATTTTTCTTATACGGCGTACGTTCCCTATAAACCACTTTAATGGTACAAAATGCTTTGATATATAATGGGCAACAAATTAGAATAGCAAATTCTGATTACTTGCTCAATCATTCCGAAATTAATGCGAAATTGCGCATATATTCGCTGTGGTGAAATATTGGGTATATCTTTTATAACTCAATAAATCATATTATTTGCCGCTTTGAACTACGTCCGGGCTTTCTCTTGCCTTTCCCATCACAATATTCAATAAATGTCGAATGAACTATGCCTAAAATAGGCCACGGAATAATTTCTGCTTATCTGCGCACTTGTCTGGGCCTATTTTAGGCTATATGTCTTATATTTCACTTGTACTTTACCTTATTATTTATTAAGAAGTATTCCAATTGCTTTTTGAATATTTTTAAACAATTTATTGATAATTTTGCAGTTGTTTTTTTTTCTATTCACACATATCAAAGTATTTCACTTTTCTCTCAGGCTGTCGACAATCTAATCTTTCAGGACACTCAAATCTTGGCTAACTGATCTCATTTCAGTCTGTTCGGTTCGATTTACTTATCGATAACTTAATCGATTACAGCTTACCTCTGGTGGCGGTGGCTGCAGTCCGCCGCTATTGCTTGGCCGCTTATTGCTGGCCGCTGGCGGCACAAATCGTCCGCCGTTGGGCAGCGCCGGCGCCGGCGGCCCCAGAAAGGATTTCTCGCGGCCGTTTGGCATTTGCGTGGACATGGGCGGGCCGAGGGGCGAGGACATGGACGCTGACGTCGCCGCCGCAGTGGCATTGTTTGTGGCGCTGGACGAGTTGATGCTGTTGCTGTTGCTCTGGCTGGCGGACGATGACGATCTGGGCGGTCCACGTGGCGGTGCCATGCCGCTACTCGAGGGTATGTCATTCTTCATGGGCTGCCCGGGATAGCCGCCGCGCCCATTGTAGGGCGGCTTATTATCCGCCTGCTTCAGATAGGTGGGCGCCCGCTGCTGCTGTTGATAGTGTTGCTGCTGTTGCTGCTGCTGCTGCTGTTGCTGTTGCTGCTGCTGCTGCTGCTGCTGCTGCTGCTGTGATGTGGGCAGCTGGCCAGGCACCGAGGCAGATGAGGAAATTAATGATGAGGACAGCGTTGCTGAGTTCACAGAGGCGGATGATGATGATGAGTAGGAGTTGGCCAACGAATTGCCACCGAACGATAGCGCCGGCAGACGCGAACTGGAGGCATTCGTGCTGGCATGCCTGTAGATTCCTACCGTGGAAGAGTTCATATGGTCCCGCGCATCGATGAATTCGCCAAGGGCGGCCGTTATTTCGGCATCGCCCTCGCTGGGATTGAGGCGGCGCGGCTCACCAAATAGACTAGTCTCACGATCATCGCTCTGTATGCCCTGCTGGCGTTCATATTTCTCGCGTTCGCGTCTTTTGCGCCGCTCGTTATCCTCCATGCTGCAAAGAGGGGAATATGTGTGTGATATGTGTATTAGAGGTAAAGGTGAATGCATTTCGACCTGCTCAACAAGCAAACACGACAACAACGACAACAATAACATCAGCAACAACAACAACCGTGGTTGCACAATTACAAATAACAAACAAACATGACAGGCAACAACATGAACAACAACAACATTGACAACAGATACTGGTAGTAGTAGTAGTAGTAGTAGTAGTAGTAGTAGTAGTAGTAGTAGTAGTAGTAGTAGTAGAAGAGGAACAACAACAAACATGGCTCGGCAGTTGACAGCAGTTTGACATGCGCTGCGCTGCGCTGTGGGTGCTATGTTAACAGTTGGACATGGATTGTGCTTGCGGCGCATTTTGTTAGTTTTTGGCAGCATTGTTTGCTAAGAAAATGTTTTTTTTTTTATAGATTGTTTTGTTTCCTATTTTATTTATTTTTTTTTTTTTTAATTTTTTGATTTTTTTTATAAAATTTTTGTCAACAATTTTATATGAAAGCTTTCCAACAATCAAATTTCGACTAATAGAAACTTTATTTTGGCAAATTGTCAATACAATTTAGATTTTATATTATATATGACGTATATACACATATACACATATTTCTTAAATTTATATAAATATTAATATTGCATTTTGCATTTTCCCAATTTAATATAAAATTAGTTCTTCCAAATTAATTTGAATAAAATTAGTCTTTTACCAAAGGTAAGTTTTTAATTATTTAAATTAACATATTTCCCCTGAATATTCGCATGAATATTTTTTGCACGTGCAGAGAGATAGAAAAGCTTTCAGCTCTGTTAGGCGTAAACAGTTTGACATGCACGCAAGCACGGTTTGATGAGCATGTTAACAAAGCCTTTGGTTGTGCAACACAGAGAGAAGGGGTAGCATGTGTACGTGCGTATATGTATGATGTGTGCGTATGGGTATGTGTGCGTATGGGTATGTTTTTGTGTGCATATGTGTGTGTCTGTATGTGTTTGCTTGTGTGATGCAAGCGCGACAGTTGTTTAATTTAAATATTTGCCTTGACATTTAAAAGCTTTGGGCTTGAGCTTTGGCTAATAAAACAAAGCCATATTTTGTTGTTCGTGGCGCATGCTAAAACACACACACAGAGGAACACATTAAGCAAGCACAGGCAGTGAGTGAAGAAGGAAGAACGGAAAAGGGAGGCGGGGTTACACAGCGCAACGCAATGACTCTCAAAACTTACTTATAATTCAGGTTGTACAAATTGTTATTGTACTGCAGTAGTTGTTGTTGCTGTTGCAGCGACAGCTGTTGCTGCTGCTGATGGTGTTGCTGCTGCTGGTGTTGTTGTTGTTGCTGTTGTGCCATAACGCGCGCTTAATACAAATATTTTTTAATTAGTTTCGCCGGCAACGCGCACACAACAAGCAAAACATAAACACACACGCACACGGACACACACACACACACACACACACAAGCGAACGCACGAAGGCAACGAAAAGCGACTAAGAAAAAGTTAATTCTACGTGTGATTGTGTATGTGTGTGTGTGTTGGACTGAACAGAAATTGTTTGTAAAAGTTTGTCGCGCTCGCTCTCTCGCTCTTTTTATCTCTTCAAAAAAACGCTCTCTTTGCTTTGACGCGCTTATGTTATCGTTGTGATTCTGCTGTTCTGGCGGCAACAGCAGCGTTGCGGCGCTTTGTATTGTTTGTTGTTGCTTTCTTCAATTTCTGGCTGCGTTGTATTTGCTTTACTCTTTGTTGCTATGGTTGTTGTTGCTGCCGCTGTGTGTGGCCGCAACATTTTCGCTGTCATTTGCTGCTGCTGTTGCTATGCTTCTGGGTGTCTATCTCTTCCTCTCTCTCTCTAATTCCTTTAGGCACTGGCCATTTAAAGTTTTGGAAGCACTGCGAGCGTCTTTTTGTTTAGTTTTGTATTTAGTTCGTTGCGTTTAAGTTAACAAAAAAATTATGTGTGAATTACGAGAGTTGTATTGTTTTTCATGTTCTTTTAACAGCCTTTAGTTTAAATGCCGATTTCATTTGTTGTTGTTGTTGTTTTGATTAGCTGTGAGTCTTTACATTGCTTTTAGTTTTGTATAGGAGTTGTGTAGGTGTGTTTGGGTAAATTGTGTGACAGAATGTAATGTTGTAGTACCTGTAAAGAGAAAAACAATTTGAAATTAATTAAATTGCATTTAAATTTCAAGCTTATAAACTAAAAATAAACAAACATTGTAAATCTTAACCAAATGCAATCAATCCACCCAATCTCCAATGCAGCCCACACACTTAAAATTAGCAGAAAATATCAAGCATGCGAGCGACAAGGATAGAGCACGCATCGTTACTTCCCATTATTGCAGAGAAGCGAGCTGCTACCTACGCTCAGCCACACACGCACACTCGCATATGCACACGTGCGGGGATTATAGAGCTTTGCTTTGCCTTCGCTCTTCACTCTCCGCTCTTCGTTCAAGCACTAACAACAACAAAATGGCGTCAGACTAGCGACTGAAAGTGTAATGCTTAGATTCACTTAGCTTGCCGAAAACTGAGCAGCAGAGCGAGCGAGACGGAGGCCGAAGCAACGTTTTTTTTACAAAATAACTTAAGCTCTGCTTTAATGCGGGAGCAGCTGCTGATGCATCGAAGAGAGCGCAACAGAAAGTGAAAGAGTGAATTCAATTAGTGATAATGGAACTTCAAAAATTGAACTCGCATACATTTTGAGTATGTAAAAGTATGTAAAATACAATTCTTAATATACATATAAATGAGACTTAGCCTTAACTTACTGCAACTAAAAATCAACAGAGAATTGTGAAATAGATTCAAGAGCAATTGCAGCAGCTTTAGTTTAAATGACCGCACATTAAAGCCAAATCTCTTTGACTATGTGCGAAAGAGAGCGCAACATCAGCCGCACAGACAGCAACAAAATATAAATTAAGGGACAACAAAAACTTTGTCAAGCCGTTTGCTCAACTCCGTCCGTCCGTCTGTCCGTCCGTCTGGCTGTCCGTCTGTCTGTTGGTCTGCGGCTGACTTCTTCATTCATTTTTCTTGTGCGCATAAACTATTTGTTCGCACTGTGTCCATAAGGCATGGCCAGAGATATAAAATAATTAAATGCTCGTCCTAGCTGGATTTGGACTCTGTTTTTGGCTTCAGTTGAGATGCTAACAAAATTTATAAGACAAATAAATTTTAACAGCAGCAAAAGCATAAAAACACAGCAGATTTGTGGCACTCTCCCTATGGCCCTCTGCCCCTCCCACTTTCCACTCCCCCACTCGCTCTGTCTCCATTTCTTTGGGCAACTGTAAAAGGGTCAACATTGTGCGTCTGATGTCCTGTTTTTGAGTGTCCTGTGACCAGAAAATTAATTTAACTGACACGTTTTTCATTCCGCACACATACATACATACATATTTTATATATAAAGTACTTTTTCTCATAAATAAAATTCTGCTGCATACGCCAAGGCGCTGGACAACAGGACGAAATTCGCTTTTGATTCGTTCCACTGAATCCAACCAGCTGCGCTTAGCATTTGAGTAATTAAACATTAATAGTAATACAGAGTGGGAAAATGTATTCCACAAAACTTTATTCAGCTGCTCCAAATAGTTCATCAGCTCGTGATTAGAAATAAAAAATTAAAAATAAAACTTGTGGTTTCAAAAGTTTTGTAGCTAAATGAAATGGAACGGTTGGAAATAACAAAACAATATCAAAAATATGTGACACTTTGTTTCCTATTACCTCAGAGACCTACAAACCTAATTTAAACAGGGAGTAGGGCGAGGAAGCTTAGCGAGTCGAATGGAATTTTATATATTATAATTAAAGCATATTCCATTTTCATAAACAAAACTTTTTCTCTGCCACTGAAATTTATTTTTAATATGCATGTTGTGACTGGATGTAAGAGGAAAAAGCTGGAAAGGGGAGATAATGTGTATTTCTGAAAGAGGTAGTTAGGGTCATGTAGGGAGTGAGTAAAATAGATATTTCGCCAGACAGCCAAAGAGAGGGTGAAGGAGAGACACAAAGAGGATGAAAACAGTATGAGAGAGAGGGAGGGAGGGAGGGAGAGAGAGAGATTTATAGATACACGGAGAGAGAGGTTAGTAGATAGAGAAAGAGAGAGATGTATATATATAAAGAGAGAGAGAGGGAGAGAGAGATTTATAGATGAATGGAGAGAGAGATTAGTAGATAGAGAGAGAGAGAGAGAGAGAGAGAGAGAGAGAGAGAGAGGAGGAGAGAGAGAAAGAGAGCGAGAGAGATAGAGATGGAGATGGAGAGAGAGAGAGAGAGAGAGAGAGAGAGAGAGAGAGAGAGAGAGTGTGAAACAAGCATAGAGATTAGTAGATAGAGAAAGAAATAGAAAGTGACAAAAAAGAAGAGATAGAGATAGAGATAGAGATAGAGACAGAGATAGAGATAGAGATAGAGATAGAGATAGAGATAGAGATAGAGATAGAGATAGAGATAGAGATAGAGATAGAGATAGAGATAGAGATAGAGATAGAGATAGAGATAGAGATAGAGATAGAGATAGAGATAGAGATAGAGATAGAGATAGAGATAGAGATAGAGATAGAGATAGAGATAGAGATAGAGATAGAGATAGAGATAGAGATAGAGATAGAGATAGAGATAGAGATAGAGATAGAGATAGAGATAGAGATAGAGATAGAGATAGAGATAGAGATAGAGATAGAGATAGAGATAGAGATAGAGATAGAGATAGAGATAGAGATAGAGATAGAGATAGAGATAGAGATAGAGATAGAGATAGAGATAGAGATAGAGATAGAGATAGAGATAGAGATAGAGATAGAGAGAGAGAGATAGTACAGATAGATTTGAGCTGGTAGGAAATAGAGTCTTAAGAAACAAGAGATAGGAATAGAGACAGAGAAAGATAGAGATAGAGAGAGAGAGAGAGAAAGGAGCAAGAGCACAGAGAACGCCAAGTCACTTAATGAAAATCGAAATGAAGGACTACCTAGATTAAAACCAGAAATCAAGACTATTTACATTTTCTATTTCTCTTTACTATTTACATTTTGTTATCACAGAATTGTTGTATGTATAGATACATCTATGTATACGAAGATAAATAAATTTATAAATAATATATTTGCAATGTGGCCTAAATTCTTAAAGGCAGCTGAATGTAATCGATGCGTAAGCGAAAGACCATCTTCACAACATTTTCATGAAAATATGAAAACTCTTTTCACGCATTTCGCCGGTACGCCGTGTAAATTAATCCACCTTCTTATTGATTACAAAAGTTTGCCGAGGCTTAAGCACATGTTCGTTCGTATTTACTTTGTAACGCTTGCAAAACTGAAGAATATATAAATATTTATATATGTACACACACTTCTATATATGTTTTGTATATATAAATTGTAAAAGCCTTGCCGAGCTGCTCGTGGCCTAAAGCATTTTCAATTTTTGAGTTTACTACCCGAAATCGAGGGGTTCCCCATTTCGTTCATACTGGGAGCTTCGCTCGCTCGCACATGTCTATTTATTTACGTTTGATTTTTCTTATATTTTCCAGGAAGTGGCATGGGCATGGATCAGGGCAGAAGCAGGGGCAGGACAAAGGGGGCGGCTGTGGAAGTGGTAAATATGATGACGATGTGGCGCAGTTGTTTACCGTTCCCTTGCTCGCCCGTTGCCTACTTATGGGAGCAACACAGCTTCCCTCTCGCTCTCTTCTCTCTCTCTTCTCTCTCCTTCTCTCGCTCGTCTAATATTGGGCGCATCTGGGCCGACTGGGGCATATGTTATGAATTTTATGCAAATATGTTGCGCCTCTCGCTACCAATACAACCCCACCGCACCCCTCCCCCGCCCCCAACAACCAGGCAGAAACTCTGGCAAAAAGTTTAAGAAAATTCGCCATGTGTGCGATTTTGTTTTTGTCTTTTTCTCAGTTGTTGTTCAGTGTTGCCATTCTATTAACATTTAAATCAGCTTTCAGCTCGACTCTTTAAGCTACGAAAGGGTCGACGCCTGTTTTACGCCTGCATATTGTTGACACAGCTCCTGCTACATGACTCTGAGACATCGAGCTATCTAAATCTAAGTAAATGATAAGTCTGAGAAATAATATAGAGAAGGATCTAGTAAGTAGAAATGGAGCAGACATGGGAAATACTATTGAAAGAGAATTTTGTTCATATGTATTCGATGGAAATTATTAATAAATTGTTTTACATTCCATAAGAAAGTTATAAGTTATAAGTTATATATATAGCATTATTTGTTTGTCTTTATAATAAGAATGAAGCAAATATAAGAAAAAAATAGAGTAAAATATAAGAGGAAATAGATTTGAAAATTGTTTTTTAAACATGGAATTACGATTATTCTATTTGCAGTCAACAAAATCATTTTTTTATATTCTAGCAAAAAAAACTTTATAAATAATAAAATATACATAATAAGAAAAACAATAAGAGTAAAAAAATAATAATAATAAAAAAAATAGAAAATAAATATATAAAATAAAATTGTTTTTTTTTTTTTAAGCATGGAATTACAATTTTTATATTTTTTGTAAAAAAATCATCTTTTTTACATTCTAGCAAAAAGACTTTATAAATAATAAAATAAACCTAATTAATAATGCTTCAAAACTATTTTCTTAAACTTCAACAACAAGTCAAAATTATTTAGTAACCTCAAACTACTTAAGGTATTGTGAAACTGATAAATTTTCGATTTTTCTCAAGTATAATTTATTTAACTTTCAAATCAAATCTTTACGTAATTCACGTAAAACTTTACGTCCTGAAATATGCACGTCTTGATTTGACAATGAAAGCAGAAGCGAGCTGTTTTTTTATTTTCCATCCGTTCTATTTCATAGTTTTCGGTGAGGCACGTCATGAATCATTTAACAACTTGCACAAACATTAAATTACGCATGAGAATCCTTTCTCTTTTATATATTGCAAAAGGGGCAGCAGCAGCAGAAGGAGAAGAAGAAAAAGCTGTCTCGGCATACAAAATTCAATTCAATTCAATTCAGGCAACTCACACACACACACACACACACACACAAGGACTTGGCAGGACATAGAGGACTGAACACATGCGACTAATTTCATATTCATATGCATATTTAGACTAACTACCGAGCCGTAAGCAGTAGGGCAACGAGAGAGAGAGGGAGGGAGAGGGAGAGGGAGATACAGCCCACATTCAGGCGCTAGGCAAAGTACGTGCGAAAGAAAACCAAAAGGCAAAAGGCAAAAGCCGATGTCGACGATGAGGACGATGAGGACGACGACTTCATGCACATTGGCACGCCTAATTTATAACACAAAAGTCTACTTAACTCCCCAATGGCAACTATGTAAGGCCAGGCAATAGACACACAGGCAGAGCGGAAGAGAGTGCGAGAGAGAGAGAGGGAGAGAAATAGAGTAGAGGCTGAGCAGAAGGCGGTCGAGCAGGCGCGCTAAGCCGCCAAAGGCGGACGGACAGCTCAGGCAATACAAGAGATTGAGCTAAAGGGAGGAGTAGGGGCAGGTATAGAGTAATATAGAGGTGCAATAAGTAAAGTCTAAAGTGAGCATAAACATAGCAAAATAGATATATTATAATTTTAAATGAATTCGTCTTTCTTTAATTAATCTCAAAGGTTAAAGAAGAAATATAATAATATATAAATACAACTTGAAATATTACTAGACAAACTCAAATATTTAATGTTAAAAATGTTTTACTAATATTTTATTTAATAATAAAAATATTGAAAATTATATATGATTAAAAAAAAAAGATTAATAAATTAAAGTATTAAATAAAGTTACAACAAATAAAATTAATTGTAATTATTTCATAAATGAAAAAATAATTTAAAAAATATTTAAAGACTTTTTATAATAAAAAAAATTATTTAATTAATGAAAAATTAATATTAAAAATAGTTAGATTTTTTATAAAATATATATACAAATAAAATATATAAAAAAATATATTTTAAAATGTTTTGTATATTTTATTTAATAATAATTATTATAGATTTAGTAATTAAATTAATATAATTTAGAGGCTTCAAGTAGGATAATAAATATATTTAATATTTAATCATTTTTATTTAAAAATACTTAATATAGATTTAGTAAAATAGATTAATATAGATTTAGTATTAAAAATTTTATACATATTTTTTATGTAAAATAATATACTACACATTTTGTAACTAAATTAAAAATTATTAAATATATATATATATATATATATATATATATTTTAAGTTAAAGTTTCAGTTGTAAGGCTACTAAAAATATATTTAATATTCTATTTATTTTTTGGCTTTGCTTTTTTTTAATAAGCTCAGCACTAGGCACATTCACCGTCTCGTGTCACGACACGCTCTCATCTCTAAAGGCAGCGCTTGTTGTGTTCGCAGTGCATAAACAAAACTCGAAGCATATGTGGGTGGATTTTGGTGGTCATGCCCACTAGCTGGCTACACTCTGGCTGGCTGTCTGTCTATCTGGCTCTCTGTCCGTCTGCGCGGCTGTCTGTCCGAATGTCTTCTCTGTGTCTGTATCTATGGGGCAGGATTTATTATCAAATGGGCGCCATAGACTAACGACAATAGCCACAGTTGCAAGCCGAGTACCTTTCCGTTTAACCCCACGCCTCCTTTGTCCGTCTGTCTGTTTGTCTGTCTGTCCTTGCTGTCTCTCTGTCTGCCTGGCCTGCCTGTGCTTTGCTGCACAGAGAGAGTCAACAAATTTTATGGCACTCATTAAACTTTCTTTCAGCAAACTGCGCCAGCGACTCGACTCGCATCGACTCCAGCCGGAGCCTCCATGTTTTGTGTCTAGTTAATTTATTTCCTTAAACGTGCGACCATTGCTTACACCCGCCCCCCTTTCTCCCACCCTCCCATTCTCTGTCTATCGTTTGCACTCGCCCAGTCCTTCACTCTCTATGCATTCCAAATTTATTTAATTAATTTGTGTAGTTTACCATTGAGCTGAGTGTGATCAAATCAATCTGGTAATCTCTGATATATTCACTTCCCCGCTTTACTAATTGCATTCGCTTTAAACTGTTAATGTTTAGGATTCATTATACTTGTATAAAATTAACAAAATACTGAAATAATTGGAGCTCAGCTAGAGCTAATAAAGAAATAATGATAGAACTGCCAAGTTCTATGTTTTATATAGGCAATCGGAAAATCTATACAGACGAATCTGTTAATTATTGAGAATTGAATTGAAAAATATAGCAACTAACGTTTGAAAAGTTTACATTAACAAAAAAAAAAAAAAAAAAAAGAAGCTATAAATTGGTTCCAATTTATGTTTCGTTTATGGGCATTTTATAATTATAATAAAAAACAAAAATAACCGAACTAAATTTACATAGAAAACACATGAAATGAAAGAAATTTTTAGCCCTGCTTTTGCAATTCAAATTGTTTTTTTTTTTATTATTATTTTTGCAATAAGAATTCTTTTTTTTTTTTATTATTTTTGCAATTATGTTTTAGTATCATCTAAATATCATGGAAACTTATTTATCATTGTTGAAAAGGCAATAAAATCGGAGCACTAAAATTTTGAAAGTATTAAGAGACAAAACTTTATTTTATTGTTTATTGTGAATTAATAAAAAATAAAATAAAAAAAGAAAAATAAAGAAAATAATTTTGTGGAACTATATTCTAGAAGAACTATAAAATAAGAACGAACCAACGACAACTGCTTACGATATACTCCTCCAGCCTCCTCCTCCCAGCAGAGAGCCGAAAGTATGAAATTTGTCTAGGAACAAGGAATTCAGCTGGCTTATATATAGTGTCAAGAGAAGAGACAACAGAAATAAAACTCGCGGGGTTCTAAGTGTGATTGAATAGTACAAAGTAAAGTCGAGTCTGAAATAACTGCAGTGGATGCATCAGATGCATTAAAAACAGTTTAGTTCTTGAATAAGCAAAAAGTATTAGATGTTTAGAATAGTACAAATTATTGATTAATAAATTTCATTTATTATTTTATATATTTATTTAACAGACATCTATATGTTAAATAAAAAATGAATAATAAATAAAATAAAAGTTAAACTATTTTTGTATTTTTCAAATATATATGAAATAATTATATAAAATAATATAATAATTATTTTATATAATTTCATTAAATAATTTAACTATATATCCGATAAATATAGTAAATTAAATAAAAGCTGAACTATTTTTGTATTTTGCCAGAATTCAATTTCAATATATAAAATAAATAAATTATTTTGTATAGTTTATATAAATAATTTAATTATTTTATATAAATTATATAAAATAATTAAATTAAATTATATAATTTATATAAAATAATTAAATTAGTTTATATAATTTCCTTATACTTCATTAAATAATTTAACTGTATATCCAATGAAGATAATAAATAAATTAAAAGTTAAACTATTTTTGTATTTTTCAAAAGTGAATTTCATTATATAAAATAATTGAATTATTATATTTATATTATTATTTATATAAAATAATTTAATTATTGTATATATATTTTCATTATACATATATATTTCATTAAATAATTTAACTGTATATCCGATGAATATTTATAAATATGAAGATAAGTTTTTTATTGCAATTCTGTGGTCAACTATTTAAGCCACTGGGAATCTCTATAAAAATCAGTTGTTGGGACATTCTTAAATTGAATTAAAGCAGGAATTGATTATTCTTTGGCTGTTGGCCGTAATCGCAGCAAATGCTCCTTGGCTGGCAATCAGCTGCAGTTGCAATCAATTTCACGTGCATGCACACACTTGACGGGGCTCCCCCTTTTAAGGTGATGCTACCCATAGCTACTACAGCTACTGCTCCGGCTCCTGCTCGTGTCCGTGTTGTATGTCAAGTTGCTTTAGCTGGCGCTCTTATCTATTATCTGCATACGTCGCTTATCTAACCCAACTGCAGCAGTTGCAGCTGCTCACATCAACTTGTCTTTAACACGCTTCCATTTGCCGCCGCCTCCCCCTCTTCTCCAACTCTCTGGCCTCCTCCTGCACTTGCCATATTGATGCTGACGCATATTTCCTGCTTCATTAACAGCCACGCCGCCATAAAGTATGCAACACGCCCCGACAAATGTTTAAGCTAAAGCAAAATATCATAAAAAGAAAATAGAGAAAAAAAAAGCAACTGCATTGCGTTTTTGTGCTCCTCCCCACTCGTTTTCCTGCTGCTTGGCGTGGCTCTCACCTGGCTGGTTTGCTTTTAACGAGCCGTCGCCTGCTTCATCCTGCCACAAACTCCCTCCTGCTGCTCCAGCTCCTGCTGCTGCTGTTCCTCTCCTTTCCTGGCCCCCATTTTCGCCTAGTTAACGTCCTCCTGTCACTGGCTGAGTGCTAGCACAGCAGCTGACTTGCTGCTGCCTCGGTCACTTATTTTTTGTTTCATTTCTTTTTTTACTTAACTTGTTTGTTTGCTCTTCTCCTTCTTCTTCTTCTTCCTGTTGTTGCTGTTGTTGTTGGCTTGTGCTCCTCGCTTTCTCATTTCCTGTTGCCCTACAATTTTTTCCCTTATACCCTACACACAAACATCAAATGTTGTTTTCACTATTTTGTGTTTTATTTCACTTTTTCATAAGCCAGTGTTGTAAAATACAGCGATGATAGTGAACAAGTTTATTTATAGAAATTCAAATTCAGCTTATATAAAACTTTGCTTTATTTGTAAGCGCCGAGAAACAGTTTCAATATTGAAATCCGTTTGTTATTTTTGGTTGCTTTATTTGACTTGAAGATTGAAGCAACAGCAACTATTTATACACAAAACACTTGCTCATAAAAGTTGACCCTTTTTTAATGTCCTAACTCAATAAATATTTAACAGCCAAAAGGTTTGTACTTGTCCCTATAGACATACACTTGATGAGGATGAAGCAGATGAAGTGACGAAACAATTCGGAATTAAAATCTATTGATTTAACTATTAAAGGTTGACAACAGACTAACGGCTTATTGTTAAATATTAAAAAAAAAAAAATATATATATATATATAATAAAAATAAATAAATAAAAAAATATATATGTACATAATATATAAAAACGATTTTTTTTTATTCTTTAAAATAAAAATATATACAGATAAACATGTATATGCATATACTTGGAATATAAAAAATTAAACAAATTAAGTACTTAAAAAGAATTAAATGAATACTAAAATGTTGCATTATATATACCAATATATAAATTTCTATATTTATATTTTAAAATAATAAATTATAAATATAGGAATTAATAAAAAACAAGCCACATATTGTAAAAATAAAAATAAGTTAGAAGCGAAATTAAACCTAAGAACTAAGTATTAAATTTTGACATTCTTTTATTTTTATATAACTATATAATATATAAGTATAAAAAATAAGTAAAAATATATAAAACATAGAAAAATTTATATTTAACATATTTTTAATACAAATACAATACAATACAAAAATTGGCCTCAACATTTTTTATATAATATATAAATAATAAAAAAAAAAAAAATATACTAGACTAGACAACTACATATAATAATGACCATTGAAAGCTAATACTGCTAGGAATTATATATACATATAAGCAAATTTGTCCTCTTATTTCATTTCATTTTCATTGACTTCAGTATTATCTCTCAAGATTTTTATTTTTAGTTTCTATTGTTCATCTATAGGAACTTCAGCTAGTCGCGCCTGCTGCTTTCAGTCTCATTCGTTTTATTTTCTCACTTCCCCCTATTCCTGCTATTCCCGCGTGTATTGCTTTCTGCTTTTCGTTGTAGTTGTTGCCCTGCGGCTTGATTTGATTAAAATGATAATAGTTTTTGGGATTTAACTTAAATTGATGTGAGTTAGTCGTCCACAAAGTCGCCAACTCGATGCTCGACAACGAGGTAAGGCCAGAAGTGGGGCAAAAGTTTTTCTTTCCTTTTCGTTTTGTTTTGTTTTCTTTTTTACATTTTCTTTGGTTTCTCTTTGCTTTGCTCTTTTTGGTTGCCTCATTTCCTGGCCACAAATTTGGGAAATGCTTAAAGAAAATTAATAACAAAAAAAAAAAAGAAGAAAAGGACAAAAGCAAAAGAGAAGAAAGTGCATAAAGTGCAACATAAAAATTCCATTAATAAATTGCATGAAGAATTTTCGCTAGTAATTTTCCTTCTCTACTCTGGTAGTTGTTGTTGTTTTTGTTCGTGGTCCTGTGGCCTCTTTTAGCTAAATTGCGGCCGCTGCATGTCCTTCGAGTGCTGGCCTAAAAGCCGGCCCCTTAAATTGCCCAAGCCCGAATTTTTATACATACACTCATGATGAAAATAATAGGTACACCCCTTAAAATTTTATTTTATTGAGTTTACTTCAGCATAACATTTTTTCTACTGCCCGAAACATCAAAATTTAAATGCACGTTTCTGTATTAGGTATATATTAATGAAAATACGAAAATTTGGAAGAAAATAAAAAGTTTTTCAAAAGTTACAAACAAAAAAGCGAAAATGCACTTCATTGTGCTTGACTAAAATAATAGGTACACTTTACTTTGGTAAGATGTATTTTATTTTTTGATTTTCAAATCATTCAAAATCTTTTGTTATTTTATTTTTGGATTAATATCCGGTATATCCCCCTTTATTTTTAATAACTTTTTCTATCCGGTTAGGCATACTCCTAATTAAAGCTTGGCAGAACTCAACCGGAATCTTTCTCCAAGTTTCTTGGACGCAGTCCCAAATTTGGCGTTTGTTTTCACACTTTTGCTTTGCCATCTGCTTTTTCACTTCACTCCACAAGTTTTCGATTGGATTCAGATCAGGAGACTGACTGGGCCAAGCGAGAGTATCCACTTTATTAACCTCAAACCAAGTTTTTACGATTTTAGACGTGTGTTTCGGGTCGTTATCCTGTTGAAAAACCCAGCGCAGGGGCATATTTTCCTCAGCATAAGGTAACATTGTATTTTCGAGAATATCCCTGTAGTCAGCTGCTTTCATAATTTCAGATATTAGGAAAATCGGACCTACTCCATACCAAGAGAAACAGCCCCACACCATAATATTTCCACCGCCATGCTTAACTGTTTTTTTTGTGTAGCGAGGATCAAATTCTTTACCTTTAGGGCGTCTTACATGTCTGGAATAGTCATTTCCAAAAAGGCAAATTTTGGTTTCGTCGCTAAATAGGATATTAAGCCACTTTTTTTGACCTTCAGATCCTGCCCATGTGATGTGGTCTTTAGCAAAATGTTTCCTCATATTTAAATTTTTGGTGCGCATCAAAGGAACTTTTCTTGCGATGCGACCTGGTAGTTTAGCCATTTGTAGTCTTCTCCTAATTGAAGATGCGTTAATAATATTATCCATTTCGGATGCAATGGTCCTTGAAGATTTGAAAGGGTCGGATTTTGCAATTCTTATAATGCGTCGGTCGAGTTCTGGTGTGGTTTTTGATGGACGTCCACGTGTTTCCTTTTTATTGTGCACCTTTAAAGCATTTTGCACAAAATTAAGAGATCTGTTCATCAGTTTTGCAATTTCACGCAAAGATTTTCCACTCCTTCTAAGGTTTTTAGCAATTCTGCGTTCCTCACTCGAACAATGAATATTTCGACCCATCTTCATAGATATTGATAATAATTTTTCTACTCTTAATGTCTGTGTGAAGAATACTTACTATTTATAACAATAACAGAATCCTTTCGTATTCAAAAAAATTTTTTTTTAGGCAGTAGAAATCGAGTGTACCTATTATTTTCAGCAGGCTATTTACAAGGAATTGCAATTACTATAAATTTAGGGGGAAATACAAATTTTTTTTTTGCGTAGATCTCATTGCTAGATTGTGTTCTTAAAGTTACCATCAAGTTTTTTTTCAAAAATATCAAAAATTAATTAGTTATGACAAAAATTCCAAAATTATTTTGGTGTACCTATTATTTTCATCATGAGTGTATATATTATAAATATATATGTATATATACTAAATATTTGTAGCAGTTTGCTTGCTTGGCGCCTTTAAGGGAAACGGGGTTTGGTGGCTCCACATGCCCAGCCGCCACACCCACAAAAATAAAACCACACACACAGCACGAGCCAGCGGTTAACCGTCATCATTTTGTGCAAGGTCCTGCAACAGATCCTGCCTCCTGTTGCCTTTTGCCGGCTGCCTGATGAAGTGCAAATTCATAAAATAATCATTTTTAAGACCAAAACTGACTTTGAAGCCGTTTAGAGTAAGGAAAAATAGAAGGTTATTCGAAGTGGGCATCAATGTGGGCGTGGCACTCTTGGCAACTTTATCCAAGTAAAACTTTGCAACCTGTTAGCTTAAGTAAGCAATCAAAAGCCAAATGCGAAAATAAGACTTTGAATAAACAGAGGAAAATACATGTAATTTGTAATTTATACAGAACTTTTTGAAATATCAATAGAAACTATGAAAGTTACAAAGCGCAGCAACATTTAGAAGCTAGACTAGCAACATGTAGCTCAGAGCCACGCAAAATATTTAAATGACATTCCGAACAAATGCTATATGTTGCCAAATTTATTAATAAATTGAGCAACAGCCCGCAACATTTACTTACTACTTTACTTTAGCAGCATACTGCTCTGATTCGCTCTCAATTGTGTTCCAATTGATGAGCAAATGTTGCTGAGCTTTGTTGCTATTTACAATGCATTCCACTGCATGGTTGCAATCCACATTCATTTATATTCTAGTAAGTTCCACATGTTCCACAGTTTCTGTGATCTTCAAGCGAGCTCTTCATTTTATGGGCATGCAAAAGCTTTAAAGTCCCCGTGCGACTGTGGCTTTGCAACTGTAAATTGACAACTAATTGCTACAGTGCAAAAGTGCAAAAACAATGAAGTGCAGAGTGTCATGTGCAGTGCTTGCCAAACTTTTCAAGCTGCCTAGTTAAAGTTAGTTAAGGAATGTCTTTGTTGTTGTTGCTTGCGTTGCTTTGACTACATTGTAAATAAATATATCCAAAAGTTTAGTTCGAGTTTTAGTCTTTTATCTACTCAGTGCTTTAGCAGTTAGCCGTCTCTCATTCTCTTCCACTTCCTCTCCCTCTCTCTTTTTTCAGAACAAACACACATTGTCTGTGCATTTAGTATATTCCCTTTTTTCACTTTTGCTTCACATGTGTGCACATTTGTGTAATCTATATTATAACAAAACCAACTGCTTCTTCCTTTGCCACGCGCCTCTCCCACTCTCTCTCTCTCTCTCTCTCTCTCTCTCTCTCTCTCTCTCTTTCACTCTCTCTCTCTGTCTCTCTCTGTCTGTGCACAAACGAAAAGTTCACTTTGATAGTTTGGTAACATTTTTTGGCGCTTTGGGTTTGCCGCTGTCGAGCGTCGCGTCGCTGTTTTTGACAACTTATTCGTGCGTCGCTAACGTCGACGCTGGCGCAGCTGCTTGTCTGCGTCTGTCGCCCTCTCCCGCTCTTGACATGCTCTCTTCTAGCAGTTAACTGTTTTTATACAACTCTAGCTCAATTGCTGCCTTTGGCAACATGCGCGCAATCGTCTGTCCCTTTGTCTATCTGACTGTGTTTGTGTGTGTGGCTATGCTGCGATTGAGTTGGGTGTATGTGTGTGCTATTTATATATATTCTTCTTTCTCTTCCTTTCATTTGCGCCGGCCGGTGCTTTGCTTTGGCTACTGCCCCTTAAATTTGCTGTTTTTGCTTTGCTTTGCTTTGCTTTCAGTTCTTAAATTGTTATTTCTGTTGCCTGCTTTTTAGCTGTATTGATTACGTAGTGTGTGTGTGTGTCCGTAAATGGGTGCGTGTGTAGCATATCAATTTTGTGACCATCATTTTTGATGGCCTTACCATGAATATGTTTATGAATTTCGTTTAATAGATGCTCTCAAACTAAAATTCATATTATGTTAAGCAGTGAGTGTTAAACTTTATCTTAAGCGCTTAACAGAGGAATAATGTGCCGTCTACTTAGCTCCATCTCAATAACATTATGTTAAGCGGCGACTGTCAAACTGTGCGATAACCGTTTAACAGGGTATAAATATGGCATTTACTTACTTTTAAGTTTAATCTCAATAATATTATGTTAATCATTCGACAGAATAAATATATATATGGGATTTATTTATATATATATTTATATATATATATATAACAAAATATATCAAATACAATTTTTTTTGTTATTCACAAAACGAAGGTAGTATAAGTAAATCAATTAAGTTAATGAAAACTGTTAAGTTATGCACAACGGCTACTAAAATATGCACTTGACACAGCCAGAGAAAGAGAGAGACAGCAAGAGCTTAGTGTGTGTGCGTGAAGAGTGACAACAACGAGTCTATGCCAGATATTTTGTGCGGCATACAAAATTCCTTGACACTTGCTCCCCAGTTGGCCCAGCATAACTCAACTTGGGCGACAACAACAGAGGCGTAGCACCGATGGGGGGCAGAGCGGCTAGCGGCAACAGAATATTTCTCTGGATTATTGAGTGTATCACATAAATTATGAACTTGCGACATGTGTAAGTGTTGCATATTTAATGATATTTATTAAGCAACAAATGATGCGATTTGCAAAATTTTCATTTTTTGGCAGACGAGAGCTGCACCCTGCCATTGGGGGCGGGAACAGAGGGCATGGCATTTCCCAGTTGACCGCAAATCGCGAAACTGTCAGAATAGAAAATGTGCTAATTTGTCTTCAAGTCGCTTTCGGCGAGTTAATTACAAGAGGAGAGCGATAAAGTCGCTGCCCCCCATGCAAGTGGATGGGGCGAGGCAGTGGGGCGAGGCAGGGGGACGAGGCAGTGCGGCGCAGTCGTGGCAGTAACAAAATGTTGTGGGCGTGGCCGTGAGCTAATAAATTAGCACACAATTTTGCCTGAAGGCCGTGAAAAACTATTTCGCTTTTTCATCGAGTGAGCTGCGAAATACTTTTCAACAAGTTGGCAACTGACAGCCACAACAACAACAACAATTAAGAGAGCAACAGCAACAACAACAGCAACATTGGCGTCCAATAAAAACGTTTAATCAATTAAATTCAATTAAATTGTGAAAATCACAAAAACGTGCAGACAGCCAACAAAAACAAACAATCCGCAGATGTTAAATGGACAACACCAAATCGAGGCTAAAATTTAAAGAGCAACAGCAAGAGGAAGAATAGAATAGAATGCGGCTGTCAGTGAATGTGGGAAAAGCAAATGTTAATTTGTTACACTGGAATTGGCAACAAATAAATGTGAGAAATGTAGAGAACAGCACATAAATTTGAGAAATATATAGACAGAACTATTGGAAGAAGAAGCTGTGCAATTTAAGGGAATTAAAGTCAAGTGCGGAATGTTTTGGAATGGAAAATTGAGATATTGAATGGCAACTCTAGTTGAGATATATACATATGTATGTATACTAGTATGTATGTATACATACTACTTGATAGATTGATCTATTTAAGTAAATGTTATATATGAGCATCAATGTTGTCTGTTGTGTCCGCTTCATATTTTATATAATATATATGAATATTTATAAATTTTTAATATTAAATATGTATTAAATCATATATATTTAATATAAATTGTATATATTAATAGAAGTATATTTAATATAATATTTAGTATTTTTTTAAATTAAAAAATGATTAAATTATTAATATTAAATATATATTAAATTATATAAATTTAACATATATTAATATAAGTTTATTTTATAATATTTAATATTTATAGTAATATTTAGTATGTTCTTAAATTAAATTATTAAATATGTATTAAACCATATATATTTAGTATGTTCTTAAATTAAATTATTAAATATGTATTAAATCATATATATTTAACATGTGTAATATAAATATATTTATATATATATTTCTTCAAAACTACATATTGTCTATAAATGAACAAAAAAAAAATAATAATAATAATAATAATTTATAAATTCTAAATACTTTATTTATTTATTTTTTTTTTTTTCTTAAGAAATGATATATATGATTTTATTTTATATATGATATATTTTATAAATATATTTTATTTTTATTTGAAAGAACCATGTTTCCAGTTTTAAATATCTAAGTAGCATAAATTGATCAATTTAAAATCTGTTTATATTTAAATCATTCCACGTTTCATAGATTTCATTCGTTCGCTCACAATTGCCGACGATAGAGACTGCATTGTCATAACAATGGGAAATCGAATATACCTGCGCACAAATCTACGCTCCATTTAGCACTAAACACAAGCGATTCCCCCAGCTTCACCTCCGACTCCGACTCCACCTCCACCTCCACCTCCACCGGCGCCCTGAAGCTACACGCTTCAAAATTTGTAAATTCCGTACGGACAACCTCATGGAAAACCTATTTGAAACACAGCCAACCAGGCATATTATGCATTTCAAAAGAGGGGGATGCAGATAGAGAGAGGGAGAGAGAGAGAGAAAAGAGGCAGACAGCAATGTTCGTTCTACTATCAAATATTCCAACCAACTATGCAGACGAGAGGGCACACGCACACAGAGGGAATGGGCGAGAGGGGAGGAGGATTAGGGTCGAGTTACGTTATGCATTATTTCATTAGCCATTTTCTAGTTTTTGCCATTTGCAATTTTAGTTCTAGCCATCGCATCGCAGTACGCTTTTTCGCCCTTCGTTATTTGTTTCACGCTTAATTATCTTTGTTCGCTGTCCTTTTGTCCTCTGCTCTCTCTCTCTTTGTGTGTGGCTTGTACAGAATTCTTCTTCTTCTTTTATTTTATGCTTTGTGGGGAAATTTAGCTAACCACAATGGAAAACTCTGCTAACTATTTACGCCGCACCTGTTTGCCTAGGTGAAACAGAACTGCATGTGAATTTGAGTTATATTTTTATATCTTTTTAAGATTATTTATTTAGTTTTTGGACTTTTAGCTGCGACTACAGACTGAAAAAAATATATATATTTCTATATATTATATATCTATATATTATATATCTATATATTATATATCTATGTATTTTTTTATCTATCTGTTTCTTATCAATATTCATTTATTTCGTTTTCTATATACAGTCGACTTTCGTTTTTTCAAACCTCTGATTAATTCAAAGCAATCTTGAGTTTTCTACAAATTTACTTTATGTTTCAAATTATTATATTTTTATGCACTCAATAATACGAACTAAAAAATCTTTTTAAAGACGCGGTAATTCCTACTCATTTGGTCAAACACTCGACAATTCAAATTTCGAGTTGGTGTATTAGTACGAACTATGCATTTGAATTTGGATATCGAACCATTTAATACTTCGAGCATTCGGTAATTCTTAGTATTTTATGAATCCCTTGAATTTCGATATAACGAGAATCGACTATATATTCTCTTTATATTTATCTATTTCTTATCAAAATTCATTTATTTTTTCTAATTTCTAATCAAACATCTAAATAAATCCTACAAACTCTGTTTATCTCTTTATTATTAATTATATTCCAAATATTTTATTGCTAAAAAAATAATACCATTTAATAAATTCATATTTTCATATTTCATTTATACAAAAATATTGTTTGTCTATTTTTCCCTTTTCTTATGACTGCAATAATACATTTATTATCGATTATTTATATATAATTATATAAATATTATAAAAACCATATAATATATAATGTAATATAAATAAAATATTATTTTTAAATATTTTTTAGCTGAATTAAAAAAATTGTTAATAATAAAAATATTATTGTATTATTCTTAATTTATATTATTTTTAATTAGCATAGTTTTATCACATGCTAAACTCAATGAAACCAAATTTTAAAAGAATTTGCTCTGTTTTCTTTATCTACAGCATTTACAGGGTATATTTTACACAAATTGTTTTTTATTCTATTGTATCCACCTCTGGAATATATCTCACCTCATCGATATATTTCATTTATACACATATATCATTATTTATATAATCATAATTTATATTTAGGTAATTGAACTTTAATTTACAGGGTATTATCTATCATAATCTTGATTTCATGATATCCCTACACCTTCAACTGTTACCGTTATCCATTTCCATTATCTACTTGTTGCTCTGTTTCTGTGCACATTTTACAGGGTATCTATTACACAATGTCCGCCAATGGCATTGTTCGCATTTGAACCTTGTTTCAACCTTGTTAAGGGCAGACCACATACGGCTACTCCAAACAAATATATCACAATGCATGACCTCAGCCCCGCCCGCGCCCTGCTCTAATCTAACCTGGTCTACACAGTGTTGTTCGTTTATCATATTCTTCTCTACTTTTATTTTATTTTACTTTTTTGTCTGCATTTTGCATTGCATTTTGGCCCGGCCAACAGGTCGACAGGGCTTTTAATTACATTAAGAGCAGCCAACAATAAGATATCCATATCTGGCTGGGTCAACAATCCATTTTTAGAGGAGTCTATATGGGTGTGTGTGTGTGTGAGTGTGTGTGTGATATGTGTATGTGTGTGACTGTGTATAAATGCAAAAATTTGATTACTCATACGCCGCGTGTGTGCGCTGTGGATTTCGATTATTTAGCGAAATGTGTTAGCAATGCGTAAAAAATACAAATTATTATTTGCATATAACTTGTTTGCTCGTCCCCCTGTTATTCCCTCTGTCTCTCTCTTCACCCACCTCATCCTATTTTCCGCCATATCCCACGCCATTTCAACTGTTTGCGTTTCGGAATGCGCATGGAAAATTTCGAGTTGAAAAACTGCAACACGTGCGAACTGAGCAAAATAAACAATCGAGTGCCGAGCACTGATAATGTCACTGGATGCTAACTGTATCTGCGTGTTTGTAGTTGGATATCTGTGTATGGGTGTATCTATATAGATGTATATTTTGTATCTGCATCTGTGCATTTGTATCTGAGTTTTTGTCACTTTTGTCTTATCTGCGCGCTACTTGAGCAGCTCGCACAAATTATCACACACACACAGGCACACAATCGCACACACTCACACACACACACCCATACACAGAGAGACCTGTCAAGTGCTCAACAAGCGCGAAAAAAATAACCAAATGCTATACTATATTAATACAAAAACAAATTACGTATACGCCACACAGCCGGCAGCTGAGCAACATATGGACAGGCAGAGGGAAAGAGAGACAGAGAGAGAGGGCGACACACAGCTAGAGTGAGACACGAAAAGAGAGAGGAAGAGTGAGAGTGAGGCAGCGCCTAACGTAATGTCTGTTTCTCTCCACATTTTTCTTCATTTTTTTTCCCCTATTTTTTGCATTTGCTTTGCTCGCTCTATTCGCTTTGGTTTTGTCTTGCCTATTATGCGTGCCTCTTGTTTTCACGTCGCACGCTTTTTATACATGTGTATAAAAATAATATTGGCGTGTGTGTGGGAAGATTAAATTTTATATTACGTATACGTATGCATAATTGTATTTGTTTAAATGTGATTTGAACTCAAACAGATGTGCAAATAATTTTTATGTGTGTTTTATGCAAAGAGACTAGATATTATATTAGGCATTTTGATTTTTATCTCTTCAATCTAATCATAATAAAATGCTGCCGAGATTGACCTTCGCTCAAACGAATTTTCTCATTTGATTTATCAAATACAAAAATGATATAAAATTTCTTGGCCTTCGTTTTGGAAGATTATTTCGATTAAATTATAGAGAAGCAAATATATATAAGTATATAATCTTTTAATGATTTTAAATGATTTGCATCACTAATTTGGATTTAATATTTAAATTGTATTGTATAATTATTAGTTTATTTTCTATATTCAATATTTTATTTATTTATATTTCATATTTTTATAATTTATATTCATCAAATTATTTTTTTTTTATTTTATAATATTATTTTTTATAATTTCTATTATAATATTTCCATATTTAATGTTATTTTTTATATTCATCAATTTTATATTTTTTATTTCATAATATTATTAATTATAATTTCTATTATAATATTTCCATATTTAATGTTATTTTTTATATTCATCAATTTTAGATTTTTTATTTTTATAATATTATTTTTTATAACCTCATTTTCTTTTATATTTTTAATGTATTAAAATTTATTCAAAAACATAAAAGTAAATTTGTACTTATTAGCATTTCTATAAATTCCCCTATCTCTTGATTGTATCTTTAATTTAATTATCGCGGCACCCCAGTCCACCCACACAACTAATTTATAAGCTCTGCAGCACACTTCCATTTATCACTTCTCTCTGCTTTGTACTCCTTTTGTTCTCGTCTTAATTTGTTCATTTCCTTGCATTTGTTATTAGAATATTTATATATCTTCTCTATATACGCAGCTTTTTATGCGCAAATTATGTTAAGCAGTTGTTGCCTCGTTTATTGTTTGCTCTCCCCTTGTTTTTTCTTTTGCTTGTTTAGCTATGCTGGTTTTTGTATTGGCTTTTGCATTTGCTTTTGCATTTGATTCATGCAAAGACAATTTACACTATAAAGCTGTTGTGTTTGCAGCGCGTTAGCAGTTAACAGAGCTGTTGCTGGACAGTGCTGTTAATTAACAGTGCTCGCTTATATTTTGCTTTTGCTCTTTCTCTCTCCCACTCTCTCTCAATTAAGAGTCGAAATACGCATTTGATGTGTTGTTTTTGTTTTTGTTTAGCTTTTCTTTGAATTTTGACATTATTGCAAATACATGTATAACATAATTATGCACAGATAATGCCAACTGTGTTAGCAAATAAACAAATGAGCCAAAGATACACAACACGTTTTGCTCGCGTGCCGCTTTCACCTCAATATTGAG
The DNA here is from genome assembly GCA_037075325.1 of Drosophila mayaguana. Taxonomy (NCBI): domain Eukaryota; kingdom Metazoa; phylum Arthropoda; class Insecta; order Diptera; family Drosophilidae; genus Drosophila; species Drosophila mayaguana. The sequence goes on along the minus strand of JBAMCG010000121.1, from coordinate 2,938,234 downwards.
TTGATTATAAACAAAGAGCGGCCATCTACATACACATACACATACCCATATATGTATGTGTAAGCAGCAGATAAGAAACGTGTTTATGTACATATATTTGTTGTTTTACGAGGGTCGCTTTAAAGTTTCTCTTATTTCATATTTATACGGCTATTTCTCTTCCCAAGTTTACCTTTAGTAATTGCTTAATGCAGCCAGGGGCAGGATGGGGCGGGGCCGAGGGCGTGCGTAACCTGACCATCTTCCGTTTTGCATTCCTTCTGCTCTGCCCGTCATAAAATATTGATGGCCATAAATAAAATGCGGGCTGCTTTTAATGTTAACACTGACACACAAAGGCCGGCCGGAATGAAAGACAGAGAGAGAGCGAGCGAGCGAGATAGTAGATGGACAGAGCAGAAGCGTAAGACGCACGTCAAGCGTAAACATAATATAAGTGGCACAGTGGTGCGAAACATATGTAAAATTGAATATAGTTTTTAGGAATAATAATAAATATTATATCTACGATTAATGTGTCATAATTACATCTTTAAAAATAAGATAGTTGTATGTAGAAAAATTTATAATATATACATAATATTATATATAATATAAAATTCACAAAGGTTTCAGAATATTGTTTTTAAAAATATTTAAAAAATTTTAATTTAAATATGATTTGTAAATAACTTTTCAAATTTATATAAAATATATATATATACTTTTACTGTTTGTTCCAATTGTTTTATTTAAATATATATTTTAGAACAAAAATAAAAGTATATATATTTTTTATATTTATTTTAAATGAAAAAATATATAAATTATAAATATATAAATAAAAACTATTTTTATACATTAATTTTATATCTTTTAAAAATAATATATACAAATTGTTTTCATATATTATATTTTAAATATATATATATTTTAGCTTATATCGATTAAATCTGCATATTTAATTATTCATATTAAATTTCAATATATTTTTTATCTTTCCACAAATTAAAAATATTTATTTACTTTCACTACTTCCATCCCATCCCATCACTTTTTAACCACTGTGCCACTGGATATTGACCACAGTCCGAGTGCTGATCTGAGGTGGAGTGGCAGTTGATTAACACCTTTGGGCTGTTGGCCGTAAACGTAAACGGTTTGCTGTGCGTCTGCCAAAGTGGTTAAAAAGGAAGCGAAGCAGGAAGAGGAGCTGGCGAATAAGTCAGCGGGAATCAAGTGTCAAAACGCAACTAAATAAATAAGGGAATTAAGCGAAAACGCAAAAAAAAAGGTAAAATAAGCAACAAAAAAAAGGAGACAACAAAAATTCAAATGGAATCAAGGTGAAGCTGTTTGCATTCAAGAAATGAAATAACAGTTGGCCAACTTAATGGATGACTGCAAGAGTGTGAAAGGGGGAGAGAGATAGAGAGAGGGAGAGCGAGATACAGAGAAGGAGATGGAGAGAGTGGACTATTTAAGTGAAGTCTTGTTAGGTATAATCGTAGCTATATCGTATGTTTTGAAGTTGTAATATGAGTGAAGAGCAGAAACATAAATGATATATAAGAGATATAGAAAGAGATATACGAACATAGACATATATGGTATGGGAGCTAGAGCTAGCTACCCCTATGGCACAGACAGCTCAAGGGTATTTCAAGCCATCGATAAGTATTCCCCTTTCACTGGAATTTATTGAATAGGTCATTAAATGCTTGTTATTAAAAGATATCCCAATTTCTGCATTTCGTTTCAATAATATTTTATAAAAATTTTAATTTCATTTAAATTTTGAATAAACCTGCAAATTGTATTAAATTCTTTAAAGTCAAGTTCATTGACAAATATAGCAGATCTGTGAATTAGTTTGCATTTTTACTAAATTGACAAATATTCCATTTAGTTCCTATGCAGAAAATATCTTTGAAATGGGTGAAGTAACACAGAAGTTATTCAATTAGGAAAACCTCGTCTAGCTCAACGATTAATTCAATTTGGCCTTATTGAATTATTAATAATTCGTGATTTAAACATATTCATATAGAATATAAAGAATGCAAAATATGAGAACTTTATAAATAAATTAAAATATATATGCATATACCATTTCACTTTGCTTTCCATCTACTTCTCTCTTTTCCTCGTATTTCCTCTGCCTCCCCGTTCATTGCATTCATTTACAAATTCTCTCACTTTCACTTGAGGTAATCCCTCAAACACAAACACATTCACACATCTATCAATGCTCATTGAACAATGCAATAATATATTTAAAATCTGTCAATAAATGCAATTAGCTGAAAAAACATTTACAGCAATAGCGACAACAACAACAACAACATCTAAACATTGTAAACAATTAACTAATTATTTAAGGTGGATTATGTAAACACAGGCATCATTTGTTTGGGGGCGTGCCAGCCCCCAACCGTTTGATATAAGCTGGCCAAGCATATACCAATAGCAACAACAACAACAACTACAACAATCATAATAACACTAATAAATTACAACAACAACAACAACAACAAATGTGGAAAATCTAATGCCAAATTGCGAGCGCCACACAAAAATGAGAGCATAAACATAAGTGAGACACGCCTCATTAATTTGAATAGATGAAGAGACGTAATACATACATACATACACACACACACACACACACAGACAGATGCAAACTCGCATTCATTGTGTGAGCATAACTATCTAACACAAAATATGAAAATCATTTTGCCAAATGTCTGCACACAAACACACACAAACACACACACACACACATGCACACACACACACACGTGCACAACTTCTCATAGTCGAGAATTCGTAGCTCCAGCTCCATCGTCTCGTCTTGTGAACTGAGTGGCATATTGAGTGAGCTGCCAGTATTTGCCCTGTCTCTGTGTCTGTGTGTGTGTGTGTGTGTGTGTGTGTGTAGGGGGCGAGTGGATGGGGTGTGTCAGTGTCGGAGGATTGGCTGTCATGGGCAATGGCATTGGCCGTACGTGCGTGTTAGACGCAACTTCCCGTTACAACAATAACTGCAACAACTGCCAACAGCAGCAGTAGCAGCAGCAACAGCCAGAAGCCAAGCGACAACAACAACAGCAGCAACAATAGCAACAGCAACAGCAACAACAATCAACAGGCACAACACAATGGGAATTTCAAATATGGCAAATGTACAACAAGAGTGCGCAAGTCAACATTAAGGAAAAGCAATTTACAATGTTGCTGGAAAAAAAAAAAACAACAAACAACAACAACTAAGCAAAGCTAACACTAAGACTGAACGACTATGAAATACCGCGCACTTTATAGAGAGGTCTTCTTTATAGAACATATAGCGAGCACATAAAGATGTATATATACGATTTATATATGCATAAAATATTAGTGATGATTAGAATTCTATATACAGGGTTCTCCATATTCGAGTGACCCATCTGGCAACCCTACAAGGTTGCCCATATTCGACGAACCCCTGTTATATTTCGCTCTAAATCAATGAAAAATACAATATTGTTGATGTTGTCGTTAATAATCATATTATTTGGTTCAAGTAGACTCTCTCTTGAATATGATATCTCTCAAATCGCCGCCTTGAGCCTCTACGGCGTATAGTGCCCGACTCTGTCACAAGGCATAGGGTTGCCAGATGGGTCACTCAAATATGGAGAGCCCTATAGTGGTACATATATATATTATACGAGTTGGATATTCATAAAATGTTGATGATGATTATAATTCTATATAGCACAACTTCATGAATGTAGTCCAGCGTATTTTATATATAATAAATATTTTATATATAGTAAATAGTTTATATTTAATAAATAAATATAAATAATTATATAACTAAAGTTGATTATGAATATCAAATTGATTTTCATTTACGATCATTTTCGATCAATTTATTGATGAAAATTTTTAATGGAAATTCATATATAAACATTTATATATATATATATATATACATTTTTTTTTTTTTTGCTCCAATATTCTATAAACCTTATTTGCATATTATAAATAAATATACAATAGATTATATCAATAAAGAAATAAATTTTGAAGTTAATTGAAGCTAAAGATATAGTATATCTTGATATCTCTATATATCTTGAACATATTTTAGACACCATAATACCATCATTAGCATTCTTTTTTATAGTAGATACACTGATTATAATTATTATAATTTATTTACTAATCCATAGCTAGTTATTTACAACTACGACAAGAGGATCCTATATATATATTTATACATCTAAATAGAAATATATATTACAATATTTACTTTACGCTTCATGTTATTCGCTTCCTCATATAGATAGTGCTCCTGCTATGCTTTTCAAATAGACATTTGCCCAAATAAAGTGTGTGTTAACAATAGTTGTTCCACTTATGCTAATGCGTCCAGCTCCTCAGAAAGCCAAAACACAAATAGACGCACACACACACGCACACCTAAAGATATACATTATCATAACACGTAACAGCCATTTATATAGTCGGTGAACAATGCAGACGAAGACAGCAACAAAAACAAAAGCCAAGAACAAAAAGAAAATTAAGTTAAGAGGCAGAGTCTGGAAGTGTGGCCCAAATGACAACACAATCATCAACTGGGCCGAAAGGGTAGCAACAACAACAACAGCAACAACAGCAGCAGCAACAACAATAATTGCAGGGAATTCACAAGCCAGACGCAACTTCAAACGAGCGACGCCTCAATGCTTGGGCGGGCTAACACGCGACAGGGCATGGCATGGGCCAGCGCCAGCGCCCGTTGAGTTGGCCAAAAAGAAAAGGCGTGGCCCGCCATTCACAATGAAATGCATTGACCAGCTGCTCGCTGCTGGCTGCTAAAAACTTGTAGTGTCATTGTTGTAGCTATTGTTGTTGTTGCTGTTGCTGTTGTGTTGCTGTTGTTGCTGTTCACATACTTAAACAGTTTTGCGCCTGGTTAACTCGTTGGCAAGCCGTGAATTTGTCAGCGGCCGACAGCGAGAGGGCAAAGGGGGTCATATCTCTATCTATCTCGCTCTCACTCTTACACGCTCTCACTTTGTCTCTTATAAAGGGGTCTGGGGGTGGGGAGCGGGGGTCGTTACGGGCAGTGGCCGCCGTCTCTTCGCTTGTCAGTCGGCACCCTGCCGGAAATGTCGTTAAATGAAATTGTTTTTGTCAAAATTAATGTGCAGAACAAAACTGAGCGACAGCATCCAGCGGGTTAGCTGTGTGGGTGTGCGTGTTAATGTGTGTGTGTGTGTGTGTTGTTTTATTGGACATATCTACATATAAATATAGATATATATGGGCATATATATACATATATATTCACATGTCTTGTAGGTTTTGGCGCAACGTACGTGACAGATTTTGATGAAATTTTGTCGCTAAATGTGTTACAGCTGCATAAGTGTATGTGTGTGTGTGTGTGTGTGGATTGTTATAATTGCCAGCTCAGTCGTGGCTATATATCTCACTCTTTCCACCTCTCTCTCTCACTCTATCGCTGTCTCTCCATTCAAGCAACATTTCCGAGTGCGAATATTGAGCTGTTTGGCATTCGACCAAAGGGAAAAGATTTTGCGGCTTTGGCCATTTGACAGAGAGACAGCTTTGGGAAGCAAGAGCAAGAGCAGGAGGATAAACGAGTGAGTGGGGCTTTATAGCTAAACATGTGGCATTGCGGACTGCTTCAGCCACATATGGAAAAATTCCAAACGGGAAATGCCAAAAACACAAAAAATTATGTGTGTGTGTGTGTGTGGGGAGGAGTAGAACAAAGAAAATAAACTCAAGTATGCTTCGGAATATTTATTAGGTAATCATGAAGATCTCAGAAATGAAAATGTGATTGTGGCAAGCCAAATTTTGTGGCATGCAATGGGGAAGAAGTAGCACCAATAATGTACTCCCTCTCTTTTTTTCTCTCTTCCTCTCTCTCTATCTGTCTGAGTGGGTGCAGGAGTAGTTGTAATAAATAGGAAAAAGGAGTTTAGTTCAGTTTGTTTTGCTATGAACTAGTTTTGCGCTGTTAATATTGGAAATGCCATAAAGATAGTCCAGATGAAAAGGTAGTAAAGTCAATGGCTGCATTAAAAGTGCTGGGAAAAGGGCAATACTATTAATAGTACTAAATTGTGGGAGTAGTAGTAGGAGAAGAAGTAGTAGACGTAATAGTACAAAGTAGTAGTATCTGTATAGTGTAGTAGTACTAGTAAAGGAAGTAAAAGTAGTAATAGTAGTGGTAGTAAAAGAGTAGCAGTATAATGTAGTAATAGTAGTAGTAGCACAAAGTAGTAAGAGTAGTAGCAGTAAAATTAGTAGCAGTACGAAATAGTAATAGCACTGTAATGTTATAATAGTAGTAGCAGTACAAAATAGTAGTAGCAGTAAAATTAGTTGCAGTATAATGTAGTAATAGTAGTAGCAGTACGAAATAGTAGTAGCACTATAATGTTATAATAGTAGTAGCAGTACGAAATAGTAGTAGCACTATAATGTTATAATAGTAGTAGCAGTACGAAATAGTAGTAGCAATAAAATTAGTTGCAGTATAATGTAGTAAAATTAGTAGCAGTACGAAATAGTAATAGCACTGTAATGTTATAATAGTAGTAGCAGTACAAAATAGTAGTAGCAGTAAAATTAGTTGCAGTATAATGTAGTAATAGTACTAGCAGTATAACGTAGTAATAGTAGTAGCAGTACGAAATAGTAGTAGCACTATAATGTTATAATAGTAGTAGCAGTACGAAATAGTAGTAGCAGTAAAATTAGTTGCAGTATTATGTAGTAATAGTAGTAGCAGTACGAAATAGTAGTAGCACTATAATGTTATAATAGTAGTAGCAGTACGAAATAGTAGTAGCACTATAATGTTATAATAGTAGTAGCAGTACGAAATAGTAGTAGCACTATAATGTTATAATAGTAGTAGCAGTACGAAATAGTAGTAGCAATAAAATTAGTTGCAGTATAATGTAGTAAAATTAGTAGCAGTACGAAATAGTAATAGCACTGTAATGTTATAATAGTAGTAGCAGTACAAAATAGTAGTAGCAGTAAAATTAGTTGCAGTATAATGTAGTAATAGTACTAGCAGTATAACGTAGTAATAGTAGTAGCAGTACGAAATAGTAGTAGCACTATAATGTTATAATAGTAGTAGCAGTACGAAATAGTAGTAGCAGTAAAATTAGTTGCAGTATTATGTAGTAATAGTAGTAGCAGTACGAAATAGTAGTAGCACTATAATGTTATAATAGTAGTAGCAGTACAAAATAGAAGTAGCAGTAAAATTAGTTGCAGTATAATGTAGTAATAGTAGTAGCAGTACGAAATAGTAGTAGCAGTATAATGTAGTAAAAGTCGTAGCAATACAAAATAGTAGTAGCAGTATAATGTAGTAATAGTAGTAGGAGTAAAATTAGTCGCAGCACAAAATAGTAGTAGCAGTAAAATTAGTAGCAATATAATTAGTAGCAGTAAAATTAGTAGCAGTACAATATAGTAATAGTAGTAGCAGTAAAATTAGAAGCAGTTCAATGTACTAATAGTCGTAGCAGTACAAAATAGTAGGAGTGGTAGCAGTAAAAAGTAGTAATAGTAGTAGTATTAATAGAAGTAGTAGCAGTGTCAATAGTAGTAGTAGTATAAAAAAGTAGGAGTTGTATATCTACATAGCAGCTTAAATGTGGATGTATTATTTGAATGTAAATAGGCAATAAATGAAGAAAGTAGTTAACTAAAAATGTTTGGAACAGGAAAAACAATTATAATTGTATAATGAAATAGTTAACATAAATCATGAGAGTCCTAATGAACAATAAATTAATGAGTAAATAATATAAATTGCTAATATTCTTAAGTCATTTGATTGAGTTTTAATCCATCTAGCTGCTGGGCTTCATTCAAAAATGATTCCTTAAGCAATCATAGCTACCTAACAAAACAAAATATCTTTAAACTATTGTATTCCTTGACTCCAAACTCAATTAACAGCTGGAACAGCCCTGGGTCAAGGACAATCGCACCTAAGTCAAGTTAATAACTTTTTAAGCTGCGAGCAAGTAAATTTCAGGATTACAAACACTCCGACAGCTAGAGCTAGTCCAGCTGAGAAACAGGAGCAGCAGCAGCAGGAGCAGCCACACATGGAGCACATTTAATGGCAAAAAGATATATTTACGAGCCAAAGACGTCTAATAAAACTAAGGAGCGGGGCAAGAAATTCCACCTGCACACGCTCCCACATTCGCTCTCGCTCTCTCACCCTCTCTCTCTCTCTCTCTCACACTCACTGCGTGTGAGACGGCATCGAGCCATATATTTACGAGGCATAAGGCCAAAAGCCAACAACAACAGTTGGCCATAACAAAGCGCAGAAAAAAGCCAGCACAAATTTTTAAAAGCCCCAATGTAATACACGCTTGAACCCAAAGAAACAACAACAACACGCTGAGTGGACAAATGACATGAGGGAGTTTTAACTGAAAGTCTCCTCTCACTCTCCCTCTCTCTCTATTTGGTCATGTTCTTTAGCCTACTCGGACATAAGTAAGAGAGAGAGAGAGAGGCAAAAAGAGCGTTAGAATTATGACACAAAGCCGCATAAATCTTGTTGACGATAAAAAATTGCAAACAGAAAAACCCGAAAAAACAACAAACAAAAAATTGAGTAAAACAAAAATGTGAGCAAAGGACCTCTGGGTAAAAACCTTCAGGTGGCATTAAGCTTTAGGCCGTTTAGAGTTCGCATTTGACATTGTGGCGCTGCCTTTGGCCATTTTCCTTGTTGTCTTTGCTTCTCTCTAGTTCCTTTTGTGCTTCTCTTTCTGCAACAGCTGTTCAGCGAGGGGCAAAGAAAGAGGGAGAATGAGAGAAGGCGTGGCAATATATCATCCAACTGAGTGATTTACCGACGCACTGGCCTTATATCTGAGCTCATTGATGATTGATGCTGTTTATTAAAAGATTGAAATTGAAAGAACTAGACAAAATTCAAGTCAAGCGAATAAGATGGATAGATCGATGAGTGCTAGATATGTGCTAGATATATATAGATAGATAGATAGATAGATAGTGCTAGACATGTGATCTATTGTGAGTAGTTATTGTGCAAAATTATAGTAGATATTTGTTATAATATAGATGTAGTAATAGTGTTGAATTATTCTCGATAGTTGGTTGAATTAATATTCATATTATAATATTGGCATATTATTATTTTCTTATATAGTATTATATTGTGCTATAACTAATCATAAGACTAGAGAAACCTATATAAGAAAATATATAAAACGCCAGGCAACTAACTATACCAAGTCCTGATTGTCTCCTAGTGTTAAAGTAGTATCTGTGCCAAGCTGAGAGCTCATATAGAACTATCGGAATACTCGCTTCTTATTCGCCGAGTTATATCTTCTAATTCTTACTCCGTGAGAGAGAGAGAAAGCAAGACACGGATGATAATCGTAAGATTTTCAATACACGAAGTTAATAATATCGATAATATATGGCCAAAGAGTGGAGACATGACACAACTGCAGCCCAAAAAGTATCAAATTAGATAGGAATCCTATCAATTTAACACAACTGATGCATAAATTCCAAGCAGTCCTGTGAGTATTATAAAATTTGTGTATGTCAATGCAAATCCTATCTTTCAATATTAAATGAGATTAAATAAACGTACTACTGAGTACATAGAGCTCGATATAACTATAAGCAATCGAGAAGTAAAATATTGTTACTAGATCATAACTCAATAAACTGAGTTGTTGAGATACTGAATTTGAATGATACTAAATTTGAGTTAGTTTTCAGCTATATGAAAAAGTTGTTTATTATTTTATAGAACTAAAGTCAAGCGCTTAATTATCGCTCTTAGCCTCTATGGATATTTCTATTGCTTAAATAAAATAAAAGATATTTTCTCTTTCTTTCTATTTTAAAATATTTTACATACATTTTGCTATTTATATAAATATATATTTTTTCCGTATATTGATATATTTTTTATTATATTTAAATTTGTATATATATATTTATATTGATATATTTTTTATTATATTTAAACTTATATATATTTTTATTGATATATTTTTTATTATATTTAAATTTATATATGTATATTTATATTGATATATTTTTTATTATATTTAAATTTATATTTTTTTTTATGTATGTGTATTCATAATATATATTATACCTTTAGTATTTTTAGTCTTTAACCTATTGAATCTATTTTGTATATATAGCTCATTAGACATTATTCATATTGATTTATCAAATTTATATCAAGAAGTTCAGTAACTACTTTAGCTCTTTGATAATAAATCATATATAAATAAACCAAGCCCAATTAAGAAAAAAATAAGTAAATAAAAAACAATTTATCAGTAACAAAACTAAATCACAAAGCCTGCTCAGTTAGTTTGAATCAGACTTATATAAGCAGCTGTAGCTTTCCATTGCCAAGCGCGAGCTAATTAAATAGTTTTAGTTTTTTTTAGCAAAGAACTAAAGCTGAAACTAGGCAGCTGGCCAAAAGAGGACAAAAACATATGTCAACGTATTGAAATGGCTTTGGCATCGAATATATATATATATATATATATATATATATCAGATAGTATGTTACTCAAAATGGCGGCTAACCAAGAAACCCGAACAAAAGTCTCTAGCACACTTTGTGGCCGATCATTGTGCAGCAGAGTAGGAGTCGGAGTCGGAATTTGAGTGTGCTCAGTCACTTGGAAGCTGCTGTGGCAGGCCACACACACACAAACACACACATCTGTATGACAAGCGAGGGACAGTCACAAGCTTCAGGCACTGTCCGGCCTGGCAGCCGGCCAACAAACAATGCCACAAAGTGCGTGCACAAGTCCCCGAGCTGAGCTCAACTTGGTCGACTGGACATACTCTGAACCATTCCATATAGCCCAACTGATATGCTTGCTAACCAACTACTCCTTAACTGCCCGGTCCAGAGACAAAAGGCCATTCAAGCGCTGGCAGGACATGTGACTATGCCAGCGGGACTGAGGCTGGGTTGCCCATGAAATTAGTATGACAAGTTGACCATGCTGTGGACAACGACAGGGCAACTACTTCTAACAACAACAACAACAACAATCGCAACAACAATGACAGCGACAACTGCAGAAAACATACATAACTGTGCGCAATTATCAAATGTCCAACATGAGGGGTAAAGTGCACAATTTACGGCACATGCGGCGTATGCGTAATGCAACATCACGCATACGCAGCGCTGCACAAAACATTGTCACACACACACACACACACTGAGCACCAACTGCTGACACAGGCCAAAAACAAGCGCTGAGACAACAACAACAATTGTATATAGAATATGTGTGGAAATTTGCATTGCAGTGCAGCTTCGCCTAGCTGCCTCCCCCTGCCCCGCCGCCTGTTCCCTCACACTTCCGGCTCTTGTCAGAAAGTCACTTAAAAAGTGTTGCATTTTTTGGTAGTTGACTTCGTTTTGCTGTTATATTTTTTTGCTTAGTTTTGCCAAGTTACTCTGAACTTTATTTGGCTCATATTAGCTGTGCTTTTGCCGCTTCATTGCAAATTTAACATGCACTTTATCATTCGCAGTTGAGTTTGGCTTGCAGCCTTCAAGTGTTAAAGTGTTAACATTTCTATATATAATTTGTAGTATAAAGTTGTAGCATATTTAACTACCTTGATTGCATAGTTAACATGCACATGAACAATTCTTTGATATTCCTTGCAAATTTAACATGCACTTTATAATTCGCAGTTGAGTTTGACTTGCTGACTTCAAGCGTTATTTATTTATTTTTTTATTATTTATTATATATTATATATTATATATTATATATTATATATTATATATTATATATTATATATTATATATTATATATTATATATTATATATTATATATTATATATTATATATTATATATTATATATTATATATTATATATTATATATTATATATTATATACTATATATTATATATTATATATTATTTATTATTCATTATTTATTTATAATATATTATTTATTATTTATTTCTTTATTTGCTGCAGGTAAAAATTAGTATATTTATTAAATCCAATAGACTTTTATGTAAAATACAGTTTTTCAGCCTCATCGCAGGAGCTTTATCAGGTGCACATTCGTCCGACTTTATAAATATCTCAGTCTATTTATATTATTATAAAAGAAACATCTTCATATCTTCTTCAAGACTTAAAAAAAATTTAATTCATCTTGCTTGGCTCAGGTCTCTAATAAAAACAAGCATCAAATGTAATTAAATGAAATCCTAGATTAATATGTGCTTTGTTTTATGGCTCATGTGCTGCTTTAATGTTTTCGTTTTTGTTTTATCTCTTCTTCCGCGGCAGTATACCGAAATGTAAATTAAGTTTTATACGAGAAACGTGTTTTCCCATGTTTTAGCTTTAACTGAAATTAATTCGATCCATAACTCTAATTGAGGAGTGCGAGAGAACAAGAAACTGATTTCTTATAACTCTAATTCTCTTTTTTATTCATTTTATTTTATCGAAAGTTTTCCATTGCCGCAGCTGTGACTTAACCATGCTCTATTTACTTTTAAATTGCGATATCCAGTTTTAAAAAGTTTTCAAAGTTTTGTTCGCTTCTTCTATTTTTCTGCACATTTAAAGCCGCCATTTTGTAATTTTCATTTCGTCCGCTTTTACTCACTCTGTGCCATTTTCTTTCATTATATTTTCGCTCACGTTTTTTTTTTTTTCAATTTTTTTCTATACATTTCCTATTTCCACACACACAGAAAGAGAGTGAGAAAAATAGAGAGAGAGAGAGACAGCAGCTCCTTTTTCATTGCCCGATTTTCATATTGTAATCGAGAATTGTTTGCATTGCATTCAACAAGCGCGCCAACTGCTACAGGGGCGGGCGCCACGTTGCTTGTGGGCGTGGCATGGCATGTCGATGAGCATTAAAGCGATGTTAAATACACTGCGGGGATTCGCTGGGCAGCTGTCAGCGCCTTATCGATGACAATTTCACTTGATTTAATTGCTGCATACGAAATTTGCTTCTGCAACTCAACTGAAAATGCGTTCATAAATTAATTATTTCTTATTGATTTTTCATTAGCCTCAAAGATTAATTGCAGATGACAAATGTCAGCTGGATTAGTAGCATTAATCACTATTTCCACAATTGTTCATGATTGAGTCTATAAGCTATAGGAAGCTGTAGAAAAGCGACTTAAGGTTATTTCATTTTTTAGATTATTTAATGTAAGTTTATTTGAATATTTTTATATAAATTTATTTATTTAAATTTTATATATATATATATATATATTATTAAGTAGCATTTATATTTACTGACTTTGGTAAACACACTCCTATAGAACATGTTTTTCGACTATAGAAAGAGCCCCGACCATAATTATAGATAGTTCACTTTTCCTAGCATACTTTTTAGGGTCAATCAAGAAGTTAAATATAGTAACTAGATAATATTTCTTCAACTGAATTGTTGAGATACTAAATTTGAATGATACTAAATTTGAATGATACTAAATTTGAGATATTTTCTAGCTATGTGAACAAGCTTTCAATTGTTTTATAGAACTAAACTCAAGCTATTGTTACTTAACTATTGTTATTTCCGCCCCTATATAAATATTTCCATTGCTTAAATAAGATCAAAAGTATTTTTAATTTCTTTCTATTATAAGATGTTCTATATATTGCATTTATATAAATTATATTTTTATATTAATTTTTTTTAAATTATGTATATTAAGTCCTTAGTATTTTTATATATTATATTATTATTATTTATATTTTAATATATACTTATATATATTTTTTATTATTTATATTTTAATATATATTTATATATATATTTTATTATTTATATTTTAATGTTATTATTTATATATACATATATATTTTTTTTATTTATGTATATTTAAATATATACTTCAATATTATATATTTCATATATTTATCTTTTATTTTTTACTTCCTACTTTTAAATATCTATTTCAATATTATATATTTTTCTGTATTTATCTTATATAAAATCTCACTTATTTACAGTATATTCTTCACCGATTTAGCCAACTTTCAGCCATTCTCTCTTATGTCCACACATTATCATAACAATTACATTTGCAGTTTTTATTGTTTTCTGTTTTTTTTTTTTTTTTTTTTTTTTTTTTTTTGCAAAAAACTTTCAGTCTATTAATCGAGCTCATGAAAAAGCCAACATTTGCATAAGCTCAACCAAAAAGAAGAGGTAAGTTCTTTAATTGCCACGCCCAGCTGAACAGCCATAAGCAATACAAACACAAAAACAGGTCATAATTGCAATGACCAACAAAAAGTCCGCTATACCCGCTCTCTCCATCACTCCATCTCGCTCTCGCTCTCTCACACTCTGACATGGGAACCTTTAAAATGACTGGACTTTGCTGTGCGATGTAATGACAAAACTCGCATTGTTGCTGTTGTTGTTGTTGCAGCTGGTGTGTGCTAAATGAGTTGGGTCATATCTACACACACACACACACACACACGCACGCACACACACAGCCATACAGCTATGTGTCTATGTGTATGTGTCCCTGCTCTGACTGCAATTGTTCCTTTCTCTTCTCTCTCTCTTTCACTCACTCACACTCTCCCCCTCTCTTTATTTTGTAAATTTTCAAAGTGCCGCCTCATCTCAGCCCACTTTCCACAGTTTTTATGCGGATTTCCTAACGGAATGCCAGCGCCACGACCAACATTTTTACACTCGCAGAAAAAAGTGTGTATATTCAGCTAAAGAGAAAAATAAAAATGTAAAAATAAACTTTCAACGATTATGCTAAAGGTTTCACATATACAGATATAGATTTGATTTGCATATATAAATATATACTCAGTGGCAACAACTGAGTCAGATCGAATCTAGTTGAATATATAGCGATAAGCGGATTAAGCAGTTAAAGTCCTAGTGTGGAATCAGAGGTCTAAGAGATACACTCGATATGCCAATCATAAGTTATGCTCTTAATAAGACTTTTGCAAAGACTATGCTTTACTCGCTTTATTCCTATTTGCAATTTGTAGCTCACTCTCGCTATATCCCTCACTCCCTCTTTTTCTTTCTCATTCGCTCTTCTGCTGTCAGTTTTATTACAGCATTTTATGATTATTACATGCACTCAGAAGCTCTCAGCTTATATATGTGTGTGTGTCTGCGTGTGCCTGCACTTTTGCATTTTCAACTATGCTTCGACAGTAACAACAAAAACACAAAACAGAATGAAAATTAAAATAAAACACGAAAAAGCAGAACAGAAAATATCGACATTGCGCGTCTCGCGCTCTGCTTAACTGGCTTCTCATCTTGCGCCTCGTCTTGTTATCTGATGCTGGTGCTGCTCTTTACACAATGCTTGGCTGCTCTTCGATTCATTTCGATACGTTTCGATTGTGTAGAGATGGTCGGGCGCAAAAGACCGAAAGAGAGTGGAGAGCAGCAGCAGCAGCAGCAGCAGCAGCAGCAGCAACAGCAGCCGCCAACGTTGTCGACTATTTTATTTTATATGCATGTATTTGCTTGTTTTTTTCTTTTCTTATTTTATTTTTTTTTTTTTGTGCTTGTGCTCGTTTTATTCTTCTTACTTTATTCGTTTCTGTTTGTGCTTTTTTATGGGCCTGCGTTGACTGCCTTTGTTAAGTTTCTTCTTTTTTTTATGATTTTTGCGCCGCTGCTGAGATTTATTATTGTTTTTCAACTCTTGTCAGTGAGTAAGCATGTGAGTGTGAATGTATGTGTGTATGTGTGCGGGTATCCCTGTGTGTGTGTGTGTGTGTGTGTGTATGAATATCAAGCGAGCTTGGGTAGAGCGCACGTGTTTGTTTGTGTTATTTGGCATGTAGCTGCAGCTCTTTGCAAATCCGCCACTGGATTGGATTTTGTTGCCGCCGTCGACGGCGACGTCAGCGTCGTCATCTTCTCTCGTGCAATGCAAAAGCTACTCGACTTTGCTGTCCCACACACAAACACAGAGGCAAACAGCCGTTGCTGCTGCTACAGCTGTCGTTGCTCTGTTATCCCCTCTCAATTCCATTTGTTTGTGTGCGAGTGTGTATTTGTGTGTGTTTGACTTGACGCAGTTTAATGCACTCTATACAGTTGGTTTGCTTTCCCTGCGCAGCCCCTTGCTAATGCTATCTGCCTCCCACCCACTTGCTAACCACCTTGCCTATTTGCCTTTTGTTGGCATATGTCAGTTTTGCTATTTTGTCATATTTTTGCCTGTCGCGGGTTTTCTTTTAATCGTTTTTTTTTTTTTTTCGCCTGGGATCAGCAAAGACCTTTGACTATTTGTTTTTGATGAAAACACATAAAAAAAAATTAGAGTCGAGCAAAATTACTCTGTTAATTCTTTAAAGTTGGGGAGATATAGGAGTTAGATATGTATGTATATTTCATTTGAATTATGTACATACATATAAACAGTTAGAGCAAAATTATTATTTTTATGAATACATAGCATAGCTATAGTAAGCAGTAAGCAGATAAAATTTACGTATTTACCTAACGATAATTATCGGAAAAACTATATAAAGAATTTTTGAAATTTTCTATCAATGTATACTCATATCTTAAAACAAGTCTGTTCTTTCTTTACATAATAAATGTTACTATAATTTGCTATAATTATAACTAAAATATTCATTCGCTTAAAGAGAATTTCTCAAAATTTCAATAAATTTCTATACCAGAGTTTTGAAACAAGTTCTAATGAATTCAAATTTATTCAGCCATCATAACTCTTCTAATTATACAATAAATATTCGCTATAATTTCCCTATCCAAACATTCACATTCACAAATAATTCGTTTCTTGAACATTCCAGTAATTCCCAGAAATTCTCGGCAATAGCAAGAATGCTATTGCCTTCATATTGACTTACCCCCAAAAACAAAAAAAAACCAAAAAAGAAGGCATGTAAATAATTCCAAGTATGAATTCCAAGTACAATGCGTTCATACAACATTTCCATTAAATTCATAGATTCAATCGATAGCACTCACCTGTAAAGATAGAAAGAGATAGAACGTATTAATATTATTTGACACAAATCGAATACAAAAGAGCGCGAGGCAGTGGGAAGGGGAGAGAAAGAGCGGGAGATAGATGATAATCACAATAAAAATTCTTTTTTATTTATGCACACAAAAATTAATTAAGTCAGCTAAGGGAGATAATACACTATATGGATGGATGGGGGCAGGCCAGCAATTTACATTTAAAATGTAAGCCAATAAGTAGAACGAGAACGCAAAGCGAAAAACGAAACGACAAAGTGGAACTCAAAGCGCGCCCAGCAGCAAATGCATAAATACACACACACACACATAGTCACTAGAGAGCGAGAGAGTGAACAGACGGCGATGGCTGACGCAAAGCCAATAAACAACAACAGCAACAACAGCTACAATAACACCAAAGAGTGCAAACAAAACGCAGACAACAACAACAACAGCAAGTCAAAGTAAATGTTAAGTGTGTAGCAATGGGGCAAAGCAGAAGACGACGACGACGTCGACGTCGACGTCGCTGTGACACTGGCCGCTTGGCTAGACGTAGGTAGCAGTGGGAGTGCGAGTGGGATGGGACTATTACACTCTGTGCCTGTTGTGCACACAGCGTGTGTTTGTTGTTGTTTTTCCTTTTTTATATATTTATTTCGCTATTGTCAATGCTGTTGTTGTTATTGCCCACCTATTGATTGTCAAATGAGTTTGACGCGCGTCTGTCAAGAGTTTGCAACGGGGCGTTGATTACGTATACGATGCCGGTGACGTGCGATTAAGAGTGATCGCGTTTGGATGATTAAAAAAAAGTGAGACGCATTTGTTGCCGATAAACTTAAAAGGAAAAAAGTAAATAATAATAAATAAATAACAAAATATTAAACGGCAAACAAACAAATTATCGGCAAAATGCTTGAGCAGCAGATAAGTAAAATTGAGCAAATATCTTTAAGTTAGGGGGATTTTTTTTCTTTTATTGTTGAATTCTATTTTTAAGTCATTTGCTGTGGGCGTGTACAATAAATAATTGATATTTGATTGGAATATACACTCATGGTCAAATTAATAGGTGTAAAAAATTTTTTTTTATTTAAAGTGTAATTCCGACTATATTTTCTCATGTAACTTAAAAAAACCACTTGTATTCGAAAATAGACATATCTTAGAATTGTAACAACAAAAAAAAAGTTTTAAAAATAATAATGTTTAGTTTCATTTTGGCATAATTCACAAAATACTCAAAATTTTGCTGGTCAAATTAATAGGTGTGTTTTAATAAAAAAAAATATTGAAAGGTTTTTGAGTATGTAAAGGTACTATTTTTATTGAATATGATTAGATTGAAGCATAAAAATATTTATTTGCAACATTTTAATAAAAATAGATGGGTCATGGAGTTCACTGCAGTGCTGAAGAGAGAAATCTCGTTCTTGAGGTTCGTGAAGAGGGTAAAACTTATAAATGCATTGCATCACTTATGGGACGACCAGAAAACATCGTCACAAATGCCCCAAAATAAAAAAAAGTTAAACAGAATCCAGGTGTCCGTCGGAAAACCAGCGTAACAGACGATTCCCGTATAGTCACCTTGGCTAAAACGGACCCTTTTAAGTCGTCGAGAGCTATTGGCAGCGAAATGGGCAATGTGGTATCAGCACGAACTATTTGTCGACGTTTATTAGGCTCGGATCTACCTAGGAGAGCTGTTCGCAGAGTTCCTCTACTGCGTGGATCAAAATTTTGAGATGAGCAAACATTTTGCTCAATCTCACAAGGCCTGGTGTGGCTTAGAGGGAGAGCGTAAATGGAGAAAAATTCTCTGAAGTGATGAAACGAAAACAAATTTTGTTGGGAATGACTCAAATAGACATGTTCGAAGATCAAAAGGCAAAGAATTGGATACTAGATATAAAAAGAAGACGGTTAGGCCCGGAGGACGCGGCATAATGGCATTGAGGCTGCTTTTCATGGCAAGGTGTTGGTCCGGATCATCGAAATGACGGCAAGATGGACAGATTCTTGTATAAGGAAATATTAAGCAGTATTATGCTACCATATGCCGACGACAATATGCCTCTAAAATGGAAGTTCCAACAGGATAATGATCGTAGACATTGCTCCCGAGTAGTTAAGGATTGGTTTCATGAAAATAGAACTGACGTTATTGAGTGGCCAAGTCAGTCTCCAGTTGTCAATCCAATCGAGAACCGTTGGGGACGCCTGAAAAGGGAAATTTTCAAGACTACCTGCTTCAATAAAACCTAATTATGGGAAAATATTCAGAAGGAATGGTACAATATTCCTGCGGAAATGTGTAGAAAGTAAATATCCTCTATGCCCCAAAGCATCAGCAAAATCATTGCGAATAAAGGCGGCCATACAGAGTATGACCCACATTTATCTAAATATAATCTAAATATTCCACAATATTTCAGAAATTTTAATTTTTTTTTTTTAATTTGCTGCGCACACCTATTAATTTGACCAGCAAAATTTTGAGTATTTTGTGAATTATGCCAAAATGAAACTAAACATTATTATTTTTAAAACTTTTTTTTTGTTGTTACAATTCTAAGATATGTCTATTTTCGAATACAAGTGGTTTTTTTAAGTTACATGAGAAAATATAGTCGGAATTACATTTTAAATAAAAAATAAATTTTACACCTATTAATTTGACCATGAGTGTATATTATATCTATCTTATGTTAGCTGGCGGCTGTTTTTTAAGGCAGGATATTGTTAGTCAAACACATTTTCTATTTCCACATTAATTGTTGGTATTGCGTGTCAAATTGCCAGGACGCAGGACACACACATACGCACACGCACAGAGAAAGAGAGACGAATTCAATTAGAGTTTATTGCTCCCTTTCGAAAAAGTGAAGAAATAAAAATATTTATATATATATATATATATATATATATATATATATTTAGCTATTTTTATATGTACTTGCTCCCAAAAAAAAGTTGAATGCCCCGAGAGTATAATTTACGCGTCTATCGGTAAGGACTGTATAATTAAATATAACTGAATAAATACAAATTTCTTTCATCTGTTACCTATATAGAGACATATCGGGTATACATATATACATATGTATATATTTTAATTATTCATGAAAGCATTTGGGTGCAATAAGCAATTGAGAAATTTTAATGTACTCATTCAATATTGCCCATTTGATTGGAATGACTTAATATTCCACCAAACTATCGTATATATATGATATATATGACATTCATTTACAGATTTAAACAAACATGCATAGCAAATTACCATAAATTATAAAAATAGGAATAGGTTAAATAATAATTTTCAAGGTAGAGTTAGGAAGTTAGGATTGCATCCAGAATCTGAAAATAACTAAAGCTCCACAGTAAATTTAAAGAACCAAAGTCAATTAAAAAAGAAAATAAGGTTAGTTATCAGTTAAAGGATCATATATTTAGTAATAAATTATTACTGATCTACAATCAGACGGAAATGTTCAAGAATTTGCATGTACATGTACCCCATAGGTCTGCTCCTACTGCCTGTAGCGTACATTTTCACAGAATCAATATACCCCGAACTCTCATTTATCAACGGCCTGATTTCGATATTTAGAGAGCTATTAAATGACAACATTTTGATAGTTTCCATCGTATTGAATTGGTTTCATTTGATGCGTCGCCATTAATATCTTTGATGCCTGCAGTAGGAGATTCAAGCAATAGCCGCAGCTCAGACAATTAGCGTAGTTTTGTTTAAGCCATAAAAACGCCCGCAAGCAGCGCCAGCAAAAACATTGGCAGCATTAAATGACCAACCAACCACCCAGTTGAGCTGCCGGTAGAGCTGCTGCTGCTACGCCTCCTGCTCCCACACACTGATCCAGCAAAAAAGTGTGCAACATGTGAGAGATGGAGGCGTCGCCGTCTAAAAACTGTCATGCGTGTGGCAATTAAAGCGACTACTGACGGCATTTCATGCAACACGTAGCATATAGCATGAAGTAAGCTGCGGCAGCGGCAGTGGCAGTGGCAGTGGCAGTGGCAATCGCTCGGTGGCCCGTTGGCAGGACACACGCTGCTGGTCATTCCATTGCCAACTGGACACATGCCACATGCCACATAGCTCAGCAGCTGTGTTGCTTGTCCTTGAAAAGCGACACACGCAAAAATGCGTGGCCATGTCCGGTGCTTATGGCTAAAAACCATGCAAATACCCACAACCGCACCCACACCCACACACACACACACACATTCGCACGCCTGGTAGTCATTAAATCGCCCACAATTGTCGCCACGCCCACAGTTAACCACAAGGCCTCTGCACACACACACACACACACACATAGAACAGTTTTAGCCGCGTGATGCTCGCCAATTTTATGCCACAATTTCCCCCTTTATTCTTTTTGCTCTGGAACATCCCCTGAGTACGGTTAAATTGTTAAAGTGGGCAGCGTTTCAAGTTCTGTTTAACATGTTCAACTAATTGCAGTTCATTAAAATAATTACTTCATTAAAATAAGTAAAAACAAGCAAGTTAGTCGTGCTATTGATAATGCTGATATTGACTATCGATGACAATATAAATAATTTTTTAATGAAATGTCGCAAAGAGCTTTAAATTGCATTTATTTCAAGTTCGACTTAAACTTAAGGTAACTAACACAGCATACAACTCTCTCTTTACTCTTCTTTTCCTCTCTCACGCTCTCTTTTTATTTGAGCTCTCACTTCGTAAATTCTACGGTTAGCAACACGTCTCAACTGGACATCAACGAATCGCCACATCAATTAAAATCAGCATCATGAATAAGCAGAATATAGCTACATTTAATGAGCACACTAAAATAATATTTAAAAAAAAATACAAAATCAAATACAAAAATAAACGCAGATTGTTATCTGCGTTGTTGCCGGCAGAAACTGTGAGAGGGAGCGAGTAAAAGAGAGCCAGCCAATCAAAATCGAAAATGCTCTAAGCAAACGGCGCAATCACCGCTTAATGCAGGCAAAACAAGAAAAAAAAAAACAAAAGCAATTACTAAGAGAGCTAAACCGCTCACAGCACAACTCAGTGTGCAGGGAAAAACAAAAACAATTATTAAAAGAGAGCGCCATTAAGCACAAAGAAACGCAAAAACAGTAAAAACAAAAACAAAAGCAAAAACAATTATTAAAAGAGAGCGCAATGGAACGCAGCGCGGCTTAGTGTGCGTGCTACGCTCACACGCTGGATACTCTCTTTAAGCCGCTGCTCAGCGTAACCCAACCAGCACCACCAGTAATGAGCAGAGCGCGCGGGCGCAGCTCGCATACGAAATTTCAAGGACAAATTGCGCTCTAACAGCTTTTTTATTTGCATAATTCTACGAGAGCCGGCAAAAGAAGCGACTACAAAGAGCGCAGCAAGTAATTAATGAGGCGAGCTATGAGCAAGGGGGCGTGTATGTGTATGTGTGAGAAAGAGAGAGAGAGAAAGACGTGTGAGTTGGCAATGGTTTTGATTACTGTTTCACATTTTGTTTGCTCATAGACAGATACATATACATATATTTAATTTGTTTTTTTTATGGGCATTTCAGCAACACAGTGTGTGTATGTGTGTGTGTGTGGCGTGTTTACGTTTATGTCTGCGTGTGTGCCTCAATAAATTGTGTTCATTGCTTTGGGCTATTTGCTTGTTGTTGTTGAGTTGCTTTGTTTTTGATTTGATATTAAAATGCATTTGAATTCTGTTTGCGTCGCCGTCGCAGTCAGCGTTGCGCTTCACTTCATTTTAATTAGCAACCAGCAGCAAAATGCAGGCAAATGTTTTGCTGTTACAGTTGTTCTTAATGCATTTTATATAAATTAATTTATGAGTGCTGCTTTGGTAATGAGCTTAATTCAATGTACTTAAGTGTGAGAGCCAGACACGCGAGTGTCTAGTGGGCGAAAAGCTGCAGCCAGTGTTGCTAAATGCTAGACAAATCAAAGTTCAATTCAGCTAAACAAATATTTATAAAGCTCAAATATTGCAAACATTTTGTTAACAATTTTTATTATTATTATTATTTTTTTTTTTTTTTTTTTGTATATCAGCTCTAATTATTTATATAAATACATTTCATGTTCTCATATAATTTTTTTGTTCAGCCAATTAACAATACAAAACTAAAGCCAGTTTGCCACGCCTCAAGCTATATCAGAACACGTGCAAAACAAATTCTCAATTATGACAACAGGTTAACAAGCATTCGCTAAAGTTGAGAACTCGCATAAAAAAAATTAAATATAAACTAAATATATATAGACAAAAATAAATAAAATGAGAAAAAGCGAGGTCTATGTCTAGTCAATTATCAGACATTTAAGTCACTTGAAATGTATATTTTGTACCTTTAATCAGTTGCTATTAATAAACAAAGCAACAATATTTACAAGCCAATTGCAAATATTACACAAATTAATCAATTTCGTTCAACTTTTCTCTTTCTCTTACAGTGGACAATTTATTATGGCTTATATAAGGCGTGCATCAGCGATAAATAATGCGAATTGCTTTTTATGATGCCAATGAAATTGTTTTTCATTTTATGACCAGTTCGTCGTTTGGCGACTTTTGTTTTGTAACTAAAAATAACGCAATTAAATGCAATTAATTAAAAAGAGATACACTAGAAGTTAGTTTATTTAATTTGTGTGTATTAGTATTATATATAGATGTTATGAATATTAAATTGTTACTATATAAAACATATATAATATTATATATAATACCTAATCATTTATATGTATCTAATCTAATATCTAATATTTAAACTCGTTAATATATTTGTGTAAAAACTCGTGTGACAATAAGATTTGAATATTTTTTTTTTATTTATTTGCAAAATACATGCATATTGTATTTTTTATTTTTATTTATTTATTTATTTTTTTTTATAAATATATTCTATAATATATATTTTTATATAATATAATTTTTTTTTAAACTTTTTAATATGTATTTTTATTTTTATTTATATATATAAATTAATTTATATATTCCAGAATATTGTATTTTTAGAGCATTTTATATTCGTATTTAGCTAATTGCTTCGACTAGCTGGTTAATCTCTCTGACTACTTTTGACGCATAAAATATGACAATGTAATAAACAATGATAGATAAAAAACGAAACAAAAGGAAATTTGTTTGGTTTGCAGCAAATGAAATGATTAATGAATTATGGCTAAAAGCCAGGCCAACAACTACTAATAATAACAGCAATTGGTCAAAGTCAAACACGCGTCGCGGCGTTAATGAAAATGGCAAAAAAAAAAAAAATAAATAAATAAATAACTAAAAAAATAAAAATAAATAAAACTCAGCGCATATATTCAAAGGCCATTAACAACAACAATAGCAAACAAGCGAACGTGCATGCAATATAAAAGCAGTAAACAAAATACAACAACAAAATAAATAAACAGAACAAAATAATAAAAACAAAAAGTAGTTAAAAATAAGAAGAATAGTAAAAACTGAGCGCAGTAAATGCAATTTTTTTACGTATTTACTAAAAAATAATGAAACCCCATACACAAAGAAATCCAAAATGAAGCTCAAGCGGATATAATAATTTGTGGAATATAAGATTTGTGGAGGGCATCATATAGATCTACGTTTATCAGTAGATAGGTATAGGTATATATAGTATAGTATATATATAGGTATATAGTATATAAGTAGATTATAGGAAAAGCATTTACTATATTTGTGTATATAAGACCTAGAGCTACGTTAACTATGCTTATCACATATTCAAATCTGATATCGCAATATAATATTAATAGCTATCATCTTCCCGATTTTCCCTAAAGCTTTTACTGACATTTTCAGATAGTTGACTTTATTAATATATAGCTAATGTTGATTTATTAAAGAACTCTCAGACATTGACATTATATGTGAGTTCCAGGTGAAAACCATTGTGCTGTATATAGTTGAGTTTTAATGTACAGGGATTCATTCGATTAACTCATCTGGCAGCCCTACAAGGTTGCCAATATTCGACGGACTCGTGTTTTTTCTTTTTTAAATCAATGAAAAAAACAATATTGTTGATGTTGTCTTTAATAATCATATTATTTGGTTCAAGTAGACTTGTTCACATCACTCTCTGAATATGACATCTCTCAAAGCGCCGCCTTGAGCCTCTACGGCGTATTGTGCCCGTCTCTGTCAAAAGGTATAGAGCTGCCAGATTGATCACTCGAATATGGAGAGCAATTTTGGAGTATACAATTTTCTATGAAACTGAATTCTAGTTTGCAGTCCTTCAGTTCAAATAGGGTAGAACTTTTCTGAGCCCATACAGATCAGCTTATGAACATCAATAAGAGCATTACAAATTACTTTAGTTAGTTAGTAACTTTACTCTAAACTCGCACTAAACTTATAGGAAAAATGAAAATGCAGGGGGGAGGGGGAATAAGAAGAGCTTCGTTAAATTTTCTAGTCGACGGCACGCGATATCATTAGAAGTAATCATAGAAGCTAATTGATATTAGCTAAAACTCCCGTCGCACACCCGTGCCTATTATATACTACACACATATATATATATATATATATACAGACACATACACACGTAAATTATAGACACAAAATCGTACCTGAAGTATTTTGTTTGTTTGTAAAATGTAGACGAGGTGAAATAGACTCATTAGACGCAAACAGATGGAAAAGTAAGCTATTAGAGACGATTTGTTCAACTGCCAGTGTTGATTAACGTCGAATATTTACACAGCAATTCTGTAGATTTTTAGTGCTCATGCAGATTTACTATACAAAACACCAGAAGATATCTTACAAAATATCTTAAACCTCTGTCTCTCTCTCGCTCTCTATCTCTATCTCTCTCTCTCTCTCGCACTATCTCTCTCTCTCTCTCTCTCTTTAAATAGATTAAATGTAGTACTATATGCATTTATGGTATAATTTAATTATTTATAATATAATTTAATATAATAATACAATTTAAATATATAGTCAATATGAATTATCTGTTATAAATAGAATATATATATATATACATACATGTATATATATATACAAATTATTATCTATTCTACATCTCTCTAAACATTCCAAGTTAACTTTTTCCTTTCTATCCCATTCACTTCGTCTAATTTGAGTATTCATAGAACATATTAATTATATAGCATAAATAATTTCATATTAATTTTAAGTAAATTATCTATTGTACGACTCCACTCACTATATATAAGCTTACTTTTGTCATTTAATTTTGCGAGATATCTAAAAAATAGTTTTCCCTTTAATCGCATCAATTCCACCCCCCTCCCAGCCCTAAATGTAACTTCTAAGCTTTGTTTACTTCACTGCACACTTTATCCGCCCCCCCCCTCCCCACCCCCCCACACTCACACACACACACAAACACACTTTAATAAAATAGTAATTTGGACAGTGTAAAACAAAAAGGCAGAAAAGAAGAAGAAGAAGTAAAAATAATAAAATTAATTTGCAATGCAAATTACTTTTAATAAATTTTTGAACATTTTTCCTTGTTCTTTATTTTTTTTTTTTTTTTCTAGACTCCCGAGCAACGGTTGCTGGAGCCAGGTGGGGGCGGTGGCTGTTGCTCACGTTTTGAGTTTGGGGGGAGGTAAATGCTGGGCTGTTAGGTGGGCGGGGCCAGCGGCAGTGACAGACGGCAACCAATGAAGCGGCGCAGCTTTATAAAGTGGCAAATGGCTGACGCGCTCGGCTGCTGCAGCTGGACAGCAAAGAGACAACCGATGACAGGGTGGATAATTTATGCGAGAAGGGGGCCAAATGACAGGGTGGTATGTATATATATATATGTGTGTGTGCGGTGGAGTAAGTGGGGCCCTGTCAAGGAGTTGCCGTTCGTGGCTGCCAGTTGGGGCTGCGCTTAATGAATCGTGGACAGGCATAAAATACAAAAAGAACAACATATATGCAGCAGTTGGTGGCGCTCAGAAAGGAAGAAAAAATAAATACTATAAGGATGAAAATCCGGAAAAAAAATCGTGGCATAGAGCATAGTTATTCCATTCGATTCCAATGAAAAATTTGCAGCAGTTCAAATGCAATAATTTATATGAATATATATATATATATATATATATATATATATATAAATATATATAAATATATATAAAATATATGTCTAAATTTGTATGAGCTGATGATTAAGAGTCCCTGATGTAGTCACGCCTATTTGAAGCTGTTCAAAGATTTTAAAGTTGAATTCAATCATTCTATTCCTAATACTCTGTTTTATTTCTTTAGTAATCCGTTAAATAGATTAAGCACAGAACTCTATATACAATAACTGTTAGATATATTCCTAAAAAACATATAAACATATATAACAAAAAATGTACACACATATTTAGTTAGTTCCTAACTAAAATCTTCTCTAACTGAACTTAAACCTTTTTCAAGAATCTTTCATTCTGTTATTTAAAAATCTCAAATTGCATAAAATAGCAGCGATTAGCCTCATATAACTCCACTTGGAAATATACACGTATTTATCTTCGTATACATCAATAAAATATACTAAAGTATTAAAAATATTTGAAATAGATTCGCAAATTCTGGCAATTGAAATGTGAATGCAAAAGCATGTTCAGCATGCTATGGAGTAAAAATGAAAATAAATAAAGCTCATAGTCATCATATCATGATAGTCATGACAGCTCCAGTAATAGGACAGACACCCGGACAGACAATCCGGAGAGACAGACAAACAGAAGGACAGATAGAACCCGCACGAAGTCAGGACCTGTCGCAATGCCTTCTGCATTGACATTCAGTCAAAAAAAAAAAACAAGTAAGAGTGCTCTGGGTGAGACTGCTCGACTAGGAGATACCCTGCAAAGAATTGATATTCCAAACATTCTGCACTTCTTTGTGAGAATTTGGTAAATAATTTCTCTTGAAGTGGGAGTATCTTAATGAAACTTTCAGAACGTGTTTCCAAAGCACTAGTCTCTAGTACTTACAATACGTTTTTTACAAATTGAGGGCGAAGTGGGCGTGGCATCCAGAGTCTATAATTTACAAACTCTTCGTATTCGTTATGTGTATACACACAGTAAATATGCAGGCTCCGGGTATATTAGTATTCAAATTATGCTTAAAAATCGAAAGCAATTTATCGATTATTGCCGTTAAAAAAGAAAGAGGATGAGTTATCGGAAAAATATGATAAGATTGTACTGCGTATGGTATTCACGAGTATGCATGCAAAATTTCAAGTCTCTAGTTCTTATATCTTCTGAGATCTCGGCGTTAATACGACAAACGAACGAAAATTGAAGGAATTATGAATGAATATATGCATATGACAGGGGAATACCCTGTAAATCATAGCACATGTTGCTAATCACCTCTACTTAAGTGAGCTGAAGACCTTCCCGAATGAACCCAATGGGTATTCTAATGCATTAGAAAATAATATAGACATATCTCTTGCATCATCTTTGTTACCTCTATAACCAGTTCAGCTATATATTTATTTTTATATTTATATTTTGCACAAAAATACTCAGCATGGCATGCTGTCCCCATTACCTAACATTTTACAGGGTATGCATGTATGCATATAGAAAAAAAAAAAAACACGCTACTTTTTGTTTTTTTTTTCACTTTTTTTGCCCTAGCACACAGAGCTTACTTTAACTGTTTTTCTCTTTTTTTTTGTGCAATTTTTATAGATGGACAAACAGACATATATATTTACAAATATATATATGTATAACATATATATAGTTGGCAGATTTTCTTTCATTTTGTTGTGTAATAGAATCCGTCCATTGTGAAACTTTAACGAGAATGCTCAGCATGATGAAATTTCAGCTAGATATAGGTAGAGCCGCAGGACAATTTAGCATGGCTTGCGCAACTTTTTGTTGTCTTTCGTTTTTTATTAGCATGAGGATTGTTGTTGTTGTTGTGGTTGTTGCTGTTGTTTTGGTAGCCAACGTAAATTGACGTGTTTGCATTTTAGCCTCGAAATAAAAGTTTTCGATATTTATATTTCGATATGTATTTGTAATTTAGGTTTCATTGATAGTCCAAACTCCGTCCCTTCCGCTCCTTCCTCCTGCTCCACAGCTCTCTACACCGTTGTTTGTTTTGGACTCGCTCTGACAATTTGTTGATTTTTGCGTGGCACGTGTTTGTCTCTTTCTCTATTTTTTGATTTGTTGTGTTATTTTTTACGGCTTATTTCGCACACATCAGAGACGAAGAAGCGATAATATGAAATCGTTTGGGCAGGTCTCGA
Organism: Drosophila mayaguana; assembly: GCA_037075325.1. Taxonomy (NCBI): domain Eukaryota; kingdom Metazoa; phylum Arthropoda; class Insecta; order Diptera; family Drosophilidae; genus Drosophila; species Drosophila mayaguana. The sequence goes on along the minus strand of JBAMCG010000121.1, from coordinate 2,908,820 downwards.
ATTTGTTTTATTTAAGGAAACACAAATAAAAGGAACAAAATTGGTACTTGGCCACGCCCCATTAGCAAATATGGTGCATGCAAACGCACGTATATATGTATTTATATATCCGACTTGTTGGCTTTGAATTTATTTTCATATTTGTTGAGGCATTGAATACACAATTTAAAGCATTTTCAATTTCAATTGCATTTCGGAATTTTAAATGCCCTCAACTTGGGAGCAGGCAAAATAAATGCCAGCAATTGAAATTGTATATGATTACATAAGAGAAATATTGTAAGATTTCAAATGAAATACAAATTCAATTCAATTTTCCAAGGAATTGCAATTGCATCAGTGCTGAACACAAAATTAAGTATACGCACGGTTAGCCCAAGTAAGAAGGATAAATAGAAGAGTGAGTAGAAGACAGTCTATATATAATATATGATGAATTATAAAAGGGAAGATTGAGTAGAAGACTTATATACAGTCTATATATAATATAAATGAATTATAAAATATAAGAGTGAGTAGAAGACAGTCTATATATAATATATTATGAATTATAAAATATAAGAGTTAGTAGAAGACAGTCTATATATAATATATTATGAATTATAAAAGGGAGGAGTGAGTAGAAGACAGTCTATATATAATATATGATGAATTATAAAAGGGAAGATTGAGTAGAAGACAGTCTATATATAATATATTATGAATTATAAAATATAAGAGTGAGTAGAAGACAGTCTATATATAATATAAATGAATTATAAAAGGGAAGATTGAGTAGAAGACAGTCTATATATAATATATTATGAATTATAAAAAGGAGGAGTGAGTAGAAGACTTATATACAGTCTATATATAATATATTATGAATTATAAAAGGGAGGAGTGAGTAGAAGACAGTCTATATATAATATATTATGAATTATAAAATATAAGAGTGAGTAGAAGACAGTCTATATATAATATATTATGAATTATAAAAGGGAGGAGTGAGTAGAAGACAGTCTATATATAATATATTATGAATTATAAAAGGGAAGATTGAGTAGAAGACTTATATACAGTCTATATATAATATAAATGAATTATAAAATAGAAGACAAGGTCGCTCATATACGACGGACCCGTGTTTTTTCTTTTTGAAATCAATAATCATATTATTTGGTTCAAGTAGACTTGTTGACATCACTCTTTGAATATGATATCTCTCAAATGGCCGCCTTGAGCCTCTACGGCGTATAGTGCCCGTCTCTGTCAAAAGGTATAGAGCTGCCAGATTGATCACTCGAAAATGGAGAAGCCTGTATATAATCTATGTATATTAATTATTTATAAGTAACGTCTTCAATACTAAATATAAGACTGAGTTTATGAGTTACATATTTTATAACTGAGTTTGCATTTATAGTCTATATCTAATCTATATTAAAGTTTAATTTCCCACAAAATAAGTCTTAAACTTTTCAATCAACTCTCAAATGTCACTAAATTCATTAACCACTCTACCTCTTTTCTGTCTCTCTCCATCTCTGTCCTCCCCCTCTCTCTCTCGTGTGGCTTCTTTGTTGCCATTTAATTGTCCGGTTTGTTGTCGACCCTGGCTTTTGTGTCTTCCATTCGCTGAAATCAAACTTTTTCCTTCCGTATGCATTTCACTTTTTTTCGCACTTTAGTTTTTCATTTGCAGCATTTTCACTATTTTGTTTTTCTGTTGATTCCATTTGAAAACGAACACACATGCATATATGCAGCACTCTGTGTTTTGACTGCTGTTGTTGTTGTTGTTTTTATTGTGGTTTGCATTTCCGTTGCGCTTATCATGCAATGGCAGCGGCTGCCGCTTTTCACATTCACCAGAATGTGATATGAGCAGCACGAAAGGTTGGCTGGAGAGCAGGCGCTAGTAGCTGGGATTACAGATGTACAAGAGCGCAAAAAGAGCCACACTAAGAAGCAGCAACAACAACAACAGCAAAAGCAAAGAGTAAAACTATGGCAAACGTGCGACACACAAAGCGTCAAATGCCGCGCGGCCGCCATTGCGGCTTTACAGCTGACGCTGCGCAGCAGCAGCGCGGTAGCAGCAAGCTGAGAGCCCACACTGAAGAGAGTCTTATTTCGAAAGTGTGAGTGGGACAGACAGAGGCTGGACAAGCAGACAGCAGAGAGTGCATAAAAACATTGATGCGTTACACGAGCGAGCGAGTGCGTAAATGCGACAAGTATGTATACCCTGTAGGCATTTAATTATGTAAAGGATATTTGTTATATATATAGGGTATTTGTCTTCCTTTATATATATCTAAATGGAAAACGTTCAGTAATCAAAATTTAATTTTTATTATTCATTATAATATATATATGTGTATAATATATTATACAATATATACATATATCATATATACTCTATTATACAATATATAAAATATATATAAAGTATTTAATTACCGCTCCTCATCTCAAATAATAATATTAGCACTTTCCTTCACGTTCATATTTATATTCTACACAGAGGGTATTTTCTAGTCTATTCAACCTCAGCTCAAGCGCGTCTGCTTTATATTTTCTTCTTATTGCTTTTGTTGCGATTACTCCCGTTGATTATGTTGTTGCTCAGCCAAAGCAATACGCAAAACAAGCAGCCAACAGGCTGGCGGAGAGTAGGAGAGTAGCTGTAGTAGACTTCGTCCCTCTCTCCGCTCTCCGCTCTCTACTCTCCACTCCCTCTGCGCTCTGCGCTCCATCTCTGTCATCTAGCGGTCGTTCATCTAACAACCTAAATAAGTTTTGCTGCCTCTGCTGCTACTCCTCATTTTCTACGTTTTTTATTTCCATGGTAATGGAGTGCCAGAACCATATGCCTAGCAACATGGACGACCGACTGACTGACTGAAATTTGAAAAGGCCTAGTCCGCCGTAAAGACAGACATGACGGCGACAACAACAAATATAAGGCAAAACTGCGTTGACAGCTCAGCTGCTGACATACGCAGTGTGTGCGTGTGTCTATAAAGGGAGAGAGAGGGCGGGTGGGCGAGGATGCGGTGTTTTGGCAGTGATGTAACTGACGTGCGCAACATACAATTCCGGCTCATAAAGAACTCCAGCTGATTGCAACGTTGCAGCGCGAAGTGCCAAAAGCCAAAAGGGAGCAGATGCTTTGGTAATGGAATTTTTATTCGCAGACATTTTTGTACGTATATCAAGTGTGAGAGAAACTTTAAAAAATAATTAAATATGTGCAGAGTCAATAAAAACTAGCTGGAAAATGGCCAAACTTAAGGTTAAATTGTGAAATAGCTAACTCTGCTGCAGGTGTAGATATACTGCGAGCAAGAGTTCACACATACACACACGCACACATAGACGAACACTCTCCATTTCTCTTTCGAAATTCCATTTCGCTTTCCGAATCGCATCCATTGGCCAGTTGCTAAAACAGACACTGCGTCACTATTGACTTCGTTTCGAAACCAAATTCGACGACCTCGAAAACAAAAAGAAGCATAAGAAAAGAGCAACAACAATGCCGTTACAGGCAGGCAGCGCTGCGTCAATATTGCACGCACTCTTACGCTCTCCCTCTCGACCTCTGACTCTCTTGCAAAATGTAAGCAGCGTAGTGGCAGCGACGTCAACGTCACCGTCAGCATGCAGCGTAAATTGTCAGGGAAAATAAATAATTGAAATGAAATAAATTTCTATTTTCTGCCAATTCTGAGAAAACGCCTCGAGTGGGAAAATTACTGCAACTCGCCGTGCGGTAATTGTAGCTTTTGCTCGCGCGTTTGTTTATATTTTCATTCCGTTCATTTTATTTTTATTTTTAATTATGTATATATATATATATATATATATATATATATATATATATATTTTTTTTTTAGCTGCGTATTTAAAGCTGTGCAAATTGTTACGCCTTGCCTTTGCGAGCAATTTCTTTTCATTTCGTTTCGTTTGTCACCTGCATAACATTTCACGGAAATAATTAACAGCATATTTCGTGCGGTTCGTTGACATATTTTTCCCTCACATACACGAGCGCACACACACACATATATGCACACATGCACACAGACACACATGCACACACACATACATTTTATTTGCCTGTTAATTGCTCTCAGTTCATGGCAGGCAAAAAAAAATAATTAAATCAACACAAGGAAAATAAATTTCACATGAATCACTCAGATTAGCATTTCAATATTTGCGTGTGCGATGAACTGTGCAGCTAATTTCGTCAGGGTCAAAGGTCAAATAATCATAAATTGCATGAATAAAGTAGTAAAGCTTTAGAAGCTTTAAATATCTTTGCCAGAACTCTCTTTTCAAACTATCCTTCTCTTTTCAAACTGTCCTCCTTCTCTTTTCAAACTGTCCTACTTCTCTCTTATTCTATTTATAGATTGCAAGCATTTCTAGTGCTCCACTTCAACTCTCTTTTCAGTCTGTGATCTATGTGTTATCGCTCTCTTAATGCTTGCTCTCTTTTACTCCAAAGATGTAAGGCAACATATTAACTGTAAAGTACATATTAAATTTCACTTTTATGTCGTTTGTGCAAAATCATTGAAAACAATTTGTACGTTTTTCATCTCGAAAAACACCATTATTAATAAATATTTATTTTTTTTTTAAGCAGTTTTCTTGCTTTTGTTATTATTTCTATTTTCTGTTTTGCTTTTATTGCTGCAATTCGTCGAAGTTACGTGACCGCAAATAAATATATACACATTCACACACACACAAACATAAATTGCAGCACGCAAAAGAAGCAGACAAATACTCCACATATTTGTGGTGGAGAGAGCGAAAGCGAGAGGGAGAGAGGGAGTGAGCTGTAGGTGGAGGTGGACTTTTGGGTGTTTGGGGGAACAAACTCATATTTCAACTATAATCTTATCAGCTTTTCGATGTTGAATTATAACCCAAAGCACAGCCAACTAGAATGAGAGAGATACAGTGCAAAAGGCATGGCCAAAACATGCAAAACAATTTATATAACAAGCCAAACAACATAAAAGACATGCGAGTGAGCGAGAGAGCTTAACAGGGAGAGGGCGTGAGTGTGCATGGCATTTGCATCATTAATCCTTTTTAGCTCTTATGTGTGCTCGTGTTCGTCCTTTAGTCTCTGATTTCTTTATTTTACGCTGTGTCAAATTTCTATATATACATTTTTGTAAGGGGCGAATATTTTTCCACAAAGTTTCTTTTATTGTCTTCGTACTGCTTAAGACAAGTGGGGCTTGAGGAGGCCCGACAAAGGCACAACAAGAGATGCTAGGGGTAGGTTCTGGAGAAGGCACCACAAACTGAACGTCGCAATGCGTGTGCAAACGGACGTTTGTTGCTGCCAACTCCAACACTTTATGGTCTAGCAATGGGCATATTAGATAGATAACATAGAGCTGTATAGGTAAAGGCAAATGTCAAAGATCTCAGTTTAGTATACGAGATACATAAATATTAAGTAAATCTTAATATTCGCTTCAGAGTGTATTCAAAATTCATTTAACACCGAAACCCTATTGCTCAAGATTTAGTGCTTATTTCACCTACGATTTTCTTGAATTAAAAAAAAAAAAACCTGTTTCTATGTTCCTGTTCCTGAACACATGTGTATATATTATAGAAAATTCAGGAATTTATTTTTTTGATATATAGTGTTTGTAATTATCTTGAAATTAAAGTGCTAATCAAGAGCTATAAAATTTACCATTTTTTTTAAATTAAAAGGTACACTTTTCTGGAAAAACATCCATATATGAAATCTTGTAATCCTGGTTCATCAATCCAATCTACAATATTTATGATATATCTGATATATATTCCAGAATATCCTGCTTCTTATAGCCTTAATACTATATTCCAGAATCGTTCCACTCGTTCTTCTAGCTATGCAGCTTCGAAAATCTATTATTTTCAAACTGTACATTAAGTGTTAATTTATTTAAAATTATTTTAAAATTTGTATTATTTTTTTACAATTTTTTTTAACATACTTTTATCGTCTTATTTAAAATGCATATTAAGTTAACCTGGTTTACCATTTCATATAATTTTATATATTCTTAATTGACTTAATTGACGTGCTATAATATTTAATATTTGTTGTTTTTTTTTTTTTTTTTTGCCCAGGGTATTTAATCACAGCGTTCACTTTTCCATATTATAAATACCTCTTAGCATTTTCCTGTCACTTTTGCCCACTCTCTAACGCTCTAACAACTTCCCTCTCTGCCTCTCCCTCTCTGTTGCAGCTAGTTGTTGCTCCCTTGCCGCATTTGAAAATAAATTTGCATGCAGCTGCGACGACGGCGACGACGACGGCGATGGCGACGGCAAAGCCAACAATTGTTGCGGCAATGTCCTGTGCCAGCTAGCTCTCTGCACTGCCTGCGGGCAGAGGCGGAGTGCGCCCCGTCTATGGCCACGCCTCGTTTGAAGCGCCTTCTTTGCCGCTTGCGCTGCTATCCCCATTCGCCAGTTGCTTCAAAATTTACGACCAAAAGCATTTTCAAGAGTTTTATGCGCGTTGAGTGGCAGCAGCAGCAGTGGCAGGGCTAAAGGGGGCGGGCTGGGGGCGTGCAGCAGCAGGACTAAAATTTAAGTTGGCCAAAAAAAAAAAACTCATACAGAGGCAGAGCGAGTGATAGAGACAGAGAGAGAGAGAAAGAGCGAGAAGGGAAGAGAAAGACAGAGAGAGAGAGAGAGAGAGAGAGAGAGAGAGAGAGAGAGAGAGAGAGAGCATAGATGTGGCCTTTGGTTATTTGCCTGGTTTAGGCCCAAAAACTCATCGCGTTTCATGAGTTTTCCTTCTGCTGCTTCTTTCTCTTTTCTGTTTGTGTGTGTGTTTGTGTGGGTGCATCCCACTAACCAAAAATGCTTTATGCCTCTTGCCCACTGACTGTTTCATTTCATTTCGTTTTGGTTTTTCTCGTTTTACTATTCTATTCTATATATTCTATATATAGGCTTTGTAACCAAGTTTTGGGTATGCCCGAAGATCATCTGCCTTGAATGGTTTAGACTCTGAGACTTTAAGAGCTGCAGTTAAACTATTTGGCTGTGGTATATGGAAGTCAGATTTATACATATTGTCAGGTATTATATATATACATTTATTTATATATATATCTATATTGAATTTCTATTAATTTCATATATTTAATTATATTTATTGTTAGTTATATTGAATTTTTATTATTTGATATTATAATATATTTTATTAAAATTTTATTGGACTTTATTATTTAACGGTTCTTCAACTGTTCAACGAAGAATTGACTTATATTGAGGTATATTTAAGTCCGATCTATACCTTTATATAATTATTATTTATATATTTTTTTTTTTACTAGATTTACATTTTGATATTGACTGGAATTTGTAGTTAATTTCATTAGGCAAATCGTTTGCTGCTCAAAACAGACTTTTAGCAGGAGTTCAAGAATTTGGTTGGGGCATACATATCTTGTATAATATGTTTCTGTAACTAATTTCTATTCAACAACTTATGAACTGTCTAAAATAGACAAGTTTTGTCTTAGAAATTTCTAAGTCGTATCAAAAGATATATTATCAGAGTAGACATGTATATCATATTATAAGATGGATATCTAAGTTTATTTTATCTATTATTAATTGATTAAATTGATGTACTATAATATTTAATATTTGATGTTTTTTTTTTTTCTAAGGCTATTCCATATTGAGATATTCTTACACTATATAACTTTTGTTTAATACCTAAATTATAGGAAATATTATTATATATATATTAGCAAATAGTTTAAAATGGCTATATGATAACTATATATTTTCCGACATCTGAAATCTTTGATATTCCCACATGGCAAGAGTATTCTATGAGAACTCTATCTGATTTACAAAATTCACTTTATATTATAAGAAATTCAACCCATAATTTAAAACTGATAATTTCCCATTTTATGCAGCTTGATAACATTATATTTCTCTGTTAATGATACCCAAATTAATATTCATTATATTATAAATTTATATATTTTTTAAACATTCTTGATTAATGTTTAATGTTTAATGAATGCCTGAACAATGCAAAATCTAAAGATCTCTGCTTAGTTAATCCTTAATCCTCATATACGCCAGCATATCTATTAGTCCCTCATACCTTATTGTAAAACTTTAAATATCCTTTTTTTTATTATTTGCTGCATTTCGCTAGTCGCTCGTCACTCGCCCGTCAGGAAGTACAAAATTTTCCGGTTTTACTGTGCGCTCGTGCTGCCAGGAAATCGCTCCTAGTTTTCTAGAAATGCTTAAGAGCAAGGGAGCGCAAGAGTGAGGAGGAGAGGCAGAGAAAGAGAGAGAGAGAGGGAGGGAAAAAGAGGTGAAAAGTGGCAAAAAGAGTTGGCTGTTTGGCTGAGGGATTCGCGTCTGCTAACATGAAATGAAAGCGCATCCCCCCTTTGCCCAACCATTCCCCCAACCCCACCTCCTTTACAGCCCCTGTCGTCCTTCGGCTGCTGCGGCAATTGGGTTGATGGGCGCGTAATTTCAGTTGCTGTGCGAACCAAATGGAAAATGGGAGCATTTATTGAACTTTTCGCTAAAAAGATATTTTCGGATGCAACTGAATTGGGTTAAAAACGTCAGAGCTGCGCAGAGCCGAAGCAGGGGAGGGCGGAAGGCGTGACTATCAAAATGTAGGCCGTTTATTTGGCTCGATGAAAAAGTTGAAGTTGAGCTGGACTACTTCAAACTGTGACGGCAACTGTTATGAACTGCAGCCGGCTGGGGCAGTTATTAAAATATGTAAGCGCTGCCAGGCACAGTACAAGGCACTTTGCAAGGTGGCTGTAAAAGTAACAATATGTATTGTAATTGAGCAATAACTATTGGCTGGCAGATAACCGAAGTGATGCAATTTCAATTGAATTGAGAGACTCATAGACTAGATATATCTAGGAACTACAAGATGGAGAAAGGAAAGCGTCACAATTTCATTCTGTTAAGATTAATTGATAGATCATATCTTATATAGACGTAGTTCATTTTAGAAGGACTTAAAAGTCCCTAATTCAACTTCAGCATCATTTTTCATATTCAAATTTATTTAGCCCTCTTTTGATTTAGCAGTAACTTAAATTAAATTTTTGCTCTTTAATCAAGCATTACTTTATTTACATATGATATATTTATAGTACCGAATCAATATAATAAAAGAATATATTTTATTATATTATTTTAGATATTATGATATATTAAATATATATATCACTTAAAATTCTTCATTATAGACTGATGCTCTTGAAAATGATAAAACTAAAAGGAGTTCAGGGCACTCACTATGGATTTATCTCTTAACCGCCTACCACAGCACTACTAATTACCTCATGCTTCTGATTATCTTTATGTCCATATCCATATCTCATCAATTTCTTATTAGTTTATTAGTTATTAATTAGCTAAAAAATTACATAATTATATATTTAGTGTAATATCAATTCATTGTTGTTATTCAAAACTTTAACTACTGTAATTTGTTCTTTTTTTTATAATTTTTGATAGAATCTAGCCGTCATTTCTTTCCATTTTATCACCCTATTCATCATTCCCATTTGATAAACTTCCTTTTGCCATTATGCTTTCATCATATTTCTGTGCTTATCCCCCGTAAAGTACTTAACAGCTTCCCTCATTAACTCAAGTTCATTTTCCTCATTTTCCATTCTCTGCCGCCGACACACAAATTTTAGGCAAATTAAATGAAGAAACAAAGCAAAACAAAACCAAACAAAATATACAATTTATATATATATTCACGTATTTCATTAAAGCAAAGGCAAATGAATGAGAGAAAGAGATAGAGAAAAAAAAATGTGCAAATTGCAGAAATTCCTTCTTTTTTTTTTAAGTATATAAAAAATTTGAAGTAGCATTGCGAGAGTGCTCCAAAGTAGAGTGAAACGAGGAACGTTGCAGTCGGACACTACCGACTACAGAATACTCATTAACGACCCAAAGGCTGCGAAATGCAGCGGAAATATCGGGAGATTATAAATTAGGGACGAGTATTTGCTCAAAATTCCATTTCCTCAATAGGTGAAACGCGAACATTGCAACAATATACCCAATTCATTTCTCTGAATGAGCATAAAAATATCTATTTTTTGCACACACTAAAAACGTAAAAAAGAAGATAACAAAATAATAAAAAAAAAAAAAAAAAAATTATTTATATATATATATATATATATAAAATGAAAAACAGAAGAAAATATTTATATCTGTGCATTATTTCATAATGAGCACTGAACGAACACAAAGCTACGTGCCAAGGTGTGTCTGTATCTGTGTGTGTCTGTGGGCGTGGCTATGTGGCATATGCTCCGCTTGGCATTTGAAAATGCGTTTCGCTTTTTCACTTTGTGTTTCAAGCAAATTGCTCATACGCCACGTTGCTCGCCGCAAAATGCGGAGGGCGCGCCAAAAAGGACGATTCCTGCAGAGAATCAGAACTAAGCACCGTTAGACGGGCGTCTTTGTGTGTGTTTGTGTGTGGCTGTGCTTGTGCGCTGCTGTGCGGCGCTTATAGGCAACGCTCATAATTATGATTATATGAGCTGCTGTGATTACTACATATGGGTTACGACGACGGTGCTTGATGAGGGTTTTCCCTGCAATTTGGCCCGTGGCATTGACTAACTGACTTTGATCAGCGGGTGTGTGAGTGCGTTGGTATGTCTTCAAGTGTGTGTGTGTGTGTGTGTGTGAGCTTGGCTTAATAGCTGCTTAATTGTTGTTTGGCATTTAACGCATTTACCCAAATTTCCTTTGATTCAGCCGCGTTCCTACTGCATTTTAGGCACGCACTAAAATCATAAATGCATTTAGAAGCAATAAGTAATTAATCTTTGAATATATTAGACATCTGAGAACGACATCTATGAATTCCAACTCTTGTGCAAGGCATGAAAAATAAGATCAAATATTTCAATATCTAATAAGAATCTGAATTAAATTTTGGTTAAAAATTTAGATGCCCCCGCCAAGTCTTTGTGTTTTATAGTAAACACAAAATTTTAATGTGAAAAGAAAAGAAAAAACTCTGAACTCTGAATCGATCAAATAAAGTAACAAATATACGCTATATATAATTACAAAAATAAGTAAATAAATAAATAAAAAAATAAATATATATAAATAAATAATAAATAAAAAAAAAATAAATAAAAAATAATAATAATAAATAAAAAAAATAATAATAAATAAAAAAAATAATAATAAATAAAAATAAAAATAAAAATAAAGAATACAAATTATCTAATCAATTTAAACTTGTTATCAAATAAAAATGATTATGCATATATTAAAAAATAAAATAAAGATGATTATGCACATGCATATATATTATAAAACAAAAATAAAATCTGATAACCAGATTGAACTCAATGTCCAAACGGATATATTACGTATACGCCGTGAAAATTATGCAGATATCAAACAGATTTCGAATGTGTGTCGAAATGTTAATTATGCCTTTTAGATGATATAAAAATCCGTATGCATATTTTATTTATTGTCAATTAGTACAGCTGACAATTAATGAATGATCATATAGTATATTTTATATAAATATGCATTTACATACATACATGTAAATAGGTTCGTATATTTATATATAGAAATAAGGCTAAGCTCAAATGAATACTAATAGAATATGTATGATCAAACATATTTATTTAATTTTTTCGTACACATTAAAGCTATCTATTTTTTACACATTTTTTTTTCCATTTTTTATTGAATGTTGTTTATTATTTTATTAATTAATTTTATTTTTTATTTATTATTATTATTTTTTATTTTATTATTAATTTTATTTTAAAATTAATTTTATTGATTCATTTTTATAAATTAATTTTATGAAATATTTTTTTCATAAATTTTTTTCTTTTTCTTTTATTAATTTTTTTTTTTTAATTTTGATGAATTTATTTCTTGTTTTAATCATTTCATTTCTACATAAATCACTTCTATATATATTATTCATTTTATTTTTACTTTAATTAGTTTATTTTATTCATTTTAAAAAATATTTGTATGTTATATTTTATTTATATATTTCGAAATATTTTGTTTATGTATATACAATCGTGCCATGTACCATATATAGCTAAAATTTTTAAATAAAATTGTATTTTTTTTAAATATTTTTGAGATATATAAATATTTTATTGTGTATTAAAAATATTTATATATATTTTTATATATTATTCAATAATTTTGTAGAAAATCAGCACATTTTATTTCTTGACATATTTTTTTATATACATTTTTTTAAGACTCTCATAATTATTTTTATTATTGTTTTCATTCATACATTGGCTGGGTTAAGCCAATTTGACCACTATATAATACAGTTATAAGTTCTACACCTGACTAATCGATATAATGAGTTATGGACTTCGTCGTGCAACAATTTGCGTAGTTGAACACTTTAATCGCATTACGCTGCTTGCGGCTCCCCCCCCAAAACAAATAGATGACAGCGAAGCAAAGCTGCAAAATCTCGACTTACAAGTTTCCTAATTACTTGCCACTCCATTTTCCCCGCCATCTGCCCTTTGGCCCTAAATATTTCCTTTCATTTTCTTGGCCCGTAATGCAAAGCTCAAAAATTCATCAAGCAAACAAAACGTTAACAAGAGCCATGGACTTGCGACTTTATGTTTGGCCCCAAACGAAGCTAAAGAGAAAAATCAAAAGACCAAAAATAGGAGGGGAGAAAAGAAAGAAAAACAACCAAAACACTAAGAAACAAGGTATTACACAAAACTGCAGAAAGTCTGATAAACAAATCGACAAAGAGTTTGACAACAAGTTTTTGCAGAGAGTTTTCTTTTAATTTTGTTGTTTGTAATTCCCAGGTTTTTTTTTTTTTTTTGTGTTATTGACGCTCTTTGTATCTGCCTCCTTCTGTCCATCCATCTATCTGTCTGTCTGTCTGTCCACATGTTCTCTACTTTACTTTTTTCCAACTGGCTTGCCTTTTGTGCTAATTCCTTAGCCCCAGCCACGTGATGCACTTCGTCTAAGCAATTTGTATCTGAATCTACATCAACTCCACACACTCCACCTGTATCTATATCTGTATCTCTATCTGTATCTGTATCTGTATCTATTTCTGTTTCTGTACCTGTATCAAAGCGCCCTTCCAGCCCAGTTGGCGACATTTGAACTAGTAGAGCTATATGTCAACCTGTTTTCAAACTGACACCGCACCAAAACCGAACTCAACTAAACTTAACTGAAACTGAACTCAACTGAAGCGGAGCGTAGCAACCCAGTAATGTGCTGTTGCCCTCTACTCTACTCTGCTCTGCTCAAACCCACCTCTCTATCTCCATACCTCGCCCCACCCTTAGCTGTCTCTCTCCCTCTTCGGCCATGCTTTTTACTTGCGTTTTGCTTCAACTCTTATGTGGCCCACCTGTATCTAAAAATAAAAAGCGCGGCCAGTCCACAATGTACAGTGGGCTCGAAAACAAATAATATGAGCAAATACATTTTCAATATATGTATTTTCTGTAATATATCATATACATATGCTATAATTTTATATATTATATTTCTTTTTATGAAGTTATCCGTAATATTTATAATTTATTATCAATATATTTTATTTCTATATTTAAATCCGCAATATTTCTTATTATATTATATATTGAATATAAGTATATTGAAGAGATTACTTCAATTCTTTTTCGTCCCTTCTCTTCTATTCCATTTCCATTTTAACTCCTTCTTTACTCTAAATATATTTTCCAATGCTCTCTCTCTGTCCTTCTCCTTTGCCGCTTTTCTAATTTATGCTTTTCTCTTTCCCTATATTTTCTCAACTATTTTATTATAATCTTTATTTTATTTTCCTCTTGACTTTCATCCTCACATATTTTCTCTTCCTTCCTCTCCTTACATTTTCTCCTGCGTTCTCTTGATTCTCATCCTCACATATTTTAGCTTCCTTCCTCTCCCTACATATTCTCCTGCCTTCTTTTTATTTGTTTTTTGTCTTATTTTACTGCTTTACTTCCATTCTCTTCTCTACTCTTACCATTTCTCTCTTCTTTATTTGCTCCCAGCCTATTCATGTCCCATTTCGTTTTCTTCTTTTGCCCATGTTTTCTATTCTTTTGACTTTTTTTTCTATCATTTGCCCATATTGTTTTCTTTTACTTTTCATTCCACAATTTCATTACTTTTGCCCACTGTGCATCAATCTATAAAGCTTGCTGTTCTCAGCGTCTATGCTCACCTTCAATTCGACTCAATTACTTGGGAAAATGCAAGGCCCGGCAGCTGCTCCTCATTTTGCTGCCTCTACATATTCCTACCTCTCACTCTCTTTCTCGCTGCCCCTCACTCTCTCGAGATCTTTCTCCCCCCATCTCTTTCGCACTCAGAGTTTGTGTCTATGCCACAGGGCAAAAACTCTCTAAAAACTTTGGTACGACGTCTTTGGCTGTTGGGCTTTTGCAAGTTTCTCGTTTCTCGTTTCATGTTTTGTTGTAATTGACATTTCAATTGATTTAAGTTGACATTAAACGGCACACATTAAATGCAGCTGTAAAACTCTGTATACAACTTTTCACAGTTTTTCATCGAGCTTTCCACAATTTTTTGTTCCCAATTGATTTAGCTATTATTTTCGATAAAGTTTCATTACAGACAAAGTGTTATGGGATTTATGTTCAAGGTGAGTTAAATTTCGTTAAATTTGTCGAGTGTTTTATGAAGCTAAAAATAAATGTATATCACAGATATATTATATATATATCGCAGGTCGAGTTGTCAACAATGTTAACTACATTTTATCACGCAACATTGGAATTTGTGTTACTTGCGGTAAATAAACAAAACTGTTTGCAGTTATCTGCAGTTCATATATCACTTAACAACGACAGCTCTCATATTACTAAAGTTTTGGGGCAGGTCTACAATATAAATAGACATTTTAATGTATATATATATATATATATATATATATATATATATATATAGATATAAGTGCATCTCCACTTTCATTTGATTGGAATTTCGATAAACTGTTACGAACTTTTTATTTTTACATGTTCTTTATTTTAATTGAATGAACTTCTATTCAAGACAATAAAAAAATGTCTTTGCTTGATACGCTTAAGTTGGAGTTATAAACGGTTATCATTATTCATTCATGTATCTGAAATTCTGTGTCAACCTACAACAAAAACTTTGGGACGGGCCAGCTTACCTATATCCAAAAATTTGATAACAAAATCTTTAAATGAATGCCAAAGCAATAAGCCCAGATAAAATTAGTTTTTGGGCATTATCATACAACTAGAATGCCATTGTAATGTGTATAAAAATATTGAAATTTCTTTAGAATTAATACAGTAGTAACTCTTTAAATAAAAAATAAATATAAAAATTTTTTTATATAAATAAATAGTAAATATAAATAAATAGTAAATATAATAAAATAAAAAAATAAATAAAATTTAAGGAATATAAAATATAATTAAATAAAATAAAGTTTAAAGAAAATACACAAAATTTGTATATAAAAAAAAATAAAAAATTTGTATATAAAAAAAATAAAAAATTTGTATATAAAAAAAAATAAAAAATTTGTATATAAAAAAATAAAAAAATTGTGTAAAAAAAATTCAATTTACATTAAAAAAAATACAATTTACATAAAAAATACTATTAAAAATATAATATAAAAAACAATACAATTTACATAAAAAAAAAGTTTAAATAACATTCAAATAAAAGTAGATTTCAATTAAATTTAATTTTTTTTAAATGTTAAAAAATAAATAGAAATAAATAAAAACAAATATAATTAAAAAAAAAATAGAAATTAAAAACAAAAGAATACATTTCCATATATATTCTTAACTTACGCCTATCTAAGCACCTGAGGAACTCAAAACATTTCAGCATTTAGAACATGTTTCACGAATACAGTAAAATAAACTTCAGCTATTTAGCATTTAAATAGCTGTGTTTCTAGCTACTTATTTAGCGTTTATCAGCTGCCGTAGTAAATGGAGCCCATAACGAATTTAATCTAAGTCACATTAAATGGCTTTAATGGCTGCAACCAAATTAATTGAACAATTTTTAACTTTTCCAATTAAATCGAATATGGTTAAGCAAAATGAAATTTCAAATCCAAAAAAAAAGTAAATAAATAAAGCATTTGCTCTTGATTAAGGAAATAAATTGCAAACATCGTTTGCCAGCTCAAATGTCATAACAATTAAATGCAATTGTTTGTAAATTATATTTGTAAATCCATTAATGGAGGCCAATGGCAGAGACTACGAGAGGAGCAGGGGGGGGGGGGGGGCGTAGCAAACAGATAGCAACACTTTGTGATGTGACATTCAAAAACTAATTAAATTAAGAAAATCCTAAAGAAAGAGTGGGCAACGCTTTGATACACTTACTTTTTAATAAACTAATGGAATAATAAGTTAATCTATGTGTATATAATAAAAAAGAATGGCAAAATATTACCAATTAAAAATAAACAAAATCATATATTTCTTAATAATATATAAATAGGAACTATTAGCAAATAAAATAAAATATTACAAAAATAAATAAAAAAAAAAAAGGTTTCAATATGAAAACAAAATGATTTGAATTAATATTATTTTTAAAATAAATCATGAATATACAAAAGTTAATCTATGTTTAAAAAATAATAATAATAAAAAACTAAAAAAAAATGACAAAATATTATTAATTAAAAAATAAACTAAATTATTATATTTTTTGATAAAAAATAAAAAGGAATTAGAAAAAAAAAACCATAAAAAAATATAAAGAAAACAAAAAATATGAAAACAAAATTATGAATTCAATAATAAATAATTACAAATATAATATACATAAAAGTTTCGGTAAATAAAAAAATACTAATATCTATTCATTTTGAGCATTGTTTATTTTGAACTGTTTTCTGTTTTGCCTTTTATTAAAAATCGAAATTATACACATAACTCAATAGAATATTCTTCAAATGTACTACAATTTATACTCTCGACACTTTTTGGACTCGGAGCAATTTATTAGCAGTATATTATATATGTCATTATTTTAAGTTATTGGATATTAAGCATCATAAATCAAAAACTCAAAATAAATCTAAACGTGACAAATTGTGAGTGTCACGGTCACGGAAATGCTTGACTTTTGGCAGCTATCGAATATATAGAAACGTATAAAGCTAATGCATTCATTCTATGCCTTTATGATCTACATATCTACATATATTATATTCTGCTGAAGACTTGCATTTGTCTTATAATTTATTTTGAAAGTCTACTAAGGAGTGGAACTAATGTGATTTCAAGTAAATATATATATACCCCATATATACCATATATATTTTATATTCTATAGTCGCCTATGCCAGCTGATTTATTAAAATACTCTGCTCTCTCACAGCATTAAAAGCTTTAAAACATAAAACGCTAACTAAACATAAAACGCAATTAGTTTTAACTGCATATTTCTGGCTATTTTACAGAATCACAAATTTAATGGAGCCAGTAAAAAAACAAAAACAAGAACAATTGGCTTTATAAACACACCCAAAACGCTTCTCCAAGGGAATATATATAATATAGGAATATATATGTATATATATCATCATTAATCATGGCGGTGGATAGAAATGTGGCGCAAATATATATGTATGTAGCAAGGTAAATAAGCTGCAGATATATCTCAAAATACATATAGACACGAGTACAGTAACTACAACAACAACACGATAATGGAAAACCCACATCAATTTGGCCAAGAGTCAGAATTAGTCCGTGTGGAGCCAAGCTGAGCGACAGACAGAGAATGACGGTCAATAATATTTCACACCCCGTCAAGTGACCAAACATCATTAAGATGGCCTAGAAAATGTTAAATCGGCTAAAGGGGGTTGCATGCTTACCCCAGATTGGGGCTAGGTGAGGTTTTCTGTATGACTATCTCACTCACTCTCTCTCGCCTACTCTCTATTATCTCCGCAACGACAATGACACAAATGTTTATGACATGTAAAATGTTTGGCTAATTGTGTCCAAGTGGGTGGCTAGGCAAAGGAGAGAGAGAGAGAGAGAGAGAGAGAGAGAGAGAGGGAGGGAGAGAAAGAATTGAAGAAGAAATTTAGCTAGATACCACACAAACAAACACACACGCACACATATATACACAAGTGGAGTAGGGATAGACGCTAAATTCGATCAATATTTTGACACAGCGTTGGCAAACAAGGCTCGATGGAGCGTTGCCTGCGTCGATAGGGCCAAAATTGTTCAATTGATTTAAGACAACATATGTGCGTGTGGGTCAGCAAGAAAGTGTGGGAGCGTGTTGCTTTTATTAAATATAAAAAAAAAAAAAAATATATATATATATATATATATATATATATATATATATATATATATATATTGGTATTTATATATTCCATAATGTTACAAAATATGCATATTTAATCACACATAAATTAGTCGAATTTCCATAAATATTTTATTTGACTAGACTTCAAATTAAATGCATACTTTGGCATATATCAATTGGTAAAAATTTGTTTAATAATTTGACTAATTAACTTTAATTTAAACAGTGTTGACTAACAACTCGTTTTGCTGTTATATACAGTGCTAGAGACAGTGTTGCAAAATGTCCAAAGTACGTATTGTAATAGTGTGAGTATAAAAAAACAACCAATTTAACATATTATATATTAAATTATAAAATGAGTATATCAGTATCAGTACTATATTATAATATAATTATGTATAAATATTAATATAATATATTATAATATAATTATATATAAACATTAATATAGATTAAGATAATTATAAGATTAATATTTATATAAATTTATATTATAATATATTAATATAATATAATTATTTAATATTACTAAGGAAAACCTAGCATCAAACATTATGATATTCCCCTGAGACATGAACTTTATACATATAAAAAATCTCGACATCGCGCCCAGTGTTGGCAAATGTCACTAAACTCCACAAACACACACAGACACATAAATGTTTGTCAAACACACGATATTTATTTTCATTTATTTGCCGTTTGCAACTTTTAATGTTCAACACAAAAGATAGAGCAAAATAAAAAAAAAAATGAAAGAAATAGAAAATAACTGTAAACTGTAAAAGTAACTCAAAAGAAAGCAACAACAACAGCAAGCAACACTTGAGCCAAATAGAGCGAACGCTCACACAATAATAATAACAACAACAACAACAACAACAATGGCAGCAGCAGCAACAAAATGGAAAGCAAAACACAACGGGCACAGGCAATGTGAAGTTTTGTGTCTGTTTATGCACAGGAAGAGAGCGAGAGAGGGGCATGAGAGAGAGAGCAGGGAACATTGAAATGAAACAAGCTTTGGCAAACAGCAGAAGAAGAGGCAGAGGTAGTGGCAGAGGCAGCGGCAGTGGCAGAGGCAGCAACAGCAGACGAAATGTGGCTGCCGGCGGGCAACAGCAACAATTTTCAGTGACAGCCGCCCCGGATCCTCTCTCTCTCTCTCCCCCTCTCCCACTACCACTCCCACTTTCCCCTTCGTTCACCCCTTTCTCTGTGCAGTTTTGAAGAGAGCCAACATAAGGTCGCCGCGACGGGTTGCCAAATGTTTTGCATTTCGACTCCCTTGGGCTCTTTCAACAACTACCTCAACGCCAGCCACACAAGTCAGTTTGCTTCTTTGATGAGTGGGTGGCCCCCCAACGCAACCCAACCCATAACCAAATCCACGAGTGGGGCAGCCATCTGGACTCCCTGCGCTTTGGGAGTTTTGCCGTTGAGCGAGCAATTTGATGAGTTTTTAATTGGTTGTTGTTGTATACTTTTGTAATTTTTTTTTCTTACTTTTACTAGATTGAGGGGATTGTGTAGCGCAGCAGGTACATATACATATATGTACATCATTTCTGGGAAAAATCACTGCTGGCAAGTAAATATAGGAGATGTATGTATTTGCACAAAAATACTTTAAAAAGTAGAGTCAAAAGTTAAATAAGGTTATTAACATTTTGATTTATGTTCATTAACAGCGCAATAAAGTGCAACGGCTTAAATGTAATTAAACTAATTGGAAACTAATAAGAACAAATAACAGTTCGTAGCTTACCGCAAGCAACAGAAAGCTGTTCCTGCCCTAACATTCACAGTCTACACTCTCTACACTCACGCGCTATCTCTTTCTCACTTGACTCCTCCCCTATTAACATAACATAGTAATAACATTTTTGCACATGTTTAACATACAAATAAGATCCACAGCTAGTGCCATCGCTAAAATTCCATCAAGCGCGCACACATATGTATGTGTATATACTTAATTGTCCCACTGCTGGCTGCATAAGTAGGCATAAGATAAAGGGAGCGCGGCGCCACACATTGTTATTGCTATCGTCTTTTATTTTCATTTTTTGCTGCTGTTATTTACGGCAAACTGTCATCAGTGTCAACAACAGCAGCAGCAGCAGTAGCAGCAGACATTGGCGGCCGCTGTCGTTCGCTCATTTGTCTACAAAAATGAAACACAACAACGAGCGAAGCAAAGAGCAACGGCCAAGCAGACAGACAGAGCATAGAACGAGAGCCAGCAGGCAGCCGTCAAACAGTTTTTGGGGCAAAAGAAAACGAAAAAACGAAAAAAAAAAAAAAAAAGCAACAGCAACAAAAATGAATCACACAACAACAACACAAGCCAAAGAGCGTGTGCCGACGCACGGCTGCTGCTGACGTGATGAAGCCGGCGTCGCTGCTAGCGTTGCTTTGGGAGCAGTTGAGTCCGACGCTGACGACGACGCCAACGCCGCAGCGCTGTCGCTGCCGCCACTGAAAATGTGTTACAAAGAGTGTTCTACAGCTGTAAGCTGTGCCTGTCTGCGTCTCTCTGCCTGTCTTTCTGGCTCTCTTTCGCCTTTTGTCGGTCACTTCGTTTTAAGTTCATTATAAGTGCGTTGCCATATGCGAATAAATTGCAAGCAAGCAAGCAAGCGTGTGTGTGTGTGAGTGTTGGGTTGGAGACTGTCAAACTGTAAACTTTATTATGCTGACCAGCGGCTTCAAACTGTAGCAACATTTACTTCTTTCACTAGTTGCTGTTGCTGGAGCAAATTAAACTGGCATGCACAACTTTTGTAAAAAGCAAAAACACATACAAACACACATATATATTTATATATATGTATATGTAATTGTACAGTAAGAGCAGCGAAGCCTGGCATAAAAAAGTAGCTGGCAAAACAAGTTGATGATTCTAAGTGGTTAAAGAAGTTGAAAAGTCACAAACTGGACAAAAGTGAAGAGGCGCGCCAGGGGCGTGGGGGCAGGCATGAAGGTAGCGCCAGCGTATATACATACATACATATGTATGTATATGCATGCATATACATGCATATGTATGTATGTGGTAAGTAACAAGCAGCTGTTGACTGAAAGTTGTGCAAGAAATTCTCCTGCAAGTTTCTCCATTTGCAAGCAAAGTTTTATAGGAAGAAGCGCGAAAGAAAAAAAAAAAGAGCAACAAAAACAAAAACAAAATGAGAAGCAAAGCAGCAGCAGTCCGCTGCGCTTTTGATTAAAGCGCAGAGAGCACTTTCAAGCAGCGCCCAAGAGCGAGCGAGACGGAGAGAGAAGGTGAGGGGATCGACCGCCTAATTGAGTGAACTCTTTGGTTAAGCAAAGATACTCAGCTGTGATTTACAGTTTTAATTGTAAGCAGACTTGCCAAAGCGAAAAAAAAAAACAACAATTGAGACATTTTTCATAATTAAAACCAGATTTGTATCAAAATGGAAGAAAGTTTCAAAACAAATTAGAGATGTGTGAGTTTATAAGATATATCATATAAAAATATATATTATAAAAAAAAAATATATATATATATATATATACATACATGAATATATGGTATATATTGGCACTTTTCCACTAGCAACTTTTGCACTCTATATATCCATATTTTTCTTCTCCGTCTCACTATGTCGTTTTCCTACTACATTTCTCATTGTCTCTTCCCATTCAGCGCTATCTCTTTCATACTACCTCTTCCTCTTTTTCGTTGTCTCTCCCTATTTTCCACATTCCATATATCTCGTTCTCTCATTGACTTTACATCAAGCTTTCTCTCTCTCTTTCTCACTCCCTTCCCGTCAATCTTTCTCTCTCTTTCTCACTCCCTTCCCGTCAATCTTTCTTTTTCTTTCTCTCTCTCTCTCTCTCTCTCTCTCTCACTGCACGTCAATCTTTCTTTCTCTCTCTCTCTCTCTCTCTCTCTCTCTCTCTCTCTCTCTCTCTCACTGCACGTCAATCTTTCTTTCTCTCTCTCTCTCTCACTTCACGTCAATCTTTCTTTCTTTCTCTCTCTCTCTCTCTCTCTCACTGCACGTCAATCTTTCTTTCTCTCTCTCTCTCTCTCACTTCACGTCAATCTTTCTTTCTTTCTCTCTCTCTCTCTCACACTCACTTCATGTCAATCTTTCTCTCTCACTCTCTCACTTCAAGTCAATCTTTCTCTCTCTCTCACTCGCTTCACGTCAATCTTTCTATCTCTCTCTGTCTCTCTTTTTCTCTGCCTCGCGCAATCCGTCTTTGTATCTCCCTTTCTCTACATCCTTCAGATCATTTCCATCTGCTTCTAAGCATTGCCCTCTCTTATTATCTCTGCATTTTTATCTCTTTGCCACTCAATCTCCATCATCTTCTCTCCAGCTCAATCCCTCTTTCTTTTTGTCACATCTCTCACTTTTTCTTGAATTCCGTCTCTCTTTTTCGCTCTACATCTCTCTGCCTCTTGCTGTCCCCCTTTTATCTATCCATTCGCCGCATTGCATACCATTTACTGTTGCTTTCAGTCAACATTAAAAATTCCGAGCCATGTCATAATCATTGTGGAATTTTCAACAGCAACAGCAACAACAACAGCAGCAGCAGCAGCAGCAGCAGCAGCACCAGCAGCAGCACACCTGATTTCACCTTTATACCACATCATTTTCAACACTTCGCAATTGGCCCACGACTAAGCATATATTGCGAATATATAAACAAAAACAAAAGGCAAAACCGAAATTTCAGACATGCCGTTAAAAACATTCATAACTCACACAAACACACACACATATGCAAATTGAGTGCAGGCCAGAAAGAGACGGCAAGCTAAAGCGGCTAACAACAATGTTCTTTTTGTGGCAGTCGAAATTATAAAAATCCTTGACCCCAATATAAAGCGAGACGAAGCTACTGAAAAGAACCGACATTTATATAGGTATATATATATATATATATATATATATATATATATATATATATATATATATATATATATATATATATATAGATGTAAAAGATAACGAACTCGATAAGTTTCAGTCGGTCTATTAAAGCCAAACGCTGAGCTCAGCAAAAGCAAATACAACTACAACTACAACAACAACAACAACAACAAGAAATCGCCGTCTCATCATGTAATGGAGAAATTTTGTTTTCATTTCTTTCGCTTTTTGCTGTGCTTCGCTCTCTTTTGGCTACGCTTTTCGGGGCCAAAAGCAGAAGCCAATAACCTTGAGGCAGGTTTTTCACATGAGACAAACGACGCGTCGCACAGAATCAAAGCCAAAGACAAACAAAAAGCAAAGACAGACAAAACCAAAAGCAAAATCAAATATGATGTGTACTATGTAATAATGAAAGTATAAAGTCTCTCTCCCTCTTTCCTCTCCTCCCTCTTGCTCGCTCTCGCTCTCTCTCTCCCTCTCTCTCTTTACTGCTGCGCTACCTTCTAAGGCAAGCAAAATGTTGAGCTTATACTTATTATGTAGGAGGCAGCTCATGTAGTGGGTGTGGCTGCAGGCGACGCTATAAATGTGCCTGTGCTGCAAATGCGTTGATTACAACAGACACACACACACACACACACACACATTCATATTGAGGAAGGGCCTGATTGGCTTGAGCTGAAAACTTGATATCATTTAGAGAGTTCTGCAAAAGAACATATATCATACATAGGCTATATACACAATATATTTTCTTTAAGATCGAATTCATTTAATGACACATTTGAATCCAATATGTTCTGCTTCATCATATATATACTATATAAATTATAATTAATCATTCAGTTCCCATTACTTCAGATGAATCAATTCATAAAATGAATCATATTTGAAAGTTATATGGGAAATAAGAATTAAACAAGACAAAACCTAAGGAGTAAACATAAGGAATTAGTCAGAAATTATATAGTAAATAAATAACAACTAAAACGGAATTATTTGGAGTTTCTTGAGATTGCTTTTTGTTTTTTTTTATATCTAAATATTTTTGTTAAAAATTGCTTTTTTTTATGTTTTTAATTTAATGTTATTTATATAAATAATTTTTTTTCCACTTTTTATTATTTTATTTATTTACTTACTTATTATTATTATTTTTTTTTTTCAGCTATTTTATTTTATTTTTTTTTTTTTCATTGTTAGCTATTTTATTTATTTATTTATTTTATTTTATTTTTTTTTCATTTTTATTTTTATTTTATTTTTTTAATTTTTATTTATTTTGTTTAATTTTATGTTGTATATTATTTATTATTTTTATTTTATTTATATGTTTACTAAAAATAAAATTATTTATATTCTTTAATTTTGTAATTTATACATTTAATTTTATTTATCTGTCTCGTTATTTTACAGAGACTTAACGTAATTTAAATTTAATTTTAGTTATTGTTGGACTGGAGAAGGTTTGTGAAGTGGCGTCTTTTCAACCTACTGATCGGTCTTGATTTAGGCAATTTTCTGTGATTGTGTATATATGTCTTAAGGGGGATAATAGAGCTAAATAGATGCTCTGGTGCTTCCTAATAAAAAAAAAAAAAAATAAAAAAAAAAATAAAAAAAAAAAAAAAGTCTCGTTATTTATTAATTATTTGTATATTTTTAGGTATTTCTTTTGTTTGCTTGTCATTTATTTGATTTGTGACTTTAATTATTTATTTACTAGTATAGCCTAGAATCTTTTAAATATTTGGTACATATAAAAATGTTATTACATTTTAAATTTCCTTTCTATATAAATATAATTAACTAGATATAAAATATACTCTCTACTTAATCGCAGCTAAATACCTCTCTATGCGCTTCTCATTCATCAATAAATCCAGGTTAATTAATCGTGCGAAAAAAAAAAAAGAAAGATTCTAATTCTAACTTCGGCACAGTTACGGATATTTTGCACGAAGACAAAATGATTTCTAGGTCATTGACAGAAAAAAATGCCACCACTTGGCCTAAACGGAGACGGCCTGCACACACACACACACACACGCACACACAGATACATATTCTGCTTGCTATTGTTGCTGTTGAAGAACATTAATCATTGCCAGTTAAACAATAAGAGGCACAAACAAGTGGCATGTGGCATGGACAAGGGAGAGACGGTGCCCATATTGTGTGTACATAAGAAAAGTGAAACCCAATGACTGTCAAACTGCTTGGCCTGTGCGTGAGACGAACAATGATGAACAAACACAGCCAGACAGAGAGAGAAAAAGAGAGAGAGACAGAGAGGGAGCGAAAATTAGAAAGACTGTGTGTGATTGGTGTAGGGGGATGAAAGAAAATAAAGCTTTGCTGGAGTACAGCCTGTTGAAAAGGTCAGAGTTGATGACACAACAAGAAATGGTTAAGTGTTCTTATTGCTTTTAGCCAAATTGTAGGTTAAATGCCCTTCACGAAGCGCCAAGTGTATATGGAAGACAGTGGAAGTGAGCTAGAAAACTGAATATCCGATATATGTATAGAGTTTCAAGCGCGAAGTATATCAAATAAAGTTAAGCTCAGAACCTCAAAGTGGAAATGGAGCTGCAACAAGAAGAAAATTAAAATTGCCGAAGGGCAATATGTATTTTAAATATCAAAGAGAATAGGAGGATATAGGAGGAAATCCTGATCATGTGAAATATCATGCGAGTGTGGAATAGTCTACGCATCATTCAGGCAAATTGAAATTTGAATATGTAGAGAAGAAAATTTATTGCCTGATAATAACATAAAGTGACAATGCTACAATAATTATTTAATCGATAAATGTATCCATTAATGTGAAAAGTTGCATTATTATGTTAAAAAATCTAAATTCAAATCAAAAATATAAATTTGAAAAAATATTTTGCAATAATATTCTAAAATGAAAACAAAAATATAAATATATAAAAATATCAAAATATAAATAGAAAATCTACAACGAAAATTTACACACAAAGCTTCCTCATAAAACACATAAATATATCGATTATTTAATTACACAAATATAAAGAGTTATCCCACTATTAAAAGTTTTAGATCAGCAGACAAATAAAAGATACTGAATTAAAATCGATAAATGTTTCGATGATTTTTTTTATCGAAGAAGTATCGAAGTATCGAAGAAGAAGTTTATATTATCCAGGTAAAGCTCTTTTATAAAAAATAATATATATATATATATTTTTATTGATTACATATTTTTATATTGATTGCTAAAACCAAATGCTTTAAATTATTATTATTTTTTAACTGTTCTTTAAATAAAATGAACCTGATAGTACTTGATTCGAATGTCAACTTATAAACGCTACAATGTTTACGCCAAGCATAACAAACTTGTTGACCAGATTGTCAAGACACACGCCCCGCTTTAGGGCATTAAAATTGTTAAGAGAAGGTCGACATTTATGTGTCGAAGGTTGATGAGTGTCACCGGAGACAGCGTCAGGGCAGCAGCGCAGAGAGAGAGGGAGATGGGGGAGGGGGGTTGGGGCGAATGGGTGGGAAGGAGTGCTGGCGGATTGCAGACTGAATGCGGCGACCCTTTTAATAAGCAGCGTCGTCAGTTTTCAAACATGGTCCGGGTCCGGGCCCCGGTCCGAGTCCGGGTCCGGGTCAGAAAAATGTCATAAACGTCATCGGGCGAGCGAATGCGGCTCGTAAACTTTAAGCTTTTGTTTGTTTCTATGGCTTGTAGAGAATGAAATGAGCTACGACAAGGGGTACTTGGTGCTTGGGTTGGCAAAAAGTGAAATCTATAATAAAATTTTCCATTTTACACTTTTCATTTTGGGTTGCGCGCGCGTAAGACAATGTCAATGTTTTATCTACCCACTCGCACCGGCACCGACACCGACTTTTCGCACGCTTTGAAGGCAGTTAAAATTTTCTGTTCCCCCTTCTTAATTTTCCTCAAGTCGATTTTAGTGACTCGTCATAAATTTCCAGTCAAGTTGCTTTATCAATGCAACACGCAATGGAACTCGCCGACTCGCACATAACTTTCGCTTGAACGGCCAGCAATTGGAATTATAAATCTATATATATGTGTTATATATGTATATGTATATAGTATGGGGGTATGAATTATAAAACCGGGTACTACTTAACACTCACGCTGCAGCGAGAAAGTCGTTAATCTATTCAGAAATGCGCTCTTGACTCACCTGCAAAGAGATAAGAGTAAAAAAAGAAAATTTAAATTTACATTGTTGCTAGATAAATTGATTAATACTACTATTAAACAAGTAAAATCGTTGCAGTCGGGCTTTACCGACTGCAGTACACTCATTCTAGATTGTCCATTCAATGGCGGTAACAAAAACATCCACTTATTCGGAGAGACAGATGGACATTGCATAAAACCCATATACTCATTTCACTTTGGTGAATGAGTATACAAAATAAATAAATATATTTATAAATAAATGGAAAACATCGTAACACAATGGGGGTTTCTACGCGGACTCTTGGATATACCTAAATGCATATATATACATATATCTAAACTTAGATATTATATATGATATATATATCACTATATCTAGGGTTCAAGCGTATGCAAATTTATTTTGCATTTTGTTTTTGTTTTTTCTCCCGCTCTTATGCGCTTAGTGAAAGGAAGTTCGTTCGATGTTGTTATGTAAAGTCAGAAAAAAAAATGCATATTTAATTAGCAGTCGATGACGCAAATCGCTTTGGGTTTATATCTTATTGGTAGAGCTACGCTGAGACCAAAATATTTGTAAGTATGTACAAAATTATAGAACTGGACTGTGTCTTTGCATTTAGCGTTTACATAGATATTATATTTATTACTTTTTCTCTTGAGCTTTATCCATTTGAATTAAGGTTTGAATTAAGCGGAATCGTCTATTCAATAGTAATTTACAATTTGGGTTGAAATCTTAGTGAAGAAGAAGGAGATTTATATAAATGAAAATTGTAACTATAATGCAGGTATTATGAAAGCCTACTATTATTATTATACTATATTTATCATCTTTTTTTTATATATCAAGCGTACGTATAACAAATCGGCTTTTATATTTTATAGAATTTTTCATCTATGCTCTAATCGAACAACTCCCAATCTTATCTATGAACTGAGCTTAAATTATAAACAAACGTGCGTACATATTTAATGAATATCTATGCTCCATGTGGGACAGAACTATCTATAACTTTATAAATCTATAACTATAATTATATATATCTATAACTATATAACTAACTATAACTATATATATCAATAATTATATATATATATATATATATATATATTCCACAAGTTTCGCAAATGAATCACTATTGAGCTACTCCATAGTTATATCTATAAATATATATAGCATTATGCAGTCATTTCTGGAAGACTCATTTATAAAATGTCCTGCGAAATATTTCATTGTATTAAAAACATGTAAACTCAAATGATCATTAATTAAATTCTTCTCTCTCACTTAAACAAAACAACTTAATAAATCTAGTTAATATATACAGATACTATTTATATTTTAAACTAATCAGAGAATTATATCGCTAACTGAAGCAGCGTCTATAACTCACTCAGCCAGCAGTTGAAACATAAACAGCTATAAAAACACAGATGTACATATACACTCATGGTCAAATTAATAGGTGTAAAATTGATTTTTTATTTAAAATGTAATTCCGACTATATTTTCTCATGTAACTTAAAAAAAACACTTGTATTCGAAAATAGACATATCTTAGAATTGTAACAACAAAAAAAAAGTTTTAAAAATAATAATGTTTAGTTTAATTTTGGCATAATTCACAAAATACTCAAAATTTTGCTGGTCAAATTAATAGGTGTGCGCAGCAAATTAAAAAAAAAAAATTAAAATTTCTGAAATATTGTGGAATATTTAGATTATATTTAAATAAATGTGGGTCATACTCTGTATGGCCGCCTTTATTCGCAATGATTTTGCTGATGCTTTGGGGCATAGAGGATATTTACTTTCTACACATTTCCGCAGGAATATTGTACCATTCCTTCTGAATATTTTCCCATAATTAGGTTTTATTGAAGCAGGTAGTCTTGAAAATTTCCCTTTTCAGGCGTCCCCAACGGTTCTCGATTGGATTGACAACTGGAGACTGACTTGGCCACTCAATAACGTCAGTTCTATTTTCATGAAACCAATCCTTAACTACTCGGGAGCAATGTCTACGATCATTATCCTGTTGGAACTTCCATTTTAGAGGCATATTGTCGTCGGCATATGGTAGCATAATACTGCTTAATATTTCCTTATACAAGAATCTGTCCATCTTGCCGTCATTTCGATGATCCGGACCAACACCTTGCCATGAAAAGCAGCCTCAATGCCATTATGCCGCCTCCTCCGGGCTTAACCGTCTTCTTTTTATATCTAGTATCCAATTCTTTGCCTTTTGGTCTTCGAACATGTCTATTTGAGTCATTCCCAACAAAATTTGTTTTCGTTTCATCACTCCAGAGAATTTTTCTCCATTTACGCTCTCCCTCTAAGCCACACCAGGCCTTGTGAGATTGAGCAAAATGTTTGCTCATCTCAAAATTTTGATCCACGCAGTAGAGGAACTCTGCGAACAGCTCTCCTAGGTAGATCCGAGCCTAATAAACGTCGACAAATAGTTCGTGCTGATACCACATTGCCCATTTCGCTGCCAATAGCTCTCGACGACTTAAAAGGGTCCGTTTTAGCCAAGGTGACTATACGGGAATCGTCTGTTACGCTGGTTTTCCGACGGACACCTGGATTCTTTTTAATTTTTTTTTATTTTGGGGCATTTGTGACGATGTTTTCTGGTCGTCCCATAAGTGATGCAATGCATTTATAAGTTTTACCCTCTTCACGAACCTCAAGAACGAGATTTCTCTCTTCAGCACTGCAGTGAACTCCATGACCCATCTATTTTTATTAAAATGTATCTGTGTATCTATATCTGTGTATCTGTATCTGTATTTGTATCTGTATCTGTATCTGTATCTGTATCTGTATCTGTATCTGTACCTGTATCTGTGTATCTGTATCTGTGTATCTGTATCTGTGTATCTGTATCTGTGTATCTGTGTATCTGTATCTGTATCTGTATCTGTGTATCTGTATCTGTATCTGTATCTGTATCTGTATCTGTATCTGTATCTGTATCTGTATCTGTATCTGTATCTGTATATGTATATGTATCTGTATCTGTATCTGTATCTGTATCTGTATCTGTATCTGTATCTGTATCTGTATCTGTATCTGTATCTGTATCTGTATCTGTATCTGTATCTGTATCTGTATCTGTATCTGTATCTGTATCTGTATCTGTATCTGTATCTGTATCTCTATCGCTCTCTCTATCTCTATCCCTCTCTCCATCTTTATCCCTATCTCTATCTCTATCCCTATCTCTATCTCTATTCCTCTCTCTATCTCTACCCCTCTCTCTACCTATATCTTATTTAACATGGATTCCGTCTATGTGCTCTACTAGCTCTTGCGTCCATGATCATCACAGTAGTTACCATGATGGCATCATGACATCATATCGCAATGCTGAAATTCCAATTGATCATAAAGATGTTGGTAATCATGATGGTGACATTATATGCATTGCCAATGCTACAAACACATTGATAATGGCAATATTGATAACGATCATATGGTAGCTAATAATAATAATAATAATAATAATAATAATAATCATGAATATCATGCTGATTGTAGTTGTCTGATTTTCTTCAAGCTATGCACTCAGTGCAGAAGAGCACTTTAATATGCTTAAATAATTTCATTATTTTGTAGATACATAAGCGGTTTATAAGGTACATACATACATATGTATATATATAATGTATGTATGTATATACACATGTTTGTATACACATCTTTCATTTTCATGTTCAAGTTGTATTTTTGCATTTCGGATTCGAAACATTTATTTCACTTTCGCACTTCTCGTTCGCTCTGACCTTGTTTCATGTGCTCCATTTATTTATTGTTGTTTGCTTTGTTGTTGTATTATTTGCGCTCACACACGCAATACGAAAACAAGTAAAAGTAATTTCCACTAGATAATAAATTGCTTGTTAACAATTTGGCTTAAGTGAAATTCATGAGAATCGCAAAGAGCGGCCACTGTGACAGCGCGCCAAGCAATAAATATTAGTTTTCGATTTAAAAATCTCTGCTTAAGTTAATTTATTGATTGGATTTTATTGTGGCTTGTTTTGCAGCACTAAAAAGTTGACAGCTGTCAAAATAGATGCGCCAGATGGCCCAGATGGCAAAAAGAAAACTGAAAAACCATTGGAAAAATCAAATCAACAAACTGAAACAACAACACGAATTAGACCGAACAATGGGCGAGAGCACAAAATTTAGGCCAAAGACAAACAAAAGCAGCTACCAAATTGCATTAGGCCAAATCACAGTTGAAAACTTTTGAAGCATAAAAAAAAAAATAGGAGAAGGAAACAGAAGGCAAAATAAAAAATAAACGGCTAAAAGCCCGAAAAGCACAAAAAAAACGAGACATGTTTGCAGCACTACAAGCAAAACATAAACTAACAACAACAACAGCAGCAGCAGCAGAACAACCTTGACAACAATTAAGGCACACGCACACACACACACACACATTTATATATATATATATGTCTAGAGGGAAGCTCGCGTTTAAAAACGCGCGCGTGCAAAAACGCAACAAAAGTCGCGCCTCCGAGGTAATCAATCAATGTAAGCGCTTTCAAACGCAGTCAAGACAAGGACAGAGCCAGAGGGAGAGAGCGTGAGTGAGAGAGAAGAAATGTCCAACTGAGATGGCTATAGAGAGAGTGTATGGGTGTGTGTGTGTGTGTAATTGGTATTGATAAATTAAGTAAGCAAAGTGTGTCGAGCACCAGAAGCTTGTTTAATGAACCGCAGCAGAAGCAAATTGCGAAAAGGAAACCAAAAACAAAAAGCGACACAGAAAGAAAGCAGACCAAAGCAAAAATGAAAAAAACAAAAACGAATATATTGTCGTAGATATAATGTTAATAGTGTTTTGATTGATTTAGTTAACGCACTTGATAAACAAGTTGTTTGGAACTGTAAAACAAAAACTTCAGCAGTTTCTAAAAATAGACAGGCCACAGAACAAATATAAAATTTTATTTACTGCATGTTTCAATGAAAATTCAAGCAGATTTTCCTGAATGCAACAAAGTTTCCTTGTAGTAAGCCGTGAGTATTCATAGCAATTTGATCATTTTTGTATAATAATATGAAATCGGACAAGGAAAACAGAAGCTTGAGTCGTACAAAGTCGATTCTATGGTATCCAGCGAAAATTTTGAAAAATTGTTGTTATGGAAAATCTGTATGTAGGTATCGATACTGCAAATCAGGATGTAACAAGTAAGGAAGCTCTAGTCGAGACTGCTCGACTAGGAGATACCCTGATCCCGACAAAGAGCTAATATTCACGCACGCATAAGCATGCTAACTGTGCAGTAAGCAGCGACTGCGCTTGGGCTGCGCTGCAGTGTGGGCAATATTATGAGAATTTTGTTGCTGAATAATTTCTCCTGTAGTAGGACTATCTTCATGAAACTTTCAGAACGTGATCACAATGTGCAAAGGTGTATACATTCCAAAGCACAAGTCTCTAGTACTTAAAATACGTTTTTTGCAAATTGTGGGCGAAGGGGGCGTGGTATCCAAAATCTGTAAATGACAAAATCTGCGTATTGATCAGATGTATATACACACCAAATCCGAAGTCTTCAGGTCTAAAAGTATTGAAATTACGGTGAATAAACAAAATCAATTTATCGATTATTCGCGATAAAAAAGTAATCGGACGAGTTATCGAAAAAAAAGATAAACTTGTACTGCGTATGATATACATGAGTATGCATACAAAATTTGAAGTCTCTAGCTCTTATATCTTCTGAGATCTAGGCGTTCATACGGACGGACGGACGGACGGACGGACGGACGGACAGACGGACAGGGCTATATCGACTCAGCTCGTCGCCCTGATCAAGAATATATATACTTTATGGGGTCTGCCACGCCTCCTTCTGCCTGTTACATACTTTTCACAAAACCATTATACCCTGATTTCCCATTTTTAATGGGATCAGGGTATAAAAATGTACATAATATGGACTACATATACATATATGTATATGATAAAATAAATCCATGTAAAGCCAATGATTTATACACAAATTATTATTTGAACATGTCGAACATGAAAATTATTCGTAGATTAACCTGTTCCTTTGTTTAATTTGAATTCACAAACAGCTAGAATATGGGATGAATAAATAAATATTTTTTGTAAAATATTATATACCTATATCAAATTAATTACCCCAATATCAAGCAATATATATTTCTGCATTTTTTTGCCATTATTATTTTTTTCTATATAATAGAACCTCTTAGCAATTATTCTAAAATATATAATATTTATGTACTTTCTGTCAATCTTTTTTGCATGCTAAATAATACTAATAAAAATAATTCAATTAATAATGTTAGTGAATTAATAATCACTAATAAATATTAAATAACAATAATACAAATAAAATATAAATATAAATTTTAAAAATATTAATAAAAAAAATAAAAATAATAAATAATTACTCTCTTTTCCATTTATTCTAAAATATATAATATTTATATACTCTCTCAGTCAATCTTTTTTGAATGCTAAATAATACTAATAATGTTAATGAATTGAAACTCTAATAAATAATAAATAATAATAATAAAAATAATAAATAATAATAAAAATTAAAAATAATAATAAGAATTAAAAAATAATAGTAATAAAAAAATAAAAAATAATAAGTAGTTACTGTCTTTCTATATAAATTTATTTTTCATATATATGGAATATATAACATTTTTTATATACACATACAAATATTATTGTATTATATTTTTAATTAATTATTAATTATAAGTATAATTAATATTCAATAAAATATCTTTGCAATATTACTATTTTACTTGATAAATTTCAGCATTGTAAACATACATATATATTCATATATATTTTTTTTTAGACTTAGTCTATTGCAAGCTATAAATCTTTATTCCTCCATTTTAATTAAGTTTGCTATCACTTCTCGCCCTATCAGTACAATGAAACCATCTATGCTTTGCTTCCACACCCCATTCATCGGCTCTATCTCGGCTGGCCACGCCCCTAATGTGTTGCCTCACATTGTGCACATTAAAATTCCAATTCCGCACAGATGCTTCAAAACAACTCAACTTGACTTCGCTCGTTTGGCGCTACTTTGCGGTAAATCCTTGCAAACGCACGCACACACCGAGGACTCTGCTAGGCTAGAACTGGAATTTTGTCCTTTTTCTCTAACCATTCTTCCCCTCATTCAGCAAACGTTGTTTTCTTTTGAGCTTTTCTAATATGGCCCACACGCTTTTAAGTTGAGCGCCTAAAACGCTTCAACTAGAAAACACACACACACACAATCGCATGCAGGACACACACGTCTGTCCTTCCTCGTACTTTGAAATGCAACATTGAACTGTCAACCGTTGCGCCGCACACACACACACACACTTGCACACATTGCATGCAATTTCCAAATGCAAAAGCAGAACTAAGTGAGGCCTAGCAACAGACGTCAGAGGAAGAGCCCGTTGGCTGAAGGGACGGGGCACAGGGCAGGGCGAGCCTGGCATATTGCGTCAAGTCTAGTTGAGAGTCGAGTTTAGAGCCTTTTGCATCTTTGCAAGTTGCAAGTTGCATGGCGATGTTGCACGTCTGTTGCTGTCTGTGGCAAGCAGATAGGGGAGTTGCTGGCTTTTGGGCCTGCTCTGTTTCTTCAGTTATCTGCTTAGCCTAGTGTCGCATGGGTTGGGGGTGGCAAGTTTAATGGCGGCTATAACCCAGAAATTGCATGAATACCCAAGTGATGCCCCACCTACCCGCCCAGCCACACAGTCGCCCGCTTCCACTCGCCTGCCCTGTGCTCCATTGCAAGTCCAGTAACATTTCCCGACTTGGCCTCGTACATAAATCATCATTGCTTTTGAGCTAGCGTCGTTGTCCTCGACGCTAAAGTTGTCCTCGTCGCCAAACACACACACACACACACACTCGCACTCACACAATGTTTTATATGTATATATATATATACTGTCGCCCTGCGTCCTTGGCGCTGCTTCCCTTTATTCCACTGTCTTTGGCTTTCATTGCAATTCTTTGTTTTTTTTTTCGCTTTAAGTGGCAGTTTCTTTTCGGCACAGCGAGTCCTTTGCCAGTCCTCTCTCTCTCTCTCTTTCTCTACCCCCTCTCTGCTTGGCTTACTTCCTTGCTTACTTCTCCTTCCTTTCAGCTCAGCCCGCCCACCACTTGGCGTCCTTTGAAGTTTTGTTTATGTGCTGGTCGCTTGGCTGCTGATATTTTATAGCCTCATTGGCGGCAGTTACGCTTCGGTTTTGGCGCTCTAATTGAGCGTATGCCTCGCAACCAGTACCCGGAATCTGGTCTGCCACCGATAAGAGTCTACATACATATATATACATACACATTATATATATACCTATATAAATCTGTATAGAAATTATTGTATTGCCATGCCACGGTTGTCCCATAGTTACAGCACATGCATATTTATGTTCAGTTGGCTCATTATGCAACTAATCGATAACAGGCATTCGATAACTTATCCAATTAGTGTAAATCATTAAATTTAATTGATAATTATGTTCGAATGAAAATTAAGAATACTAGGAGCAACAAATGTTTTAGTGAAAATTTATCGATTTTTAAATTGATCGATAACTTTGCATTTTATTATATATTTTTGTTAAATAAACAAACTAGTGGTTAAAATAAAATATATAAGTGACATGATAAACCGAATTAGCTCATTATACAGCTAATCGATAACATGCATTCGATAATTTACATAATTAGCGGATATTATTCAATTTAAGTGAAAATGTTATTAGATATTTATGAAAATAAAGTAATAATAAAGTTTAATATTTAAAAAATGTTTCAAGCCAAATTATCGATTTATCGATAACAGCTGATTCATTATATATTTATGTTAATTAAACTATAAAGTATTCAAATTGATAGTGCAATTTAAATGTATGTAAGATAAGTCAATATACGATAACTAGTAAAGTAATTAATCGATAATCACTCGGGGCAGAATTACAATATCTTAGCTAATTTCACACACAATAAAACTCAGGTACTTATTAAACTATAGGAATACACGATTCCCTCGTGTTTAGTATTCCGGCGCAATAATCGTTTATCGATAATCCACTTCTAAATTACTTGATTGTGATTAAACGTGTTAGCGCCTATATATCGATTACCTGAAACTTTTTTGTGGCGCACACAGTGCATTAATTTCCTCAGTTCACATATTTTGCCATTAAGCTAGCCTGAGCTCCACGTGTCGTATACTCAATATATTTACGTATTTCCGTCTGTGTGTGTGGGTGTGTGTGTGCTCTTTGAACTACTCTTTAGCAAACAATTTTATTAACTGCGCCTCAGCCAGCGCCTGTCAACGGCGTCATTATTATCAGCTTTATCATAAACATAATCAGTAGAAAAATTTCATGAAACGAATTTCGTTTGTCCGCGCGCATTGAAATCAAATTTTGGCTAGCAGAGATGATGATGGCGATGCTGAATGCTGATAATAATGATAATGATAGTGATGATGACGATGATGACAAGACTGGCATTCAAAAAGTTAACCAACTTAATAATAATCTCTATGCTATAAGCAGCTTTTGAGCTGGCGCACGTTTCATCTGCCTGATAGTCCAACTTTTGACGCTGATTAATTTGTGAATAGCAGCAAAGAGAGATGGAGACTGAGCAACAGAGAAAGAGAGAGTGTGAGAGAGAGAGAGAGAGAGAGAGTGATGAGAGAGGTAGAGATTGCCGCTTGCCTGATGATAAGCATTGAGTTTCGAGTTTTTGACCCGATAAGACAACTGACTGACTTGTTACTTGGCTCTATACTTTGGTTTCTGTTTCTTATCTTTCATCGCCGTTGTTGCTGTTGCTTGTTGTTGTTGCTTATTGTCTCGTTTTATGAACATTTTTGCACGTTTTGTTTGCTTTTGTAGGCCCGACTGTTTGCTTTCATACGTGCCCGCTTTCGAAGCATATCTCATTTACATTGTTCCTTCCCTTCATATTGCTTCTTCTTTTCTTTATCAATGTCGTAATTGTCGCAGAACATTCTGTTGAGTTTGCAATTTCATTCCAATGGCAATGATTGTAAAACAACTTTGATTAATCGATAAGCTGTGAAAATGTATTCAATATTTGTTTACTCTTTCCATTTTGTTGTATTTGCTACACATTCTTTATTTTTACTTGGCTTTTGCTTAAGACCATATAATCTTAAGCTCTATAGTATTTTATAACTTATCGTTTATCGACAGCCCGCTCTATATAGTGCATTTACTGTTACGCAAGACTAAGTTGCCTAGTTCTTCATTCGATATTCTTTGCATAGACGAAATTCTCTAATATAATAAAACTCATCGTTTATCGATAGCCGGCTTAACATTATTCTAGCAAAATATCACTTCGAAACATAAGCCACTCTTATCTTTCTTTATTAATATCAAATACTATTAACTTAACTACTATATATATATATATATATATATATATATATATATATATATATATATAATACTATAAAACTAATCATTTATCGATAACCGGCTTAACATTATTGTAGCTAAATATCACTTCGTAACACAAACTACACTTGTCTTTCTTATTAATATCATTAATATAAAATAAATCGATAAGAAATTTATATTACAAATTACGATCGGCTCTTGACTACATAACGACTTGACTACATACACTCCTTTCAGTTTATGTTAACTATCCAACACTTATCGATAACCCATCACACCTCTTATACAATTTCCGATTACTTCGCTATCGAATTGACACTCGACTGACCAAACGCTAAACAAATTATGACAAGCATCGTCGTCTGTGAGCAGCTGGAATCAAGATGCCGACTGCGTCTGCCAACCAATTTGCCTGGGAACCTATCGCCGATAACATCCACAATCACTCACACACACACACAGTCATTCATACACATAGAGAGCAACGTTAACCGCAACCAAAAACTTTAACACATTTTCATTTCTTTTCAACGCGCGCTCACAAATACCACAACTGCGAGAGAGCGGGAATAACAAAGTTCGAGCCACTCACAGACCATGTGCGGAGAGTGAGAGGGAGAGAGGGGGAGAGAGAGAGAGGCACGTAATTTAATAAAATGCCAAAGTCCTCGACTGCACATTGCACGCCAAAGCAGACGACTGGACGAGGCAGACAGACAGAGAGAGAGGGAGACGACGAGAACGTGAGAGACATGTGCCGTCAGCACCGGCTCAACCCCACGGCTCACCTGCCGCCCACGCGTGAGTGCTGGCCTCACACGTGCGCTCACTACACAACACCCAACACACACATACACACACTCACACAGCTATGCCTCAAATGAAATTGCAATACAAAAGTATATGAAATGAATGTCCGTGCTTTGCCAGTGGCTCTCGCATTACGTTTGCCAATTCACAAACTGTTCCAAATGTGAATTATGAGAAGGTTGTGCAGCATGCGAAATAGCGGTAACTATGTATATGTGCATATGCGTGTGTTTGTAAGAACTTTTCGCTGAATTTTAGAGAAACTTGTTGGCCAATGAATGGCAAAAGAAATTGCATCAATGCCAACAACGGTCAATGAATAATAAATAATTCGATAGAGAGCAGAATGGAACGAAAGTTCGAAGATTTACTTTGTATTTACAATAAATAAGAGTTTAGTCAATTTGTAACAAGTTAAATTTAGATCAGTATGGATTTAAGCATAGCAAATATGTAAACTTGACTTGGAATACGGATGCTTTACATTTATACAAAAGAAAAATTACCTATTCTATTAAACAACCATCAATTTCCTTTTCACTTAATCAATTCTTTTCCTATTTTAACAAATTTTAATAAAGTTGACTTAAGAGTTGATAATAATAAATAAATAATAATAAAATATATAATGAATTTAGAGCAGTGTATATTAGCTTAAATATTATTTAAAATAGTCAAAATACTATTATTGAAATAAGAATTATCTAAGACTTATTATTAGAAAAATAGTTCAAGATCAAAAGAAATTTATAGTTATTTAATCGAAAGGATAATTCTTTTGAATTTTCATTCAATCTTGTTATTCAAGAATGATCTATCTTTTGAATTATTACTCAGTCTTTTTATTTATCATTCTATTTTTAAGAATTTTCAATTACAAAAAATTTGTTTATCATTATAATTCAAGAAAATTATTGAATTGATTAAACAACAATAATATAGATTTATATCTCTACATATTTTGGTAAATTGAAATATTGCACAGAAATAATTCTCTTATCATGTATAACAGATTTCATGTATAACAGATTTCAATTTTTAAAAACATTTCAGTTCATTTCAATCGATAACTCTACATATCATATCTCATCAATCCAACACACAACAACAACAATAATAATCAAAGCATCCATTACAGGCAATTAAAATTCAGCAATTCGTGTGAACATTTTACGCATCTCGTTTAGTTGCTCGTTTTCAGCATTTTATGAACGCCTGTTTGGCAGCCGTCCAAAGCTGCCCAAACTACGGCACTGTAAGCAGTTAACTGTAGTTTTATTTCGCAATGCGAAACACTCACACACACACACATGCAAGTACATTATATTATGCTGTCCTCTCTTTCTCTCTGCCTTCTTACAGCAACAACAGCAAACATGCTGATTAACACTTCATTTTGCATGCAGAAACTTCAATCACTGACGGCAACAACAACAACAACAATGGCAATATGAAAAACGTGTCGATGCATGTGCACCATGATTGTCAACGCATAGTAACGGGAGAGGAGCGTCGCCGCAGCCGAATACAAAAACCAAAAGCAAATGCAAAAGCAAAACGTAAACCCAACCCCCACCCACCCAATTGAGCATACAAAACATTGACGTCGTCTGTCGTTGCCAGAGTCGTTGAGTGCACATCCTCTCTCACTCTCATTGCTCGCTCACTCGCTCACTCGCTCTCTTTTTTAGTCAGCCCTTTATTGTGTGCATGTGTGTGCTTGTGAATGTGTGTGTGTGCGTGTCTGCGTTTTTTGTTTTTGTTATTTCTATTTCATACAAAATGCGCATAGTTTATGTCTATGGGTTTTTATTTAGTTTTAAACGTTTTCGCATGTTTTTGCAATATGCGCATTAGTTTTAATGGCAATGGCCAACATAAAAATATCATAAACGTCATATTAAACCACTAGCTGATGCAGTTACAACTGCTGCTGGCGCTACTGGCGCTGCTGCCGCTGCTGATGAGGCTTGGCGCCAACGGCGCTGCGCTTTGCTCTTTGTTATTGTTGTTTGCTGTGTGCAGCAAAGCAATTGTTGTTAATGCATGCTACTTGTTGCATATGCATGTGTATGGAAAACAATTAGACCAAACTTTAATTTTATTCGTTAATCTGAATAAAATCTAAATTAAGATATTTAGTTATATGAAAGCCAATTAAAGCAAGCTCTAATTTTATGCGCTCATCTAAATAAAACAAATGTTATTCCAAACATTTTTTATGTAAATTAATTAATTAAAACGCACCTAATTTATGTGTTTAATATTTGATCTAAATATTTTTAGAGGCAGGTCAACTCAAATGGAACTGTTCTAATCTAATCGATAAATCATCGGTATGCAGTTGATTATTAACTATCGTGTGAGATTCTTGTTGCCTCTTCTTTTATTTTCATTTTCTACTTCATTTTTAGTTCAACTCACAAAGTAAATAAACGGTTATAATTGAAAAAGATTAGCGCAGACATGTGGCGCCCATCAGATAGTGAGACAGAAGAAGATAGCTAGCTTATTGTTGTTGCCCTTGTTGCTATTTTATTTCCATTTCATTTGAATGCAAATTCTTTTATTCAATGGCAAAGAAAATTCCACAAAATCCAGCGTAACAGCGCCGCCCACTTAACGCTAAGATGGCAAAAAAAAAAAATAAATAAAATAAAATAAAGAGCAACAACAACACAAAAAGAGTAAATTTAGTAGCAAACACATGTTGTTGTATTTGCCGCGGCCGGCGGGTTGTTTTATAAATAAACGGCAACAAGCTGCTCGCAGCTCAAGCGGCAGCGAAAATAGAAGACAACGACAAAGGCAACTAGTGCGTAGACAGCCAGAAGAGCCCAAAGGTGAGAGCAGAGCGGCAGAGAGCGTATACGAAATGCCAAGCATCGACTCAAGCACCAAAGAGCGCACATCAAGAGAAAGAGAGAGAGAGAGACAGATAGAGACGAACTGCAGCTGAAAGTAAGCCTTGCTCAAGCACAGTTATTTTTACAGGAATTGTTTTTCTTTCTCATAAATCATCTTTTTCTATTTTAAATTAACTTGGCATTATCAGCTATTATACCTAAGCTAATATGCATACAAAATAATACGAAATCTATAAATAGCTCGCTGGCCACAATTTATGGCCTTATAATTGGCCCCCCTCAGTCGCATTTGTGCAATTTTCTATTTTTAACCAGTTTATTTATTTTATATATATATATATATATTTTTTTTTTTCTAAAACACTTTTTTCTCTCTTTCTTTTGTTGTTATTGTCGCTGTCTTGCATTGCATGCATATTCACTTGTATATGTATTTTTAATTGTATTTTATTTTTTACCTTGTGCTCTGAGTTGTTTCACCTTGCCGCTTGATTTATTTTGCTTGCCAATCAAGTGTTAAGTGTCCTATTCGCCAATGCTGTTAATTAGGCATACATTTGCCTTTGTTGCTGCTGCTTCGTCTTCTTCTTTATTAAATTTCTTTTTCTTTGCTTAACAGATGGAAAAATTGCGCATGAGTCAGAAATTGAGCTGATGAACATGTTTTGAAAATTACATTAATGTGACTCATTTTGTAGAATATGTAGCCAGAATATATTTAATTTGTATTATTTGTCGAGCAAGTAAAATACTGCATACTAAGGAAAATACGTTTGGTTGCTCTTTAATTGCCATTCAAATCAAGTCTTATACAAAAGTGTCAAATAAGGTCTTATACAAAAACCTATTACTCTTCTACTTTCGGCATAACATTGTCAAATATGTATGTATGTTTATGCCTTCAAGTCTTATACGAAGCATATTGCTTACTCTTCTATTTTACGCATACGAGTGTCAAATATGCTAATGCCTTACTTTGTGCACTTTCCCACGCGCTAGAGTGAGACAGACAGAGGGACAGCTCAATCCACTTTCATATGAGCGCTCTGCCGAAGTCATCGATCAACTACCGTTAGGTAAAGAGAGAGACTAATGCTTTTAGACAAGCTAAACGCAGAGAATTTAATATTAGCAGAAAAGACAACATACATTTTTTTTCAATCAGCACTGCACTCTTATTAAGACCCAATATAAATAGACAAATTAACGCCCAATAAAATAAAAAAAAAAACGGACACACACAATCATTATACAGTGCTCATTTTCCGAGTCAGCAAACGCGCAAAGTAAATGTAAACATTGCAGCATTTTAATATCAATTATACATGCTGCACTCACACTCACACATCGACATATGTACATATGTATGTGCGTACTGATACACTTAGTAGAGGGAATACCCCTGCTGGCAAACAGCAATCAATAAACATTACAATAACAATAGCAGCAAGCCAAATGCGACAAAAACGTACCAGAGAAAATTTCAACTAAAAGCCACTCAGCTAATAAAATAAACAAAAACAACGCAAATGCGTGACAAAGAGTGTTTGTGTATATTGTATGTGTGTGTGTGTGTGTGTGTGTGGGTAGGGAGATGAGCAGAGCTTGCCATATACATATTTATGTACTTACAAACATACTTGCACGTTAAGGCATTTTGTTGTTGTGTTTACAAAATACGCAGCCTAGAAGAGAGGCAGAACTTACACAGTAATCCACAAACAAACAAATGCACACATACACACACACACACACACACACACAGTTAGCGATTCACGCACACAGCAGGAAGCTCACAATGAGCAGAGAGTAAACGGACTACATTTTATCGATCGTTAGGCAACAAGACTGAGAGACTGAGA
The DNA here is from genome assembly GCA_037075325.1 of Drosophila mayaguana. Lineage (NCBI taxonomy): Eukaryota > Metazoa > Arthropoda > Insecta > Diptera > Drosophilidae > Drosophila > Drosophila mayaguana. The sequence goes on along the minus strand of JBAMCG010000121.1, from coordinate 2,865,210 downwards.
GAGGCATTGGCAGAGCAGAGCGCGTAGAAGAGCGTAACTTACAAACGCACACAAACATAAATATTTCATGTGCAAGCATTGCATTAATATTTCAGTCAGTTGTTGCTGTTGTTATTATTGCAGCTGTTGCTGCCGCCGCTGCTCTTAGTACAATGTCGTATTAACACCTAATTGTGGCAAAGCAGTTGGTGAGCACGAAGCGCAGAGCAGGAGGACAGAGAGCAAAGAGCGGAGAGCGGGCGAGCATGCAGAGTAAAGCCATGCAAGGCTGTCCATTTACATTTGAGAGCAATTCATGTGTTGTTTTAGTTCAAGTTTATGTTGTTGTTGCTTTTAGTATTGCTGCCGGCAAGTGTGTGCAGGACGTTTAAGAGCTTCAAACAGTAAATTAAAGAAATGCCTGTTTTTTTTATTTTATTTTTGAGTAGGTCATAGTTGAGGTCAAATTTTTTAAGTATTTGAATAGCATATCGATATATATATATATATATATATATATATATATATACGTATAAAAAAAAACTGTATCAATTTACGTTCATATATAAATTTAATTCTATAAGCATTTGCAGTGATGAAATAAATTCTTTATATATTTTTTCTTTTTAATTCATTAAATAAAATTTAGTTATATGATAGTTAATTTGTATAAAATATAAATGTATTAAAATAAGATATATTCATATATATCATATATATATATTTGGTATTGAGATTTCATGATAAAACTATGATTTCATTTTAAGATTTTATACATTCAGCCATTTTTATTATATTTTTTTCATTGAATTTTGTTACTCTATATTTTCTTCGATTTTTCTACACCCACTTTCTGCTCGATTTATAATAAACGCATTTTTACGCCCAATTAAACATTATTCCAATCTTAATCAAATACAAAATCAACCAAAAATTAACAATTTATATTGCATTTGATTCCCACATAGCAACAGCCTGCTTGGGTTTTTTTTTTTGTCCCTTCCCATATAGTTTATCAAATAAAATGTATTCACAACATTTAATGAAAATAGTGTCCCAGCCAGAAAGGAAAAAAAAAGTGAAAGGGGGTTAAAACCCATTGAGAAACATAACAAAAGTACTTCAGTTAACGGTTGCGTGACATCGAGAAATGGAACAGGAGTCAGGGGAATTTGATAGCAGCCCATTCAGCAAAAAGGGTTTTACGAGCAGGGGTTGTACATACGAAACCAAAAACAAACAAACAAAAATTATGTGGTTCACATATACTTGAGTAGCATAGCTCCTTAACAAGCCATTGAGATATATAATTGTATTGTTCAGTTATTTGATATTTCCCACAAAATTGGTGGAAGCTCGTCATAAAAAAAAAAACAACAAATTGATTTTTGGCTGAGAAAAAAGAAGTTTAGGGAAATACATATTCAATTTCGAGCATGTTTGGCAATGGCCATATTAAATCATAATTAAAATCGATTAAATACAAGAAAATATTATCGATAGGTAAATGAATGCGGTACATAGAGAGAAATATAGATGTATTTTAAAGAAAATAATATTTATTGTGTGAAGCATAGCTAATTGTAAGATCAATGATTATAAATATTATCAAGCTTAAAACAGTTTATCGATTGTATGTCAAACAGTAAGAATTATCGATAATTAAATCAATGTTGCTAAGCAATATATTAAAAAATTATATAAAATATTATATTACTTAAAAAACTTGTTTAAATTAAACTTCATTTCAAACTAATCGAGAGATAATTAATATATTTTGAGTGTTATCAAATGAAATAAAACATTATCAATTTAAATGTGCTGCATAAAGTATATTTATAAGATCACATAAAATATATAAATTCAACAAATAACTCTTTCTTTCTGCAATTTATTAGAGATTCTGCAGGACGCTGTGATGCTTGCAACTTTGTGGCAAGCGTGATTGGCCTACATGTGGCACGTTTCGCAGAGATGAAGCAGCAACAACGAAATCGAAGCAGACCACACAACTTCCTGGCTGCTGTTGCTGCTTCTGCTGCTGTTGCTGTTGCTGTTTCTGCTGTTGCTGTTGCTTCTCAACAATCAAACACAAACACTCATTAAAAAGTCCTTCAATAACGGCTTCAGGTTACAATATTTCAACCACGACAAATTTTTATCCCTACGCCGGAAATACTTTGGCAGCTAGAGCGAAAAGGAGACAGAGAGTGAGGGATGGAGAGAGAGAGAGTGAGGACAGGGCGAGCGAGATCTAGCGACTTCCTAAAGGCGAATCGCTGGCCAGAGCATTAAGCACAAAAGCAAACAAACAAGCAACAGCAACAGCGACCCCAAAGGCTTGTAGAGAACCTGTCCCCCCAACCAGTCAGCTCAGCATTATCCCTGCCCCCCCCACGCCCCTTTGCTGTCAATATTAATAACAGCCGAAGCGAGCGCTAAGGGGAACGCAAAACGAAAGAAGAGAGAAGAAAAAAAAAAAACCGTCAACTGGAAATAAATGGCAAATAAGTTTTTTGTTTTTATTTGCAGGCAACAGCCACGAAGGACACTAACCGAGCGACCCTTCTATAGCCCCACCCCTTCTGATGCCCCCACCACCCCTACACGTGCCCCATTTGACCGGCGCTTTCTCTGACAGCGGAAAAGTGCAACTTATTTACTGTTTCCGCGTCGTCTTCATCGTTGGGCGCCTTCAATTGGGGGTGGCTGGGTAAATAGATGAAATACCAAGAATCAAGAACAAGAACAAGCAGCAGGAGCAGGAGCAGCAACAGCAGGAGCAGGAGCAGGAGCAGGAGCAGCAACAGCAACAGCATGTACCCGCCCCGCAGTCCAACAATAGAGAAAGGACCTTAGTTCAGCTTACAAACACCCAAAAGGCCTTGAACACACACACACACACACACACACACACATAGATAGAGAGCGTGACCATGGAATATGTTTACATCGATAGATTATGAATTCCGCTTAAGGCAACACACAATTTTTCCCCATTTTAGTTGCATAGCGAGAGCAATCTATTAAATTAGTTAATTATATACAAATCATTTCATAAGAAACTGTAGTTTAACCTGTTTTTTTTTTTCAATGATATATAGGGCATCTGCAATGCAAAGTTAGCTAAAAAATATTTTAAAAATAAACTATATAATAATTTTATAATTTATAGTGCACTAGCAATATAAATTTAAAATTAGTTAGACAAACAGGTAAAATAACTAATAATTAAAATATTCGTTTTTAATAATTTACAGGGTATACGTATATTAGGGTATATTTACTGTATGGCTTAACAACTTTGTTCTATTATAAGGTATATATAAAATATAATAATTAATTATAATTATATATACACAAATATTTGAACAAAGTTTCTTTAATTTAATTAAATTAGTTAGTTAGTTAGTTAGTTGCCTAATTAAATTAAATTAGTTAGATATACCTCCATACAAATATTTGAAAAAGAAGAATAGAATTATTTATAGGGTAGCCCTAATGCAAATTAAAATGCTTCTTTCATAATTTACGTGGTATTCGCCATGCAAACGCCAAATTAGTTTGGTACATTTGTGTACAAACATTTTTAAAGTAATCTACATCTTCTTTAATAATTTACAGGGTATCTGCAATGTAAATTATCAAAATGATCCTTTATCAAAAAGAAACTACTTCTCAAATAGCAGCTTCACCTCCTTTGCTCTTTAATAATTTACAGGGTATCCGCAATATAAATGTCAAACTGCAGCAGCAAAGGACTTGACAGTTGCAGTCGTTGGCTTAAAGTGGCGCAAGCACTTGTCTGTGTATGTGTGTGTGTGTGGCGCCTTGCCACTTGCAAGTGACAGAGATACAGGTAGCACTTGGGCAGGCCAGGTGAGGTCAAAGCAGGGGTGCGCTGCGTCGCTACATTTTGCCAAGGCAACATCAACAAATGTCGTGTCCTTCAGTTCTCAAACTGCAACTGAGCAATGGGTAATGGGCGTGGCATATGCAGCACATGCAACAGTTAATCATTTATATGCGCTGCAAAGGGCTGCCCACTTGCCGTATAAACAATATGCTGTCACACGTCCAGAGGAGACGGCGCGACATCGACAACGCCTTGAACAAAGCTCAACAGCATGGGCATTGTGAGAAAGAGAGAGATAGAATAAGAGTTAGAGAGAGAGGGCTAGCGGCATAGATAGAAGCAGGTCGAGGTCCTCGAGAAGGAGTGGCCCGCATGTCAAATGTATTAGAAATAACAAAAAACGATAGCAAAGGCGACATTCGGTATAAACAATTTCTATATAGATAACAATTGATATCATTTATGATACGATCTAGATATAATAATAATGATGTCTTGAGCAATCAATCATACTATTTCTTGTATATAAATTAAGTTTTGTTTGATTTTCACTTATAAATTTGCATTTCGATTCTTTGGTATTTCAAGTTAAATTCTTTTATTCGCATTAACTTTATTCTTAATATTAAACTTAAATTAACCATTAACATTTAATCCAATAGAATTCATATTATATGAGATAAATACTCATTCACTTAACTCAAGCTTAAAGCTCCTGTTAATTAAATTTTCATTTCCACAGAATTCCAAAAACTCTTTAACATAAAAATTCTCAAAAATTTTTTTATTAAATTTCAATGGAAGACCTGAGTCTTATTCGAGGGAAGTCTGCTTTATCAAGAAAAAAATCTTCAGCGGAAATTAAATGTGATGTATTCAATTAATTCCACAAGAGTTCATTTCATTTGGAAAACTCTTATTAAATAACTCAAAAAAATAAAATAAATAAAAATAAATAAATAAATAAAAATAAATAAATAAATAAAAATAAATGGAATATTACAATTAATATGTTGTTTTAATACACATTAAATTTTTAAAGATGTTTTTTTTTGTGTACAATACATATATTGTTTATAAAAAAAAACCTAATAAAAACTTGTAAATTTAAATTTTAGGTAGTAATAAATATACCAAAATAAATAATATAAAATCTATAAAAATACCAATAAGAAACATTTTTAAATACTTCAATTGATCTGAATAAATGTTCTCTAATTAACTAATATTTCTCACAAATTAATTCAAAATTTACTTCAAGTCGAAAAAATTGTTGCTTAATTCATCTCATTAGCAACTTGAGTATATCATAAATATATACATATATGTGTATATGTATGTATGTATATTGCACGTAAATAGTTTGTACCACTTCAGTATTCCGCTCTACAAACATATATACACATATAGCACACATCAAACTGAATGCATGATTCATGTTGCAATTTCTAGTGCAAATAACCCAAAGTTCATACGAAAATTCGTATTTGAACTGTGGAACCAAGCCTCAAGCCAATAGCGAACCAATCAAATAAGCCCCAGCCCTTTTGCAAACTGCGACTCCTCGCTCCGCCCATTCCCTCCACTCCTCCCATAATCTCACTCTCCATGCACACTTAAGCTATTGACCTACACACCTAATTGATATGCCGCACGTTGACTCAACAATCAAAAGGTAAAGCCCAATTGGTCAGCCCAAGTTGGAGTGAGGGTAGTGAGAGATGTACTCAGGGGGTGTGTTTTTTTTTTTCTTTATAGGGCTCCTTTATAGGGGACCTTGGCAAAAATGAGCAGAAATCTCCCCGGGGATTTCAGTTTTTATGTTGAAATTATACATTTTATTATGTCATTTAAATGCGATGCCGGAACAAGAAGAAGCACCAGCAAGAGCGGCAAATAGAAGAGAAAGAGAGAGGGAGAGAGTGAGTGTGAGAGAGAGCATGCAAACTAAACAGACAGTTGTTGCCAGCAGCAACCAACTAGTGCCTGGCCCTAGCCTTCGGCAGACCATAAATCAGCAACAGTTAGAAAGGATGTAAAGCAGCAGGAGGCAAGGTAAAGTCCAAGTTCTCCTTCTGGCAAACTTTGCTGCAAATTGTAGATGGACAGAATGAGGGAGAGGGAGAGGACGAGGGAAAGAGTGAAGAGAGTTAAATGTAGAGCATTACGGAACCACTGCAAAGCTCTGGTTGGGGTGCAAGTTTTATGACTTTGCTTCAGGATGCGAGCAGGATACCAGGACACACTAGGCTTTCGCTATGTGTATGTGTGTGTGCATGCGTGTGTTCAGCGGCGCATATGTAATTTTCATACCTTATAAAACGGCAAAGCGTGCAACAGCGAAGAAAAGATTTGCTGTTAATACCCTATATATAGTTAACTGCAGGGTAGGCTGACTTGACTATTCATAAAATTTTATATCATTATAATATGAATAATTTCCATAGAAATTTAATTTAAATAAAAAAAAAAAAAAAAAAAAATATATATATATATATATATATATATATATATATATAGTTTATTAATTAATTAATTAATTATAATTTTACTGAACTAACAACAATCAAATTTTGTTTAACAAATTAATTTATAGGAAATTTGAAAATATTCTTTTATATTATTTAGTTTATTATAATTTGCAGACGAAGCTTTAGCTACGGCTCTAGGGTATCTGAGAAACGAGAACACTCTTCTTAACTGGCTTAATTCTACTTCATTTTTTATTATTTTGATTTTTGTGCGAAAAAGGATTTGGTGAAAGGACAAACCGTCATGACAGATGTTTTGCCGCCACTCGAGGGATGCAGGCGAGCGAAAAAGAGACAGAGAAGGCGTACATAGAGAGAGAAAGAGAGACTGAGTCTCTATGGAGAGCGAAAAAGGGAGTGAATAGGCAGTATTCGTTTCAATGTGCTGCCAAAATTGTTTTATGTGTCCATCGATGAAGTAAATCACTTGCCCTAACATTTATTTCGGTTTCATACACTGTTTCCAAAACTGATGTGGAGTATATTGGCTTCAGAGCTAAATTTTGTATTGATTAGAAAATTAAAATAACAATTATGCTGAATGGAATGCAACTGCCTTGCATGGCAAATGAAGCCTTTTAACTTTTACTTCACACGTTCCACAGTTAATATTAAGACTAAATCATATGCATATCATAAGCTCTTATATGATTCATATGAATTATTTGAATAATATATGATTCATTCACTTCTCATATTTATAGCTGAGGGAAACCCCTTTAAGCAGCTAAGATCTTAAGGAGCTCTGTAGCCCGCCCTCTTATATGTTTGAATACAATAAACAGGGTATTCCAATATTCACTTATATCCGCCTTATTACTTATTCTACTTTACTTTTGTTTTTGTTCAGGGTTTTTCCTTTAGCGAATAATTTGCTGCGTTCTTTTACAAGGGTTCGCCCCGTGCTTGACTTGTTTGCCTTTTGTATACGCACACATACACATATATATATATATATATATATATATATATATATACTTATTTCTATACATATATAGATACCTATATCTGTGCCCTTGGCAAACGATTGTGGCGCTTGGGGCGCGTGTGTATGCTATGGGCAGCCCAATCAATTCGCTGCGACAATTAGACATTTGTTTTGCCAGTTTTTTTTTTTTTTTGGGGTAACTTTTGTCATTAGCAGCAAATGCTGGGAACGAAGCGTGTAAGGGAGATCGAGTATGAGGGCGTAATTTACTGTTGTTGTTCTTTAATCAACTTACAACTGTTCAATTTTACTTAAAACTATTCAAGTAACAAAATACATAGAAGCATAAACTGAGAGTTTTTAAAAATGAATAAATAAAACTGTATATAAGGATATTAAAATATAGTACCACTAGCTAAATAAATAATAAAATTAATAGTTTACAATCTAAATAATAATTAAGCAGAAGATAGTTCTTAGCTAATTCATTAGTATTTAGTTTTATTTCTTTTATCTATATGCTTCTAAAAAGCCATATAAATCAAGTGGTATTTCTCCATATGAATATTTGCTCATACTATAATAATTATTATAGTCGCCAAAAAGCAAATTTTACATTAAAATTTAAATCAAACGGCATATTCTAGAAGTCAAAGTTGTACATAAAAAGTTTTAGCAAAAAACCCTAAATATATGAAATAGAAATATGCATTAAAATATTAATTATTGCACACCACAATAAAAATATATTAACTCATAAATAAAGCTCATATTAGAAGAGTATTTTTAAGCCATATATTTATATATTTTTATGTTATATAATACTATAAAATATGTATGTATTACTGTGCTAAATAAATCCAATTGTATGTTATATATTATATTATTAATTATATATATATATATATATATATATATATATATATTTTTTTATTTTTTTTTATGTTATACAATACTATAAAATAACATAAAAATATATATATATATATTATTGATATAATAATATAACATACAATTAGATTTATTTAGCACACTAATACATACATCCTAACAAAGCTAATTGACTACATTTCGTATATTCTCCAGTTACATTTACAAATCGAATTAGGTTTTATACAGGTAATGCGAAATACAATTAAAACTCTGCATAGTTAAGCTTATCATATGGCACTTTCTATTTGCAGCAACCCTTACCCTTCACTCCCCTTCCGCACTCACTCCCCCCTCACCAGTGACATCAAGAAGCAAGCCAGATCCCTTAAGGGACTGCGTATAATGAAAATGAAAAGGCTGCTTGCAGCTAGCACTTGCACTCACTTAGCTATTCATAACTGACACACACACACACTCACACAAACATACACATACACATACGCACACATACGCACACACAGCCAAACACCGACAAATTTAAATAATTCAACGAAAGAAATTCGCTTTTAGCCAATGCCAAAAGCCAGCGAACGAGACAAGTGAGAGAGAGAGAGCGCGCGAGAGGGACGGCAAGAGCGAGCGACAGTTGTGAAGTGAGAAGCGGAAAAGCCACAAAAACCAGAAACTTGCAGTCGCATGCAGCTGTCTGTCTGTGTATGTGTGTATTTATGTCTGTATGTTTGTGTGTGTGTGTGTATGTGTGTGTCGTAGGGCAGTACTTGACAAGGGCTAAAAGCACCGGAGCCCTGTGGCTGAGCATGGTGAAATGGAGATTGCGGCTAAAAACTCGCGCGCGCTTTAGACACACATTAAAATTTCAATTTGATACAAATTAAAATTTTATCAGCATATTCTCGGCTGAATGTGTGTGTGTGTGAGTGTGTTATATATTCAAATATATGATGGATTGTTTGTCAAACTGAAAACATAAATATAATTATAATTAAGCTGCTAAATGCAGGCAAGCAAATATTTATTGACATTCAACTGATATTTATTTAATTACAAATTTGTAATAATTTTTTTTATTTAAATTTAGTTAAAATTATAGTTTTGTATATTAATTGTAATTTTATTTTATTTTGTTTTTTTAATAAAAGTTTGTACATTCCTTTGCAGTTCAACCTTTAATTCTTTCAAATGCCAATTTATATTTTTAATTTATTTAATTTGCAGCCCAACTTCGCTGTTCACTTAACACAGTTATCACTGTAATTAAATACTACAATAGCTTAACTCTTTACCCTATTAATATAAACAAATTTTGCTGTGATCTCTTGCCCCTGGCAATTAAAATGCAGTACTTGTTCTTGGCTTAACTCAAATTGATTGATTAATTAACTCGCCACAATAAAAGCCCAGAAAAAGAACTGGAACTGTCCAATAAATCAGAAAATTTATTTCAAATAAACTAAATAAAAGTATAAAATGCATCTAATAAGAGAATTGCAAATAAACTAGTTAAAAATATTTAAGAAATATTTATGCAATAAAACAGTTTTGGTTTGACAAATTAGTTAAGCTGGTTTATGCGTTTGTTAACTGCCCACAGAAGGGCGTGTATATGTGGAGGCGTGGCAGGCAGTGAGCCAAATTGAGAAGTTGCTCAAGTTATATATATTTTTTTGTGCTCCTCCTCCTCTTGGCCCTCAAGAAATAGACGGCAAAAGAAATCTGTTATGGTTAAACTTTACGCGCACAGTAAAAACTTTTCGACAAATTGCAGCGAAAAGTGCACACAATGCTTCCAGAAGAAGAAGAAGAACAGGCAGAGCAAAAAACAGCAGGCGAAACAGTGCGTGGCGACGCCGGCAATATATACACATACATACATACATATTTATATGTATAAGTATAAGCTGTGTATATGTATTTAAGCATGAAAAAAAAAGCTTAAGAAAAAACTTTTAGATTTTTCTACTTTGGTCAAGGTGGGCACTAAATGGAGAGAGGGGAGCAAAGAAAAACCGCAAACTTGGCAGCACTCTTTTACGATATGCCCCTCTCGCTCTTGCCCTCTCTTTCTTTCTTTTCCTAGCTGTTATCTTGCATACTGCGGCTGTTGCTTGCGCTCTGTTTATTGCCTGGCGCTAAAAGCAACTGGGGACCATTTTTGGTGCTATCTCCCCCCACACACACTCGCACCCCTACCTCTTTGGGCTCTAGCTCTGGCTTCGTCTCAATCTCTTATATTGTCTGTGCATTTCAAGTCGTAATGTGGGCATACAATTTTCAATTATACATTTTAGTGGTCGCCGCAGCTCATTGACAGTAGAAAAAAAAAAAAGAAGACAAAATAGAAGCAAAGTATATACAGACATACATACACATATAGATAGATATATGTATGTGTGTGTATAAAAAGGGTTGCCACAGAAATGAGAAAAGTTTTTAGTTGTGGAACTTGGACGAGAATATGTCTGTGAATTTCCGCAGCTTATGTGAGTATATACATATACATATATATAACTGTATGTTTGTATGTGTGAGTGCTTATAATGAGGCATTGGGGCACTAGCAGCTTGGCTTCACATTCATATGGAATGAGCAACGATATAGCAAATGCATTTACATACATATATATTATATATATACATATAATTGTTGTATTGCTCCATCTGAAGCGTATTGAGATTAAACATAGATTGCACGTTTCTTTGCCAAAATGTTATTTGTTTCAATTACTAAAGACAAACGATCCTAAGAAAACCGCATGTAACAATCATGGATATTTTACAAGCAAAATTTCAGTCAACAAAGTCAACAAATCTAAACGAAATGTTTATACAAATTTATATATTAATATGAGCATCAAAATGTTAAATTTTCTCAAAGAATAAAAGTTAAATATATTTATTTTATAACAATTTTCTAAAGCTCAATGCCTAAATTAGGATATAAATAAATATATATATGTATGTATATAAACATATCCCCCGATGAATTCTAAAATATACATGAATATAGTTGGGCTATACTATACAAAAGTTTTTCCATTGGAAGAAAAATATACCCACTGTTTGCTCGGAATAGAATGCAAAAAGAGAATTGCGAAAAAGAAATCCCGTTACTTTCCGGTCACAATTCATTTGCATTTGACGATGTAGAGAGATTCATATGCATATGAAACCCATAAGAATATAAGTTTTTTGAAGTCTTATTAGAATTGCTATAGTTCTAATCAGTTCAAATTGGATAGGCAAACTTAATGGGGATATTACGAATTAATTGATTAATTGATAATAATTTACTCACCGTGGTTTAGTTAATTTTTTCATATGTATATCCATGTCCCGTTACTATCGATGTCGATGTTTTTGTTGTTGCTGGTTGTGGTGTTGGTGTTGGTGGTGTTGGTGGAGTTGGTATTGGTGTCGTTCCCCATTCACTTTCGAATGACCCTACATGAGTGCCTCAATTTTGTTTTGGGGATCTTATCTTTGGGAATTATTGGAAGGGTGACTAATCCAATGTTAATGCAAGTGGCGCAACAGCAAATCCTGAGAATTTCTTGAGAGGCTTTGCTCTCGTTAGCTTGTCGCTGTTGCTGTTGTTTTGTTGTTGTTGTTGTTGTTGTTGCTGCAACTGCTTCTTCTTCTCTAGTTGTATTTTGGGCTTTTGTGCACCGCATGAGTTGTTGGTGTTGTTGTTGTTCCTGGCAGGTTGCTGGCGTTGTTTTTGTTGGTGTTCTTCTTTAATTAACATTTAACAATTAAGTTTAATAGATTTTGTATTTTGTATTTATTATATGATTTGTTATCCGTAATATTGCTCGATTTGCTGTTTTGATTGAGGTTATGGTTGTATGTTTTACATGGTTGTTATTGGGTATTTTAGTTTGTTGTTGTTGTTTTTGTTGTTTAAGCACTTGAGGCGCATATAAAAAATGTGTGTTTTTTCTTCTTATTTTAAAGTTTTTACAATTTGCACTGTTTTAAATGTTTTACTTTATTTATTTTTTTCTTTTTGATAAATTTTGGCTTTATGCTTAAAGTAAATTTGCTAAAGTAATTGCATGGATAATATTTTTATTGTTTGTTTTTGTAAGCAAGCTGATAAATTATTTTGAATTTTCATTAATTACTAATTGTTTTCGTTGTTATAAGAAATATATATGCAAATAGGTATATATACATTAATAAGATATATATATTTATATATACATGTATATATATATATATATATATATATAATTATATATATTCGATTTAATATGTTAATATTTAAAGATTTGATTGCATCGTTCGAATTAACGCACTTTTTATCAACTAATTAAGACGATTTCCGTTTTGCATCGTCTTTTTCATTATCAGCATCATCTTCATCAGCATTATAATAATCATCTTCTGCATAATTCATGCATATTGTGTGTATATATAACTATTGGAAGGCGTACTTGTATAGGCTTTATGAATTTTTCTGCTCATAAATGTTATGCGTTCGTTTGCTTATTATTTTGTTAAAGCTAATGGCTACAAATTTGCATATTTTTTATTCTGTTTTATATCATTATTTATTTAGCTTTTCAATTTGGCTGGTATTTAATATAATAATTCTATTTATTTATTTATTTATTGCTTTTTGTGGAGGCGCTTTTATTTTTTGTTTTGTTTTTATTATTTTTTTTTAGGGCTGTAAAATGAAATTGATTTCTTAGAGATTGTAAATTAATGCAAATCATGGACAAGTGTGACCAAATGCCCAAAAGTTCGTCATACTCAATAAAAAAAAAAAAAACAACAACAACAACAAAAACTATTCGAATACCCAAGGACAATGGATGCTCTCACATTTGATCTCTATACTCTTGCGCGCTCTCTCTCTCTCAGGAACACTCTTACTCTCACAACAGCTGTAAAGTATATTAATATACGCAACAGTGTTGCCAACCATCGTTGTCAACCTCTGCAAGCGAGCCTACAACAACAATACACACACGCGCGAGGATGTTATTTTTTTGCTTGCATTGCTTTACGTCTAGCTGTTCGTTCAGCTGTTGATCGCAATTGCATTTGCATGAGACAGAGGCAGAAACAGAGTTGCCAGCCACATGGTATACAAGACTTGGGGTGTGTTGCCAACGTTTTTGTTAGAGCAGCTGCGACTTTGAGTGCGCGGCTCGCGCTGATGGAAAAAAGCAGGTGTTAAATAAAAATCAAGAAAAATATACGTACATACACACACAAAATACATACTAAGAACATAAACATGGCAGATGAGCCAGAAGACAAATAACATAATAATTTTGTAGTTATGTATATGCAGCTAGATATGCATATATATGTACATATTAACACATGTGTGTGTATGTGTATATGTGTGCGAATGCAAAGAATTGTCTATGCACAGTTGTTTTTGTAGTATTTCATTCATTATGTTACAAACAGTGTTTTTATAGGCATAGGCAGCCCAAAGGGCAACGCACGCATAACCGTTTTTTTTTGGCGTTTGCTTTGTGTTGCTCCCTAACAACAAAAACAACATCACGAGTACCTTGGCAGTAGTTCCGTTACGCGCGAGCGAGAGAGCCCGCGATTGAGCGCCAAGTGCCGTTTGAAAAATATACAACAAAAAATTGAGCTTTGAAGTCAATGCGCATTTCACTTTTTCTGTACCGTTTTTCTGTTGCTGTTGTTGTTTTTGTCTTTGCGAAAGCGAAATTTTTATTTTATGCTGTTGTGGCTGCTGGGACGGTTGCTATTGATTTCATTAATTGCTGTTGTTGTTGTTTCTATTGCTTTAATTAATTTGCATAACATTTGCAGGCGCCACAGATCGCAAGAGTCGGCGAGAACGAGAGAGGTAATAATAAAAATAATTCCCATTTGTATTTATGAAAATGTATGTGTGTGTATGTTTATATGTGCTTGTGTGCGTTGGTCAACAGGGGCGGCAGGCGACGGTAACGCGGCGTTGCTCTACTTGCGACAACGACAACGACAACGACGACGACGACGGCGACGACGCTTCGAAGAAGGCAATTGTGACGCGTTGTTTCATTTTGTTGTTGCCTTTGTCATAAATAATAAATAAACACAACTTACGTATTATATTTGCTTTTGCATTTGCATTTGCATTTGCATTTGATTTTGCTTCTTTTTATTTTTTTTTATTTGCTATTTGCTTTGCATGAACTCTTCACTTATTGCACTTGTTTTACAATTGCTACACACCACTTATTTGTAATAATTTTCTTTATATATATATAAATATATATATATTTATTATTTATTAAGCATGGCGATTGCTTCGACGGGCGCGTGTAGATGGAAAAAATTTCGCGATTTTCGCTATTCGCTTTCACATCTTATCCGGCGCGACGACGTTCTGTTACTGTTAATAAAAAACTGCTTACACTGGCGCCAACTGCTAACCGGGGCTGTTACGTTCTGTTGCTAGCGAGAGAGAGCATGTTGACTCAAATTGTGCATGTTAGACAACTGTTAATTAACAGGTGGCGCTCGCGCTCTGTTGAATTTGCATTAGGGAGAGACCGAAATGAACGAGAAAAATGCAAGAGAGTGCAATTTAACTAAAATGTTAACATAAACTGTTAACTCTTAACAATGATCATACAACAAGTAAAGTTCGTTTCTCATTTACTTTATTAAATTACAGTATTTATTTATTATTGCTTTGCAATGTATGTAAGTACAACATATGTTTGCTACTTTTATATATGCGCATTCCATTTTGTGCGCTCTTTCAGTCGACTGTTACAGTAAAATTGTGAATGAATGTTTGAGAGTGGACTACAACGCCAAATGAGAAAGAGAGCCCGCCTGACATATTCGCCTGTTGTTTGTTGTTACTTTTGCTAGCTATTGACTGCGTACATGTGTATGTGTGTGTTTGTTTGTATACACGAGTGTGTGCGCGCGTATCTGTGTTTGTTGTTGCTAGTTAGCGCTAGTGTTGCCAATGCATTGGAATTTGAAACCGTGCGAAAATCAACAATAAATGTTCACCCCGTTATACTTTTTGTTTGTTTGTTTGTTATTGTCGTCACTTCTCTTTGGTTGTTTATTGTTTTGCAATATGTTTCTTGCTTGAGCAAATAATTAAAATAAAATAATAAACAAGAGACATTTGTTTTCAAGGTTCTAAGGTATCTCCAATTAGCTCGCGAAATGATTAGTTTGTTATTATTTTAAATACTTGTTTTTGGTCTCACATAATTTGGCAAATTTAAATAATAATTATTAATCATTTATAAAATTGTGTAGCAGTGTTTTATTTTTTAAAAAATCTCTACAGCAATAAAAATATCGATTTTCGATTATTTATGAAATTTTATTGTTTTCCCTCATCGATCTTCTCTGCAATGATAATTTTCAGATTTAACATTTTCCCTCATGTAAAAGTCGAGCTAATAGCATTCTCCGCTCTCATATCAGCATTTTATTATTGGCATGTCCGTTTCAAACAATTAAAATCTTATCAGAATACGATTTGTCTGTGTGTGTGTGTGTGTGTTTGAGAGCACATCTAATCAAATCAAAAAGAATGCAAAAAAGATGAAGCTAATAAAAAAAATATAAAAGAATAGTGAAATGTGTTAGGCTACGTGCTTAAATATAAGTTTAAGGCTGATTGTTATACATACATGTAAAAACATAACATTCTCACTGTCGATAGAAAGAGCGCGCAAGGGAGAGTTAGCATATAACAGCGAGAGCGGCTTGTCTGACATTTGACGTTTGTTTGTATGTTTTGCGCATTCACAATAAGCGCGCGAACCGCGCATAGCAAATTAAAATTTAAAAAAAGGTAAAAAGAAGCCAATTACAAAAATGACACTTAAAAACAAAGCGCATGAAATTAAGAGAGAGAGAGAGAGAGAGCGCTTGCCTAAACTGAGCGACATTTGGAGCGAGAGTAGCAGCATAGAGAGAGAGAGAGTGCTAACTAGAGAGGCAGAGAATATATGTGTTTTTGTAGTGGGGAGGGAAGGGGTAGACTGTTGACGAACTTTTGACTTGGTCAGGCTTTTGTTTATAATTATTTACATGACATAACTCACCTTTTCGTGAACTGCAACTCATAAAAGTTTGTGCGAATTAAAAAAATATTTAAACATTATTTAACACAAACACTAATGAACACACACATACACTGACAGACTGACGAGACGACTACGACACACACACAACGACGCGACATGCTGCTATTCCGTTTTTTTTTTTGTTTCTCTTTTCTTAATGCAGTGTTGTATAGCAGCAAAATTGGTTGTTGTGTTGTGATTGGCGCGGCTGTTGCCTTTTCCACATTTAATTAGAGTACATTTATATTACATTTTAATCAACAAATAAATCGTACGTAAACTGCAGTCAAAGTCACTCACACACGTTCGAATTCACACAGGCACACACGCACGTACTCATACTCACACGCACGTAGTCATACACACACACACACACGAACACACATGAGTGGGGCACGCACACACAGCAACTAGTAAATTCTGCGACACTTACGAAAAAATATATTTTTTTAGATGTGTGTGTTGCTTAAATTAAACATTTTCTATTGCTTATTGCACTGCACATGGTTTGCACACATTCGGCCAGTTGAGGCACTTGGCTGGCTATTATTGTTTAGTTTGAATTGTAATGCGTTTTGTGTTAAATCGAATTAATATAAATTTTTGTTGCGTGTTTTGCTGTTGTGTGCAACGAGTTTTTTTTTATACTGTGTGACCGAAGTGTGTCACAAATTCAACAGCTGTTTTTTATACCGACATCTGGCCACACCACAACTTTTAAAAAATCCGTAAGACGGTCTTACTTACGCATTATTACTATTTATGAGAATGGCAAAGAGAGCAGTGCCATTTTGAGTACAAACGAGTACTTAATGTATGTCATGTATGTCATAAACGACACTGTTAAGAGGCTTACTGAATCGTTAGCAGAGTTAAATGGTTAACAGAATATATAACTTTTAATTTAAATGCAACAGATGATAGGCGCCAAGGACAGTATGCTGCTCAATATTGTAACCACGAATTATTTGTGGATTTATATGTGTTTGGACTATTTTAATAATAAAATAATAAAGAAAGAGAAATATTAATTATTCGCTCATTTAATATAATGTTGATATGTTAATCAATATACAAATGTCCACCCAGCTTAACAGCTGCAATTACAGAACAGAGCGCTTTTAACACTCTGTTAGTACTATTTTGTTTTGATTATTTTGTTTTGGTCGCTTGCCACTTATTGAATAACAAATATTTATTTAAACTTGCTTGTTAAATGTTAAGCAAGCCAGCAAATAAGTGTATCACTGGCTACGCATGCTAGCAAGAACTAGAAATTATTAAAATACAAAAAATGTTGCCGACTACAAACATTTTGGGTAATTTAATAAATCCTCTCAACGTCAGCTGCAGACGCGCCGTGCACATGAAAAAACGCGAGATCTACCAGGTGAGTAGGAGTCTCAGGAGGAAAACGTCATGGTAAAGCTTCTTCGCTTCTCCTTTAGCAATGCTTTCGCATTCTGGGAGTCCATGAGTCCGCCGACCAGGAGACAGTGCGTCGCGCCTATTTGGACTTGGTGAAGCGCGTCCATCCCGACGCCGACAGCGATGAGGCAAGCAACGAGCGCTTCCAGCAGGTGGACGAAGCATTCAAAACGCTGCAGGAGAAATTCGCCAAGAGTCGTCGCAATATCAGCGAGAACGAGGATGAGGAACTCGAGTTCGATATACGACACACGGCGCCGCAGCATCGTCAATATCTCTCCAACGATGGCATCGGCGTGGGCACGCCCTTCCAGCGCCAAAAGCAATACCAGCAGGTGCGTGCCATGAAGGCCCAGGAGCGTGTTCTCGAACACCGGGTGGAGAAAGCGGCAGCCGGAGAGCACGCCCTGATGCGCAAAGGCGGCAGCTATTACGGCAAGCATGCGATCAAGACGAAATATGGGATCGATCGTGTTGTCGAGGATCTCATACAAGAGGCCATGTCCAAGGGTGACTTCAACAATCTAAATGGTGCCGGCAAACCGCTGTCACTGGCCCAAACCCAGAATCCCTATCTGGACTTCACCACGCACAAGCTGAACAAAATAATGCTGGACAATGGCTTCACGCCGGAATGGATCACACTTAGCCGGGATATACGCGAAGCGGCGGCCAAGCTAAAGCAACAGCTGCGCAACGAGCGCTGCTACTACGGCGAATGGCCCTTGACCACCCTGGAGGAGCAGGCGGCCTGGCAAAAGTTTGCCCAATTCCTTGCGGATGACATAAAGCAGCTGAATAAAACTATAGACAAATACAATTTGATTGTGCCCATACTGGAGAATCAATACTTTCGCCTGACCCTGGACAAGCTAGCCGAGAGCGTGTTCAAGGAGCCGGACCTAAAGCGCAACATGAAGAGACCCCAACAGCTGCAGGCCAAGGCGGAGCCAGCCAATAGCGAGCGCGGCTTCATGGTGAATCTGTTCTCAATGTTTCTGTGAGCAGGAGGAGAGAGTTTCTTTGTCATAGAGTTGGTGATATTTTAGTTAAAAGAACGTAGAGTGTGATATGTAAATAAATTGAGAGCCAAAGAAGAAGCTGAATTATTATTTAAACTCATATTTGAAATGATAATTAAATTCCACGCAAATAACAAATTTTCTATTATCCCAAAAATCCCTTATTTTATATGACTCTCTTCATAAAGAGAGAGTTTATTTCAAATATAATTTGGAATACTTTAGTTAAGAGAGTAAAAATTGTTATATGGAACATTATGCTAAGCAGCAACCGACGGCTGGAAGGCAGATCCCGTTAACTCTCTCTATGACTTCTTACTCTCTCGCTCTCTTTGTCCGAATTGAGGAGCAGTACTTTTGTGACCATTGAAGCGGGCACGTCGCAGCGGAAAAATATATTGAAGTACATTGAAAATAAAGTGTTTTATTAAAGTACTGGGTTATTACAATATCTAAATAAATTGAGAGCTAAATCTCATTACAAAAATGTCTAATTAGCTCAGCTTTCATAGTTGATTTTCTGTGCAGAAATTTTAATTACTCATTTGACAATTAATTGAAATGAAAACCAAATATTTAAGAGAACTATAGAACAGAAGAAACTGCTGTCTATGCCATCTAATACTTATAAATATTGATGTACTTAAACTATTTAACTATATAGCTGTTTGTATGTCTGTCAGTATATCTGTCTCTCAGTCTCAGTCTGCCTCTCTGCCTGTCTGTCTAACAAGAGAAGAACTACAGAGAATCATTTAATTTGTCTACCTGGCGCCCGGCTCAACATTTGAGCGCGACTCAGTGTTTGAGTGAACGGGGCCCTATATAAAGGGCAGCAGCTGCAGCATTTCTTCAGTCGCCCAGGCCGCGTGGGGGTCAGTCGTGCAGTGCAGTAAAGTGAAGTGAAGTGAGCGGATCGTTCAGCTAAGCAATAAAGAGGAGAAAATACTTGGAAGAAATACTTAGGGGAAATACTTGGGGGAAATACTTGGACGAAATATTTAGAGGAAATATTTAGAGGAAATAGTTGGAGCTATTACTTGGAGCAAATACCTAGAAGAAATACTTAAAGGAAATACTTGAGAAATAGTGTAGAGGATATACTTAGAAAAATAATTAAAGAACATATTTTTATTTTATGTATTTAGAAGCGCGCAGAGCTTCTTTATGCTCAACCATTTTCTTATCAAAGCGAATCATAACAGACTTCCGGGTATCTTCTAGTCTAGCACTCCCCACAGAAATACTTCTAGTTGTTTAACAACAGTTTATTAAAACGTATCAAAAACGTAAATATTCAGTACTTACATATATGTATTATAATATCGTATACCATGCAAATGGATGTTGTCTTATTTGAGGAATTCCCCTATTCCCTATTCTCATGCAGTTAACAATTTTAGTTCATTCTGGAGACGCACTTGCCCTCCGCATTTAGGGCAAGTGAACCGTTGGCCAGCAAGGCCAGAGCGCGCGGATACGCCCAATGCTCGGCCTGGTGAATGCGCTGGGTCAGGCTGTCGACCGTGTCGCCCTTGATGATGGGCACTGGGGCCTGGAGGAGTATGGCGCCCGTGTCGACGCCCTCGTCCACAAAGTGCACGGTGCAGCCGGACTCCGTTTCGCCCGCTTCCAGCGCCTGCTGCTGGACGTGCAGGCCCGGATACTTGGGCAGTAGCGACGGATGGATATTGATGAGACGTCCGCGCCAATGGCGCACAAAGGGAGCGCTCAGGACACGCATAAAGCCGGCCAGGCAAACGATATCGATGCGTGCGGCGACCAAATGACGCGTCAGCTCCGCATCGTAATCCTCGCGCTTGGCGAAATCCTTATGGGAGATGACCAACGATGGTATGCCCGCCCGGCTGGCACGCTCCAGACCCAAGACGCCAGCTTTGTTGCTAATTACCAGCTGAATGTCGGCATGCAGCCCCTGCGCAGAGTCACGCGATGCATCGATCAGCGCCTGGAGATTGCTGCCGGTGCCCGAGATGAGGACAGCGACGCGTCGTCGTGGCACCGTCAACAGCCGCTGGCTGCGTGCCAGCAGGCTATCGAAGTGCTGCACCACCACCTGCGGCTTGCGGGCATCCTTGCGTGCGACGACCTCACCCACCACTACGGCGCGCTGCGTGTAGCGCAGTTGCAGCATCAGCTGCTCCACCTGCTGTGGAGCCACTACCAGAATCAGACCCAGGCCGCAGTTGTAGGTGCGCTGCAGCTCGGCTGGCGCAATGTTCCCAGCCTGGGCCAACCAGGCGAACACCGGCGGCAGCTGGAAACGATTCGCATCGAGGCGCACGGCCAGCTCCTTGCGTAGCACACGTGGTATATTCTCGGTCAGGCCGCCGCCTGTGATGTGGGCCAGCGCCTTGATGCCATGGCCGGCCTGGGCGAGCAGCGGCGCCAAGGCCTGCACATAGATCCGCGTCGGCACGAGCAGCTCCTCGCCCAGCGT
Organism: Drosophila mayaguana; assembly: GCA_037075325.1. NCBI lineage: Eukaryota > Metazoa > Arthropoda > Insecta > Diptera > Drosophilidae > Drosophila > Drosophila mayaguana. The sequence continues at coordinate 2,844,028 of JBAMCG010000121.1, read as the reverse complement.
GCGCTCACTGAATGGAGCCCGATCCGTGAGACCCAGACCCGCCCGCTTGAGCACGGTGTGCACCAGGCTAAAGCCATTGCTGTGCACGCCAGAGGAGGGCAATCCAATCAGCACATCTCCCGGCTGAATCTCGTCTAGGCGTGGCAGTATCGCACCGCCCTCTGCTATGCCCAGCGCAAAGCCAGCCAGATCGTAGACCTGCGGCTCGTACAGCAGCGGCAGAGTGGCCAAGTGAGCATCTGGAAAAGGAAAAGGAGGAAAGTGGGAATTCGAGTTAGGGACAAGAAAATAGAAACAAACTTCCAATTATGGATCTCTGATATCTCCAAGGACTCACCGATGAAGCTACTGTTGGCCTGGCGCGCCCCTTCGAGCACGCCCGCCGCCACCTCGGCGGCCAGTTGGGGCTGCCACTTGCCGCAGGCATAGTAGCTGGAGAAGCTGAAGGGCTGGGCGCCATTGCAGAGGATGTCGTTGACGCACATGGCGACCAGATCGATGCCAACGCTGGCATTGCGGCCCGTTTGCTGGGCGATTTTCAGTTTGGTGCCGACGCCGTCGGTGCCCAGGATCAGGATGGGATCCGTATAGTGGTTGGGCAGGCGGGTCAGACGTCGTCCATTGGCATTTTCAAAGCAATTCTCGCGCACCACAGTCGTGGGCAGCTTCTCGCTCAGCTCCACAACCTCCGAGGGCAACTGTTTGCTGCCCAAACCACCAAATGGTGTGGCCAACTCCTGCAGCTGCTCCTCAAAGTTGCGCACTTGAACCCTTGCTCCAGTTGAGCTCGCTGCACGTGACTGCAGAATGCCCAGGACCTTCGCACCGGGCAGGGATGTGCGCCACAATTGGCTGGCCTGGGGCAGCACCAGCAGCATGCCAATGCCACAGTTGTGCTGCTCCAGCAATGTCTGCGCCGTCAGCTGCAGCTGTCCGGCCAGCCAGCCAAACACCTGAGGCACGGGCACAGCGCCAAAGTCCAGTGTCACTTCGTATCCAGCGGGCAGCAGCCGCTCCACATCGTGCAGTAGTCCATGGGTCACGTGGGCCACGCTCTTTATCTCACCCGCCTGCAGATGGGGCAACAGCTGCTGCACATAGAGCCGGGTGGGCGTGCCCAGCACCTGGGCCAAACTGAGTCCACTATCGCCGCCCACAGGCGAACGATCCCTGAGATTCACACCAGCCGCCGACAATTGAGTGAGCAGCTCATTGAAGCCGGAGCAATGGAGCCCGGAGGAGGGCAAACCCACAAGCAAATCCCCAGCCTGATAGCTATCAAAGCGGGGCAGAACGCGCGACTCCTCCACCAGACCCACGCAGTAGCCAGCCATATCATATTGTCCAATTGCATATAGAGAAGGCATCTCAGCGGTTTCGCCACCTGGAAGAGGTGAATAGAGGGAGAGAGAAGGTAAGTAGGAGAAGGGAAGATGAGTTCGAGGTCAGGCAGAGAGAGAGAGAGAGTAAGTGGAAGGTATGAGTTAAAGGTAAGAGTAAGTGAAAGGGAATATAGATGATGAAGATAGAGTGAGAGGAAGTATGAGCGAAAGGAAAGATATATGATGAGAAGAGAGAGATAGAAAGTAATTGGTAAGTAGAAGGTATGAGTGAAAGGAAATATATAGAGGGAGGTAGAGAGAGAGAGAGAGAGAGGGAGAGAGAGAGAGAGAGAGAGAGAGAGAGGTAGAGAGAGAGAGAGAGAGAGAGAGAGAGAGAGAGAGAGAGAGAGAGAGAGAGAGAGAGAGAGCGAGAGAGGTAGAGAGAGAGAGAGAGAGAGAGAGAGAGAGAGAGAGAGAGAGAGAGAGAGAGAGAGAGGTAGAGAGAGAGAGAGAGAGAGAGAGAGAGGTGAAGAGTTAGAGTAAGTAGAAGAGGATATGAATGAAAGGGGAGATAGAGAGTGAGAGAGAGAATAAGCAGAAGAAGGTATGAGTGAAAGGGAGAGCCCTATCAAATAATCATCGGACCCCTCTTTCACTTGCAACCAGTCAAGATATTACACTTAGATCTCATATTGATCATTACTGCTCAGCCTCGATCCCGTTCAACTCACCAACTAGAGCGCATCGGGCATCCCGACAGCCATCGGCCATGCCCTTGACCAGCTGGGCGGCGAGTGGCACCTGCAGCTTGCCGCAGGCAATGTAATCCAGGAATGCAACTGGCTCAGCGCCCAGTTCGAGCAGCTCATTCGCACACATGGCAAAGAGATCATAGCCAATGTGATCGTAGAGCTCATTCTGCAGGGCTAGCTGTATTTTGGCGCTCACACCTTGAGTGGCCTCCGCAATAACCGGCTGCCGATAGCTGAGCTCCTTGATGCGGAACAGACCACCAAAGCCACCCAGACCACCCAAGACCCCGGGTCGTTGGGTGCCACGCGATAGAGGCTTGATACGTTGCACCAGAGCATCGCCAGCATCAATGTCCACGCCGCTGTCCTTGTAGCTGAGCGAGGGAACTGGCGCCCTGAAGAGATAATAGAGAGCAAAGCGGAGTTAAAGTGGGATGGAACGAACAGGCGAAAGACAAACATGATGAGCGTGCATGATCCGCCTGCCTAGATCTGAGAGATCTCGTAACATAATGATCCTTTAATGAACATTTATTTAATTTCTTTATTTCATGTTTTTTTTTTCTTTTTGTGTCCTTTGATTTACATTTTGAACGCCTTCTGAGCTATGTCCGTGCGATATTGTGCTCCAGCTCCAGCAAAACTGATACTCTCCGCCAGTTTGGTGGCCTGCAGAGCGGCCTGCTTGAGGCTCGCGTCCAATGCAATGGCAATGAGTACTCGGCCACCATTGGTCAGCGGCTCCTGCTGGGCATTGACGGTCAAGCCGCTGTGGAAGATCAGCTGAGTCTCTGTGTTGGCATCGGGCAGACCTGGAATGGGTCAAGTTATGAATATAGATGAGCATAAGAATATATTATTTACATATATGGGTGTTTGCTTTTCGATCTGCCCTCCTGCCTCTTTCCTGTTGCTTCTTCCTGACTTGTTGCATCGTCTTTTCTCTATTTTTCTTTTTCCTTTTTCCTATTTATACCTTCATCTTTCCTTTTGTCATCATCCTCTTCTCTCTTTCTCTGCCTGTTCCATTTCCCTAGTAACTCTTCTCCTTTCTCTGAGCCCTGCTCAGGCTAGACACTTCCTCATCTTCCTTTCTCTGATCTCTAGTCAGGTTATTAGCTTTTCAGTTTTAGGCTAAGGATTACCCTAGGCTAACAGCCTATTGGACCTTCAGCTATAATTAGTTCTTCAGTTCTTATTGACACTTTAAGCTAAGGTTTGATTTCGCATCTATATGTTATATCGCCTCTAAGACAAAGTAGGACCACAAAGAATGCTGAGTCTAGGCCTTGTTACTAATCTAAGTAATTCATTTGAACCCATAGTTCTTTATCATACCATTAAAGCATGGCCAATTCTCGGTAGATAAATTATCTCAGGGCATCGATTAATATATAGGCAGGTCTAACTTGTTTCGTCAGATACTAAAATCTCAACTGCATTTATTATTATTTTAATTTATGTGAATTGTTTTGTGATTTCCCAACATATACGAAAAGGGAATTTCTGTTATATAAAAGAGTTGGCAACTCACCTGTAATGACGCAACCCTTTGTAGATGTTTCCGGATATCCAGCGCTGGCCATGATCACACCGACGGCACTCAAGCCGCTGCGCCACTGCAAGGTGAGCTGCTCCAGTTGCCCCTTGCAGCACGCTTGCATCACTTCAAACAGATCGGATTCGAGGAGCGGAAGTATCACTTGTGTCTCGGGATCTCCAAAACGACAGTTGAACTCGAGTACGCGTGGACCGTCACGTGTCAGCATGAGACCGGCATAGAGCACGCCCTGATAGGCAATGCGCTCCTGCTGCAGTCCCTTGATGGCCCGTTCCAGCACAGCGCGCTGCACCAGCTCCAGGGCCTGTTTGCTGATCAACGGGCAGGGGCAATAGGCGCCCATGCCGCCAGTATTGGGTCCCGTATCGCCGTTGCCCAGACGCTTGTGATCCTGGGCAGGCAGCATGGCCTGAATGGTTTTGCCATCGGTGAAGGCCAGCACAGAGACCTCTTCGCCCTCGAGCAGCTCCTCGACGACGAGAGTGGCGCCCGATTGGCCATATTTCAGCTGGCCCAGTATCTCGTCCACAGCCTGGCAGGCCTCCTCCACATTGGCGGCCACCACGACGCCCTTGCCGGCAGCTAATCCGGCGGCCTTCACCACCAGAGCGGCATACGGGGCACTGTCAAAGCAAAAGCGCAAATTATCACGATTATTATTCATTTCATTTAATTGAAATTTAATTAAAATTTACTCTTCTCGACTTTACCTGCGTATAAACTTTTTGGCCTTGTTCACATCCGTGAAGCTCTCGTAGCGCGCCGTCGGTATGCCATGGCGCAGCATAAAGTCTTTGGCCCACTTCTTATCCGCCTCGATCTGGGCGCCCTGCTTGCCGGGCCCAAAGCATGCGATGCCCGCCCTCTGCAGCACATCGCCCAGGCCCAAAGCCAACGGATCTTCGGGCCCGATCACCACCAGCGAGATCTTGTTCAGCTGGCACCACTTGGCAATGGCCTGGCAAAAGGTCAAAAGCAAAAGAATATTTAAGGTAAGCAAGTCGAGAGAGAGGGAGAGGTTAGCACATGACAGACTATGGAATGCCCTGTAATTTGTTGACACATTTACAAATTGAAAACAAAAATTCATTTTATGCTGTGGCATTTGGCTTAAACAATTGATTGAGTCAGTTGAGGACCTGGACAGGGTGTGACAGACTAAGGGATGCCTTGTAATTTGTTAACATTTATTGAAATATTGTTTTATAAATAAGTTTTATGCTATATGCACACAGCTTGGTTGCTAAACGAGCTCAAGAGGGCCTGCTCAGTATGCGCCCGACTGATAAATGCCCTGTAATATGTTTATATGTGCTGAAATATTGATTTATAAATAAGCTATATGTTTTTATAATTCCTGCAAATATTTGCGCTCGTAAACTAATTAGCGAGAGGGCCTGGCAGGGATGTGACTGACTAAGAGATGCCTTGTAATTTGTGTAAGGTGTGAAATATTGTTATATAAATAATTTATATGTTTTCATATCTTATGCAAAAAAGCTTTAAGCGAGCTTGAACCGACTAAGAGGTACCCTGTTGAAAAGTTAAATATTGCAATATTCATAAAAATTTTGTTGAGTAGACTAAGACATACTATGATATACCCTATAACTGTAGCCAATGGCTGATGAATTGTATATAAAATGACTTACATTTTTCGGAATCGTTCTAATTTAAACAAAAAAGAGCTTTCGGACTATGCTAGACTATGATATAGCCTGTAAACTTAGATGAAACTTCAATATAATACTATACATAATTGATAAATGTTTTATTTAAGCAAGTTTTAAGCATAATGGAAAGTTTAAAGTTTGACAGACTATGAGATGCTATGTAATAATATACATAATGCAAATATTAATCAAAACTCTATATTCATCATCATTTTATTTGTCCAGTAAACAAAAAGTAATTTGGAATGTACAGTAGTTAAATATAATTTAAATATAATATGCATGACTTTGAAATTCCCTGCAACATTTTATACTTGTTTCTCGGTCTCAGAAATGTATGCTAAATACAGTACAAAAACAAGTGCAAAAATCTGGGAACGTAAGCAAGCTCGAGTTTATCTGGAGTTTTTTCGACTATGAAATACCTATTAATCTTCTACAGAGAACCAACTTCTAACACGGATTCTTAAGGTACAGCAAAGTGGAAAATGCAATCGCTTTAACATCGTTTCTCTTAAAGTATGAACTGCACCTAGATCAAATTCCTACTCTGTCTGAGTGCACATATTCGCAAAACTTATCATGCCCTTTGCGACAGTCTTTCATGGGGTATTACCATTTTAAATGCTAATTTCTTAATTCAGGGCAAGCCCAGAATGCTGGAAACAAATAAATTATAGCCGGTTCTGCATCGAAAACAATTTGTCGCCATGGCTAAAATTCCTTCCTAATTGTTTTGCCATTAAACTGGGTGCATTGTCACATTGGTGAATCGCGTTTTTACAAATAAAAAAAAAAAAAAAACTAAATAAATTAATTAAATAAACAAAATAAATAATAAAAGAAATAAATGAACAATAATTATAGCAACAACAGCATTAAAGAGATGTACTGACTCAGTTAAGAGCTATGCCTGCTGAACAACAAGATCGACAAAAATCCGGAGCCTGCTCATCCGGTTTGGAATGAACGTGACTGATGCGCTGGGTCTTCGTCTCGGTTCTAATCGATTTGGCGCCAGTCCCAAACGGAGAATCCACAAAGTGCAACTGCGTTCCAGACTATTTAACACATTAACAGCACTGTTTCTCCCCTATACCACCTGTCCCCTCACTCCACCCAGCCGACCCCCCTCTTTTCCTCTTCCTCCGCCTACCACATTTTTGGGGTTCAAGTACGTTCAAAGCGCTCGCCGTCTGCTCCCAGTCAGCTGCTAAAATGTGACGTCTTCGCATTTCGCAACAATTTCATGGAGCCATTTATGGCAATCTGGCCAAGGTTCCCATTTCCCAAACGATGTCTCGGAATTTCTGACCACTTTCCAAACTTGGCCAAGAACCGTTTTTATTCTCTGTAGCTCCACATAATTTACGATATTGCATACTGTATGCAAATGAGTAATTCACGACTCAGCATTTGGACAGCAAATGTCATAGATTAGTTACGGTTTGTTGGCTGGGATTGGGATTAAGTATGGAAAGAACAGGAATTCAGCTAGATGGCCTCTTATAGTAGTTCTAAGCTTGGAACTAGAAACTCTGTATATAAAGAATGAAAAATTCATAAATGTTTATATGAAAGATGAGAGTCACTGATTTGCGTTTGTTGGGCAAGTTGATTATAAGTTTTTAGTGCTGCTTGTTCAGAGTGTCCCATGAATGAATCTATTTTTTGTCTGCAGTCTTGGTTTTTCTATCTCTTAAGATCTATTTCTCTCTTTCTCGCTCTCTTTTTCCTATCCAACATTCTCCTTTTTATTCTTTCTGTCTCTCTCTCCATCAGTCTTTATATTTCCGTCTCTTTGCGTATCTCAGTTTCCTTCTCTATTCGTCTCTCCATCTCTTACTCTGTTGCTTTCTCTGCCCCTGTTTGACATTCTTTCGGCCATCATCTATTTATTTCTCAATCTCTCACTCAATTTGTTTCCCAATGTTTCTTTTGTCTCTCCCTCACTCTCTCCCTTTGGCTTTCTCTCCCTCTCTCAATCTTCGGATCGTCCTTTTTCTTTGTCTTGCACTCTCTCTCTCTTTGTCTCTGTTTTTTCTGTGTACTTAACGCTCTACGTTTATCTCTCTCTTTGTTTCCTTTTCTCTATTTACGTATTTCTCTTTGTCTCCTTCACTCTCACTATGTGTCTTCATCCTTTTGTCTCTGCTTCTCGCTTTTGTATCATCCTTCTTCCTCTCCCTCTCTCTCTCTCTTTGTGTACACCTACGAATTTGACATCTTCTACTTAACCCTTTTCATTCTTTTAACTGTTATATCTAACATGACCTTTCTATGCGATTTTCAAAGGGTATTTATGTAACTTAATACAAGTGACATTTAAATGTTCTTTTTTTGTCAATTAAAACTTAGACTAAGTGCTTTCTTTGTTTATATTATATATATGATTATATGTCTCCAGCCTCTCTTTCCCCCGAATTAGCATACAGCTTTAGTCAAAAATAAGTAGTAATCAAACGTAATAAATTAGAAAATCCCATTTAAGGAGCCAAATCAATTAAATATATATTCTCTAAAATAATTGATTAAAGAACACTTCCAAATAATAGAAGCAATTTTTAGTAGTATGTGTAGAAATATTGATAAACTGGTTAAGTATATCTGTTTACTTGAGTTCAGTTACGTAAACGAGCCCCGTAAAACAAAAACCTTAAGCGTACTACATTTACGAGCGGTTCAACGATCTCTGAAATATTTTTCTTGCAAACAAAAATGAACTACAAATTATGGAATGCAAGGCAATAATTGTGTTCAAGATCAACAACAATTAAAATATATAAATATCTGGATATATATAAAAATATCAAATTTGAGGTGCCATATAACCTTCGAATAGGGTATATGATATTAATAGCAATAAATGATATTTAACCGGCCCACAAATTTTTAAGAACTGCAACCATTTGGCGACCACATATAAAATAATTATTATAAACAAAAAGAGGAAAAAGGCAAAAAATTAAAAAAAAAAAAAAAAAAAAAAATGAAGCCGCGCTCAAGCCAAATAAAATCATTTAATTTATGACTGCCGCTTGAGATGATGATATGACGAGCGGCTGGAGACGACGGCTACAGACGACGCCTTCGCTCTCGGAACTGGGTTTCCAATCCCCAAAAATTAAAAAAACAAAAACAACAACAACAAAAACGAAAAAATACAAAAATTCATGGCAAGCGAATTGTATATAAAAACGAAAGCATGCCAAAAGCAGCCAAACAGTCGTTGATTTAAAGCGCTAGAACGAACAACCGCGACGAGATTTCGAGATTTACAAAAAAAAAAAAAAATTTAATAAAAGATATAAAAAATTAAATAAAAAAAAAATATTATAAAATAATATTGAAATTTTTTTCAATTCCAAAAATGTGCAAAAATATGCAACTCACTTTGCTTGTAAGCTATTTCGACTCGAATTCTAATTGGATTTCAATTAATCAAAATCTGTGCAAATTTTATAGATACAACTCGTGTGCGTGACAGCTCTGATCCAAGCTGCATATATACCCGATTCGGATCGTAATACGCATACGCTGCACAATGAGCTGAACGTGGACCCGGATGGCAGCTATAGTTATGCGTATGAAACGTCCAATGGGATTACGGGCAAACAATCCGGATTGGGAGGCATTGCCGTGCAGGGCGGTTCGAGTTATATCTCCCCTGAGGGCACGCCCATTAGCATTAGCTATGTGGCCGATGAGAAGGGCTATTATCCCGTCGGTGATCATATACCCAAGGTGCCCGACTATATATTGCGCGCATTGGCATATATCCGTACACATCCCTATCAGATCCGGGACTACTATACGGGCGAGCTGAAGACTGTGGCTCACGATGCGGAGGCCTTTAAGGTGTACGAACGCGACATACAGGAGCCGACGACGCCGCGTACTCGACCCAGTGTTACGCCCAAGGTGGTGCATCTGACACATGCGCCACCCACGCAACGCTGAGGGCAATCGAATGATCCATATTGGGTGTATGGAGACGGATGATGGGTCGGGTTCGGGGCGGGCAGGGAAAATGGCAGACTGACAGACAAGCCAGACGCAAACTGTGAATTTGATCTAAACAATTAATTAATAGAAGTGCTAAGATAAAAAAATAATAAAAAAAAAAAACAAGAATATATAAAAAGATATATCGAAATGAAATTGTTTATATTCGGGCTTCGTCTCAGGCGTTCACCGAGCAGCCGCTAATGCGCAGGGGGACTTTATAAATGGACCCGCTAATAGATAACGGAATTTATAGCCGAATTGAAAGCGAAAGATTTCAATAGACAAAATAAATAAAAGATATGAAATTAGGATAGACGAACAAATTACAATCCGAATGCAACCGAGTGTACTTAAGGGTTAAAGTCGAGTCTAATTGATTGGTATGACTTGGATCTGAAAGTTGCAGATGTATATCTATTGATAGAGATTAAGATATATAGATTTTGTTTGTTCAATCTAACTGAATTTCAAGAATTTTTCTTTAAAATAATGGACAGTCTGTTAAAATTGAGTTATATCTATTCTCCATCTAATCTACATTTTATCGGACGTAGATGTGCACAAACTTATGATATCTTAGAAATCCTATATACCCCTTTTATACTCAGAATCCATTGAAAATGGGAAATCAGAGTATAATATTTTTATGTACTGTATGGACTCTGCTCTAAGATGAAACTCTTTTATATTTCGCAGTATTTTGTATTTTAAATATATTTTTTATTACAATCGTTCACTTAAATTCCAGATGATTCGATTCAGAATTATCAAATACTGAGTTTTTATTTCATTTATTGTTTTTCCAAAAGGCTTGATTGCGAATATGTAAAGCTATTTTGTTTGCTATATTCTCTTGATAACTCAAGAAATCTATCATGTTATTTGTATATATTTTTAGAAAGCAAAGGAAATACTTTACATGACGTAAATAACGATTTCTTACACCATCATGAAAATTGACTGATAATATAAAATGAATAAAAACTTACATAAGGAATTACAAATAATTGTTTTAATATTTTAATTTAACTAATTATTATTTACTAATTAAATTAAGACAATGTTAATTTTTTTTGTAAATAAATCATATATTAGTTTGAATATAAATTTGTGCATTAAAAAACTAACTAAGCTCATTTTAATTCATTCATATCTTACTAAGAATCTCAAGGCTACACAATAAATCTACATTTTAGCACACTGTGCCGCTTAAGGGTTAACTATAGGCAGACTCTCACACGCACACGCACACAGCCGCACATAGGCACATGCATACAGTTAGAGAATGCAAAGTTTGGCCGCCGTTACGCTTTTGATTGGATTCGTTTACGAGCTCCGTTTAACATTAAAGCCAAATTAACTGAGCACCATAAAAGAAAATGTCAAAAGCAGGCATATGTATGCATAATAAAAAAATAGCAATAAAATGTTGATAAATTTGCAGCATCGCATAGCCGTTGCTGCATCCGCCGCAGCAGCAGCAACAGTGACGCAGTGTAACTTTAAGCCCGGTCCGAAGGTTAAGTGAAGGACGGTGAGCACAGTGCGCGGCTGCACTGCGCTAACCACGACGAACCTCTGGAGCGTACACTGCACTCACCTCAAAATCCTTCGCATCCAGTGCGTCGGCGCCGAGATTCTGGCACTTTGCACCCAGCTGAGCAATGCCAAAGCTGCCCGGCAGAGCGTAGATTTGCGACACTAGAGGCGACTGCTCTAGCTTCCAACAGATGGCGTGCTCACGCCCACCGCTACCGATGACCAGCACGCGATTTGACATTTTCGCCGTTTGTTAATATTAAATCACAACAATACTAATCAGAAAAGTTTGCACGTTTAAGTCACGCGATTTGCTTGCTATTAAATTGTTTTCTTTGTATTTTTATTATTGTATTCTGTTTGTTGTGTGCCCACGTGTTCCGATCTGTGGCGATTTTGGCACGCACGAGCAACAAAGAGCGAATTGAGCGGCGAGAGTGTGAGAGAGCTTGGCTCTTGTTCAGTCTCTTTTCAGCTATGCTTCTTATGTTGCTTTCGCCGTTCTTTGCTAATAGTAAACCGCACCGCACGACGCCGTGTTTTCAACTGACACTGGACTGAATTAAATACTTTATGTGTAGGCAAAAATAAAAAGCGAAAATAGTAGACAGGCCTAGGTAACGCGAATTCGTCGCGAGTTGTGACACCAGTTGATTATGTTACGCGCTCTCTCTTTGTCTCTAACTCTGTCTCGCTCACACTCTTATTCGTCTTATATTTCAGGTTGCTGCGCGCTGATAAGAAACTTATTGGATCGGCGATTGGCGTCGCTCGCTGACTGCAATGCACTCTCTTGTTTTTGTTATTGGTGACAGAAGAAACCGTTTGGAAAATAACAAAAACACAACGATAACCTCTTCAGAGGCCGTCACCGTATAGACCGAGGGGGTAAGTGCATCTGCAGCAAATAGCACTTTAATTTTATAAAGCTTTCATTAAATTATTTTTTTACAGTTCTAATTGTAATTAACTGGTGAGAAGTGTGAAATTTCGCTTAACTGGATGATGTTTAAGTATATAATAAAATCAAATCATATTTAAGCGATCAGCCACTTTTTAATCATATAAAATTTATGGCCCTGCATCAGTCGCGGAAACAAATTACAGATAATCTGAGATCAATGCACCGAATTCTGGAATCAAATCTCTTATTTTCAATATTGATCGTGTATACTTAAATGTGTACACGTGTTTTTATTTTTCCTCGATTTGTTTATGTTTAAAAGTACATTTTCTGATATATGACTTACGAAGCATTCATGATTCATAACTTGAAAATTACAATTTAAGGAATTTCCAAAAATTATTTTGAGGACTGAAATCTGAAAAGAACGTAATTTTTTTTTTTTTAATAAAGTTACCAGAAACTTAATTTTTAATTTCTTTTAATCCCTTTTTTATATGCAATTTTCGGATAATATTTTAAATATCTATTTATTGCATTCTAAAATTTTATATTTCAGCACGTTCTATATCAATACTTAAATGATAAAAAAAAACGCAATAATCGAATATCGGTATAAAGAATTGTGTAAAAAAAGCCTATACAAAACCCAGCTGATTTATTATGCATTATTTTAACATTTAAAATAATTCATAGAATTTCACCCAACTCTATAAAAATACTTGCCGGATCTTTACTAACATAACATATCGTTTTTTTAGATAATCATTTCAATAAGTTTTACTAAAAGTATGATTATCAGTAACATTATATACTTACCAGCTCTAAAATATATGAATATTATACTTGTATATCTTTGTCAATATATTCGATTTCGAATTCGAAATAGATCAAAATCAAGTAGCCGTTTCTCGTTTTGTAAAATATGTATTTTCGGTTTTTGGATTTTTGTTTTGTATTGTTTTGTTATTATTATTAGTAAGCATTAAAAAATTGTAATGTTTCTCCTCTGTTGTTGTTTTTGTTTGTAAATTTACAATATAACTACCAAACTCCGTCATAAATTTGTTTACATAGTTGGTTGATTGCAGCTCTCAAATTTGCCACATGAAAAAGAATGAATAAATATATATATATATATAAATGTGTATAAAGCAAAACAAATTACTTAATGCAATCTCAGAAATGACAATTTTGAATGCACGCGTTCAATTGGCATGGGATAATTGAAATAATAGGTAATTCTGTTGCATCCATCCAGCTGTCTGTTACCGACGCATCTGAAATCCGATCGTGCCATTCGGGCAAGGACCACGTGGCAGCCGTAGTACATTATCATTGTATGGATGTGCATATTGGGGTGGCGGTGGTTGTGCCTGTCCCTGATGCTGTTGCAACGATGGCGTATGCAACGATTGCTGACGCAGCAGTGCCGCCGAAACACTGCCGCCCACAACCGGCGACCAACTCTGCTGAGGATTGGCCGTTGCAGCTCCTGCTGCTGTCACAGTGGCGCCTGTCATATACTGCGACAGGCGTTGATTGTAATGCGCCAGAGATTGTGGCGAAGTTTGTTGATGCTGTTGATGTTGCTGCTGCTGCTGTTGGTGTGGCTGATGCATCGACGGTGTCTGCTGATAGAAATAGCCCATGGGGGCTGTATTTGGCGGCGGCTGATAGTAATTGTTGTAGTTGTTGTAAAAGGGCGCCGTCTGTGACATCTTTGGCGCCGATGTGGATCGATGCATGCCAGGTGATGCATTATTGACTGGTTGAATACCACTGCCACTGTTGTTATTATTGTTGTTATTGAAGTTGAACGCTGTCGGCGTTGTTGTCGTCACCTCCGGCTGTACTGGGGTTGATAGCACCACGAGCGTTGCGGCCGCAGCACTGCAAGATGTTAGATATTAGTTTTATAAGGCGCACAAAAGGTAATTTGAGAAATTGCATTGCGCTTTGTTTAGGAAAAGTCTCGTATATAAAGAGATCAAATAGTAAATAAGAAATGTAAATGGAAGTGTATCCGGATCAAGTATGAGTTGCACCGCTTGGGTTCTTACAAAAACTGGATCATTCAATTGCTATACAGGATATCTTTTATCTTGGTTATCCAAATCAAAAGAAAATAGCTGAGATAATACAATATTCCGATAGTAACATAGCTGATTGCTCTGCTGACTTTGTCATTGAAAACTGCACTCTAGGTAATGCAAAATCTATGGAAGGTTTCGTTGCTATTCGATATTTTCGTTGCTTTTCCTTATCTTGGTTATTAAAATTAACATAAGAGAATGTTCCGAGGAATATATAAGCTTTATCTGCTAATCTACCGATGCGCTAATCTGTATGACAGCAGAGCTCTCTTATAGCATAGCTACTGGAAGGTTATGAGTCACTCAAGAGCTATAAACAGCCTGAGCATTGAGAGCAAATACATGTTCAATATAAGAGATGCCAGCATCAGCGAAACAAGCTAAATATATGTAACTACGATCTCTGCAAATGAGAACTGGCAGTAGTTATGGTACATATATATATACACTTAAATACTAACGGTTTATCGTCCTCTGGATTCTTGGCGCTTCCCAGTATGCGTAGACGTGCCTGTGCGTACTCCTGCTCTCGTTGCTGCAACGTTTTGATGGGCTGCTTGGGTCGTATGCCATTCGTGTCGCGACGTTCTTCGGCCTGTGCGGGTCGTCGCAAGATTTTCACCGTTTGATTGCTAATGGGCGTGGCATAATTGGCAGCATCATACTCGCTGCTCGATTTGTGTAGCACCATCATAACAGGTGGCGACGAGGCGCTCGATTCGTCATCCAATGATGTCGCAGACGTTGGTTGCTTCTTGGCAAGCATGATTTGTTTAGGTGCTACGACTGTGGCCGTCGACCCGCTGCCACCGCCACTGCTCTCCTGCATGCTCTGTGGCCGTTGAAGTAATTTCATTTTGCTAGAGGCTGTTGCTGCTGTTTCAGCTGTTGAGGCGGACTTAAAAGTGCAACTGGAGTCGTCGTCGGCGGTTTGCAGTTTCGTTTGAAGCGTCATGCAAAGCTATAAGAGATATCGAGAGAGCATTTTCGACGATTTTTTTTGTTTGTTGTTGCTGTTTTGATGTTGCTGTTTGTTGTTGTAATGTCATTCTATACTCACGCCTGCCTCGTCAATTTCTTCCCAGTTGTCTAGCACATCGTCACCATTGGACATTGCAATTGCTGTTTTTGTCGCTGTTCTTTCTTGAATTTATAATGGGCTGGCGCGAGCACGTTGCGTGTGCGTTTTATTGTGTACAAATATATGTATATATTTTCTTTTTCGGTTTTACAAAATTTGTTGCTGCTGTTTTGTTGTTGTTGTCGCTGCTGTTGTTGTTGTCGCTGCTGTTGTTGTTGTAGCTGCTTCACTTTCTTCTTTTGCGCCTGCTACTGCAGCTCGCACTACAACTGATACATAATTCCAGAGCACTTGTATCAGACATAAGTTCTACATATGTTTTTGCACAACTTTTTGCACAAAAGGATTGTTTTAAACAATAAAATATGCTATGCATATGCTTTGCACACGCATACGCAACAATTTTTAGCTCACTCTGGCAGCCCTGCTGTGGCACACTCGATAGGCTCGATAGCAATCAAATTGAATTGCGTTTATTTATTTTTATACATGTATCACTTAAATTAAAACCCACTTTTTAAATGCATTTTTTTATGCATTTTAAACTATATTTTTATACTTTTCAGGCATTTTAAGTATTGAGGGATTTCAGAGATATTCTGCTGTGAATGTCAATTTTATTAAAGTTATCGATAAGCAGTAGCCGAACATCGAACATCGAACATCGAACATCGAACAATTGGCAAATGCATATTTTAAATGTAAAATTTCCAAACTCTTGTGAAACGCAGACGATCTACCATTATTAATATAAAAATCGGGTTTTCATGTAATAAAAAATTATTGTAATGGATTTCAACCTGTCAACTGTATATAAAAATTATACAAATACCCTATGGAAATATAATCTACAGAAAATTCCAAATGGAAACCCAAAACAAATGTGGTCTTGTTTTGTTTCTTATAACTATATCAAAATTGTTTCTTTTTAAAATATGTAAGCATAAATACGACAAATTCGCTTGAGGGCTTGCCAAGCCTGTCTCAAAAAGATAAAAGCCACCACTGTAAGCTCTGATCTTTATTCCTTATTCTGATTGTGTTATAGCGCTTTTATTTTATTACTTTTACTTCCAATATTAAAAGGTTGTTCTTGCCAAACTGTAGTCAATAATTTTAATGCATTTTATAACACTGAGATATGTGTAAACTATTCTAACAGTATAAGATTCTCTGCACTGTTAATAACATTTTAGCCGAATGTAAATGTTTGCGCTTGGACATGGTTTTAATTGATAAGACTGGATGTGCTGCTGTGAATTCGAAATGGAAATAGAGCTCGCCAAAGAAATCTACAAATCGATTAGCATTATTAAACAGCAGCAGCCCAGTTCACTGATAACATAACCCAAACAACACTCACCACACGTGCATGTATCAATTACTCAGTAATCATCTGAAGACTGGCTGACGATATTTTGGCGGCGTTTACGTAAATATTATAAGTCGTTCGTCATGGAATTGCCGACAAGCGACCCCAAGGCGAATCCTGTTAAATCATTTATAGCTGGAGGATTTGGTGGAATATGCAGTGTGCTAACAGGCTATCCGCTGGATACAATTAAGGTGAGTTTTTATTATATCCTTATTTTATATTTAAATAAATTTTATTTACTTTTAGGTGCGACTGCAGACAATGCCGCTGCCTGCAGCTGGTCAGCCGCCCAAATACAAAGGCATCATCGATTGTGCTGTGAAAACGTTTAGTCATGAGGGTGTCCGTGGCTTCTACAAAGGAATTTCAGCACCTTTGATAGGTGTCACGCCCATTTATGCGGTAGATTTTGCTGTCTATGCGGCTGGCAAGCGACTCTTTCAGAGCGACGAACACGTTAAGCTCACATATTCGCAAATATTTATTGCCGGCGCTGGGGCGGGTATTTGCTCGGCTTTGGTTACGGTGCCATCGGATCGCATTAAGGTGTTGCTGCAAACCCAACCAGTGACTGGGCCAGTCATGTACAATGGACTGATAGACACTGCACTAAAGCTCTATAGACAAGGTGGTATACGGAGTCTCTTCAAGGGCACGTGTGCTTGTGTGCTGCGAGGTGAGTCGGACAGGGTTTTCGATCTGTATATGTATATTTGATAATCTTATTCCTTTCAGATTCACCAACTGGTGTCTATTTTGTTGTATACGAGGGCCTACAGGACTTGGCTAGACGGCACTCAAAGTCGGGTAGTATAACGCCCACATCGACCATATTTGCTGGGGGCATGGCTGGCATTGCATTTTGGTCATTGGCTGTACCTTTTGATGTACTTAAGAGTCGATTGCAATCGGGTTAGTGGATGATATCATCTATCTTTAATTACCTATACTAACTGTCATTTGGCATTTAGCGCCCGAGGGCACCTACAAGCATGGCATACGAAGCGTGTTCAGAGAATTGATGGCCAAAGAGGGACCTAAGGCGTTGTATCGCGGTGTTTTGCCCATATTGATACGTGCTTTTCCCTCAACCGCAGCGGTATTTATTGGTGTTGAGCTGGCCAATGATTTGTTAACATTTTAGACAATAAGGGTCTAACGCTTGTTGGCCACATAGATGATATATAATTTTACTATTGTATAACTTAACAAATTATGTAATTACATGTGTATATTTTAATAGACTACATACATATAGATTTATTTTGAATTGCCGGGCAGGTGCCAACAGCTGTGTAAATACAGATATATTTAAGCACGAGTTGGCAGCCCTTGTTGAGAGAATGCAAATAGAGATGAAATTAGTTCGTGCTTTTCGTGTACCAAGTAAAGGTTGTGTTTATAACAGTGTGGGCAAAATAATTATTATATAATGAAAGATATTTAAGTATACAATAAATTATCAGGGAGTCAGATGAACCATTTCATTTCCATTTATATTATAATTTAACATTTAGTTGATTCTTTGAAAGATATAAATTTTTGACATAGGATCTATTTTAGGCCTATGTGTCCATGTAGTTTTCGATTGGCTCATCTCTAGCTTTAATTACAGAACACAAAATTACAAACCATCGAGATTTGGGTAAATTCAAAAGTATAAAGCTGAGTTTTTAATGATTGGAGAGTAAATAATTCCATGCAGCGATTGGAAAGCAGCTGCCTGTAATAGAAAAGGTCGCCGATGCTTAGATAAAAATAGATGCGATTGTGTGGTTCAAACTGCCAAAGATAGCGGACTTTGAACCTGAGTGCCGGCAATGCAGCTTTAATTAAGTAAATTTTAGTTCTCCTAGGTACGTAACCATATCACCAATGTGTTTGTTCCAATGTTGATAACAACATAACCAATTCACTCATTGTTCACCTACACAGTCGCCGCTCTCCAAGTCAAAACAGTCGACATCTTGTGCTGCTGCCCGCAACAGGTTCTGCTGCGCCTTTCTCATTCGCTCTCGCTCGCACTCGCACTGCCGCCACGACGTTCTTTTTGAGCATCTGCATTTGTATATCAAAGATCAGGTATGTGCAACGGGATTTTCTAATCCTCATTGAAGACATCGTTGGCTGTTGGTGTTACATGGTGTGGGACTTGCACATTAATTCTCTCTAATCCTTATCAGTAGACCAGTAGAGATTAAGCAATGTGATTGCACGCAGAGTGCAAATTCCAGTTAACCCTTTACGAATTATTGAAGTATTAAAATATATGCTTACAGACCTGTCTGTGTCTAGTGATAAACCTTTCTGTATAGTCGTAATTGTATAAATTTACATGATTGACTTGTAGTAAAAGCTAATATATAATAATATAGATGACTTCTGGCATTTCGTAAATGTCTTGCATAAATTAGTCTTGATGGATGTCTGATTGGCTTTATTATATTTTTGTTTAAAATTATTTTGTATATTATAAATATTTGTATCATTAATTATTTACTTTTTAATCTGTCTAAATAATCCCAAGAATATTTTATTTTGATCAATTTTATATAATTATAAACTAAATGAAATACTTTCCATTTACAGACTCACAAATACGTAAGCCATGACAACTCTTGAGAAGGTTGATAATGCTCCTGCAGAACGCAAGGCTAACCCGATTAAGTCATTCATCACTGGCGGCTTTGGCGGCATATGCAATGTTCTCTCTGGCCATCCTCTCGATACAATTAAGGTAGGAATTAGATAATTCGAATTGACAGTCGACTAATTAGCATATTCCCTCTCTTGGTTAGGTACGTTTGCAAACAATGCCGCGGCCAGCGCCTGGAGAGAAGCCCATGTATAGCGGCACCTTAGACTGCGCCACCAAGACCATACGCAATGAGGGTTTTCGGGGGCTGTACAAGGGTATGTCTGCCCCGCTAACTGGCGTAGCGCCTATATTTGCAATGTGTTTTGCTGGGTATGCGCTGGGCAAGCGATTGCAACAGCGCGGCGAGGACTCGAAGCTTACCTATCCGCAAATCTTTGTCGCGGGCTCTTTCTCTGGCCTCTTCTCTACGTTTATCATGGCGCCCGGCGAACGCATCAAAGTCCTGCTGCAGACCCAGGGCACTGGCCCAGGGGGCGAAAAGAAATACACCGGCATGATCGACTGCGCTGGCAAGCTGTATAAGGAGGGCGGTCTGCGCAGCGTTTTCAAAGGCAGCTGCGCAACGATGCTCAGAGGTAAGTGGGAATTGAGCTTATAAGAAAAATTCACAGTTAAAATAAATGAAAATTAAGAGGGCTAGTTAGGAGGAAGACACATATTTATACATATATTATTTTCGAAATTATATTACTTTTCAATATTGTGCCTACATAGTCCTAGATTCTGTATTATAATTCTATAAAGAATTTAGTATTTTTATAACTCTATTTCTATAGCTATCTTCAGAATTATAATATAATATATAAAGATTATGTTTGAGTCGTTGTAGTTCTCTCCGTCTATCTGTCTGCTCCTGTCCGGTCTGTGAACGCAGCGATCATAATAAATATATATATGTGAGTACATTGTAATCTCTGCATTCAAGAAAGGAGATGTGTATGTATTTATATATGTATATGAGAAGCGAGCGAGAGACCTCACATAAAAGTCAACCATTTCGGCTGAGCACTCGAAGTGCACTAATCTTGAATTGTACATTCCGTCGTAAATATATTTCCGGTTTTAGTGTTTTAGTCGTAGATAAGCAAATCCGTTTCAAATCAGAATCTTATAAGCATGCTTATTGGATAACTGTAGTTCCTCATAATTGTTATTTCTTTTAATATTCAAAGTATTAAAGACTTTCCTGATCGTCTTCCTAAATGTTGCAGCTAAGCTGTGAGCTCCGTTCAGTTTCAGTCAATGTGTACTTAATCATTTATTTTATTAACTCTAATTAGTTTTTGTTGGCGTATTATAAACATTCATAGTTATGGAAATTCAACTTAAAGCTAAACTAAATGCGAGTGTGTGTGTGTATTGTTGTTGTTATTAAATCTCATTAGACATTTGCTGGCCATCAGAGTGAGCCGAGATTGCCTCGTTCTGTTGCTTTTGCTGCTCTCTCAATATGTGCTCCAAATTGTTTCTTTGGGCCAAATGTGATTTGCGTTGTTTCTTGTGCGTAAGCTTCTGCTTCTTCTTAGAGCCGAGTTTGTGTTGCTGCTGTTGCTGCTGCTGCAGCTCCAATTTACGCCAATGGGGCAGGCCGCGCGTGCTGTGTCCCTTTGAGGGCGCCAGTATGGGCAGGGCGCCGCAGTGGAGTTGCCTGCGCAGCACATAGTAAACGCTGCGTCCATTATAGTTGGCACAGCGTGGCACCAGTTTCTTGTCCGTTTCATAGCTGACGACATGCCGGCAGAGCATGGGCTCGCCATTGATGTCGCGCACGCAACGCTCGACGCTGGGGCCGCGCATCACATTCGTCAGCCTTGGCAGCCAGTTGCTCATATCGCAGTCACACTGCCAGGGATTCTGATCGAGCCGGGCGACACGCAAGCGCGGCTGCTGAAAGAAACTGGTGGGCAGCGTGCGCAGCTGATTGCCCTGCAGCTGCACCACCTCCAGCTGCAGTTGATCATCGAGCAGGCCATTCGGCACATGCGTCAAATTATTGTGCGCCAAATTGAGCAACTCCAGGCGCTTCAGGCCGAGCAGCGCATCCATCGACAGCTCCACAATCCCGCAATGGCTGAGGTCCAGCTCACGCAGCTGCTCCATGCCAGCGAAGGCATCGAATTGCACGCTGCTAATGTTGCCCCTCAGAGTTAGCTGCTCCAGTGCATAAAGACCCTGAAGAGAGAGATAGAGGATTGGATGTATGTGCGGAGTGGGCTTGATATTCTTTGGACTTTGAAAAAGCCAAATCTAACGGAACTAATGCAGAAATGGAGACCTCAGCAAAATTTCGACTCTCTAGCTCTTAAAGGTTCTAGGTTCGAAGGGTACATACGCACACTGGGACAGACAGACAAGGAAAAGGATTAATCGACTCAGCTCGTCGTCATCTTAAAGCATTTATATGTATTCGGGGTTCCTCACGTCTCCTGCTGCGTTATATATATTTCCACCAAATCATTTTATAGCTTGAATGGCTTCACGATATAATGAAACTTGGCCTTATTTTAGCAATTTGCTTACCTTAAAGACGCCTTGCTCCAAGCTGGCTGTCGTCACATTGCCCAGACTCAGCTTGCGCAGTTTGTGCAGCGAATCGAACTGTCCATAGCTATTCCAGCTGCGCAGCTCTAGAGCGGCCAGCTCGCTGCCCAGGAGCAGTTCGCGTGTATCGTTCATCACCCAAAACGTCGCCGGCAATATGTACATGATGGGATTCTCTCTCAAATCAGCTTTGAGCAGGCGCGGCAGAGGCGGAAAACTGGACTCACTCAAACGCTCCAAATGATTGTCGGCCAGATTGAGGGTCTCCAGTTCCAAGAGTCCAGCTAGACCCAGGTAGTAAAGGCGTGAGACAGTATTGTGGGCCAGCGAGAGGCTCTTCAGATGCGGCGCTCCGCTGAAGGCAAATGGCTGCAGCTCCTCAATGCCGTTGCGCTCAAGACTCAAGTGATGCAGCTGTGTCAGGCCGTCGAACATCTGCCAGTGGAGCTCGCTCAGCTGGCAACTGTGGATGCGCAACACCTCCAGTTGGGTCCAGCCCCAGAAGCTGGGCATGCGCGTCTGCTTCAGTCGTTCCACATACCGCTCATAGCTCAGGATCTCGACGGCGGCATCCGCCTCGAATTGCAATTGGTATTTGGGCGTAACCTCGTTGCCAGCCATATCACTGGGCGGTTTGTACTCATAATTATCGCTGGGCAGCTTCGAGTGCTGCGGCCGCTGCAGCCTTTCGCTCGCCTGCAACTTAACCTGCTCGAAGTTTGCGTTCTGCAGAAACTCCAGCGGCTCATCGATGTTCAGCGTGGTGGTGCCCGAGCCGCGTATTTCCAGAGTGCTCAGCTGGTTGAGGGCACGAAAACTGCTCGTATTCACTGCAATCGCATATTATTATGTATTAATATTTGCTTATGCTTTGGATCAATCCAAATTTTTATAGCACTTCAATTAGATTTAGAGAGTTTTTTTTTTGACTTTCACAATGAGTTATTTCGTATTTATTTTCGTAGGTTATTTATCTGTTGTAATTGCATATCATTAGCTAAGCTAGTTAAAGCTTTAATGAGCTTTTAGTATATACAAACAAAAACTTGAGCTTTCAAGGTAAAATATTAATGCAATAATTTTAGGGTTTCTAGAACGATAGTTAGACTTTCATATAGAAATTTTTAATATAATCACTTGAAGAATAAAAGGTTTTGTCTAAATAAATACAACTTTATCGCAAATCTCTATAAATTTTATTAAATTTCAAATAATAATCATCGGCTTGTTTTAAAATTTATTTTCCTTAGCTTTTAAGTATCCAAATCGAAATCACATCAAAGCTTTGCATTAGTATTTAAAGTTTGAGGGTTTATCTTAAATGCTCTAACCCTTTTAGTTGAACCCATTTTTTCTCAAAGCTTATATTAGATTACTGAAGCTTTCTCTGCATACATAGATATTTACTATTAGACCGTAAATTCAAAACTTATTCTTATCAATGCTCAAGCTCAATTCTAAGCTCTTAAATAGTATTAAAGCTTTGTTTCAGTATTGATCGTGTATATACATATATATGTATATATTAATAAATTCCTCTCAAAGCTTTATATTTGATTAGTGAAGCTTTGTCTGCATACATCGATTTTGGCACACAAATACCCTGTAATTTTCACAATATTTAGGCGTATAATTTTTTAGATTACTTTACCTTAGCGCTTTCTAAACAATGACCAAAAGTGCCTAAATTGCTGTTGACAACTCTATTGACTAATTCAGTTTGGGGCGTGGCAAATCGAAAAGTGGATCTGGCAGCAGTTGGGCCGTCAGTGAGTGCTCTGCAGTCGGTAACGCCCGACTGCAACGTTTAGACTCACCTGTCAGCTGGCTTCCTGGGCTGCCCGTGTGCATCAGGATTAGAGCCTGCAGGTCGATGGGTAAAGCATTGAATAGCGTTTGTGTCTCGCTCTCCTCCTGCAGCAGACATGTTGCCAGCTTGATGTGTGTGGTCAACAGGAAGTCGGAATCATCGGCAGCATCCGTGTTGGTCATGTGGTTCACCCAGCGTGCGATGGGCAGCTCATTGAAGGCGGCATACTGGCAGACACAGCTGGAGGGGCAGCTCAGCACGTCTAGTTCCACTGTTGCCTCCGGTTGCTGGTCCAGCTGTGGCAGGGCTGACTGTAGTTGGCAGCGCTATTGTATGCAGAGTTGAACCATATATGTATATATGTATCATTTCATATCATATCGTTATTAAGTATTGCTCGGTCACTCACTAGCAGCAGCACGATTAGCACTTTTATCAGACTCGACACCGATAACATCTCTATCGTTTATCGCACAGTTTGGCAAGCGCTGGCGTGTAGACTTCTCTATTCCGCAAGACCAAGCAGGTGCACTTGCCTCGAATTCCGTTCATATACTAAAACGCAGCCTCATGGTTCCCATCGGACTGAGAGCGAAATCAAATTTGAACTCCCTATTGTTATTGTAATTCCATATATGTATTTTCTTCTTATGTATAATCTTTTTAACGGAAATACATATTTGAGATTATGGCCTTCTTCGATAAAACTTTTTTTTATATTATATTATATGAATATATATATATATATATGTCTGTGTGTATGTATATATCGTATACATATATACGTATATAATGGGCGTCGGTCCGAGGAGTTTCTCCACGTCTTCCAATGAGCACAAGGTCGCGTTTGTGAGATGAAACAAAATTCTATAACAACCCGTATTTTTCTCTATTTATTCTTCCCGATTTCTGTACTACATGTTTTTTATTTGAAGAATTAATAATGAAAATTGGGATTAGTAATTAGATACTGTAGGTATTTCATCTGTTTTGTAAAAAATGGTATCTACAAAAAGATCTAAAGCTGAGTCTGCTTTCAAATATTAAGCTATGCATATAAATCTAATCCAATAATCAGAGTTCAGCTTGGGATATTGGATATATGAAAATGTATGTATATTTTGAAATTTTGAATATATATGTGAATAAAATAGCTTTAAATAAAAAAACCTATAAAAACATAATAAAATCTAATATAATAGGTTTTTTTTTTTAATTCCTTGCAAATATACAAATAATATTTGCCTACTACTAGCTTTTTCTTTGTAAATTTAATAAAAATGTTTAAATAGTTTTATTTAATTTATGAAAAAAAAACTATTATTGATTTTTTTGCATTTTATTGAAAAATAGGCCATTTTACAAAAGCATAAATCACTATAAATAAAAAAGAAGCATTCGTTGAATTATGCTTTAATATTTTTTATTAATATAAAATAAATTAAGTCAAGTTATTAATAAAGAAAAATAAATATATATATAAATATGTACATATATATACATTCATTCAACAAAATTAAATCAATTACTGTTTACATATTATTTATAAATATATAAAATATATAATGAAATGTTAAACCAATACAAAAGAATTTAAATAAATTCATGAGCAATTATGTATTATTAAATAATAAATTCTTTTGTTATATTTATCGTTCTTTAAACTTATATTCATTTTCATATTTAAGCAAACAAAACTGTAATATATGAAATTAATAACTATAATCTCTTTGTTATTCAAATTGATTTGCGTTTTGTTTACTATTCAAACTCACTGTAACTTGTTTAAGTTTTTCTTTGCACAATGTGCGATCAAATGTGTCGAGTGTGTGTGTGCGTGCATTTGTAGTTGTCGTAGTATATAGTTCAGTCGGATTTACTATATTGTAATAAACAAGATATTTATGGCGCCGTTGATGTCGCCGCGCGTTTCGCATAGCAAGATATAAATAATTTCCCACAGCCCCCATCATAGTTCCAGAACATAAAGCCAAGCAGCAATCAAGAATCAAGAATACAGAATCGAGAAATGTTTAATAAAATAAGTTGAGCTGTAAGTAAGCATTAACTGTAACTTAAGTAGTTAGAGAAAGTTTAGAAATATATTTATATAAATTATTCCATATATACGATTACTAACCTGTTGTTGAACGTGTTTTTCTAGACGTGCCCGCTAACGGGCTTTATTTCCTGGTCTACGAGTACATACAGGATGTGGCCAAGGCCCACTCGAAGACGGGCGAAATCAACACTGCCTCAACCATATTTGCGGGCGGCGCCGCTGGTATGGCCTATTGGATTCTGGGCATGCCCGCCGACGTGCTCAAGAGTCGTCTGCAATCGGGTGAGTAAATATTTTATAATATCAATTATTTGATTGATCTCATCAAATTCGTTACAGCACCCGAGGGCACATACAAGCACGGCGTACGCAGCGTGTTCAAGGATCTGATTGTTAAGGACGGTCCTTTGGCTCTGTATCGCGGCGTTACGCCCATTATGATACGTGCCTTCCCAGCCAATGCTGCCTGCTTCTTTGGCATTGAGCTGGCCAACAAATTTTTCAATTTGGTTGCACCAAATTTCTAGTACAGCAAAGTGTTAATATTTCCCGAATCGCGGGTAGACCCAGGGATTTCATTTTGTAGTAGCGTTCAAGGTAAAAGTTAAGTGTCAGTTAGTCTGTGTTAATGCAAAATTATTATGTAAATTTAATAAAAGGAAAATTGTTTTTAAACACGAATGTTTATAATGTACTTGAATGAAATTAGTTTATATTTAAGTAAAACTTAACATTAAGAGCAGGTCTAATATATAAATAATATATATAAACCTATGTATGGAAGAATGTTTTTACTGTTTGCTTCGATATGTTTTAAACAAAATGTGCATAAAATTCAAGCTGCTTTATTAATTGTTATTCAAGATTTCAATGAAACCAAATTGCAAGTGGACTTTATACAATCCTAGATATGTAATATATATATATATATATATATATATATATATATACATATATTAATAAAATATATATGTATAAATATATATATATAGAAACAAAAAGGCAAATTCTTAAAGTCTTAAGTATAATGTTAAATCAAATATTCTATTTGATACACAGAAATGGAAATAATTATGGCTAAACATGTAGCACATATACGTTTCATTGCAAAGCAGTTACAGTGTACTTTTAGCAAGCACTGTGCTGTTTTAAGACTGAAGCAATTTGATGTTAAACTGAATTACTTTTGAATTGATAACAAACAGTTTGAGAGGCAAGAATTCAGTTTGATAGCCGCTGCCGCCAACCACAGCGCGTGTTGTCTTCGACTCGTGTAGCACTAGCAATTAGTCAACATTAATTGGATTGCATTTAATGCATATCCATATTATACGGTAAAGTGAATTGTAATCTAATCGACACCGACACGTTATTAACACACATCATCAGCGCAACGAGCACATGGCAATTATATTGCTGGCTTGGTTACCTATGCCACGGGTATGACACGATAATTTCGTTAACACTCCTGACATGCGATTTTAACTCTATATATATATATATATATATAAATAAATACTTATATATAAGCTAATATTTGTTTTCAGATATACCCGCCAATGGGCTGTACTTTCTAAGCTATGAGATCATGACGGACGAGTACAAGCGTCGCTTTAATCGGCCCAATGTTGATCTGATTCCGGCTATAATCGCAGGTGGCTTGGCTGGCATATTTTACTGGATTGGCGGTATGCCGGCCGATGTGCTGAAAAGTCGTTTACAAAGTGGTAAGTTTGAAGTAGTTGTAGTAGACTTGTGGTTTGGTCTAATTGAAATCTGATTCCATCAGCTCCCGATGGCACGTATGATGGCATACGGGCAGTTTTTAAAGATCTAATGAAAAATGATGGCATCTCTGCACTTTATCGGTTTGTTTTCGCTTTTACTAACTATTGTTGCAATATTTTTAAACTGTATTTCCTAATGCCTACAGTGGCTTTACACCCGTTATACTCCGTGCCTTTCCGGCCAATGCGGCGACCTTCTTTGGAATTGAGCTAGCCAACACAATCTTTCGTCAACTCGCGCCAAATTTTTAGACTTTTTACAGCAATTTTAATAGCAATAATTTTAAAATTAAAATTACAAAAACCTGTGATTGAACTGCATTAAAATCTAGATTGAATATGTAATAAAACTCTTGTCGGGTCTGTTCGACTAATCAACCAAAACCAAGAACCATCTACGTTTTTCCATATTTATATATTGAAATTTCTTATTTCTTAATTTGTATTTACGCATACAAAACTGAGCTCGGACTGAAGTTATACTTATGTTCGGGACAGTCGGACAGGATATATTCAGCTTGTAATCCTAACCAACAATGTGTAAAACAAAAAATCTTCTTTGAGAATCATACACCCCATAAATTCCTTCGTAAAAAAACTCTTCCACTCGATCAAAAAATATATATATTTTTTCTAACGTTTTGACTCAACAATTGTGAGCAATTTACAAATTGTAGCTTAAGGACTAAAATACAAAATGTGTTGATTGTGATCCGTGTAACAAATTTATAAAAGAAAGCAATCTTATATGATATATCCTCGTAATTCTCGTAGTAACAATAGAATGGCATTAACAAATTGCGCTACAGCCAAAGGAATATTTTTCTTGTTTTTTGAATAGAGACAAAATGTTGCATATCAATATAAAATCAAATTGTAACAATTTCAAAGTTCACCGGGAACCCGTATTTAAATGAAAAAGTGAAAGTTTTACTATTCCACTTGGCACTTAAGATCTAAGATGAGTTTATTATTATTATTATTATTATTATTATTATTATTATTATATTATTATGTTTAGGCTATCTTGCGATCGTGGTTATCAAAGTTAAACATCTGCCGCTTCATATTCACATGCTTGGATATGGTATATGGCGATAGCAGCATGGGCAAGACATTGAGAGCTTTCAGCTCTGGCAGACGAATGTTGAGTGAACTTTGCTTGGGCTGCTGCGACTGATTGCTCCAAATGGGATCGATCCAGAAGGGCAGTTTCTAGTGCAGATGAACATGAGTTTATGTAGAAAGTGTATATATTTATCAAATTGTATTAGCTATTGTTTTCTAGTTACCTCAGAGGGCGGCGTATCGGGCTTGGGTGGCTCATAGCAGGAGTTAATGGGCGCCACATTTAGATCATAGAGATCTCGTCCAGAGTCCAGATGATGTGGCAACAAGCTCGACAACTGCTGCTGCTGTTGGCGCTGGCGTTGCTGCTGTTGCTGCTGCTGATGCTGTTGCTGTTGCTGCTGTTGCTGCAGCTGCTGCTGTTGATAGAAGCTCGCCTGACGGCGATACCAAAGTTTGCCCGCCTGCGCATATGGCACAGCTTGCGTGATGGCCGTGCTGGAGGTAACATCGCCAGGACAGAGGCTGTTGTTCAGCTCACAGGAGGTATTGAAGGAGCTGTTGCTGCTGCTGCTGCTGCTGCCGCTGCTATTGTTGCTGCTGCTGCTGCTGCTGCTGTTGTGATAGAATTGCTGCGAGCTATTGAGCGAATTCTCCTTGTTGCTGCAATTGCTGCACAACGAGCTGTTCAACATGGTAGACGACAGCACCGAGCTGTTGGCACTGGGCGGCGAGCACTTGGAGTTGGCGGCCAATTGCTCCTGATATGCCTGGAAGCTGTTGACGGACACCTGCGGCTTAAACGCCCCATTGCACACGCTGCCCATGCTGCCGGCATACTCATTGGCGATGGCTCGAGTCTTGTGCGGCGGCGGTGCTTGTGCCGGAGCCGGCCGATTGTGCTCGCCCAGCGGCGTGCGAGCGCTGCGCTGAGTCTTGTGCTTGGCATAGGGCAGCTTCAGTGAGCCAAACAGATGCTGATGCGTGGCACCAGACCCAAGGCGTACTGTAAGAGATCAATTTTCAAAAATATATGGAAACTTTTAAATGAAATTGAATTTGTAAATATATAAAAATTGAAATATGTTCGTATATTTATGTATTAAATTTAGTTAACCTATAATTGATTTTTTTTATCGTTTTGCTGTGTTCTTTAACATCCAAGAAACCTAACAAATACCAAACAGAGTCTTGACAACTTAAGCACATTCATCTCCCCAAAGAGACAGACACCCTGCCCACATATTTGCCTTGTGTTTCACACATCTCATCTCATCTTCATTCCAATTATCCTCTCAACCCACAGCATTTAATTCACTCACTTTTTTTGTTATATTTTTTTCAATTAATCTTAACTAATTTTGTTTTCAAGTTAAAAACTCACATTCGCAGTTCACATTTAGTGCCACATCGCTGCGCTCCTGCGTGGCGCCCATGTTGATTGTGAAGAGATCATCGTGCGCCACAATCACCGAATACAAGTTGGGGAAACCATATTCAAAGGTGGTGCTTAGGCCACAGTCCAGGCTATTCTTCAGCTCGTACAGATACATGCTGGGACGTTGCTCCAGGAGGCGCACAATGGACACCAGGAAGCGCATGAAGGGCGTGAGTCGCACGCAAGGCTGATCAGCCTCCACATAGATCTAAGAGAATATATAAATATATAGAGGTCTATTCATAGAGAGCCTGCTAGCTTACCTCTATGGCATGTCGCATGGCATGCAGCGCCGACTCAGTCAGCTGCGCCTTGTGCTTGGCATTGAAGTCGCTTAGGAATTGCGCTCGGCTGAGTGGCTCTGGCTTGAGCGGTGCGGACTCTCCGTTGGCAGTTTTGGCTCCCGCCTCCCGCTGCAGCAGCTGCTTGCAGGCGCGATAGCAGAGCTGTCGGAACTCCACATCGTCATTGTGGCAGATCAGCCAGGTGGACTGCTCCTTGTTGACCAGCTCCACATAGGGCAGCAGCTCAATGGCGCTGGCTATGTCGGGGGCGCCCAGGGTTTGTGGCAGCATTTGATAGCCAAATTTCTTCTTGTGCAGCTTCAGAACTTGCTCCAGCTTCATGCAGTTCGTGGAGTTGCCCGTCACGTTGCGTATGAGATCCTCGCACTGTTCGGCAAACACACGTCGCGCCACCTTGGGCGACAGCACAATCTTCTTGTCCTCGTCGCTGGAGAGCTCGAGCTCGACGACGCCGTGTATGGCGTCCATGAGATCGGCCAGCTTCACGAACCCAAAGTCGCTCAGGCGACACTGATACGCAAAGTGATAGTGATAGGAGCGCACAAATTTCTGGAACGATATGGTATACTGGAGTGCGTTCTGGAACAGCTCAACCATCTCGCCAGCGAAGACAGAGGTCTTCTCCAGCTCGGCGTTGGTTTGCTTGCGCTTTGGCATCGAGATGAGTATATCCTTGCCCTGCTGCACGGGGCTGATCACGACAATGTTGCTGTTGACCAGCCCGTCCAAGATGTCCACAATGTCACAGACGCCATAGTCGGTGACATCAAAGTTTCGATTCTGGGTCTGGGCAAAGATGCCCGGCAATTGGGAGAGGAGCACCGAATTGTTGCCATTGGCGCGCAGTACACGCAACAGATCCGAGGTGAAGCGTCTGATCTGAGTACGATGGGTGAGCGTTATCTGGCGATTCTCGCCATCGCCCATGATCTGGACCACCGAGGAGAGCGCCTCGAAGAGCTCAATTAGCTTGGTGTAGCCATAGTCAGCGACTCGGCATTGCTTGCCGAAATGATTGTGGTAGGCCGGTATGAAGCGATTGAACTTCATCGTCGACTTGGGCGACATCTTCACCAGCTCGATGACCTCGCGGGAGATCTGAAAGAGTGGATCGGCCACAGAGTTTTTGAAGTAGCCGCTAGAGCCGCCATTTCCATTTCCATTGCCATTTCCGCGCTCGCTGCCATTCAGGCTGACATTAGCCATGTTGCTGTTGCCGCTGTTGCTGCTGCTGCTGGCGCTGGTGCTGCTGGTGCTGGTGTTGGTGCTACCCGCCGTTGATAGATCCTTGTTGAGTTCCAGCCAGCCGAGTATCTTGATGCCGAAATTGTTCACCTGTATCTGTATGCCCTGGACACAGCAGACCAGGTGCTCCAGATTGACGCCGCTCTCATTAGCAGCAATTTGCACCTTCAGCTGACCCTCGATGCAGTGCAGCAGAGTGGCGACGGGTATGTCGCCCGGATGGTGCTTCAATAGCGGATAGATCAGCTGCTGTATCTCGGCTATGGTCATGCACACATTGGGCAACGGCTCGATCTCCTGCTCGGCCCAGCCCTTGTGCTGCTCGCGCTTAAAATGGATCGTGCAATAGGGCACGCTATGCTGCAGTCCCTCCATCAGAGGCGAACTCTCCAGCGTATTGACCAGCTCCGGCTGCAGGCTAATGAATTTATCCTCATTGCTGCCCGCATTGATGGTGCAGATATCCTGCATCTTGTACAAATCCAGGACACTGATTGACGTCTTGAAGCGCGACTGAAACAGCTCACGGAACTTATACATGGGCAATGTATAATACGGAACATCCTGTAGGGAAATCGAGGTTGAGTAGATTGTAAAATTGATTAGAACTGATTAACAGGAGAATTATTTGTATATTAAGAGAAGAAACAGTTAGGTAAAGAAATTATTATAATAGAAATTATTGATTCCTGATGGAATCAGGGATTTAAGAATGTGTTGCAAAAAAAAGCAACAACAAAAATGATTAAGGTATTATTACAATAGAAATGAATTGAAAATATGTTAATCAAATATTGAAGAATATTGTTATATATATATATATATATATATATATATATATATATATATATATATATATATATATATATATATATATATATAAAGAATTGTATATAAAAAAAAAAAAAAAAGAAAAAATACATATAATAGAAATTAATGGAAAAATCGCAATTAGAAATTTTGAATACGGTATATATTGTATAAGATAAAGAGAAAACTGATAAAGGAATTATTATGCTAAGAGTTGTGATAATAATAGAAATGTTATTATTATCATTCCTAGGCCTTCGTAAGACGGCCTTCGTAAGACGCTGTTCCATTTTCAATGGGAAAGCTGTTCCACTTGAAATGGGAATTCAGAAATGAATGATATCGGGAGTGAGTTGGATCTGAGTGCAGCAAATATAACTGTTTTCCCTCATCTGATCGGGCATAAATCATAGAATATAAAAAATATATTACACAAATATATTACAGCCTATATACACGTAAATATATATTATACTCCATATATTCTGTCTGATAATTCAAACATCATAATATTAAAATCAACAATTTAAAATTATAAAACAGTAATAAAATTTTATAGGCTAATAAAATAAAGTAACTGATTCTAAAGATAGGAAATGCAGATCTCTTAGCAAATTTACAAATAAATAACTTCAAGGAAACACATAAAAAGTATAGAAAAGGAAACACTTAAAAAAGGCAATTTCAATAAAATAAAAACATTAAAGTGGAGATCGTAACAGACCCATATTGTGGGTATACCAACCTTCAGCAGACCAGCGACCTGGCAGCGCAGCGTGTTGACCTCTGTGAGGGAGGAGTCGCGCGTGTAGCTAACCAGCATGCGTTTGTGGCCAATCTTCTTGCGATGCAAATTGGACACCACCTGCTTGGCGAACTAAAGGGGAATGCACAACGTATAAACTATAAACATTTGCTGAGGAACTCCAAACTTTTCACACTTACATAGAGATCCGGCACGGTGACCTTGGCATAGCTGCTTGCCTCGAAGTTGAGCGAGACGACCGGCGTGATGGGCTTCAGCTGATTCATGAGGAAGTTACGCAAACTTGTCTCATCCAGCGAGTAGTCCAGATTGGTAATTTGCAGTGTGACCGCATCGCTGGGATCGGTCACACTGGCAAAGGTGTGAGCTGGTGCGCTCGACTCGCCGTTGGAGCTGCTGGCACAGCTATTGGTGGACATGGTCGAGGCGCCCGAACAGGACATGGCCGCCATGCTGGGTGCCATGGTGTTGATCAGGCCATTGCCATAGCCGTAATCTGCAGTGGTGGCGGCGGCACTGCTGGCTGTAGCACTCACAGTGGGCGTCATGGCTGGACCACTGCTGGTGGGCGTGGCCAGTGGAGTTGTCTGCTGCTGCTGCTGCTGATAAATGGGCGCAAAGACAGGCGGATAGCCGCCGCCATAAGCAGCAGTTGCAGCTGGACCTGCACCACCACCAACACCGCCTGGACCAAGGCCCAAGCCCTGCTGCTGCGGCTGCTGGTGCTGCTGATGAGGCTGCGCCATCGTCATCAATGGGTGTCCAGTGACCGCTGCCATAGCAGCTGCGGCCGCGCATGCCCGATTGTGATTGTAGGGCATATAGCGATTGCGATTGTAGCAACTGGCGCTGCCATTCGCATGCGCGTATTGACACACCTCCAGCTGGCTGGGCATGGGCGGCCCACCTGCATACTTGTGCGGCAGCAATCCTGGCGGAGCCGTATACCCGGGCAGTCCATTGAAATAACGCAAGCCTCCAATGCCGGCATTGTTGTTGTAGTCCGCGCACAGAGCCGTCGGATAAAGCTGCGATTGGGCGCCATAGTAGGCAGCGGATGGATTCTCGGCGCCAGCATCACCGGGCCAGCTGAGAGGGACACGAAAGATTAGGAGGGACAGAATGAGGGAGTCGGAGCTGATATTTTTAAATATGCTCAATACGTAGAGATCTTATGAGAGAAGTGGAGATATACTTAGCAGCATTAAATGTTGAACAGTCAAATTTAATTATATATCACCATGTTTGCACTAGAATTTTAAATTAAAAAATTATATATATATATATATATATTTTTTTTTTTGGCAATACATTATAACATATCTCAAAATGTATTTATCATAGTAGAGGTAGACAAAAAGCCTAAACTCTGAAATTGTAAACATTTTAGGACACAAAACTAAATAAATATATATATATATATATATATATATATATATATATATATATATATATATATATCTTTAAAAAACTCACAAAAATATTAATTTACTCCTCGGTAATTCAATAAAATGTACTTTTAGCTATGCCTATTTTAATACTCTTCTTCCTATCAGTATACAAAATAGCATATATTAAAAAAAGCAAAAACAAATATCAATAACGTCATTAAAATATCCATCATCAATTCTTTATTCATAATCAGCTTAGTGAGGAATGTAACGCCAATTAAGTTAAAACCTTAATACCCTTTGCTGGCACACAGTTTATACAAATAAGAACAACAAATATGATAATATAATATTGTGTAGAACAAATAGAATAAGTATATTTACCAAATTCGTCACATAGATTGAAAATTGTAAACAAGTGTGCCCTTTGCAGGTAAAAGTTTCTCTCTTTCTCTCTCTCTCTCTCTCTCTATGTATATATATATATATAATGTACTTACCTGTACAAACGTTCGGTCATTTCGTATAGCTTCTAGGCGAAACTGGAATTGTAATCTGTGGACTTATGTTAGCGGGCAGCTCAAAGTTTCTATAGATGCCGGTGCTTGGCACCTGCTGGACAGGCGTTTGATGTTTTTCTCTGGAATTCGAAAGCACAAATAGAAAATCCCCAATAATTGAATTATATTTATATGCATGTGGAATTATGTGTTCCATTTGTGTTCTGATGCCGGTTCTGGCTCTAATTTAAATCAAAGCGAATGCAAAGCATTTCATCTAATTCATTAATTCTCAGCGACTGCAAAGATCTATAAAAGAGTTAACACGATACAATTTGCATAGGCACATCAATTAAAACTTGTCTGATTGATCGAGTGGGAGACTGTGCATGACTAGCATATACCCTGGCAATGGCTGTTGCAGTGAGGGAGTTTGCTTGATTAGGACATAGTCTGGGAATGAAGAGGGGAGAGTTTTCGTCTGTTTTTTTTGGTAATATCTATATGGGAATTGAAATGGAATATATGGAATAAAGATAAGATAACAATATGTATACTAGTGTTATAAAAACCCAATTTGTAGCCTATTATATCAATGACAATCCAATTAGATATGTTGCTGGATTTTACTTTGTTACTCTTTTATTATTATTACAGAGTATTTCTGATTGAACAAATTCTACGAATTCAAAATGCATATGCGTGATGTATGCAATAAAACTGTTGAAATGAAACTATTTGCTCAAGCACAGCAATAAAAAGATTATTATAATAAAAATGAAAATCAATAAAGAAAAATCAATAAAATCATGAAATACGCCCAACTAAAAGGGAATAAATAACCGGCTTTACGGTGTTAATTGAATAGCCAATGTCAACACAGTGCAAAGAGGGGAAACAAGGAATGAGTGAGAGATAGAGAGCAAGAGAGAGGGAGAGATTAAGTGTGAGAAAGGGTAATTGCAAAGAATATGTAGAGATGGAGAGTTCGAGTGTAAGAGCTTCCAGTGCATTTTACTTTTTTTTCAATTATACGAAACTAAAGTTTAGTATGACAGTTTGCCAGACAGTTAACTGTATACGAATACAGTTAGTTATACAGTGTGACGAGATTAATTTGTAATTGAAATTTAATTAGAATATATGTTGATCCGCATTAGATTGATTGACTCACATTGAATGGAATAATTGAATAATATTCGAAATTGGGCATATACCAACAACATATACCCTGTAAAAGTTTCAATTTACTAAGTGAGCACAGTTTAGCACAATTGTTTGACTAAATACATTTCGTTTATAAAGGAATGGATTTTATAATATAGTAAAAATATATTTTAAAAATATATATTCTTAATATTTGAGATTGATATTCGAAATAGAGAATTGAGAAATTATAGAGATGAGTTTGCTGAGGCTATAATTATTTCTGACGCAAATCAATTTTCAC
Source organism: Drosophila mayaguana (assembly GCA_037075325.1). NCBI lineage: Eukaryota > Metazoa > Arthropoda > Insecta > Diptera > Drosophilidae > Drosophila > Drosophila mayaguana. The sequence goes on along the minus strand of JBAMCG010000121.1, from coordinate 2,807,885 downwards.
CTTAACGTCTAATTATTTCTCAAATGCTATAATCTATCGGAATACACGTGTTTTCGTTGAGCACGCAATTAAAATCACTTTCGTACCACTGTAATTTTGTTCATATACTCACGTGTGCAGCGGAAAACCCAAAGATGCAATAAAAGCCACCCAGCTCGGAAATGTTTAAAAAGAACTTATAATAATTAAACAAAATCAATATTTGTTTTGAACTTGTTAACTTTTCGATGCGAAAGGAATTTGAAACAAATACAAATAAAATAAACTCTCTCTTTTGTGAAATAAAAATATAATTTTAGAAAACAAGAAAAAAGTAGAATGTTAAGAACTCTTAAATCTCCGCGTGTTCTTAAAGAAAAGTTTCAATTAAAAAAATAATAACACTGAGGACAAACAAAATTTTGTGGCTTCTGGGCTTCGTTCTGCGTGCGCGTATATCTCTCGAGGGCAACTGAGGCGCTTGGAAGGAGCTTTGGCGCCAAGGCGCGAAGCCAGGGGCGATCCACGATTCTCGTGTGTAGATTGGAAGTGGGAAATTAGGGTTGCCAGGTGGGCGTAACAATAACGTGACCTTCCAATCGATAGCAAAGGGAAAGGAAGCTGCTTCTTAGACAGGTTTTCAGATGCGGAACCGTTTTCTGAGTTCGATTGCAGCGTCCTCTTTATAGTTTTTTGTTCTTGTGTATTTTGATCAGATATCTGAATTTTTAATGTGCATAGGTAAATGTAGCAAAGTTCCCTTCACTTTCCTGGGCATTTGCGTCACTTACGCGCAGTGAGCTGTGAGCTGTCCTCTATAATTGTTAATAACAGAATATGCCGCGCTTGATTTGCCTTAATTGTCGGTTGCATTAAAAAACTTAACGGCCAGGTAGCCCGGCTTATATGATGATGTATATACATATGTATATAATATAAAGATATACGTAACTCTTGCACATGATGTAGGCGTTGCTCTCCTATTATATAACCAATTTAAATGCGATTAGAATACGTGTTATTGAACCCCTTAAACGATAGTTAATTATAGCTAATCATCTACCCCCATGCTAAGCCCAAGTATGTCCAACTAGTATGCCTAGCCAGCGAACTATCTCAGTTGACAACTCTCTTTGGTCAGAGCACAAGCTTCTAGAATAATAGAATTTCTCGCCATTCAAATAGTAGTTTCTAAGGGAATGAATAAATACATGCATATATACATACATTATATGTGTATATATTTATTAATTTTATCAGTCTTTAGGGTCGGCTTGGGCAGTTACTGTTGGCATCCGTTCAACTCGCGATAGGAGTCTTTGAAGATCTTAAAAACTAAGTATGGAAAATAATATATTGTTCATGAAATATCAATTATACAGGAAAATATCAAAAAATATATAATTTGATTTATATATAATATTTATTAAATTTATTGAAATCATAATTTTGTTTTTATAAAATATAAATTATTTATTTTAATCTACTTAATAAAATAGTTTTAAAAATTAAAAAAATTTGTTTTGTAATTTATTTAATTTATAATATATAATATATAATATATAATATATAATATATAATATATAATATATAATATATAATATATAATATATAATATATAATATATAATATATAATATATAATATATAATATATAATATATAATATAATATATAATATATAATACATAATTTATTTTTAAAAAATTAAAATATTTCTGTACATTAAATATTGCTCTAAATTAAACTAAAAATTATGAAAATATACATATTTAATAATGGTAATAATTAAATATTTTTCATTCAATATTTTTAAGTATGCAAATATGCATTTTAAATAATGATGATGATTAAATTTAAAAAAAAAATAATAAAAATATTATTTAAAATGACAAAATATATTTAGAATATAATCTGCATTCATAATTATATAATTTAATTAATTTTCTCCAGCAGTGCATGAAATCGCCATAGATAGGGCATTCCGTTAGTCAGCATGCATTACTTCCTGGAGCACACAGGCAATTTTGGTGCTTTCCATTGGAATGTTGAGCCAAATGCGACATATTTACAGTTACTTCTTCGATATATGCTGGGCAGCTGGGCACACGCTCTTTTGCTGATCTCCGCTATCGCACTTTCCAGTTTCCAGTCGTCATATGAGTGCGTGTGTGTGTGTGTGTTTCTATGTGCTTCTACTTGTATTGTATTCGATGCCTTCCTTGTTGTGTCGCTACGTTCAACGACTTCTTCAGCTGGGTATTTTATTTTGATTAGAGATTTCGTTTCGCTTAAGCTTAGTCGCGCTCATCGAGCTCCCCCATCGAAACGCAAAATAGAAAAGTGTTCAGTGTGCGGTGCTAAATCAAAAGACTTGCTATATAAATACATTTGTTCCATATATGTGGACTCATATGTATAAATATAAATCAATGTAAAATATAGTTCAGGGCTTCGGCTAATTAGACCAACGATCGAGCGTCTCGACTTAATGCTCGCTCAGCAGCATGACACAAAGGAACCAATTGAATACAAAAGTGCAATAAGCTGATTACTAACAACAACTATAACTGACCCAATTGGGGTTCGCCGTGTGGTAAATTAAGAAAGGTCTTTTCGTTACCAGCCTGAACAGCTGTTTGCCTAGCTGACAGCTAAAAAAAAAAAAAAAAACAAAAAAAATCACCTGTGTCTGTCTGTGGATGTCTGATTGTCAGTCTGCTTCGATTGCTCTCGACTCTGATAAGACTTATGACGTTCCAGTTGGATGCTCCAAAAGCTCTTTTTTCACATGTAGATTATGCACATTTACTCTTATATGTATAATCTGGCATGCATACAATTATTATATATAGCACATAAAACATTTCAATCATTAAGTTGTGCTCTGGTTCATTTAAATTGAAATTCATTCGATCGCTGGCAGTTGCCAGCTGATATAGACAGTTTTGTAGGGTGAATTTCCGCATCTGAAATTGCTCCTGCGATGAAAATTTAACACAATTAAAGCTAGCGTTGTCAGTGCGAGTGCAAAAGTTATATATAAATATATATATAAAGTAAAAAACTCATTCAAAATATATAAAAAAATTATTATTATTTGATAATACACAAATTCGACGAAAATGTTTTCAAGACCCAAAAGTAAGTACAAATATATGTGTTATATATATGAAAATATATTGTGAATATATATATTGTAAATATATATAAATATTTTAAAAATATATGAAAAGTTCCTTTGTGCTGAAAGCTTGAAATATTCTTATATACAATATAAATAATATAATATAAATTAAATTCATATTCAAGTTAAAGAAAACATTAATTCTTCAATAGTTTCTGTGAATGGGATTTGTATTAATTGTTTGATTTATATTTAATTATTTTTAATCTTAAAATCCTTTAAAGCTATTTTGTGTGACATATTTTTTATATTATAATTTGTACTTTTACAAGTATTTTGTGCCCTCAATCATCTGATATTCAGGCCTCTACGCTCTTCGGCTTAATATTCATTCATGATAGAGAAATGAATATATTGGTTTTGTGCAATGTCTAGAGCTAAAAAATTAAAAATTTGAATATGTACTCGTGTATACCTTTGCATTTTAAAGTGTCTATATTTTTCGGACCTGCACTTTCAACTGACTGAGTATTCTGCAGTCGAGAACACCCAACGGCAACATTCGTACTTGTTTCTTGCCCTTGCGCCTACTTTCAAAGTGCATTGTGACCTTAAGGAGCCTTCAAGCGCCCTAAGCCTAAAACGAATTTTCAGCCTTTCAATTTAAAAGTTTTGCATGATGAATGAATACAAATGAATACAATCTATTCATCTTTTCCGAAGGTTAATAAAGATCTGGACTCTATTCCTAGGCTTAGGCTTGAGAAGGTCACAATTTATTTCGACTTTATGTCGTAGGAATTAATATGTTTACGTCTGGCGAATATATATATTTTTATTATAATTTTAGAGATAATATTTTTATGATTATATATTATGTTTAATATACATAGAAGTCACGTTGCTTTCTCGTAAAACCCTTATCAGAGACATGTGCTTTATATATTAGAAATAAAACACTTTACAAATCAATTAGAAATTCTACATTTCATAAATGCAGGACCTAGCTAACAAAAATTGCTTTGCATATATATTATGAATCATATTATCTTTTGCGACAATATTTATTTTAGATTTTAATCATTATTTTAATTTTATTAATTTCCAATTATAGTTATTAAAACCCCATTAATACAAATCTATCAGTGCATTGATCTCAAAGCAATCTAACAATCTCAATTTCTGCGCGCCCATGCAGTTGTATAACACGTATCACTGCTGACCCAAGTTAACCCGAAAATATACAGTAATATATATGTGTATTTTTAAATATATATTCATTATATTTGAATACATTGCAACCAGCTGAATACATCAATCAAAGCTGTCAAGTTGAATTTGCATAAATAAATCGCAGCACCCAATGTAAACACGGCGTCTGCCTGATCGCTCTTCACAAATCAATAATGTTAAATTATGTACTTAAAAACCTTTTTTATTGGCACGCGAGAGGCGGAAGGTGCCATAAATTACATTATTAGGTAAAACGCTAACAGATATAAATCAAGATTTGAGACGATGGGAAAAATGAAAGAAAAACAGGTAAGAGCCTTGCACTCGAGAGTTAACTACTGCAGAATACTCATTCAAGTCCCAAGCTTTGATCCATTTCTCGAATGGCCACGCCTCCAATTAGTAAATATATATTATTTGTGTGCAGTTCAAATAGAGTAATTTAGTACTATAGTCGTCCAATTCTAGGGTATGTATGTACGAATATAAGTTAAAAATTGCAGATCTCAGACTTGAATAGCAGCGAAATGCTCTGCATTCACATACTCATTTCTCTTTCGTTTACAATATCAATTAACAAGGTGTTAACTACAATATCCAATTGGACTTTTGTGTGTATTTACTGCTCATAAAATGTACAAAACTTGTAAAATTATTGCTTGGCAACAAATTATACTTCAGATAAGCTCGTGTTTCTGGGACTTAATTAGGATTTAGTAAAATAAAAACCATTAAGCAGCGAAACTATAAATAACCAGCTTATCTAATTAACAATACTTCACAGCTATAAAGAGAACTTCAGAAAGAGTAATTATTTTTTATAATTCTATTATGAATTAAAGAGCATTATTTTAGAGGGGAAACAAATTATTTTAATTTATATTTTTAAATGGAATCTTATTCTTATTTCCATTAAGTTTATTTGTTCATTTAAAATTTAAAATTAAGGGTGATTCTAAAAACATTATATATTTCAATCCGGTTTTTGAACCAACGAAAGATCTATTGAAATGGGATTTTTCTTTATTAAAATTTGAGCTATATTTAAAATGTAAATTGGAATAGTTTCGCAGAATAATTGTAGAATTCGGGTTTACTTCTAGATAAGCTTGTTTGATTTTTATTTATTTTCTAACCATTTTTGCCGTTGTTAAAGCTAGAGAGTTCATACAGATTCCTCAAATTTTCACAAGATAAGCCGTGAAGCTGATATAAGCCTCTCTTATTTAGCCCCTATACTAGAGCCTTATCGTGGAGACAACTCTAGGCCAACAATATATTATATTGCAGATCATCATATTAATATATGTACAGGGCTCTCCATATTCGAGTGACCCATCCGGCAAGGTTGCCCATATTCGACGGACCCATGTTTTTTATTTTAAGTCAATGAAAAAGACAATTTTGTTGATGTTGTCGATAATAATCATATTACTTGGTGCAAGTAGACTTGTTGACATCACTCTTTGAATATGATATCTCTCAGATGGCCGCCTTGAGCCTGTACGGCGTATAGTGCCCATCTCTGTCAAAAGGTATAGGGCTGCCATATGGGTCACTCGAATATGGATATCATATCCTGCATATCATACCTTCAGAAATTACTTCATCCTTAACAGTTTTACAGCTACATATATCATACCCACCTGCAGAAATTTTATTTGATTGATCAAATATACATTCATATATACTATGAATACATAATTTAAAAAGAATGTTCTCTGAAATAGTTTTTGTTTACATGAAATCGAAGTATTCTTTGTGGAATATTAATTTTTTGAAATTATTTTTATTTAACTAATTTGAATCCATATATGATACTCCTTTTTCGTTGTCCAATAATGTAGCTGTAGTTCTGACTTTATTGGCCCGCCTAGATGCGGCTAATATTTCCTTCTACTATATACTATATATATACTATCTACCTATATACTACATACATTTTAGCTCGAACCCCAACAAATTCAATTGCTCTAAAATAGTTCGTTGACTTCAAACATTTAGTTGTTCGTTTTACATGATATATGTGTGTGATTAAACAATATTATTGAAAGATATAGTTTTTAGGCTGTTATTCTCCATAGTTTCATGCTAATTTAATGGCTTACTTAATTTGTGTAACTAATGTGTTAAAATGTTAATGGGCCGGCTATAATTAGATCAGATTTCTAGATTTAGTTTATGTTTATATTTTGTTTTTCGTTTCTATTTTTATGACTTCGCACGCCCTTAACTCAGTTAATGTCTTCATTATGTCGAACATGTATTTGTTGTATTTGTTCGCTTACATTTTACTAAAGTTAATTATATATACATATATATATATATATATACGTTTATGATTGGTTATGTGATTTTAATTGCTTGTAAATTGCATGTTGAGCATTAAATAAAATTTTGATTGTTGTCGTAATTGAATAAGCGATCAGGATGGAGGGAGGGAGCAAGAGAGAGGGAGAGGCAGGGAGGGAGCTCCACACTGCAAGCCTTTGTACTTGACGCTGAACTTGAACTTGGGCGTGCATAAACACACATAGATTTATAAGCTATAATAATACAAACACCGTCTATGGAGCAAGTGTATGGAAAACATTTATTTTGTTCATGAGAAATTCGATGACGGTGGAAACGGCGACGTTGACGATGATGTTGATAAAAGTGTTACAAGGTTTCGGGGCTCGTCTGGCATAAACATATGTGTATATATGTATGGTGTGTATTGTATACAACACTTCCAGCTATGCCTTACATACATACACACACATACATCATGATTTATGTATGTAACTTAATTTATTTAGTCTTTGTTTTGGTTGCTGGCGCTCATCAAAGTTTTTTTTTATTTGCGACGCAGCTAAATTAATTCAAGAAGAAAAAACTAACTACATATATATATATCTATACATATAAACATACATATATGTATGTATGTATATAAAACCAGTAGCGCCCGTTTCCCGAGTCCAGCTCATTTTGTGCCAATTCATGATTAGCTGCCGAAATTTTCGTTTAAAGCTTGTTTCTGAGCGGGGCTTTCGCACAATTGTGTTTCAGAAATGCGTCGTTTTTTATTTTGCTTGTTGAAAGGAATCTCTGAGGCTGTTCAAAGATTATGTATTCATATTTCATATTGCATATTCATAACTCCAATATATTTTTGTAACAAAACGTGGCATTTTGTAACTTTAATTGAACTCATTAAAAATTCAAAATAAATGTGAAATTGACTAATATTTCATATGAATGAGAAATAAAATTATTGTGTCCTCCATTGTTAGAGTTTTAAAATTAATTGCGTTGATTTTATAGTCTCTGTATTATTATTTTGAAATATTGTTTTAGTAGCAATAGTAATTTAGACAAATGTTTTCAGCTTAGTCACAAGTAAAGCGTATGGAAAACATATATACATATATAAATATTACTTAAAACTTTAATAAATGACATGTGCAATGAAATTCGCAGAGTACTTGTTTTATTTAATAATAATTAATTAATTTTTTTAGGCAAATAAATTTATTACATAACATTAAACAATTTTTTTTGAACAGCTGTAACTTTTTATATTTAAAAATATTTATGCCATGCCCTGAAAAAAACTAATTCATTGAAAACTTACTACGAGATCCACTTTTCGATTTGTCACGCTCCCCATTATATATCATAATAAGCTACAATTTTGTATTAAGCAATATACAAATTAAACTCAAAAATACATACGATTTGGTCAACCAACTTATCGACTAGCGTATTTATATTTTGTCTTATCTATGCATTTTATTTCGGTTTGTATTTCGCTCTTCAAGGTGGAGCCACTCTGGCAGTCTCTTGCTGAAAAACCTTTTGTTCATTACATTACTTGGAACTCTAGCAGATTTCCGAAATAATATATTTTTTTTATTTTTAAGTTTAAGATCATTAATCTCTCATATGCTGACTGCACTTATTTCATGAGGTTTTCTTTTAAGTTTACAAACGAGCTTAAATTAAGTGATCATTAATCATCTGTTGCACAAAACTTTCAGTTTTAATAAAACATGAGTGGCTAAACTTGTTAATGGTTTCATCTAAATTTGTTGATGTCCATCATATAAAGATTGACAATATACATATATACCATGTATATACATATAATTATTACGAAACATGTATATCATATTTGTTTATATAGGTTACTCCGAACATTTATTAATTCGCTAATCCAATAAGTCAAAATTCTTTGCACGAGCCACTCATAAATGGCAAATCAACCACAAATTACAAATGCAGAAACCACTTTCGGAACTGTTGACAGAAATCGCTGACTCAACGGAGTCGAATAGCTCATGACGCCGGCGATGAGACCTGCCCGGTCAGAGTCCGATCTGATGAGGTAAAAGACAAAAAAAAAAAAAATAAATAATAATAAAGAAAAACGATAAAAACAAAATAAATAAATATATAAAAAATAATATAAATAAAAAGGAATTCATCGAGCTAGCTTTAAATGAGAATTTGGCGTATTTTGTGAAATTCCAATGCAATTTGTCGTTGCTATTATTTATTATTCATTGTTGTTTATTTTTTTCTTTTCCTCTGATTACCCAATTATACAATGTTTCTAGAAGAATGGAAAAAAACAAGTCTATGCGCACATAGCGTTAGTTGATAATAAAATACCCTTTGATGAATTGTAATTTATACAAGTATTTTTTTAAATTATAACTAAGGCATTTAGACATCTTATTATGATCCAATACCATTAGACAGTTTTTTTTATTTCTTTAAAAGTTTTGCCTTGGCTTTTAGTTATTTAAACAATATTACAATTTCAATCAACATTAATTAGCAACATTTATTATAATTATTTATTTAATTTTTTTCCAATATCATGCGCATGATATTTCTATGAAAAGTTGCTTTCTGTTTTCAATCTATATAAAATTGCCCGTTCATAGGGCATTCCATAGTCAATCATACCCCAAACACAAAGTTCAGTTGTTTCTTAAGCCCGTATCAGCGCTCAGGTTCTTTCGCACCGGCATGACAAAGCAGTTATTATGAGATATCTCTTTATGCGAGTCTGTGTAAACATGCCAGTTGAGTTAAATCAATTAAAACACAATTGCATGGACATGATACGTTCGACATTTATATTGAAGGTTACAAGAGCACGTGAAATCGGGCTGACTAATTAGCCCCATGAAATAGTTTAAGATAAAAGCTGTTGTCCCTGTAACTGTTATGCTTACATACATTTAGCATAAAATATATTTTAGATTAGCCATTAAGCATTGTCTGGCTGAGACGGGGAGTTACAGCAAGATCAAACCGGAACAGTTTTAGTCATCGCATTACTATTTCTATATATATATATCACTTCAACTTTAACTTGGATATAGAAAAAAAATCACCTCCTGACACCAATGTCAGATTTGTTTTTCTAATTACCCGACATGAGCAAGTCAAGAATCGATACAGAAAATCGAACGTCAGTCGATCGATAATTGCAATGGACGTCGATTCCCAGTTAGATTAGCAGCACGTGTGAGCAATGCAAAGGTTAACATTGATATTTTATCATATACCCTTCTCTCTCTCTCACTCTCCCCCTATATATATGGGATATATGATTGCAACAACAAATTAGCTATTATTAACTACCCATGTTTATTGCATTGCGCAAAGTTCACACTCTTATAGCTATTACATCAAAATTCCCTATATCATATCATCATCATCTTTATCGTTATTGTCAAATCATCGTTGGGCTTGCTTCAATCATAAATCAAACAGACAATTGGCAAACGAGTTCTCTCTAATGCAAATCACAAAGAGCTTTACGCAAATCTCATTGCTGATTCAGCTAAAAGATTAGAATATAGCAAATGATAAATGTACCAGGAGGCAGCTGAAGAAATCTAAAAGTTGTGGGACATGTGCATATGATATATATCTATAGTTGAAACAATTTGATTTTGATATAGATTTATAAGGCAGACAATATATGCAAAGTTCAAATAAATGTTAATATAAAATCTATATTTTCTCTGGTCTTACAAAATTTATAATGCAAAAATTATATTAAAGTTGTAAAGAAATTTTTAATAATTCAATAATTGAATATTATAATTAATTATTAAATTAATTTTAATTTAAAAAATTTGATTTAGTGAATTTCATTGGTTGAAGATTTACTTACATTATTTATTTATTATTAGAAAACTCTTCAATATTCGCATATAATATTTGCAAAAAGAAATTTAAATATGATTTACTATTTAAAATTTCTTTAACATAAGTACAAAAAAATTTGATTCGCCGTTATTGTTATTATTGTTTGATTACTATTATTTTGTAACATGCTCATTTATCGAATTGATTTCTTTTCTACTCTTGAAATCTCTTAAATGTGTATTTATATATTATACAAAATTTATTAAATAACCGTAAATCTGTTACGTTATTTTTGTGTCGTAATAAATAATCTTCGCAATTATATACAAAATAATAAATTAAATCAATAAACTCCTTATACAAGCAGCCAAGCAGACCAATTTTTTATACTAGTACAGCTCTTAACAAAACCTGCTTCAAGACAATAAACATTAAGGGAAACCCGTAAACAAAAATCTTTAGAATGCGTGAATGTATATATAAAACTTTTGCTAAAGACTTTGGTATGTTTGTTGTTGTACCTAGAGTTGAAGTTAAATTTGTTTCTATACTACTAAAAATACTATGTACCATAAAATACAAAAAAATGCCTTAAAAATAAACAACAACAAATTTAGCCAAAAAACAAAAAAAAAAAAAAAAAATCTGGCACAAAATCCAAAATACTCTTGTATAACTAACAGACCAAGTTTTAAAAACCTGACTTATTTAATGTGCAAAACCAGATTCAAGCAGCAAAGCCAAAGAAAGCCAATTGGCTGTAATTACTAAGGATTTTATGTGGACATATTTTGTTGACGCTAGATTTGACTTCTGTTTTGAATGCCTGAAATGAATATAAGAGTCTGCCATAAAAATGATATAATAAATATAAATAATTTTATAAAATGATCTAAAATATTTCCGGTCAACCCAATTTACTGTTTCTTATTGGAAATGATGACGTTATGAGATGATTAGTTAAGTTTTGATATCAATGACCCTTAGTCAAAATATGCTGCATATAGAAAGTAACCTTAAATGATATATAATTACATAATATATATATATATATACATATATCACTATTTTCATTTTGCTGCTCTTCAACTTGTCAATTGTATTTATTTTTTGTCAGCTGTGTCCCAATTTAAATTGCACTTGTCTGCTTAACACTTTCAAATGAACAATTGAACTTTTGTCTATTTTCGTGCCCGAATTAAATTTATATATATATATATATATTTGTATTTTGCTTCGGCTGCTAAGCCGAACTAAACCTGGACAACTATTGCTTATTGATGACAAAGTCTCATTGGCCATCCATAAAACATGAGCCGAAAGCTCAAAAAGTGAATTGCGACACACAATTTCGGAGTTCCAGAAGGCATTTTTTCTGGGCCGTAGCAGGCAAATTGTAATGGATATATACACATATATATCTATATGATATATATCAGCTAGTATGCTAGATGTTCATCGAATTGCTAATAACCGATGACCCCAAACTGAACCCAGTCGATGATGCAGTCTCGCATACCACACGACTCGGCTCGCCTCTGCTCGCCTCGCATGTAATTTGCAATTAATCAAAGTGAAACCCTTAACTATGATTACCAAGTGCGAATTAGCCAGCAAGTGCGCTAATTACAGAACTGACGTGCGGATCTACTGCGATCTGGCCTCACCAACTAGCCAATCCATTGGCCAATTAGCGCCAGTTCCTATCAATAACAGATTGCAATTCGACGTTTGCCTAACGCTAATGACTGCGTCTAGGGTAAGAGTTGTTAAACTGTAAACAATTCTAGGAAATTACGCCAATTATATTGAGCCCATTATATAACAAAAAAAAAAAAAAGTTTTTCAAAATTTTACGATAATCCGCGGCTCAAATACGGAAATCAATAAATTTCCATTATATAAATCAAAATCAAATAAAATTGATTTTATTTTCATTTATTTCTTTTTTGTGTGTAAGCATGACTATAAATATATTAATTATATACAAATACAAGTTATTAAAACGGCACTTAACATATAATCAAAGCGCAATTGTACTTGAATATATGAGAATTGCATAGAGAGACTATAATTATTTTGAGCGTGGGAAATTATCGAACAAAGAACATTCGAGATAGATTTTAGGTTGCCAATTGCAGGGTATCTATAAGCACAAGATTCAACATTTACCAAAAATAAAAAAACACCGTTTCCAAACATTTTGTTTTATTTATTTTTGTACGTATATTGAAAGCTTTTTTTTGTGTGTTTGGTGTCTCTTTTCTGTCCGTATATTCTGTGTCGTTGTTGTGTCAAAGTGTGAGTTCAGCGGCCTTTGGCAAGGTCATCTGGCTAGGCGTACAATGGGAATGAGTTGACATCTCTTTGGGTGCTCTTAACAAAAGTTAACTTGTTGCTATTGTTGCCCCAATGAGTCAAAGATTAACGGCAAATGAGTTGTTAATGCGGAAACCGATAAAGCATCCCAATGCGCAGACATACGAACCAAAATCAATGATATGAAATAAATGCAAAATATTGAGAAAGGAAATCAGCAAAATCTCGCAACAAAATTATAATCATAATTATAGTTTAAAATTTGCAACGTCAAGTTCAATGACATTATTTTGCATGCAATCGAAAATTGCATTCGCCGACATTCAATAACTGTACTGTAATGCTATTTATATATGTATATTTGCTGACATTCAATATGCATTTTGTATGCTCTAATCGATTGACGCATTTTCAGAATGGGCGTTAGATATACTTGAACAGCTGCCGGAAAGCTTTCGTTTTTAATTGCCAATTTGAATTTAGATCACTCTGATTTCTCTGTTTTAACTTGAATAAATATATTAAGAAACGATTACTACAAGTATAAGCAAGTAAATGGAATAAAGAATTAATTTACTTAGAGTTGATAAGTTTTGGGTATGTAATTAACATTACCATTAACATTAATATTATTATTAACATTTACATTTTCATTATCATAAATATCGTTATCATTGTCGTTATCATTGTTTATATTATTATCATTATTATTAAAGCAGTGGACAGTGCTCAGTTAGAGCAAGTAGAAGGCCTTCACCTTGAAGATTATAGCGGGATAACACTTGACTACGAGGAGGGAAACAGGCGAGGGAGCGAGGGAAAGAGAGAGAAATGTTTTGTTTTTACTCGGTTGGCAGCAAAATCAGTGTGATACAGCGGTCAGGGTGACGACCTGGCTGACTGTACATTAAGTGTTTTCACCTAAAACAAATTCAATGTCATTATCATTATCATTATCATTATCAGCTGAATATAGCACTGAACGAGCTATAGTGATCTATGCTGCATTCAGATGAGTGAACTGCACAGATTTTCGATCTCAGTTCTAATCTCATAGCTGATGTCTATAGCTATTGCTTCCCCAACGCATAATCGGAGCATACGATCGTGATAGGGTTAGGATGCTCGTAAATTCCATATTTATCAATTTTTATTAAACTTGTATTAATATTGTACAATATTTTATAGTATGAAAGCATTTCTCACAGTTAAATATTGCATATATCATCATCTCATTATTATATACATAATATATAAATAGAACAGAATGATCTTAGCAAAAGATTTAGAGTTGCTTGTGATGATGATTCTCATATATGTGTTATTGCACTGAAGTACATTAGACTTTGCTAAATACATTACCATTATCAGCAAAGTTTAATATTTATTTTGTATAATATTTTTGTATTCCATATTATTTTCTCTACTTTATTTTTTAAATATATTATAATTCACTAGCAAATGTTTTACAACTTATTCTGGGATCTTCTATCTTGAAATTAGAAATTTAATATTCAGTTTGGTTTGCTTTTTAATTTTGTAACAGTTTATTATTTTGGAGTCTATATATTCTCTATCCACTATCTATTCAGCTTTATATTTGAACTACTGATTGGTGCTCTTATCCAATATATTATTTTAAATCAAGACTTATATACTGCTTATTATTGAATATTCTATTATTATTATACAGACTTTTATTGTTTATAGTCTTAGGCTTTATTCTCTATTTTCTCAAATAAACTAATAATAGCTCTAAGCGAGCTAAATGCGCATCCAAATACGTAGCCTGTATTTATGCCTATCTGCAGCAAAGTTTAATATTAGAAGTCTACGGCTAGCAGTTTCCTCAAAAGTATGCAACAAATAAATACAATATATTTCTATTTACTGACAAACATATCTGAGACTACATCAAGTTTCTATATATCTGAATATTTCTTATTCATTTAAATACATTTTGTGCACCCTGCCTCAAAAACCCGAAATCTATTTTCAACAACATTTAAGAACTTGTTTTTCGTTTTAGTTTTGCAAATATTCATGACGTTACTTAAGTTATCCCCATAATTTTTGTTACATTGTCAAATGAATAGAATCGATTACTAAAATTCCCACATTCAGTGGACTTTGTCAAGTTGGCATCGACTGTTATTAGGCAAGAACTATTGCGACAACAGGAAGCATCGCCTGAATTGTTTTTGTTTTGTTTAGCTTTCGCACTGCCAGAGTTCTATTAGCTAACTGTCAGATCTCTGGAAACCCTCAATCAAAGCTTATATAGGTATGCCATGTCGTGCCTCCTTCCAAGCGCAAATAGCAACGCAAATATGCCACTTAAGTATTAGCCAAGAGTAACTGTTCGCATGGGCGTGTTTGTGATTGAAACCAAATTAATAACTTGAATTTATTCGCGTGTTATTAGCGACAACAACCGTTCGAGAAATTTCTAAACGGCGAGGTGAGCCATACGAAAAAAAAGACTTGATATTGTGTTGAACTCTTAACAAAAATCGAAATGACCAAAATAAGAAATACGAAAACGAAAAAAAAAAAAATGTTGACGCTTGCATGCAAAATTGAAGGTGATTGGGTTTTTAGTGAATGCCCCAAGATAAAAAATAAATAAAAAAATAAAAAATACAACAAAATCAAAAAACGAATAACAACAAAAGCCACAACAAGAAAAAATATAAAACACGGTGTCTGCCGACTGTCGAGCGAGTTACAGGCGACACAAACTCGATTCAAAATGCGTATTTCGCTGATGGCGCAAAGTGCGCATTGAAAAATATCTTAAAGTTTTCCATAATAATGATGCTGGTTGCTGATGGAGTTGCTACAGCAACACCAACAACAACAGCAACAGCAACAGCTGTTGTAGTGGTGTACCACGCGCCGTATGAGTAATGTGTGCCTTTTCGGTGCCAGCCAATGGTATTTCCCCAAAATGCGCGAAACGGCGCAAGTGGAACTGCGAAAACTGGTTTACATCAATTTCGGGCTTTAGATCAGCAGCGACGCTAAAGCTAAAGAAGCCACAGCTCAGCTAAGGCACTCGCCGTCGCCGTTGCCGTTGCCGTTGCCGTTGCCGCCGCCGTTGCTGCCGCCTCAGCAGACCGGCTCACAACAAATACAGCAAGAGCAACAGCTGAGCGCGTGCTAAACGTGATCTGTCACGTAACGTAAGGCGCCAACGATAGCGCAACGTAACGCAAGCCCAGCACACAGAGGGAGAGAGAGAGAGAGAGAGAGAGCGAGAGCGTCAACACACAACCTAGAGCAATGAGCGAGCGCGTGGAGAGCGGGCGAGAGAACGAAACGCAACTACTATTTGTAGTTGGCGGACAGGTAAACGCTCGTACTAAAAAACTCGTACTGCAAAACGAAAAAGCAAAAAAAACGCAAAGTAAAAAATCAAATCAAATACAAAATTCGAGAAAAAAAAAATCAGAAACTTTTAGCCGTAACTTTACCTGGTGCGGCGATCGCACGTCCGGGTTTTCATTCATAAGCGAGCAACGCCAGCGAACGGACGCATACGCGCTTTGGCCAACATCCAGCTGGGACACCACCTAGAAAGAATTAAGATATCAAATGCAAAACAAGTCTATCAATGTTATTTAAAGTTAGTATATATATATATTAAGCAAGCAAGCAAGCAAGTGGTAATTGATCCCCAAGGAGCTCATGCAGCAAAAGCAACAAAGTTTTTAAGTGCCAAAAGCCGGAACAAGAATTAAAAATAAAATAAGAAACAAAGCACAAAACAAAAGATAAATAAACACAAATCAAGTGTTTGAAGTGTACCAAAAGTGTACGAGATCTATAAACAATTTATACTATTTATATGCCTATGCAATCATTATGAAGGACTTTGGCAAAATGTTCTCGCGTCGCTATAGTGCCGTTTGTGTCAGCGACGAGGAGGCGGGCGTGAATGCGAATAAGCCCAATCAGGGGGCAACAAACGCAGCCGCCGCCGCCGCCATCGTCGCCACAATGCAGAAACCAAGCCAAACTCCAGCTGCAGCTGCAGCGGCAGCCACATCCTTGCCAGAGGCCGATTCTGTTGCAGCCGCAGCGGCGTTGGCGGCGCTACAGCGCGCCCAGCGCCGCAAGAGCCTCAAGGCAAATCGCTCCATGAAGCCCATGGACATATTGGGCAGCTTCTTCGATGAGCGGCAACCTGGCAAGCACAATGCACGCTCGCCCACACGTAAGTTCAGACAATAAACAAAACCAAAACACGCACACATCCAAAACTTAATCCAATCGAAAAGGTGTTTAAATAATTATGAGATAAAGTGCAAAAGTATTTGACGACTGAGAGCTTCTCGAAGATTCCAAAAAAATTATAATATTCATCAATCATCAATCGATTACTAAAAATAGAAAAAAATTAAAAAAAAAAAAATAAAATAAAATAAAACCGGCTGAACGCATCTTTTGTCGCTTCGCTTTGGTCTGCATTAATTATGAAAATTTTGCTGCCGCGTTTAAAAACGCGTCACACAAAAACGCCATACGGAACAAATATCTCGATGCTGTTTAACATAGCACTTTATGTTTTGTTGGTGTTGTTTCGTCGTCTACTCGCTGTTGATTAAATAAGCAACTCTTTGACACTGACACAGTTTTGTTTCATCTTTGGTTTCAAAAGTCTTTGGCCATAATTTCGTGGTAGTCGTCGTCCTCCCAATAGATGGCATCAAAAATCAAAACGCGCTCAAAACGCGTCTCGCACTTGGCCATTGCACGCGATCTGGCCGGGCAACGTTTTGACCCTGAACTTGACCATATGCTTGCCATAAAAGCCTAGAAGCGGTGCCAAGCGGGCAATACAAGTTTGTGTTTGTTGCAGTTGCGGCGCGGTTAGCGAGCGTTTTAAAACGCGCGCGACTTTCAGCAATTGCATTCGAGGCAGTTGAGAAGTAACGGCTTCTATACCCCACATTGTGACCTCTAGATTGTCTAGATTTTGTCGTCACCTTCATCAAGCCATATATATTTATTTACTTATGTATATATATAATATGTATATAAAATTATATATGTCGAAAATACGCTGAAAAACTCGCGCGCGTTTCTTTCAAAACTCAAGAACAGCACGAATTCGCACATTTCTCGTTGACTGCGCTTATTTACACAGTAGATTAAGCGAAAAATGGAAGATATCTACGAAGACGTTGTCACAAAATCAGCAGAAGCTCTTCTTGAGCATGTTAATATATATATATAAACATATTTATCTTTATAGTTGTAGCTCTATTCCCAAATAAAAATAAACAAATAAATCAGAATACGTTGCGAAGAGTTAAAAATAATAATAAAAAAATAGAGAACAAAAAATAATTTAACGCAATTAATTGAATATTTACTTCCTTATAAATGTTGGCAATATAATTTTGAGTAACCAAACTTTCAAAATAAAAATAATATCAAAATAAAATATATATAAATAAAAAAGTTAAATAAAACTATAAAATATTAAATCTTTTCACACATGTGAATTGTGAGTGCAAAGAAAGATCGAGCTAAGTGTAAAATAAATAAAAGTGGTATTTCAATATTTAAAGATCATTTGATAGAATTTTTAAATATATTTGTAGTATATGAGCAGCTAAGAGTGCACTGTTCTAATAGTTTCAGTTTTGCTTATAAAAATAATATTACAAAATAATGAGTTTAAATTTTATGATTGAAAAACAAATACAAGTTTTTGTTGGTTTGTGAAAAAATAAGAGAAAAAACGTAGAAAATTTTTATATTTTTGTTTAAGCTGCAAAATGCCTTAAAAATACACATATCTATATAAATAAATATGTATATATATAATATATTTATTGCTGTTTTTATCAGGAGACACATTAATTTACTGTGTGAATGCTTTTTTTTTTCAATATTTATTTTTACAAACAATGTTGTTGCTAAAAATAAATCAAATACAAATTTACAAATTTATATAAATCTTACAACGAACCGTTCATTAATAATTCAAAATTAATTGTACAGACAATTTTTATTTAAACTCAGTAAATTATATATACAAGGTACAAAAAATCATAATTTATTTTTATATACAGTTTTATTGCTATATATAAATCAAATTGAAATCTAAATATTTATAAGCATTACAAACAAAATGTTGAGAAATTGAATTACAAGTGAACAAGTTAAAGTGCTCGAAGTGTTTGTTTAAGAATGGCTGACACAAATGTATCTATCTAATATTCAGACTTATTAAGCAATCTACAGTTACTATCTTTTGTTAGTGCCAAGATATGACTTAACACTCAGGCAAATGCAGTGTGATTCCATGCAGTGTTATCTTGATGAGTCATGCAAGTGATAAGTAAATGTTTGTTAGCTTGTTTGGGCGTCTAATTAAACGAGCTGAACTCTGGCAGTTGCACAGGTAACTAGAAATCAAGTTGTTAATAGAGCTCCGAGCAGGTGAAAGTCCCAAAGTGAGCCGGTAAGGCATATTGGTAATTCTAATTAGAGCCACGCGCAAAACAAAGCAAAACAACAACAACAAGTAAGGAAGCTCTAGTCGAGACTGCTCGACTAGGAGATACCCTGATCCCTACAAAGAGCTGATATTCACGCACGCATAAGCACGCGCTCTGCTAACTGCGCAGTAAGCAGCGACTGCGCTTGGGCTGCGCTGCAGTGTGGGCAATACTATGAGAATTTTGTTGCTGAATAATTTCTCCTGTAATAGGACTATCTTCATGAAACTTTCAGAATGTGATCACAATGTGCAAATGTGTGTACATTCCAAAGCACAAGTCTCTAGTACTTAAAATACGTTTTTTGCAAATTGGGGGCGAAGGGGGCGTGGTATCCAAAATCTGTAAATGACAAAATTTGCGTATTGATCAGATGTATATACACACCAAATCTGAAGTCTCCAGGTTTAAAAGTATTAAAATTACGGTGAATAAACAAAATCAATTTATCGATTATTCGCGATAAAAAAGTAATCGGACGAGTTATCGAAAAAAAAAGATAAACTTGTACTGCGTATGGTATACATGAGTATGCATACAAAATTTGAAGTCTCTAGCTTTTATATCTTCTGAGATCTAGGCGTTCATACGGACGGACGGACGGACGGACGGACGGACGGACGGACGGACAGACGGACAGGGCTATATCGACTCAGCTCGTCGCCCTGATCAAGAATATATATACTTTATGGGGTCTGCCACGCCTCCTTCTGCCTGTTACATACTTTTCACAAAACCATTATACCCTGATTTCCCATTTTTAATGGGATCAGGGTATAAAAATCGCCAATATACAAACAGAGACAAAAGGCGGACTTATTAATAAATAAGTGATTTGTTTATGATTTGATCATAAATCAAAACAAAGCATAGTTCATTTCGCATTCAAAGCGAGTTTTCAAACTACTCAAATAAGAATCAAAGAGTGTTTGAAAGGAATAGAAGATAGAATATGAATATGTATGTTATATACACACATGTTATATTCAAACTTAGTTCAAATAGAAATACTATAAGAACGATCTGTGCCTGCGCTTATTGACATTTATAAAAAGTGCCCCAACCGGGCAGCAAACTCAAAAAGAGCATTGTCAGTCCTCCAATTCCTATTAGCAAATCGATTGTTTCACAGTTATTCATTAGGTGTCAATACAACCAACCCCCTCTCTGACTCGAACAAGTTTCGCGCTTTGCTCGGAATAAACTGCTCCCAAATGTGGCCGGTCACATAGACATATATACATACATACAAAAACATAGCTATATAGCGACATGTGTTTAAGAAAAACATCGACACTGAAGAAGAAGAAAAAAAAAAAAAATAATAAATGAAAATAAATAAATAAATAATTACAATAAAAGTGCCTGCTCATGGCCAAACAGGATTGTTAGCGTTTATGTATTTTTATTCGCATTTATTGTTTGTTGTTGTTTTTCGTGTCTGCTTCTTTCCCATTTGATTTTGGCTTTTTGTGCAAAAAATTATTTATGCAAAAAAGCGGTTCACTGCTGCTGATTATAAATAAATAGAAGCCACAACCCACTGGCATTCCATATATTTTGGCAAAAACCAAATCGAAATAAAAACCGCATCAAGCGAAACACGCGTTGCTGATGCGTTGATTTCGACTTTGGCAGGAGATCTCTGCTTCTTCGGCTTCTTCTTCTTCTTTTGGCTATTTGTAAATTAAAGTGCCAAAACTAGTTTAAAGCATCTGCTTATAATTCGCCGTTTTCCATTTAGCTCATCCAACATTTTGTATGAATCAAATCCGACAACATCTTTGCATAACTCTCTGTGTCAAAATGCGTTTCAAAGCCGCAAATGCGGCTAACAAAGGCATTTTTTTTTTATCGTTCAAGAATTTTAAAGCCTAAATTAATTTTTATCTAAGAAGTAGTCTGTGAAGCTAAATTTATGCTAATAAAAAACGAAATGAATAGAACTAAATTGGTTCCTTAAGGCTTGAAGAATACTAAATAAATAAATAAAATAAACTAAATTAGTTAACAAATTAAATGCGTTTATAAGAAACTGATTTAAGTTTCATGTTTAATAATAAAATAAAATAATTATCTTGATAAACTACAAGAAATATGAAAATATATAATATACAAATATTATAAATAAATATTGTTTTGAAAAGCAGCAAAGAAAATGTATCAAAAAATATTTTCAAAATATTTAATTAAAATTTAACAAACATTTTGTTAAAGGCAGCAACAAAAATGGATCAAAAAATATTTTCAAAATATTTAATTAAAATTTAAAAAAGCAACAAAAAATATTTTCAAAATATAAACAAAATATAAAAATAAAACAAAAGAAATGTAATGTAATAAATACATAGTTGGTTTTCACTTGAAAACTTGATTCAGTTGAGTTTTCCATTTATGTCATTTTTGCGCTAAAAATCAAATGAAGACATTCATGAAATATGCTGCTCATGTTCCCAATCATCATCAATATTTATAAATATTTTGCAATGAAATTCTCTTGAATTGTGAGAGAGCTGTCGTTGTTATTGTTGTTGTTGCCATAATGTCTGATGCCTTTCGGCTGCCATGCCATAGACATCATGCACGCCAGTGGACTTAAATAGTTTTGAATGCAGCTCTTGCAACAGAGGGCAGCCGAAGTAGGCGTCAGCTCTTACCTCTCTTTTGGTTAATGCATTTTGCACAAAAAAAAAAAAAAAGATTCAGAGAAAAAAAAAACATGAAAAAAAGCAAATAAAACTCATTAAAAATGTTTGCTTGCAGTTATGTTGTTGGCAACATGTTGCTGCAACAGGTGAAATGTTGCAATCGGCTTACAGTACGTGCAGCATGTGTAATTGCTTGGCCTGCCTTTGGGCGCCCTCAGTCCGGCTGCGATCATCGCATAATCAATTTTTGCGTCAGCTTTGTGTACACTTGTCAGCATTCCAAATGGTCTAATAGAAGCTGTTCGCATACTTTTCGTATTAATAATACGATTTTTTTTCTGAGTAGTTCCCCTTCCCTGTTGCCGGCTCAAAGTGCTTGAAACTTGCCGATTCATCGATAGTAAGCAAAAGTCGCTTAGCACTGGGCTTGTGATTCACGATGTTCTCTGTGTAAATGGAATCTTTTGTTGGGTGTCATAAACTAATAATTGGGTTAACTTAACAAAATAAAAAAATAAATAAATAGAAATGGAAATGGAAATGCAAAATGCAAAACAAATGTCAACTTTGGCAGTCTCTATGGGATATTCCCAATTGTCTAGATTATTGGCTGCTCTCTGTCTGCGATATGATAACATACCTTAAGTTTGCCCCGATTGAAACTTGAATTTGGTCAGTCACCTCTTCAAGCAACTGACGTCATGTTGTCTCAGATCAGATCAGATCAGGTTTCCGAATGCTGACAACGCAATTGTTCTCTATAAGACACAACTATAAATCAATGCAGACATTCAGCTAACGATTAGTTTAACAAAAATTAACCTGCCCTACAGGCTTTGTGATCGATCGTCTGATACTACGCAATCTTAATTGAAAATCACATCAGAAGATGAAACGAAATGAAAAAAAGATAACAAACATTTTATAGGGTTTTATTACAGTGTACTGCCACGCCTCCTATTTCTGTTCCCCAATAAAAGTGATGTAACAGCAGTAGCTGCTGAAGAATTAGTTTGTTTATTTCAGCTGTTCTCTGTTTCGGTTTCGTTTCTCTGTGTTGACAGGCGAAATTTATTGATAAGCAAACAAAAGACTTAAGACACGAACGTGGTAGCACTTCGAAAATGTGTTTGTTTTTCGTTTGTTTTCGCGAGCACATGTGGTTGTTCGACTGTTGTTGTTGCTGTTGCTGTTGAACGCGTGCGTTGCGTGCTCCAACTGCAAATTAATAGCTCATTCCCACGAATTCTTTGCCAAATCTTTGTGGGTGGCAAGCGCACCTGCCGAACGTGCTGCACATCCAAAAAATTATAAATAAATTTTGTTTTGAGTAACAAACAAAGTAATCAAACAAACAACGTATCAACAACATAATTTGAATATGTTTTTTGTTTTTGTTTTTTTTTTTTCTTTCTTTCATTTCATCTAATTCGGTTTTTGGATTTTTGGCAACTTTCAATTTGAACACAGCAGACGCACAGCAAATCAAGATTTCGTTATTTAAATATAGCCAAGCGTTCTTTGTTCATAACTTTGTCGTTTGCACCTAACCACAAAGCTCACGTACTCGTAGTGCATACAAAACGATTGATTAAAGCCCAATCGAAAATGATGAAGCGTTTGATGTGGCGCTCACACAACAAGTCGAGCCAGCAAATACACTCACTTTTCTGCTCTGTATATATGTGATTTGTCTCACTGAGATTCTTCATTGAATTTACAGAGATTTAGCTTAGCTGGGCAACAAATATTTTTACTTAAAAATCTTTAAATTGCATTTATATCATTTTCAGTCTATTAAAAATCTTTAAAATATGTTTTCCAGAATTCTGAAAATATTTAATAATATTATATTATTTTGTTCAAGCTCTTATAATACTTGTCTCTAATTAGATTTTTCTAAAATACACTAACTAAAATCGAATTATATGCGACAAATTGTATGCTAATTACGTTATACCCTGTATGAGCGTATCAAAAGCAATTAATAATGTGCCGAGCTTGAAATGAAAGTAGCCGAGGGTACATCGGACCCTTGACAATTCATCGACATTTAGTTTGGCTTTGACTTTGCAGCGAACACATCAAATATAATTACAAAATAAAATATATTTATGTATACACTCGTATACATTCTGTATATACATAGTTAATTAACAGTTAATACTCATCGATTATAAACTCTCGTTATGACCGTGGTGCGTCGTCGGTTGCGACGTCAGTCGCTCAAGGACTTTCTGGGTGCACTCTATTCGCATCGTCGCTTCTCGCTGGAGAAGCTGCGTCACTTTCAGCAATCACAGAATCGCCGGCAATTGATGTGTAAGCCAATCAGAGACTGTCTAATAACTGTAATTAACTAGCATTATGTCATAAACTAGCGGTTAGAGTGGTTAGGAATGTGATAGTTGTATACCTACCTGCATGGGTACTTCGTACTACCTCATTCGAAACGCTTTTTTTTAATGGCTTTTTTATGATCATTACAAAGGGCTGCCAGGCTAGAGAATACCAATTGGCTGAAAGGGAAAATTCCCTTTCAAACTGGTTAGGTCAGACACAACAGGATCTAAACGGAAAGCAGAAGGCACTGACAGAGAGAACAAGTTCAATATAAATACGCACAGCTCAAGCCACAAAAGATCAAAAAGCAAGGTCACAACGAATTTGATATGCTCTAAGAGGCTAAATCCTAAAGCCTAAGATCAATATCAAGATCGCTTTTAATGTGATTCATTCAAATGTGATATTTCTGTGCGCAATATGTATGTATGAACCGGTACGATCTAGTCCATCGATCAGTTGGTATGACATATATATATATATATATATATACTATATGTATATCTGAATCTGAATTGATTTGCTGACTGTTCAAAGTTGCGCCAACTTAATAAGTGTTATTTAATACTGAAGATCAGCTAATCAGCTTGATCTTTTTAATTATTATACAAATTATATAGCCAAGTGTGAGTTTAGTTAAAAAAAAAACAAAACAAATCAATATGGAATTCTTATTAGTCGATTACGTAACGAGAGAGTACAAGTGCAGCTTTATCAATTAAGAACATGTGTAAATTCTTATTGGAATTAACTCGATTTGCTCGCTTAAAAATGTATGAGATATATATAGAAAGTGCATAGCCCATTCAGGAAAGGTAAGTAGATCAGGCATTGTGTTATTAGTATTACACTGTTTACAGGACTTTATTATAGGTAGCTGAAAGTTATACATATACATTTATTATGTATATAATTTATTTATTTAATATAATTATTATAATTTATTTATTTAGTAAAGAAGATCAATATTGGGGTTTCTCTATATTAGGGTTTTAATGAGATAAATAAAAATGTTTAATTATAAAGTTGTTAACAAATAATAAATAAATAGATAAGCCCACAATATTTGACTTTTGATCAGATATTATTTTCTATTGGAAGTACCTGCATACAAATTAAGCAAACTTGTTGATTCTCATTAAACATTTTTATGACTTTTCTAGACTTTAATTCTTCGATGTTCTGGAATATTCGCTTCTCAGAACTATTTAATACACTAATAAAATCTCGTATCTATATATAGAGCATTTTGAAATATCCTACAGCCATACTTGAATACGTCATTTGCCATATGCCCCTTGATATAGCATTGACTTTGCATTTTAATAGTAAACCCATTAAGAGCCAAACAAGTCATGGCTATATGGGGCTGGCTCCGGCCCGGCGCTGTTGCTGGTTTGGTCGCTGGCTTTGTCTCTGGCACTCACCGATCGACTCTATTCCTTGGCAGATGCAAGCTGGGCGGCTCTATATACAAACATACATATGCTTATATATATGTATATATATAGATCTATAGATCTATAGAAAAGCAAAAGTTTATGTATATTCTGAATTCTGCTGCTTAAAGCATAGTCGTATATTTGAATGCTGATGGCTGATATCTGATAGCTGATGGCTGATGGCTGTTGGCTGATGGCTGATAATTGAAAACCCGTTCTGAGGCTGGCCATCTCCCTGAATCTGTTTGGCATCAGAAGCAACCACAGAAGCAGCTCATGCACGTGTCTTTGCCACGCATCGAACGCTGAAATTCCTATGCGATTTGCAACAACGTTGACAAAGCCGCTTGGAGCCGCTGGATACGAAAAAACGAGTTGCCAACAAGCAGTGGTCGCTGGCCAGATTAAAATAAAACACGCTCGCAAGTGTTTTGTGTCAGCAGTTCAACTTTTGTTCTTGTTACTGCCTTAATGAAGAGATTTGTATGCAGGCGTATCTAAATAAGGGCGTGGCGAGCGCGCTAGCTAACTGATTGAAGACTCGCACTCATGATTCAAACAGCTTACACTGAGTACTTGTCACAGTCTCACGAGGAACTCGGCTGACTTGAACAATAACTCAAGTGCTCAGGCGCCTAGCTACATATGTATATATGCATATATAGCTGTCGGCATATTGTCGCGATTCTGTCTTGTTCAGATATAATGCCTGCCATAATGATTAACATAATTAACATCAGACTGGAAATGGAGCTCAGACAATATGGAATACCTAAGACCGGGTAACATTTCAGGGTCAATTGTATGACTCGTGTAATCTCTGTTAAATAAATTACTCACTTAAGCTGAGCTCTCAGTTCGTTTTCATTTAATAATTTTTCCTATTTCTATGATCCTCTTAGCTGTCGTCTACATCTAATCAGATATGCTGGCACTATTTCAATTAGCATTGTAATTGCCACAAGAGTTGCCCTTTTCACATGACAAAAAGATTGGAGAGTTCTTTAAGCCGCTCATGATAGATCTATTCATAATTTTAGAATAGGGCCCGGCGAATATTCAAATATGCGTGTGCCGAAATTTATTACAATATCATTTTTTGATATGCAAATTTCATTCAAAATTGTGTTCATAATTCATATTATTTCTCTCTCTCTCTCTCTCTCTCTCTCTCTCTCTCTCTCTCGCTCTCTCAATTCAATTCTCTATTTTCATTTTACGTGTCGCACACGCTGCCTATTTATGCATAATTAATCGTGTCTTAATTAACTTAATGAGGGCATTTATATGTACTCGACGCAACTTATCAACTTATTTTAATAAACTATACATATTCATATACATATATACATATATATACACACTATATTGTCAATTTATAATTTTTGTTTCTTTGTTTTGTTTTTGTGTTTTTTTTTGCAGGCGCTTTTTTGTTGCTGGCCATTGGATTTTTGGCCATAACAGTGGCGGTGCTGGTTAAAGTATTTCAACCCTACGATTTGATATTCAAATGGGTAAGTCCAATAAACAGAAACTAAAGCTTCTTTTTTTTTTTTTTGTTTGTCTAACTGCCTCAGCCTTAGCCTTTGCCAAATGGTCGATCATAATGCGCTATTAACGATTCTCTTGCCTTCGACACACAGACACGTTCCTCAGTTTCTCGAGTGCATTCCGTTTTTGGCGCTTGCAATTTGGCGCCCGCCATTGAAAGCACCATATTCATTTGTATTGATATATCTAAGTGTATATATATTTATATGTATTTGCAATTTGATCTTGCAGAAATTGGTAATGGCTGAAAATGGTGAAATCTTCAATCTTTGGGCCAAGCCACCAGTCGATCTGTATATCAAAATATATTTATTCAACATCACCAATGCGGAGGCCTTCCTTGCGGGTCGCGAAAAGCTGCAGGTGGAAGAAGTGGGTCCTTATGTGTACAAGTGAGTTAGACGACGAACCCACTTAACCAATTGAAAACTTATTTTCTCAAATTATTATATTTTATTTATAGAGAACTCATGACACATGAGAATATCACATTCAATGACAACAACACCATGTCGACAACTCCTAGCCATCCGCTGGTCTGGCAGGAGCATCTATCCGAAGGTCGCCGGGAGGACGACGAGGTCGTCATGCTGAACATAGCTATGCTGGTAAGTAATCTAACTATATAACTATACATATATATCTATAACAAAATATATAAAGATTTAACAATTTAAATTCAATTTGTTTATTAAGTGAAAATATTTCTTTCTAAATAATTTATTTTTTTAATAACAATAATTAAAATATAATAATATATTTATCTTAAAATCCATTTATATGCAATTTTTCTCTGTAATATTTCACAACTTTGTAATGGAAAAGATGTCGTACGAACAAAATACCTACCCATAATAATATATTCAAAATGCTAATTGCGAATAACAAGCCAAAAGGAAATTCCTATTTATTATATTAGTTTGTAGTTATATTCCATTCCTAAACTCTTGTAATTACATTTTAATTTGTTCGACCGCATACAATGCGGGGCAACAGATTTGATCTGATGTAATCTGATGACAGATTATTGACTATCGATTGTATGCGATATAATTGACGGTAATTTGTCACGAAAAATAAGTACATAATTAACCGTTACGTCTGCTACAACAATAACAATAAAAATCGCGTGCCGCGCACATGACGAAAACAACAACAGCAAAAACCAAATAAAATTGATAAAAAAAAGTCAGCTGTGAAATGCAAACAATAACAGCGAAAAAAAAAACATTAACAGAAGGCGCGACTCACGTTTAGGTCAATAAACGTTACATTTTAACACTAGCAACAACAACAGCAGCAACAACCACACAATACGGTTACTCTATCGCGGCGTCAAAAATTGCCAACATGTTAACTAAATGATGGGCAATTAATTTGCACACAATCAGCAATTGCTGTGGTGTGGGAGCGCGTGCGAAAAGGATGGCAATGGTGTGAGTGAGCGAACGGCAGCAGTAGCAGGCGTCACGCGTCATTGCGAGTAGCTACCGTTAACTATTACATATCCCACTGTCTCGCTCACGCACACACACAGACGCTCACTCACACACGGAGTGCGGAGTACCCAGCGCATATTTCGAAACTTTGTTGTTGCTTTTATTACAATAATTATTATTGGCGCTGGCTGTGGGCGTATTTGTTATTGTCAGCAATTTTCACTGATTAATGACGATATCGCATTTTAATACCGTAAACAAATCAAAACAGCATTTACGTACATTCAATCAGTAAATATATACATGCATACAATCAATAGAGATATTTATGCACATTTGATCTGTAATTAATTGTTGACTTTATGATGTTTCAATTAAAATTTAAAAATTAACATAGCTGCCGCTGCCGCTGCCGTTGCACTCGCTTAATTTATGCCAAAACACTTTTGTGTCGCACACAAATGCCAATTTAGCTTTGATTCTGTGATGTCAATCAAGCGCTGATCAAGAAGAGGAAGAAGAAGAGGAAAGAGAAGAGGAAAACGAAAATTAATATGATTTGTTTCGCGTTTCATTTAGCATCCGGGTGCAATGTGGACCCGAAATGTTGAATAATGCATTTTATCTGTCAAGCGCACGTCGCAACGATCGGCTGGAGGGGTGGAGGGCACCATATAGCACCTATATAAAATATTACCCACTGCACAGGAAGTACGTAATTATCGTGCATTAAGTGCTCTATTTACTATGACGATAACGAGCCGTTCAGCAGCTGTTAATGTGGCACGCACAGCACCGATAGATCCTGACATGACAAGCAATTAGCACCCCAGTCATCAAGTGGATTTTCCCTAAGATCTAAATGAAATATAGTGCGAATGCTATAACCGGAAGTATGAGACTACGACTTGGCGAAAATTGAGACATTTTAATAATCATAAAAACAAAAAGAGAAGAAATTATTGACAATTCGGTCTAATCTGAATGGTCTTTAATCTTAAAAAATAATACAAAGTAACATAAATCTTGAGAAACTTCCTTTGCTACTGCTCCTCCTCCTTCTGCGTATAATACCTAATTATATACTATCCATACTACTATCCACCTTAAAAAACTATTAAAAAATGTAATTTAACAATAATCATACATTATCTTTATTTTCTTTTTTATTACAGGCCATTTCCCATTTAACTGCCGATCGTAACTATTTCTTTGTTCGCTTGCCAATGCAAGGACTTTTTGCCAGCACCAAGTCGGAGCCGATTGTCCGCATGACGGCCAGGGAGTTCATGTTTGGCTTTCCGTCGACATTGGCGACACTGGGCAACACGCTGCTGCCCAATTGGATATCGTTCGAGAAGGTGGGACTGATAGATCGCATGTATGATTTCTCAACGGACTTTGAAACGTTCCATACGGGTGTGCCGAATCCGGCCATATCGGGCCTATATGCCACATACCGGGGCGAGACCAAGCTACCCCAATGGGAGGGTGATCACTGCAGCAACATTGAGTTGGCCTCCGATGGCACGAAATTCAAAAGTTTCATCCAGCCCAACGAGACGGTGAAGTTCTTCCGCAAGAGCATGTGCAGGCCCATCAATTTGGTAAGTCATACAGGCATAGCCGCTTAGATAGGCATAATTTGGATACCAATTGAGTTTATATCTTTGCTACAGTATCGAGATGGTGAGGAGCGCACTTTTGGCAGCCTGAAGGGCTACAACTATGTCTTCGAGGAGAATGCCTTTGACAACGGTGCCATCAATGAGGCTAACAAATGTTTCTGTCGCGATGGTAAGTCTCACAAACTCAAAGTCAATTTTAATTAACTTGCAATTAGTTCAGTCTTACATCATATTTTCAACGGACCACATTTCTAGTTAAACGTCGGGGACAATTAAAAACAGATCTTTCTGGAACTATTACTTCATTGCATTTGAATTTTTAATGCTGTTGTGTAATTCTACAACAAGTAAAGACTAAGTCTCATTCTTTACGATCGACGTAGTCGATATATATTTAATTGCCCAGTACAAAGCGCAAATAATTCTTGTTTTTTTAAACGTACCGGGCTAACTAATTGATATCCCCTAGAGAGTATGGCGTTTATCAGCTGGCATGGAATATATCAAGTTTACGGCTTATTAGCTCAAGTCTATGCTGTTCCAATGGGGCAGTCTCCAAAATATTCCATAATATTAAAGCTCTGACGCAAATGAACAGCGCGAGAACGCGGCAACGCGTTTCGCATGTTTCGAAACATTTATTTCGTATTATTGTCGCTTTGTTTTGTTTTGTTTTTGTTTTTTTAGTTTTTTCGTTTATTGTTTGTAATGCAAGTATCTAGATAAAGTCATGCGTCAGAATTTTGAGACACGCAATTGCTAGCCTTATATGGGAAGGGGGCGTCCAATAACATGTTATTCGCTCTTCCGTTACTATAGACTTAAAAAGAAGAAGAAGACTTAAAACAGATAATCATTTTGCAATTGCTTCTTCTGCTTTCTTTGTATTCCAGGTGATTGCCAGCCAGTGGGCTTGATTGACGTCACGGATTGTTACTATGGCTTCCCCATCTCTCTCAGCTTCCCACATTTCATGAATGGCGACATTGGCCTGGTGGAGAACATTACAGGCATGCAACCTGATCCTGAAAAGCATTCAACGGCATTTGTGATACAACCTGTAAGTAACCTTGCCAAAAGCTAAAAAATATAAAGCAAAAATAAAACGTAAAAAAACTAAAACGTTGCCTTGTTGCTGGAGTGACAACTTTCAATTCGAGCGATTAACCAAATTTATGAGAATCTATAGGCAATACTTAATTAAACATTCACCGCATTAACTGTAACAATTAGCTCGTTCAAAATAATATTCGAGTTAATCATGCTAAACTCGTTATTGTTGTTGCCGTGTTGTTATTGCCGCCGCTGTCGACAATTGCTGTCAGTAGTAGTTTTTATTATTTTATGCTTAATTTGTTTGCTTACCTTCCGATCGAGGGTAATCGCGTGAAAATTAATTGTTTATTATTGAAATTTATATTAGCTGCTGTTTTCAATATTTACATTTCCGGCTAATTAAGTTAACCGTAAATGCAGCTAGTCACGACTAACTCTTAAAGTTGTATTCAATTTATGTATAACAGGAAAGGAAATACTATTTGAAGTTCGCGCCAGTTAAGCTAACGGCATTTGAGTGACAAGATATTCATTGTAACCTTCAATTCGATTGCAAACGCTTATTAAATTTACACAATTCACAATAGCCTAAGCGATAGCAGACTATCGTTTCGAATTCGTAATTCTTGAAGACCGTCTACAACACTAAATGCTTCACAAATTTAACAACACTTGTGATTACTGCTTAACGTTTAATTAAATCGCAGTGTGTGGAAATATGAAATATTTAGGTGCATAAATAATAATTGTCGAATCAATCACTGTGTGATTGGAAGCAGGTTAGTCTCAAACACTATATTTCAAGGAAAGAGCGCAGCGAAAATGCGAATTAAAGCAACCAGGCCTATATTTAAGTAAATAAATGAAATTAGGCCAAGTGTGGCCAAAATGGGGTCGTACTTGGCACTAAATAACTGAATAACTAGAGAACACTTTACTACCCGGTTAGCTCATACATTAATTGCATATTTGTGCGCACTTTCAGGAATCCGGTCTGCCGCTCTCGCTGTCCGTAAAAGTAC
Organism: Drosophila mayaguana; assembly: GCA_037075325.1. Lineage (NCBI taxonomy): Eukaryota > Metazoa > Arthropoda > Insecta > Diptera > Drosophilidae > Drosophila > Drosophila mayaguana. The sequence continues at coordinate 2,775,429 of JBAMCG010000121.1, read as the reverse complement.
AAATCAACATGCACTTCAAGGATCTGCAAAACTATCCGCAAGTCTCACAGTTTAGTCATCTGACTGCCCCAATGCTGTGGTTCGAGATCGTAAGTGAATACACTCAGAGTACTGCCATAATGGGAGTTATATAATATACATTGAATTCCTCTGCTTTTAGATGATGCCCAAGCTGCCGGATGAACTTGATACGCGTTTCAATTTCTATTTGAATCTGCTGCCGCTGGTCAATCCGTTGGGCTTCTGGGGTGCCCTGGTGCTGGGCGTAGGCCTGCTGGTCTATGCCATAACACGCGCTACCCTGCACATGTCCAGCTTTACGCGCCAGGCAACAAACATTTCGGATGGCAAATATGCTAGAGCGAATCTGCTGCACAATCTGACGGGAAGTGGGGGCATCATTGGCAACAGCAATCAGGTGTACAATCCGTGCGAACTGAAGCTGTTGGACGATGTGCCCACGGCAAAGAAACATGTCATAATACGTGGCAACAGCGACGAGGAGGCCTATCAGGAGCGTCGACAGTCTGCATACGCTCTGGAGCTGGAGCCGGCGCTCTCCGATGCGGAGAGCAGCGACGAGGGCAACGAGAGCGACACTGTGACGCTGAGCCGCAATTCAACCACATCCAGTTCATGCATAGAAGTGGAGCATGACGATGATATTTGCATAGATTGCTTCGATGACAACGGCTTGGGTGTGACTGTGGATGCAGCCAGTTCCAGCAGCACCAGCAGCAAAACAGGCGCGAAGCATCAGGTAAGCAAAGCAACCGTAAAAAGTTATGTCATCTGCCATATAGAGAGGGTTTCGAGCTTGATCTAAGTGTAAGGAAATCGTCGCCAAGCTGTCTAACGTGTCTGCCTCAATGTTCATTGGATTGCGACTGTCTCTTTTTCTCTCTTTCTTTTTATGGTCAAAATTTATGGGCGTGTTAAATAAAATTGATTAGGTTTAAAATTAGCCATCGGCAGTCGGTAACAGGTGACAAACTCGTTTTCGGGGCAAGCACTGCTGTAAAATAAAATCAGAAAAAAAAATGGTCACGCGTGGGGATTCTTCTCAGGGGATTTGCATAAACTTGATATGTTAATTAAATCAATATGTGCTTTCTTTTTATTTACAGTTGGGCGTTAGTTTGGCCAGCAGCGGCTATGCTTCTTCGCCCGCCTCGAGCAGCTCCAGCTCGAATGAGCTGAGCGGGTCCAACAGCAAAACAGGTTGGATGCCCTATGCACATCCCGAGAAGTTTGACGGGACGACAGGAATGACGAAGCATGTCTAGATATAAGCCACCAGTTTAGTATTTAGTTTAGGTTGTCGGTATATCCATATAGATGATGTAGTAGCTAGTTTGCTAGTTTGGTTGGGCATTGGCATCGCCGCTTTTGGTTTTATATAGCATTTTTTTTGATAGTGTAAATAATATGAAAACCAAATGTTTGGTTTTTTCTTTTTTCAATACTGTGATAGCTTTAAACAACAAAAGAACGATGTATGTATATCCTCTATCTGTGTATGCCAAACACAAACAGCACATGAAGTGCTGAATGCGGCTTTTTACAAAAAACAAATGGAACAAAAAACAAAAACAAAACAAACAAAAAACAACTAAAATTTGTATGGAATTATTTATATATCGAGTTTAAGCAGTTTGTAAGTTAACTTACGCTTTAATTTTAGTTAACAAGTCGCCTCCATGAGGTGCCACAAATGATTTGAATTTAAATTTGAATTAAAGCAAATTATGAATGAAGAAATCTGAATAAGAGAAATATGCACAACAATTGTAGTTCAAGTTCATACATTATCTATGCTAAGAATTGCTGTGATTTTTGTATTTGAAGCAGAATTTATGGGCAAACGCATTACAATGCGAGGTGTTTGCACAAGAAATTAACTATCTTAGCCTTAGACCATGTAATTGTATCATTTAAACTGCAATAAATGCAACGATTAAAATATAAATAATTAAATCTTTTATTTAAATTGTTACAAATTATTTTTTAAAAAGTACGCCATTAAAGTATGCTCAACATATTAAGTTCGAATTTAATATCTGGTTTAAATTTGTTCAAAGTTTTTAAATTTGGCGCGTGCGCACTTTATGTTAACTTTACAGAATTACTCCACCAGTTAACAGCACAAATTCTCACGTTAATAGAATGTACTCAAGTACTCGCCTCTCAGTAGGTTTGGAAGCGTAAGCATCGCTCTCGCCTCTCTTTGGCGGTCTATGAGTAAAAAGTATTCTTGGCACGATACTATCGGTGGTGTACCGCCACTATTGCGAAAATTATATCTTATATGGATAAACAGTTTGACTACTTTGTGGTGTACTTTGTTTCATTTTAGTTTCCAAAAATATGTCACAACATATCTCGGCCTAAAAACATCCAAAAACTATCTAATCTCTCAAAAAGGAAGCCGCGAAAAACAGAAGAGAAGACGCAGGGTAAGAAAAGACTTCCACAGACTTTGGACTCTACAGCATAACAACAAAGATCAACAATTGGTTTAGGGCATTGCACAAACCGCTCTCACTTTCGATGCCGAAGCCGATGCCGATGTTGACGCCAACGTTGGCAGCGATAACAAAACAAACCAGCCACAGGTTTGCGAATGACAGCAGTTACTGCGGCAGCACAGTTATAATTTTGGTTAAAAGGAAACCGGTTGTGTTTTCTGAGATATCAATTTTACTAACTGCACTTTTGCCTACGTGGACTAATTGATATTGAGCTCTTGCTTTAATATCATTAATTTGCCAAGTGTTGTGTCGCTCGTTGGCCGCGTTGTCGCTAGCGTTAATCTTAACGCCCAGCTTATCGCAATTTCTTTACGATTATGCATAGTAACCAAAGGTGAAGAATACACACACACATACACAAAGAAGCAATTACTATAACCTTTGGATTAAAATAATATGATGGGTATATTTTTAATTTCAGTTCGCAAGTTGAGACAGAGGTTGCCAACTACAAATCCAAAATGAGGTTATTAAAGAATGGTCGAGTTTTCTGGAATTTGGTAAGCAATATTTGGATATTACAAGCGAATCCATGTCAATATATATTCTCCAACAGACCAAAGCCTCCATTAACACCAAGGAAGCATCGGATGTTCTTGTGAAACTGATGCCTGCCAGCTATGGCAGCAAAAGTACCGAGAAGACGGAGAAACCGGAGAAATCTGGAGAAACCGGAGAAAAGAAGAAGCCACAGCAGCAAACCCTTTTAAAATATCCTGTTCTGCCACTGAATGAGACCTTGGATCGTTTTATGGCCACCGTTCAGCCTCTGCTCACGCCCGAAGAGTTCGAAGAACAGCAGGAAATTACAAATAATTTCAGAGACAATGAGGGCGATAAACTGCAAGATCTGCTCGAGCAGGCTGGAAAGGACGATTGTAACTGGCTGGCAGAGCGCTGGAAAAAAGTGGCTTATCTACAATATCGCGATCCTGTCACGGTTTACATTAGTCCCGGCATGACATTTCCCATGGAAGACTTTAAAGATAAAAACGACTTTATTAACTATACGGCCAAAGTCATATTTGGACTGTGCGAATTTAAAGGCATTGTCGATGCTGGTAAGATACCAATTGTCAAAATGGGCAAAAATGAGCTGGACAATAGTCAGTTCGGCAAGGTCTTTGGCACCTGTCGTATACCAGTACGCATCCAGGACGAGATTCAATATAATTCGTGCTCCAAACATATTGTAGTCATCTATAAGAATCATGTAGGTATAATTTATTAAATCTTTGATGTCCTTTAATTCATTTCTGGCAATTCCAACAGTTTTACAAACTGACTGTGTACGACAAGGACGATGAGGTATTGTCTGCTCCGGTAATAGCCAAACAGTTGATCAGAATTGTGGAATCAGAAAAGGAGCGTGGTATACCTTTTGGCATTTTCACCACTGACTCGCGCGACAATTGGGCAGAGGCCTATGAGACACTGAGTAAGGATCCCCTGAATTGTGCGACCATGAAGACCATACAGTCGTCACTCTTCACTGTTTCACTGGATGAGTGTGGGAAGTTCGAGCCTGATAAACGAATGGATGAATTAATCCTGTCGCTGATCCATGGCGGAGGCAGCAAAGTGAACAGCGGCAATCGTTGGATGGACAAAACCATACAGCTGGTAGTCAATCCAAATGGAAACGTGGGCTTCACCTACGAGCATTCGCCAGCCGAGGGCCAGCCTATTGCTATGATGATGGATTACGTGGTGAAGAAAATGTATATTTGAATTTAAGATTTTCACCAAAATGTTTCTAAATTGTATGCATTTTATATTTTGTAGGGGCGACGACAAGAACTTTGGTGATTGCGGTTCCACTAATGTGCCCGAAGAGCCGCAGAAGCTGAAGTTCGCGGAGACGACGCCATGCATTGATCAATTGCTCTTCTTTTCCTCTACTCGTATCGATAAACTTGTCAAAAATCTGCAAATGAAAGTGCTGAAATTTCAGCACTATGGCAAGGGCTACATTAAGAGTGTGAAGTTGGGGCCCGATAGCTTCGTGCAGATGGCATTGCAATTGGCTTTCTACAAGTATACACGATTTACATGAAAATTACACACAAATATCTAATGGAAAAATATATTTCACAGATTACACAAGGTGCCGGCTGCTCAATACGAGTCGGCGCATTTGCGCATCTTTGCCAATGGACGCACTGAAACCATACGCTCCTGTTCGAATGAATCGCTCGCCTTTTGCAAGGCGATGACCTCCGGAAGTGCCTCCATCGAGGAGCGCGCTCAAGCGTTGCGTGCGGCTGTCGGTGGCCATCAGGCGTATACGAGACTGGCGCTGCAAGGACGCGGCGTAGATCGTCATCTTCTCGGTCTAAAGTTGATGGCTCTGGAAAATAAATTGCCAGTACCCGCGTTCTTTTCATCAGTGGGGTACACGAAATCAATGCACTTCCGTGTATCCACATCCCAAGTAGCCAGCGTATACGAAGCCTTCATGGGCTACGGCCCGGCCACCGACGACGGCTATGCCTGTTGCTATAATCCACGTGAATGTGATATTATTCTGGCCATCTCATCGTGGGCCTTTAACAACGAAACGGACCCCAACAAATTTGCCGCGGCGGTTTCGAAGGCCTTCCTGGAAATGAAGGATGTTCTCGACAATGAACCTAAGAAGTCTAAATTGTAGTGCAATAGCAAATTATGTCTTATAATGTTGATTAAATTCTAAGATTGACCCAAGACTGGCTGTCGGTTATTTTTCTTAATCCGACATCCAGATCAAAATATTAAGTTGTAACTCAGTAAGTTTTACACATTCTAAACATATCACATCAGCGTTAGACATATGTCTAGCTTCTAAATTTATTATAATCTTTCGATTCTCCTCTAAATTTTATAATGCGTGCATTAATCACTACTGAACCTTTCTTGAGCAATGTAAGTATGCCATCATTAGATTATTGCCGATCGGGCTAACTTCTTTTGGACTTGCAACCATCAGTCGAGGTATTCACGTACGTCAACCAGATCCAAATCGACGAGTGAAAAGCCATTGGTGGCAAAGCTTGTGGAGTATGTAATGTCATGGGGCAAAGCAGAACAGCCTCCACCAAAACAGATTGAAATCAAGAGCGAGCAACAGGAAAAAGTGGAGGAAGAGAGATGTCCGAAAATCAAGCAAATATCAGCTAATTCAGTGAATCCAGTGCAGCAAACTTACCATAGCGGAAATCGGTCAGATGTACCCCAATCAATGTACTATTCGAATTCCACTCCAGAAATGAGAATAGGTTTTGACCCCGAAGCCAGGGCACAGCCCATGCCAGCTCTTAGTAGCAGTCGGGAGCATCTTGGCAAGGTAATTCCAGTGGACGAACATCAGATAAACCAGCTACTAATGCATCGACGGGAAAGTCAAGTGCCAAAGGGCTTGCTCAAGTATCCAGTTCAGCCGCTGCAGGAGACACTCACGCGTTACTTGGAGAGCTTGCAGCCGCTGGTTAGCGACAAAGTCATGGATAAAGAGGAGGATTTAACAGTGGACTTCCTGCGAAGTCAAGGCTATGAACTGCAGTCGCTTCTGCAAGAAGCTAGTAAATCAAATGTCAATTGGCTCACCGATCGTTGGACCGATGTCAGCTACCTACGCTATCGTGCACCCCTCACGATATTTTCCAGCTCCTGCATAGCGTTCCCCAAGCAAAGCTTTCGCAATAGCTTGGCCTACTTGGACTTTACGGCCAAGGCAATTCACGCCATGTGTGAATTCTATCGGATTGTGGAGGACAATCAGCTACCCATACGCAAAATGGAAGGCTTCGATCTGGACAACAGTCAGTTCCACAATGTCTTTGGCACGGTGCGCATACCGCAGCGCTCTTGCGACTTCCTGCAGCAGTGCAAGTCCAACTACATTGTGGTCATACACAAGAATAACGTGAGACTGTCTGGAATATGTCCTAATGATAGTTGGTTGTCCTAATTCCTCTCTTCTCTTTTGCTTCTAGTTCTACAAGGTGCCTGTTTTCGATGCTGTAGATAAGTGTATCTTTAATGTTCTCCATATCCGCAAGCAACTGATGAAAGTTATTAAGTCTGGCAGACTTCTGGGTCCACCGATTGGCCTGCTCACCCACGACAAGCGCGACCACTGGGCCGAGGGGCACGAGATGCTGTGTTGCAAAGACGTGAATGCCGAGACAATTCAGTGCATCGAGCAATCTCTCTTTACCGTCTCTCTGGATGATGCTGTTCCAGTGCCTGCGGGCGAGGAGCGTGCGGTGCTGGCGGGTCAGCTAATGCATGGCGGTGGCCCACATCTGAACAGTGCCAATCGCTGGATGGACAAGGCACTGCAGCTGATTGTTAATCCGTGCGGCTTGGCCGGACTTTGCTGTGAGCACTCACCCGCAGAGCCCCAGCCGGCAGCGAGTATCATGGACTATATACTAAAGAATGTGTATGTAGAGCAATAGTTGTAAACCTAATTCGCATCCTCCGATTACAACACACGTAATGATTCGCTTCTGTTTTAGGCCCCATCCGAACTATGGACATAATGCCAATGAAACGTACAAAAATGAGCCCCTAGAGTGGCTTTACTTTAATGAAGTGGATGAGTGTGTGACCTTCTGGTTGTCCACTGCCAATCGTACGGTGAATGAGCTCAGCAGTCGGCTGCAATTGCATGTCCATCGATTTGATTGCTATGGCAAGAGTCTGTTGAATGCACAGCAGCTGGAACCGGACAGCTTTGTGCAGATGGCATTGCAGCTGGCGTTTTATAGACTGCACAGTGAGCTGCCCGCTCAACTGGAGACGGCACATTTGCGCATCTTTAAATTTGGACGCAGCGAAATTATACGTTCGACCAGCAATGAATCTTTCAAATTTGTGCGTGCAATGGTTTCGGAAAAGAACTCGATTCAAAATCGTTTGCTTGCCCTGAAAGCCGCTGTTGACTATCATCGACAGCAGGCGATGATGGCGCTAAAGGGACGGGGCATAGATAGGCACTTCTTTGGCTTGGAACAGATGGCGCACGAGCATGGCAAAGCGTTGCCCGAGTTTTTTCAGTCGGAGGGCTTTCTGAAATCGAAAGATTTTCGCATACTCAGCTCCCAGCTGTCGACGCCGCATGACTCGTTCATGGTTTACGGGCCGCTCAACTCGGATGGCTACGGCTGTTGCTACAATTTGCGCAACAATGACATTACGTTCACCATAACGGCCTGGAATCACAATCCACAGATTTCGGCCCGAAGCTATGGCATGGCTATCGAATCGGCATTGGCCGACATGGGGCATCTTATCTTGGATTCGGGCAATTGTACATCGGTTCTGGAATCGGACAGTGATCGCACGCAGCGTTGAGGGCTTATCAGGATTTTTGTTTTTATTATTATCTGTATTTATAGAACAAAAACAAGTCAAAAAAAGGAAATCTCAGTGGCTCAGGCATAAAATCTAAATATATATATATCTTTTTTTTTTTTTTTACATAATCTGGTGGTTTCTTTAGTCCTTTTTGCAGTGATAGCAGCTGCAGGAGACGGCGCTCTTAAAGGTCACATTCCGTATGCCCTCAATGCAAAGTACACGGCGTTGTATCTGAATATATAAATTCATAAATCGGGATGTCTCGGTCAAGCTCACTTAGGCTTGGGCACTCACCTCTTCAGATTTCATCATATTGCAGCACTGACCCACGGATACGACTGGCTTGGGTGGTCGAAGTACGCCCGCCAACACAGACGGTATCGATGGCACCGCATACGATTCGCAGAAACCACGGCAAGCGTTTGTTGTAATCGTAAACTCAACACAGTCCGGTATGGAGATCTTACGCGTGTTGCCCACCTTATGGCAACCGGGACGCAGCCAGGCATCCTTGCCAGTGGCCACACTGCTCTCGGCAGCTAGGAAACAGGAGCAGAGCAGCCAAAACAAAAAAGCCAATAGCGTTAGCGACTTCATCTCGGCCGTAACTCAATGCGAACTGTTGCCCGAGTCTCAGCTAACGCTCCATTTTATGCTAGTCAGCAGGGAATACAACGCTTGCGCAAAGGACGAGCGGTGAATTTCGCCTTGACCAAGTGGGCTGCACTTAATGAGGGGTAAAGCAAGGGAGGGTGGGTACTACTTGCCTAAAATATTCAAGCATAGAAAGAATGTTTGCATATTCTGATTCTGAAAGCAATCATATCCATTATATGCTAAATATAAACTATTTTATTGCAGAATTTTTTAAATGAGCTTAGGACACTTTATAGACATACAATAAGGATACTTTCTTAAAAGAGAAATTACTTAAATAATAAAAACCAATAAATAAATAGAATGTAGCATTAGCCTCTGATAAAACTAACAAACTTTCTGTTTGTCCAATGCTTGTTTTTCAGCACAATTTTACTATGATGGTTCACAGTCGACCCCCAAATCCTTGGTTATACCATGCCATTGATATAGTCCTGTGAACCAAGATGATGGTCCATACGAATGTGGTCGAAGATATGAATGCCCTTTTTTCAGCTGCCCAAAAACAACACGCCCTTTCCTACCTACCATTCGGTAACTAGTTGACCTAAATATCCTTGGTGTCACAATACCATTGATATAGTCCTGGAGACCCATATCTCAAAACTAATATTAAATTATTGAATGTGATTGTTGTTTCCTCTTAGGTTAGGTTGATAGCGCTCATTTTAGCTAATAAAAAATACCGTTGCATAACCCTAAGGGGCTGCTGCCTTTTTACAGCTTCTTTTTGTATGGCAAATAAGCTGAACTACCAGGCGAACAGGAATCAGCAGAAGGGTGACAATTTAAAATTAACAGAGCAAAAATGTTAGTTAACATAGCACTGTTAATTAACATATTGCTGTTGATTAACACACTGTTAATATAACAGTAAATATACATAACCTGTGGGTTACAACAGGGTGACAACAGAAATATGTTATGTTAATTAACAGTGGTATGTTAACTAACATTTCTACTAATGGTCTGTTAATTAACAGTGACATGTTAACTAACATTTCGGTTAATGTTATGTTAATTAACCGTAATATGTTAATTAACATTTTTGCACTGTTAATTAACATTTTTCCTTCTACTGTTGATTTCTGCTCGCCTGGTAGCTCAATGAGTTTGATATACTAAATCGGTACACAATGGATCATTAACAGAGATCTGTTAGCTTCCTGTTAACAAACATAACATATGTTTACCTCCATTATATGTATTTCCGCAAAATTACCATTCAAATTTTGAAGGCAACGGCCGTTAAACGTCCAAACTAAAATTACGATCACTTTGCTAACTAAAATAATAAATCTATGGAATAAAATACTTACGTATTACGTATTACGTAAAATACTTACGTTTTTATTAACGTTTTGACCGTTGCGCATATCGCAAGGATTTTGACATTTAGGTTCACTAGGACTACATCCATGGAATGGTTAATCCAAGGATATTTGGGTCAACTAGGTTCCATATAATGGGAAGGGGCATGTCATATTTTGGGGCAACTGAAACATAAAGCATACATATTTCTCAACCATATTTTTACATAATGTGTAAAACTCGGTCCTTTTGATGTGGGTTTTAACAGGACTATATCAATGGTATGGCATAACCAAGGATATGTAGGTCAACTGAAAGCCTTAGGTTGTCTATTATTTAGCAGAAATCAAAATATATTATATACGGAATACTCACGAAACTGATTCTCTTAGGCTTTGCGGCATATGTCTATAAAGCTTTGGTTTAGTTTAGAAAACCAAGGCAATCTGAACATTTTCAAACTCAGCCTATGCCTTTGCCAGGCTTGTGGTACTCTGCTCCGTAGCAAAAACGTGTAAAAAACAGAAAGCGTGGGTAAGTGAATTAATTTTGGTGTAATGGGCGATAGCCAGAGGAATTGGGACAGAGAAATAAACCTGCTTAGGGTGCGTTCAGTTTTTAGTTCTCACTTAGTAGTCCCATTTCGTGCGTTACGAGAACTGTCTCGTTGTTGTTGATTAATTATTGAACATTATTTCTGTTCCTATTGTTAAATACGGAGAGATCTCTCCCTAAAAACAGGCCACAAAAATACAAAATATCAACAAAACGCGTTTCGCTTGGTAGGATTCCATTCTTTCGACAATCGTCGCATCCATATGCAATTTTTGTAATTCCATTTTTAAACCTGCTTCTATCCCACATAATAAATCGAATGTTACCGATCTAGACAAGGACCAGGATTTCAGACCCAACCGAGAAAAAAATCGCTGGCTCGCTTACGCTATGAATCGGCAAAACGGTAATCATTTACATGGCATGAATGAGGGCCAACTGGAACTGGCACCGATCGAAATGGTGGACGTGGACATGGACGGCAGCTATCAAGGGGATGAACTTGAAAATAATCTCACGCAGAAGGCATCCACTAAGTCCCTATCACCGATTGTCAGCGATCATGCTCTCAACGTGCTCAACGAGCTGCGCGAAGCGAATCTTCTGTGCGACGCGCAGATCTCGGTGGGTGAGCAGTCCTTCAATGTGCACCGTGCCATCATGTGTTCCTGCAGCTCCTATTTTCGGTGAGTTGACAAATCTTGCTTACGCTGGAATCTGCTGTCCATTTTGGCAATAGCAAAACTTTTGATATACATACATGAATATGATTTTACACTTCAATTTTTTCAACCCTTTTAAAAAGCAATGCAATCAAACTTAACAGCCGAACATTACACACATATCTAAAAGCAGTTTCTATATCCCTTTCAAATTACTTCAGTGAATCTTATTTGAACTGTCATAGCCGTAATTCCATAATGAATCAAATATCTACCACACTTCATACTAAACTGGCTATGATAGCTACACACATACACACAAATGGCACCGTCATTGATACACATACGCAAATGTCTTTGCGTGCAATTGAGAAATTAAAGTATAAATTAATAATTCAGGCAACTTCAGTTTCACAAAATTATTATCACAATTTACTTGTTGATTATTTTCGATTTGTCATTTAAAAAGATTAAACAGACAATTTAATTTTTCGCAAGCCGAGTGCGGCAGCACACTCATGCAAATGTAAAAGATCATGGTGGGTTTGCAATATCCACCTCACTGCAGATGTATGCCTCCCGCTGTTACTTACACAGTTCATAACTTACATTCACCTCACTCATGCAGATGCGCGCACAAGTATGTGTGAATTTACATTTGCATATGTGTGTATGTAATTAGTAAATGAAGATTTAAACATTTAATCAGCCAATTTAAATTTTAGATGAAGTAAAGGTATGTTGGCGTAATTAAATTGATTGCCACCACTTCAACATCAATAATTGCAATGTGCTAACCTATTTTGTATTTTGTATTTTATTTTTGTTGCTGCTTCCATTTTACTGTTTTCCGGCAGCGCACAGTTTACGGGGTTTAACAGCCGCACCGGTGCGGGAAATGAGGAGAGCCGTGTAGTGCATATACCAGGGATCAGTGCCTCCATCATGAACTGTGTGATACAATACGCCTACCTGCGCAAGACCAACATCAGTGACGATAACGTGCACGAGCTGCTCATTTGTGCGGACTATGTGGGTATGGTGGGGCTGGTCAAACAGTGCAAAGACTACCTCAGTCACACACTGAGCCCGGAGAACTGTGTCAGTATCATGGGATTCGCGCGGTTCGTATAAATTCCAATTACCACATACTCTTCACTTTTCCAATAATCTACTTTCCCTTTACATTGCCATTGTCCACCTTCAATCCTAATTTTGTTTAACTGCAAGGAGAAATGATAAATATTAATCCGTTTTTAATTGATTGCCATTCCGCCTTGTGCCATTTTCTAGTTTCCGTTTCCTCGAGGACTTGTATCAGAAGGCGCGCAATTATACGCTTAGGTACTTCACAGATGTGGCCGCCCGGAATACAGACATACTAGACTTGAACATTAAGGACTTTTACAGCATTATTAGTGATGACGAGCTGAATACACGTGAAGAGGATTACGTTTGGAAGCTGTGCGTCAAATGGATTGACCGAGATCCAGAGAACCGTAAACAGCATGTGGCGCATCTGATGACGGGCGTGCGCCTTGGTCTGATGACCCCCAAGGTAACCATCCATATTCAACAAATTAAAATATAAATAATTATATTAATTGCACGTTGAATTCTTAGTGCTTCATGGAGGAGGTCAAGGAGCATCCCTATGTCATTCAATGCGAGGCTGCCAAGCCGCTGATAGTCGATACCTTTAAATTCATGTATGATCTGGACTTTCTTAACCCACAAGCCGAAGAGGTAATGCTAACACCCCCTCTGCTCCTGCAGCAGCAACTTATACGTGCCATTTGATTTGCCCTTTCAACCCAAGCTAACGACACCACCGCTGGCGATGCCCAGACTGCCGCACGAGGTCATATTCGCAATTGGCGGCTGGAGTGGTGGCACATCGAAGGGTTGCATCGAGACTTATGATACACGTGCCGACCGTTGGGTTAATATCAATGCCGAGGATCCAGCTGGACCACGCGCCTACCACGGCACCGCCGTACTTGGCTTCAAAATTTATTCCATTGGTGGTTATGATGGCGTCGAATATTTCAACACCTGCCGCGTCTTTGATGCCGTCAAAAAGAAGTGGAACGAGATCGCGCCCATGCACTGCCGCCGCTGCTATGTCAGCGTCGCGGAGCTAAATGGCATGATCTATGCCATTGGCGGCTATGATGGACACAATCGTCTCAATACCGTCGAACGCTACAATCCTAAGACTAATCAGTGGTCAATCATTCCACCCATGAACATGCAACGGTCCGATGCGAGCGCTTGCACGCTGCATGGACGCATCTATGCAACGGGTGGATTCAATGGCCAGGAATGCCTGGATAGTGCCGAATACTATGATCCCCTGACCAATGTCTGGACGCGCATACCTAATATGAATCATCGTCGCTCCGGCGTCAGCTGTGTAGCGTTCAGAGATCAGCTCTATGTCATTGGCGGCTTCAATGGCACATCCAGACTGTCCACTGGCGAACGATTTGATCCGGAAACCCAATCGTGGCATTTCATACGCCAAATGAATCATTCGCGCAGCAATTTTGGTTTGGAGATAATCGATGACATGATTTTTGCCATTGGGGGGTTCAATGGTGTCTCCACGATTTCGCACACGGAATGCTACGTGGCCGAAACGGACGAATGGATGGAGGCAACGGATATGAATATTGTACGTTCCGCGCTATCGGCCAACAATGTAGCTGGGCTACCCAACAAGCGCGACTACATACACAAGGAGCGGGATCGTCTGATGGAGGAGCGGCGTCAGCGGCTAATGGCCACGGCAATGGCGCGCGAAGATGTTGGCAGCACGAACCGTTCACAGTCGATGGTGGATAATGATCCAGCCCTGGATGACTTAGATGACGAGAGTCCTAATGAGGATGTCGATGGTGAGGAGTTGCAGTTGCCTCAGCAGGCAGCTTTACCGCTGCCAGCTCCTGGCATAGCGCCTGCAGCCGCAGCTGCTGCAATCGATGCAGCCGCCTTGCCCGCCGCCAACCTCAATCGTCAAGCTGAGGATCGAGGCCCCGACAACAATCGGCGCTTTCGGGTGCAGCTGCGTAATCAGCGCTATGGCTCGCATCATGAGATACGTCGTCGGTCGTAGACGCCGCTCGCACCATGGGGGACAAGGTTGAACGATACTGTCATACTGAACAGGTCTCTTGTTCCCTGCTCTCACCCTTCTTCTTCCCTGAAACCGGCTGTGACCCCTTAGAGATTTAATAACCACCGGCGAATTTGCCCAACGAATATGTTTTGGAGGCGTACGTACACACAACACTAGAAGATGCGTTAGCGTGGGTAAAGGTATTCTGGTGCAGAAATTCGCAGCGTGGCCCACGTCCATAGAAACCGTTTTTTATTAACCTTTCGATAGCTCACACAATTCTTGGCAACTTAACTAAAAATTGTATTGCATAATATGAGGCGCGAAATATGTTTTGTTGCCAGAATAATGATATTTCGGCCACTTCATCATGAAAATTCCGTTATCTAAATTTCTCATGGTATTACAAAATTCTTTGCATCATACACAATAAAATGCAGAATATTAATAATCATAAATTATGTTTCTCTAAAAATATCCTTAGATTCAATTCAATTTGAAATTCAAATTGTCAACGGCAAATGAAGTCCAAGTGGATTTCATATGCAAAACTCCAAGCAATTATCAAGTTTATTTTTAGGCCAGCCATTGCAAGCAAAGGACTGAGCGATGCGCAATCGCCGCGACGCAGCAGCGCCAGTAGCAGCAGCAGCCTAAGGTTGACTATAAATACGCATAGATGCTGAGAGCATTCAACAGAACGCAGACGACTGCGACGCAAGCAGCACGCATACAACAGCAGCTCCAGTCAAGAGAATAAGAGGAAGCTTTGAAATGGTTGCAGTGTTGTAAGTTACGAAAAGCTACATTAATTTGAAAGTTTGCTAACTGTCATATACATATCTTTAAACTGTAATACACACAGGCTACCGTTGGTCTTATTGGCCTCGTCTTGGCTGCGTGTGGGCAATGCCCAATTGGTTGATCTGCAGCCAGTTTATACTGGACCCACTATTGCGCCACTCGGTTGTCATCGACGCTTGTACACGTACCGCGTGACACAATCGGATTTGCAGGGACGCGAGTGCTGGGACTTCGTGAGCGTCTGGAGCTGTTGGGGTCGTTGCGATTCCAGCGAGATATCCGATTGGAAATTCCCCTACAAGCGCTCCTTCCATCCGGTCTGTGTGCATGCGCAACGCCAGCCATCGGTAGCCACACTGAAAAACTGCCACCCCGAGGCGGATGATAGCATACGCAAATACAAATATATGGAGGCCGTCAATTGTCATTGCCAAACCTGTTCCACGGAGGACACCAGCTGCGAGGCGCCAGCCAACAATGATGTGGACGAACGCAAAAGCGCTAAGGTTTTAGCCTTAACTAATGATGACACTGGTGCACTCGACTATTAAAGGATCGTAGATAACAATGTGTAATAGTATTAGTTGTAGTAGAACATTTTAGTTGTAGTACAGTGTCTTGGCGCATTCATTACAATAAAGCTTTTCATTTGATGGCAAGTTGCATTTAAAGCATACCACTTTATTAGCTCGATTTGATTTACATGATTTTTTTGGTTATCTGCAACAAGAATTTTGGTATACCAAATGATGATTTTAACATTGAAACTAAAAAGGAAATTCTTATATAGGGTCCAGATAAATCTAAATATATATATACGTATATGTATATGTATATATATATGTATATATATATATATATACATAATGTGGTGTGTACTTTTTTATAATATAAAACAAAACTATATATTTGACGGTTAAGCGCTGCGAAGCGATTTCTACACAAGCACTCATGTGTACATATTTCTGCCATAAGCCACAGTTAGGTTGGCAGCTATAGCTATTCACTTTTTCTAAGGACTACGCCGCCGTCTCACCTACAGGAATTTTGGACTTGAGTTTGTGTTGTTGCTCTCTTGCGCCAACAGGTATAAGCAATAGAGCGATGATATGCCCAATCCAATAGCTCCACCCAGAGCACACTTTCGCAGGCCAGCTAAAATACAAATATATACAAATTCAAATATATGATGATAAAATATAATTGTAGCCCAATTACCTGTGGATTTGTATAGCAGGCCCGTAGCAGAACCGGCTATGATGGTGTTTATATTATCATCCTGATCCCGAACATACTGCAGCAACACACCACATGCCGAGTACAGCACAGCCAACGTACCTAATGTATTCGCTGTACCGGATCCCTGTTTCATGACGTGATTGATTAATCTACAAATAAAACAGGCATTAGCATATATACAGAAAGTGAGATATGACGAGAAGGCATTCACACTCAACATACAAGATAATCAAATGGCTTGTTAATCACTTACTGGGTACGACGCAGCTTCCCCGTCTGATTGAGCGCATTAGTAACTTTAATGCCATTGTAGATCCCCGCCAAACCGCCAATGCCACCGCCAATCATCACAGATGTGCCAATTTGTGAAAAGGCCAACTCAAAGCGTCCACGCTGCTTGTTGGCGCCCTCAGGAAATATAAATTCTGGCTGCGCCTGTTGCAGGAATCGTGAATCATAGTTGAGGTATGGCGATACGGGAGCATTACTGAATGTGCTCGATGCCGGTGTGTAGGTTGTTGCCGTTGTCTGTGTGTCGTCAACTGCAATGCACAAATAAGAATCAAATAAATTATTGATTTTCATTCAATAAACGGTGCATGTAATCGTTTGTCCAATTGCGTAATGACTGCCCGCGGCGCCCGTTGCTTACCGGCTGGTGAGGGAGCTAATGAAAATGGTTTCCTTAAGTAGTCGTCACTCATTTTGGAATTTAATCGCTTGCCTTGCCAAGGTTAGTTACTAATTTACGATCAATCAGATGTCAATTTATTGAAGCTTACAACACAAATGGGAAACGAGTGCGTTTCCCGTGCTCTGCTTATGTTTCTAACTTTTTCTAACTTTGTACTCTTGTCAGCGTGACATATGTATCGCACGTGTGTTGTTCAACACTCTACGAGATGATATTTTTCAACACTCCAACATTTCTATTTTGCTTGCCGAGGCCAGTACGCAGAACCAATCACACAGCTGTTCAACAATCAGCTGTTGCGTTCAGCAACACTCACGACGCAACCTTATCGTTATCGGGCTGAGCGCGTATTTTGCAGCACTACGGCTGTGGTTTTCGTTGCGTGCGGTTGTGTTTTGATGGTTGGTTTTATGTAGTAGTTGGTTGTCCTACTATCCCTAATTGTAATAGAGAAAATTAATAATAAGTTGGTACGCCCATTAAACAAAGGAAGTCATTATCGAGGATAAAAAATTACAACGAAAACAGCCCCAACGAATCTAAAGCGCGTCGTTTCCGAGTGTTATCGTTGCTGCTGCCGTCGTTGTTATTGGTTTAAGAGTTGAAGAAGTAGTGGAGTGGGAGCAAAGGTAGCCGGCATTTGAAGTGTATTTGTATTTACTTTGGCTTGCCGAGCCTGTACCCTATCTTAGCCGTCATCACCATGTCGTCCACCGAGGTGAAGTTGTCGCGTCTGCTAGGACTGGCGCAAAAGTTTAATAACTTCTACTTGACAGGTGAGTAATACGGTTAAATACACCAGCGTGTTAATTCTCTTTGTTGTTGTTTTGGGTTTGGCTCTCCGTTGGCGTTCGCCTTTCGGCCATGAAAATGGGTTTGGCCGCCACTGAACCTGTACATACACACTCATACACACAAACACCAACTAACATTGTGGGCGGCTTGGGCGCCAATACAATGGGCGCAGCATATACCGTTTACTGCAAGTGCAGTAAGAGCGAGAGCAAAAGAGTGCAAATTATCGATTAGTTTGTTTACTTGCGTTTGCAAGTGTGCGTGAGTGTGTACATGTGTGTTTGTGTTTATGAATGTTTGTATGCAGTTGCTGTTGGTGCTGCTACGTCTGCCAGCAAATGTCTCATTGCCATTTCGTTTCGTAGCATCCAATCAGCAGCGAATTGGCATTGAAATTAATTTCCTTTTGGCTATTTTTATGCCTAGCCAAAAATATTATCCCTCTAAGTATTGTATTGAATTTAATGAGTGTTATCGATCTGCTGAATTCCGCTCGATAAGTTCACCTGTTGCGCTGACGCTTGTAATCCGATGATAGCACTAAATGATTTGGTTGTTTACCACCACGCTGCTATTGCTGCTGCTACTGCGACTGCTGGCCACCCAGGTTTTCGCAGTAATAAACGCTGTCGCACACAGCCCAACAGCTGTGCCCTATCGAATTTCACTTTATAATTCCATACACATTAATTGCAATTAAACAAAATCCTAAATAAACAAGCGGCTCTTATGCAAGATCATTTTTATAAGGCAAGCTCTTAGTAATATATACATATATTTAATATATAACAATACTTTTAAATTTAAGATGACATGAAAATGAGAAACTTAGTCACCAATATATTTTTATATAAATATACATAAATATCTATAAGTGTATATAAAAATATTTATATATATATATATATATATATATATATATATATATGAATGTATTTGTGTGTGTGTGTTTGGATCGCAGCGCAGCAATTTTACAAATTATTTGCCATTGATTTGGTCTTGTAACTAGATTTTTATCGCATCACCTTGAGGGCAACTTTTAGCATTTTCAGTGACAACAACAACAAAACACGCAACAACAGCTGAAGCATCTCATACACAAAGACATCGAACTATACTCGCTATAAAAATCAGATATATATTTATATGTATTTATATACATATATGTATATTTAGAGATAGATGTTTATGGCTTGATTAAGTGCAAAAAATGCGACATACGCAGACAGACATACATATGTACATATGCTCACTTAATTGGGATAGAGCAATTCTCTCTTCTCTGCCTTTCTCCCTCGTTTGCTCTCCCCCTATTCTTCACTATATATTCTTCTCTATTTACCACTCTTTAGCTCTCTGCCTCCGCTGATAAGCGGCATGCGCGCTTTCTGCTATTCGGCATGCTATTTTGTTTTGCTTTGAACTATTTCAACTTGTTTTGCTATGAATTTCG
Source organism: Drosophila mayaguana (assembly GCA_037075325.1). Taxonomy (NCBI): domain Eukaryota; kingdom Metazoa; phylum Arthropoda; class Insecta; order Diptera; family Drosophilidae; genus Drosophila; species Drosophila mayaguana. The sequence continues at coordinate 2,756,261 of JBAMCG010000121.1, read as the reverse complement.
AAACGAATTTGAATGTAATTTGTTGTCGTTTTTTTTTTTTTTTCATTTTATTTCTATTTATTTGCATACCCTGATTTATGTGGTCATATGTGCTACACTAATTGTTCAAATAGTTTCACATTTATTTCTCTATCAAAATTGATCAAATTAAATCATTCCAATTAGAATGGATGTACATATTCTTATTGGATATGCAACTTCTTATGTCGTTCGTAATCTGTGTTATGTAATTGGTTTTACTGTTTAATCCAATTAGAATTATATTTCGTTCTGATAACCTCCTCACACCTCCACATTTTACAGGGTATCGCATTAATGCTTTCGGATTTATCTTATTTGTATATATTTTGCTTTAACTACCTTTTCGCATTTAAAGTTGTTTATCTTTAGATTTTAAATGAGCATTCATTGTTTATGTTTTATTCGCTTATTTTGTTTTCTATCTATACACATAAACTCGCAAGTCTAGTGACGCGATAATTGAGCTTAGCAATCTATATATATAATCTATTTCAACGACGATCTCGCCGACCGGCAAAAACTAGTATATTGATTTCATTATGATACGACTTCAAAACTGATAATGAAGACAGGTTAGAGCCATACAGATATATATCCATATATATGTATGTATATAATACATGTGATCAATAGAAATGCCAGATGTTCAAATTTATGTGCATTGATTGATTTGTGCTGTATTTAGAGATACCCTATCTAATATATATAAAGCAAAATCTAAATAAATATACTTTTGCACACATTGTCAAAGCAATGATAAGACTATACAGATTTTGAGTAACCACGAAAATTAGCGGCTTATTCAGTTCAACTAACTTACCCTTAAATTAAAAAAAGATTTATTATATTATATATATATATATATATATATATATATATATATATATATATATATATATATATATATATATATATATATAATTAGTATATTTAATATGTATATATTTTATTGAAATATACCCTATATCAAAAGTGTTTAATGGTTTTCGATTTGGATTCAAACAAAAAGTACTTAAGACTAATTAGTTGCCTGTTATTTCCATTAGCGTTTAGGTCTTTCAAATTATCTAATCAAACAGCGCGTGCTGTTTGCTCAGAAAGAACTTTAATATTTCAACACTGAGAAAGTGTTGCCTGTTAATGAAACTTTGAACGAATTTCAGCCGGAAGACCGATTGAGCATTCAATATAAAACGGCTTATCATAATTATGCAGTAATAAACAAATGTTTTGTGATAACCAAGTTTCAAATATATGCCTAGCATATCTTTGGGAATAAAAGGGCCACTGATATGAGTCAACTAGCTATAGCAGATTTTGTAAGATCTTTACGGACTCTTTGCTTTCTACATATACATATATTTGTATCGAATGATATCTGATTTATCTTACAAATGTATTTGCCTTTATTATTGTACAGGTTCAGATAGATACAACTACTACTAACTAGTTACCTTTATAACTTACAAATACTTCTGTATCAAACAGATATTTTTGTATCTTTCATATGCATAGAGTATTTATAAATTATATCGTACAGAAACTTTAGTATTTTAAAGATGTTTTTGTATCCTTCACATACATACATACTTCTATATCTTACAGATACTTTTACGTCATATCATACACATACTTATATATCTTTATATCTCTTATCTGACCTTTGCATCCCGCAGGTAATTTACTCTTACTGTCACACAAATCATCATTCTAAATCATTCTTCCCAATTAATGGGTAAACTTAAATTTAATTACAAATCGAATCTAAGGTATTTCTTTGTTAGCCATAATTTAATTAGGCCGCCATCTACTTCAGGGCCATTTCAAGTGCAATTCTTCCTTGTCTAATTAACGTTAATTGTGTCACAGGCTTTCATAAGGATGACATACGTCCATTTCTGGTTGGGGGTCAGCAAGTCGGTCTCATTAAAGCGGATGTCTACAAGCAGCTGCTCAAGTTTCCTGAAGTGTTCTGCATACGTGACTGTCAATATACCAAGCAGGTGAATATTAACCAAAAATAGCCATAACTCAAGCTGAAGTGTATATACATGCATATGTATATTATTACATTTGGTAGGGTCTGGTTGAGCTGAATCCGGCATTCCGGGACTATAACGAACGTACCGTACACCTGGATGAAGTATTACGTAATCTGCGCAGCGATGGTTCGTTCTCGGCATTGAAGGGTTGGCGGGATGAGTGCTTCGAGGTGAAATTCGAGCACAAGGCACTGCTGAAGATGGAGCGAGCGGCAACGCCACTATTTGGCGTGCGCAAATATGGTGTAGACATCAATGGCTATGTACGGCATCCGCAGCACGGCTTGTGCATTTGGCTGCAGCAGCGCTCTAACACCAAAGAAACATGGCCTGGCAAATGGGACAACATGGTGGGCGGCGGTCTATCTGTTGGCTTTGGTATTATGGAGACGGCCGTTAAGGAGGCCGCCGAGGAGGCATCCATTCCAAAAGATCTCGTTAAGAATCTGGTTTCAGCCGGCTGTGTCTCGTTCTTTTTTGAGAGCGATCAGGGTCTGTTCCCCAATACTGAATATGTGTTTGATTTGGAGCTGCCAGTGGACTTTGTGCCACAGAACGCCGATGGTGAGGTGCAGGCATTCGAGCTGCTGCCGGCCAATGAGTGTGTGGAGCGCGTATTCACGCCGGATTTCAAGACAACATCGGCGCCCGTCGTTATCGATTTCTTAATAAGACATGGCTACATAACAGCCGAGAATGGTATGTATTTATTTAAGTATAGTGTAACGAGTCTCTTCTAATTTAATGCGGATTTCTTGTAGAAATAAATTTCACGGAGATTGTGGAGCTGCTGCATGTGCCGCTGCAGTCATTGTATACGTACAAAACGCGTCTGGAGCAGAAACTGCAGCAGCACCAGTCGACACTGCCCAAGGACGATAACAACTGCAACTGCGACAGTGTGCCAAAGAGGCCGCTGGAAAACGGGCACAACAAAAAGGATGGCGCTTAGGTCCTCACATAATGGCAACGGAAATTGGACATCGAACAATGGGAAATGGAACGTGAATTATGACCACTTCATGGAGTAGCTGTGGATTTGTTTGAGAGACTGCTTTTGTAGTGGGATTTGTGAAATCCAAAAAAAAAAAAAAAAAGGAAGAAAAACAGCCAATAATATACACACAAATACATATATACTATATATAATATAATATAACTGAAAAGAACTTAAATAAGCAAAGTGGATGAAAAAAGCAAAACAACCAATCAACCAACCAACCAAACGAAACGAAACAAGTATAACCTATTTAACTAATTATTATTTAATATAAAGGCAACACTTAATGTTAAATCTTATGTTTACATTTCTGTGTGGAAGTATGTATGTACTTTATATATATACATATATATTGGTATACGTATGCTTATATGGGTTACTTATATATATATATTTATTAAAATTATTTACAATATTTATTATATATACGTACCACATGCATAAGCATAAGCTAAATATATTATTATATATACTTACATATATCCTACTATATATTTGACAAAAATGCCCGCAGATAAATTACTAATAGTTTGTGCTTTGATATTCCAACCATGTAATAATTACAAAATGAAGTGACGCCACATTCTTAGAGTTTTTGTGAAGAAATTAATACTAGTGAACACAAACGGACAAGTTATATAAATTTATATGTACGCCTATATAACACATTTATATAGATATATATATATATATATATATATATATATATATATATATATATATATATATATATATGATAGTTAAAATATAAATTATGTGTAACGAGATATTAAAATGACATTTACTATTATGTGTGTGTGTACCAAAGTGCTCAAACTTAAGCAAATATTTAATATTAATTAGTTTTCTGTTGAATTTGTAAAACTTTTTTAACTTAATAAAATGAAATACTTAATGGGCGCTCGATTGAATTCAAATCCAGCTCGTGGGCACTAAATACACGACTTGTGCCATAATGAGAAAAAATTCTAAATATATCGCAAAATCAGCTCTGTCCAGGGCCACAGAGCTTATTATTAAGCACTGCCAGCCCTGTGAAAACGTCAAATCACAATGAGTGTGGCAACGCTGGACGGGTAGCCATCTTTCTTTCTTTCCCCAACTTCACGACCGCGTGGACGTCGATACGTAAAAGGTTAGCGAATATTTTGTACAAATTGTACTAAAACACAATAAAATGCAGTTGAAACGCGCGTTAAAAAGTGCGCGCGTGTGCACTGCACATGTACATTCTGTGAAATGTTGCTAAGAGTGTTTGTTTATTGCAGGGAACCACAGCCAACAAAATGACCAACTCAAAGGGATACCGTCGCGGCACCAGAGACATGTTCTCTCGCCCATTCCGCAAGCATGGTGTCATTCCCCTGTCCACATACATGCGCGTCTTCAAGAACGGCGACATCGTTGACATTAAGGGACATGGTGCCGTTCAGAAGGGTATGCCCTACAAGGCCTACCACGGTAAGACTGGCCGCATCTTCAATGTCACACAACACGCCGTTGGTGTCATTGTAAACAAACGTGTACGCGGCAAGGTTCTAGCCAAGCGCATCAATGTGCGCATTGAGCATGTGCACCACTCCAAGTGCCGTGAGGATTTCCTGCGTCGCGTTAAGGAGAACGAGCGTCTGCTCAAGGCTGCCAAGAAAGACGGCAAATGGGTAAACCTCAAGCGTCAGCCCGAACAGCCAAAGAAGGCGCATTTCGTTAAGAAATTGGAAGAACCCATCGCCCTGGCGCCAATCCCATACGAATTCGTTGCTTAAGCGGAGCCGCCGAAGAGAGATGTGTTTGTTTACGATTTGTAACTGTGTAGATTGGTTAATTCTAAACTAAGTTTTTAAATAGAATTGATTTTCTATATGATTGCCGTAAACAATCAGTTAAGTGTTTCAATTCTCGTACAATTCGGGGTGAATGCAAACCCAGGAATAACGGGTTGCTATTGGAATAGGCGAAAACAGCTGTGATTGACATTCTTCTTCTTTACAGTAGTTGAGTCGATCGTATTTTGCAATGCAAGACAATTTTGAAAGAAGAAATGAAAAAATGGAAAAATTAAAAAGTTTAAACACCTGTAATACATGCGGCAAGTGCTTTTCGAAGCCAGCTTTGCTTCGTCGGCATTTGGCTGTGCATAGCGCCGAAAAGGCATTTCTAGTAAGTTTTGCCATGTGCTTAGAAACCTTTCATGGTTATTTATATGCTCAAATATGCATGCATTTATTGCAGTGCGGAAGCTGCAGCAGCCGTTTCTCTCAAAAAAGTTCACTGCAACGGCACCAACGCATCAAACACGATATGGCAAGGGAGTGCGACGACTCCGACGTAGCGCAACATGCGCTGGCTGCCCTGAAACTGTTGCAAGGCAGCCATACGGCTACAGATAATGCAATTGTTACCCAAATGAAATCAGCAGGTTCGCTAGGTTCCCTCGGCACTGTGGAAGAGGAAGCATCTTGTGATGTAGTAGAACTGAAGGACAAACTTAATCCAGCTGGTGAAGTCCACATGCTCATCACGCAACGCATAGTGCGACAAAACCCCAATAGTTGCTATTATGTCTGTGAATATTGCGCTAAAGAATTCAGCAAGAGTTACGATTTGATAAGGTAAGATTAGCAATAAAGAAAATACACACAAGAAATAAGCAACTGTGCTCTCCAGACATCGTCGCTCGCACACTAAAGAGACGCCCTATCCATGCAATCAATGCTTCAAGCGGTTTGCCACACAGAGCAAGCTCAATGAGCATCACAAACGCCTGCATGCTGCTTTGAAAAAGCATGCATGTAGCGAATGTAACTCCAGCTTTAGCTGCAAGAGTGGGCTGCACAAGCACTTGGGTGAGAAACATCCTCATATGGTGTATACCTGCACGCACTGTAGTCGTACCTTCCAATCGAAATCGGCCTATGAGGCTCACATGAAACTAGAAGCAGATCCGATAAGAGGAAAACTCATGGAACTGTTGCCTCAGCCAGTTCTGTCACAGCGCAGCTACAAGTGTATATATTGCGAAAAGCAATTCAAGCGCAAATTCAACTGCCGCACGCACATGCTGCTGCATCTGCGGCGTTTGATGGACCCAAAACAGATGAAACATAGTTGCCTGCAATGTGCCAAACAGTTCAAGCGGCCCAGCGACTTGGCCCGTCATTTGCTAACTCATTCCAAGCTTAAGCTGCACGTATGCCATGTGTGTCAAAGACGCTTCGCCCTAAAGTGCACATTGGCCAGACATATGAAAACGCATCAGCCACAGCGAAACAACGTTTATTGTCAGGTGTGCGGTAAGAGCTATGTCTCCAAGACATCACTGCAGCTACATCTGCGTTTGCACACCGGCGAACGGCCCTTTAAATGTGAAGTTTGCGGCGAAACTTTTCGTACATCGGGACACAGACTGGAGCACATGCGCGCCGAACGGCACAAGAGTGCATCCTCCAATGCACTAATTCTTTGATCAAATTCGCGTAACATAAAAGTCTATATTTCATAAATATCAAATTACTATTACATCTATGTCCCCCACTTCTTACTGGTTAAACCCAGGTGAAGTACCATAGTAAAACTGTTTATCAAACTGTTGGCTCTTGGACAGTTCGCTGATCTTTTGCCGCTTATCCGCCAGTATGAAGTCATCATCCTCAATCATTTCGGAATCGCCACGCTTACGACGCACAGTCTCAATTGGAATATTCTCCGTCGACTCTTCCAGCTCATGTACTCTATAGACCAGATAGATTGGCTCTATGTATTTATTGGACCTGCGAAATTAATCAGAATAAGAGTCTCATTCATATGATCGAATTGAACGGGCAACTTACAGTGGCAGAATGTATGGATCGAATGGAAAGAACGTTTCAAGCGTTTCCTCTGGCATCAGCTTGTCATGGCCATAGATGGTTGCCAGCTTACGGCGTGCATTGCGCTCCAGCACAGTGTGACAATAGGCCAATTGGTAGGTCCGTGTGACGCCCGCAAATGCAGTTGCCACCGGTGGTAGGCAGTAGCGCAGTGGATTAAAGTGGCACATGGCCAACCGGGACAACTGCAGTGTATTCAGCAAAGTCAAGTCTGGAATAAGCGAAATCCGAGTTAATATCAACATGCAAACCAATATATTCAATATATATACACCTACATTTATGATTAATTGTCAAATCGCGTGCACGGAAAGCGATTAAGTAAAACATGGCCTGGCAAACGGAGAAGAAAACCATGTTAGCTTTGAGGGAGCAATTTTTGCTGCTGAATTCGTCCGAGTCATTGATGTAGTTATTTGCCCAGTTGCTCAGCTCCTTAAGATAGTAGGTAATGGTGCTGAAATCGATGAAATTAAGTATATAGTTATGAACAGGAAAACAAATGACTAACCTCAGCGGCACAAATTTAGCACGGGCCAAAAAGCTGGCAATATAGCTAACAGCTGCATGACGTATGATTGATGATACATTGGGATTCTGCACTTTTTGCCACAGGGATGTGAGAAAGATCTCTGCATAGGCTGGGCGAATGCTGCACGCATGAAAAATGACGAACTGAACATGATGTGTGTTGTGGCTGGGTAGCAGCACTTCATCGAATATGTGAACAAGCGTCTTGAAGAATCGAGTTTTGGCAATGCGCTGGTCATCGCTACAATCCGATTGTGGACGGCATTTATCATTCACAAACTTAAAAAGCTTCATTAGGCATATGTCCAGCATTTGTCCAATGGGATGCTCTAACGGTTGTGGAGGTTTAGTCGGAGTGCTTACATCGTCCATTTCAAATATGGCCTCATCTTCCATCTTATCGTCTTCGTCATCGGTTTCCTCTTTGAGTTCTTCGATTTCATCGCGTGGCGCATTTACGTCCAGTATAAGCAGCCTGACAAGAAAATTAATTAAAATAAATGCTCTCCAAATAAATCATCAGAAATTTCCTACTTTTGCAGAACCAGCTGCAGCAATAGCTCCTCGAACACAGGCTTGTAATCCATCAGCCATAAAACATTATGTAAATAGCCAGCCGTGACATGAGGTGGCTTTTTAAAGTACGGAAATTTAGCTGCAATCGTATCGACGACCACATCAAAAGCCATGGGCACAGCGGTTAGAATACGATTAAGTAAATTATGTACAGTTTCTAATTCAGCCTTCACACGTTCCGATGGGCAACCATCCAGCCATTCCCCGGATTCCTGATCGCTAGGTATCCAATTTAAAATTAATTTGGCTATGCCGATTTGTATATACGAATTATGTGCGATCATAACATCGATGCTAAACTCGGTGTAGGCTTGAATGGCATCCGGGCTATACTTCTTCCAGCTGATAGACAGCAGGGCTTCAACAACATTGGCAAAGTCCGGTGTCAAGCTGTGCACTATTTTCCGAGCATCCTTCATAATCTGCACGACTTCCTCATCCTATAAGAAGAAGCGTAAGTAAACAAAATTATGCAATATTATTTTTATTTACTTACACTGAGATCAGCTTCTCGGAGAAAGTATGTAAACTCCTGAATCAAATTAAAATTCTGTTCTTCTAATGCCACACGCACCGATTCAACGATACCCTTTTCCTTGGGCGTAACGAAGCGCACCTTGTTAAGCGCCGCTGTCTTGACGCGTTCACGATCCGCACTGGAGAACGACTTCAGTATGGATGTGTTGGTCGTTTTACTACTGTAGACAGACATTGTACGACAAACTGCTGTTTCTTATTTATTTTATTTTCTTTTATGTATTATTTCCTAATAATACGCAATTGCTTGTCCAACAAATGCTAAATCAGCTGTTATTACTAGCTGAACTGGTTTGCCGAGTATTTCCTGTTTTTCTAAGTTTTATAAGTTAAACAACAATGAAAATACTCTAGAAGGTACGTATTTAAGAAAAATGGCATTATATTTAGTTATTTCACTGCTTCTCGGAACGATTTTGCTAACGTACGCTCGCAGCTGAAATCAAAACACGTGTGGAACGATTGCAGTGTGACCAGGTTCTGTTCATTTATTTGCGGATTGCCTATTTGACCAGTCACAACGAGACGTCGACATCACTAGTCGACGCTGCATGTGTTGCGCCTAATTTGTGTTTGTGACAGTAATTTTAATAATGGCGTCGTTATTTGTGGTGGACACTTCTGGCGACCAGCAATTATTTAGTGAAGATGGTCTACAGCATTCCGCTGCAGTATATAATGAGATCTTCAAGGGTCGGGAACTGGCTGTTGATCAGGAGGCTAGCGAAGAGGAAGATGAGCAGGATGATGATGAAATGGAATTATTTGGGGTCACGTTAAAGTGTAAAGATGTTAGTAAAGTTCTTGCTACCGCACAGGAAACTACTAAACGACTGCCTTCCAAAGTGGCCCTTCAACTTGATGAGGTAACTGAGATGGTAAATGAAGCGGCACAAAATGCAGCCACGCACAAGTTACAAAAGCGTCAGAGGATCACAGAAATCAACAGCGAGACGAGCGAAGATATACAAGTACGGAAAATAAATCTTGAAAAAGATATGGAAAATACGAAGCAATTAAACGGCATCGAACAGCAGAAGGCATTACCCACAGTGTCCAGGCGCAAGCAGCCCATACTAAACAGAGTAAGTAACTAACTAAAAGGTTGAAGTGGTCTATTATACAGGAGAAGCATCTATGATGACATATTCGACAACCGAAGCTTCGTCCAACGGGCGTGGCAAGCGCACACGTCTGCTGCTCGAGGTCCCTGCTGTTACTCGAGACTCACTCACAGACAATGGCACACAGTTTCGTCCGCTGTAATCTTAGCGGCCGTCTCGGAGTATGCGGCGGTTGCTGTAAGGCCAACGGAACAGCAATGCCATTTAACGCTAGACTGTTGTTTGCCATCGAGTCAAGGCATATGATTTAGGCGTGGGCGCACAATTTTAAATACTCAATGAAACATAGTGCTATTGTCGCCCAATACACAGCAGTGACCGAGGCAGACGCTGTTGCCACATTGATGACGTCTTTAGTAATCTGAGTGCTGTGTCCTAGCAAATGAATGCATCAAATTATGTTTTCCTCTATATAAACGTACTTTTTCAATTATAGGCGGAACGTGCTAAGACGAAGGGCAGTGGATGGTTTGATTTGCCGGCAACAGAAGTTACTGATGAGATGCGCAATGAGCTGAAAATCATACAAATGCGTTCCGTACTGGATCCTAAGCACTTCTACAAAAAGAATGATCTGAAGGTGCTGCCGAAATACTTCCAAATCGGCACAGTACAGCCTTCGCCTCTGGATCATTTTGAGGAGAAACATACGCGCAAGACCAAAAAGTCGCTGGTGGATGAACTGTTGGCGGATGAGGCCTTCCAAAGCTTTAATAAACGAAAGTATAAGGAGGTGATAATGCGAACAGATAAATACGCCCATCGCAAGGCCATGAAGAAAATGAAGAAATTGAAGAAGAATAAATAAACAAAAGTTGTTGAAAATTGTATTTCAAAGCTAGTTTATAACGCAGGGTCGGTCAAAGAATTTGTAGTTGAACTGTTATTTTAATGAATATATAGCACCATTATAATTTAAGATTTTAGTTGCATAACCAAAAAAGATCGGCAATTATCGCCCGGAATGAGTTCAATATTCAAATATTTTCTATTATTTATTTATATCTTTAGCTGTTTCATTTGTCTCTTGTTTCTCTTGCAATGTACTCCAAATTTGAAGCGCAAGCTTTTTGAAGAGCTTGGCGTGTTCAGAGTCTGGATGCTTAATAACAACAGGTGTGCCCGCTTCGCCGCAATCGGCTATATGTGAGTCTAAGGGCAATGAGATGAGCGTTTCTGGCAGCTTCGGATGTGAAGATCCAGTTAGGGGTTTGAAAAACTCGATGTGATGATTGCACTTGTCACAAATGGAGTAACGCATATTTTCCACCAAGCCAAGGATAGGTACTTTCAGTTTGTGGTACATCTCAGCACCACGAATTGTGACATCGATGGCTGCCTTGTGCGGAGTGCTGACTAAGAGCACACCCGTAATGGGTGTGTGTTGTGTTAGTGAGAGATGCACATCCCCAGTTCCGGGCGGCGTATCTATTACCAGCACATCCAATGGACTCCAATTAGCGCCTTTGAGCAGACGCTGTATGGCTGACATTACCAGTGGACCGCGCCATATAATCGCACCATCAGCCGGCGTAAGCATGCCCATTGACAGGCACTTTACATTATAGTTCTGTGGCGGTATAATTTGATTCTTGTCATTGACACGAGGTTCGCTGTGGAGGTTCATCATCAGTGGAATGGTTGGGCCAAATATATCGCCGTCCAACAACCCAACTCGGACTCCTAGCTTGGCTAAACTGCAAGCGAAATTTGCTGAAATAAATTTGTTGCTTTGGGTACATTGTTTGGATTTTAAATGCTAAACACTCACCTGCTACAGTGCTCTTGCCTACCCCGCCTTTTCCAGATGCTATAACAATTATGTTGTTGACTCCGGGCAAAGCTTGCCGCTTAGGTAAACTGCGTGCCATCAGTGCCGCTTGATGATCCGTAAGCTTTGTTGAATAGCTGCGCTGACACAAGCGCATCAATAAAGCCATGGCTACTGGTTGCTTTACCAGCTACTTCAAATGCTCCACTTGCTTTACTTTTAAAACTTGTCAAGTCGTTACGTTGTCCAAATCGTGAAATAGTGATGGGTAGAAATTACCGATAGCTCATATGCATGTACGGAGTAAATACCTGAATATTAAATCTTACATGCACTGACTTGTTCTAAGAAAACATTAAAAACCCGTTGATAAAGCTCTAAAATGTTATTTATATATATATATGTTTATAAAAACTATGTGTTCCATCACGAACACTTGCCGATATTTAAATTATTCAGTCAACGCGGTTATAAAATGCCTCTTCGGATTATATGTATATTGGTCACATTGTACGTCTATTTATTATTTCGGTAAATTGCATTTGAATATTATTCACCCAAATAATTTTAATCATGGATGTAGACGAAGATATTGAAACTGCTAATGTGGAAAATGATGATGATATACTTTGGTCCATTGAAGATGACACATTGTTCCAGCCATGCGGTTTGATATGTCACTCTTCATCCAGCAACAACAAAACAAAATCCGTCTTCGTCACCTGGAATGAGTATTATTTGCTGAATTATCGCTTTAAGAAATCGAAGAAAACAAATAGAATGGAAATGACGAAGGTCCGCATTCCATTACCAAAGGGCAGTCATCTGCGCAGCATTCACATGCTGGAATACAACACCCTGCTGCTAATGTCAGACGGGCGAGTTCATTGTTTTGGCTCGATCAAATCACTGCATCTCATATCCTGGTTGAAGGGTGTGCGTGCTTTTGCGCGCACTCATGAAGGATTCAGCGTGGTGCGTTATGATGATGATGCTCAGAAGTTGCTGCTGCAGGTTTATGTGGATTTGCCCAGTTTGGGCAAGGGCGAAAGCACTCTACAGTACAGCTACGACATCACCTATGACGAGCAAAATATATTCCAATGCGATTGGCAGAACGATTCCTATACCTTACTCACGGTTACCGTTGCGCAGGAGCACGAAAAGTTCATGCAGTGTCTCTTTGGAGGGACGGCAACTGCCGATAAGCAAATACACTTATTCAGCATTGCGGGTCACATATTTGCACTAACGCCACAAGAGGCGGGGGACGATGAAGATGTGGACACGGAGCTGGCCTACCACATTGAGCTGATTTGCATATATACCACATCTGTTCATTTTATGCGTTTGCTGCCCGCACAGAATTTGTGTTTGGTATATCTGAGCTGCGGCACTGTGGACATTTGGTATATGTCTCAATTGCTAGGCATAAAACAACGGCAGATGCATTATACTGGAAGCGAGTGGTTGGACTTTGACGCTAGCAGCGACAACGGCGATTTCTACTATACGGATGGAGAGCAGCTAGTACGCTTAAGATTCCAGTATGATGCCCAACTAGATGATTGCCAAGTGCAGCTATGTGTAAAGTCCGTGCCCGGCATGCAAGCATGCGCCTGGGTGCAGCACATTGAGCAGCTCGTGTGCCTCAGCGACAATAACATTTTCTATCGGATTGCATTTAGTGTGGATCAGCTATCAGACGAAGGTGTAGACACGGAGCCTGGTGTCATGGATGATCTTACACCGGCAGCCATGAAGCAACTGCGTCGCAACGCTCAAGTTCTGCAGCAATATGAAAAGCAACCAATTGAACTTATGGCAGCCATAGAGCGCGAACATGAAAAACAACAACTGGTGGCAGTTGCTCGCAACGAATCCAGCTTTGAGGGCAGCTTGAAGGCCACACTAGAGTTCCGCAGACAGCTGCCAATTTTTGGAGTTGATGTTCTGCTGTTACACACAGCCAGGCAGGCGCAACTTGATAGCACTAGCATTTATGCTATATTGCAACTAAGGTTTAACGATTGTCAAAAGTTGCTTAATAGCAGCCACTGGCAATTGATGGTTTATCGAGGACATAATGTCCATGTACATCGAATACCCACGGATTTGCTATTGAGTCGCAAATGTAAAATTATAATACCATTGAAGAAAGTTTTCGCAGAGCGATTGCCTGAATTTACGATTAAACTTGTTGCATTTCTGGAGCTGCACACACAACTAAGCGCAGTCCAATTGCCATTTCAAGTGCAGGAGCACGGCGATACATATCGCGCACTATTTAGTGGACAGCTTTGCTCTTTAAATCTCTTTAATAATCCGAAATTGTCAGATATTCTGCCCAAACCAAATACCAAGCGAAAAAAGCCTAAAGTCGAACAAAAGATGCTGTCGCCTGGTAACCTTACTCTAGAGCAAATTGCTGATATTTGTAATGCCAATGGCAGGATTGAAAATAAGATGCTAAACTTATACTTTCTAGAAAGTAAATTAAGCATTGCTAGCAGCGTAGAAGAGAGCAAAACTGTTTTAACCATACGAAGTGAAGATGTTACGGCACTTTATCATCTCAAGCAACATTTATTTTTAAATGTCGATCCAGAAAATGAGTCTTCAACAGCAGACGAAGCGGCGCATTTACAAATTTTGGTAAATATAATATGAATTTAAAATATCCATTCACTTCAACTAAATATCTATTTTTCACAGAAATTACAACATGAAATTGATCGGTTTTATGGCACTCAAAATACTGAAGAGGAGTTTGAAGTGAATGCCCAAATACATTTAGAGTCATTGTTACTAAAATATAATACAATACGTAATACTGTTTTTTAAATTCACCAGACTTTTAAATTATCAATTTCCGCGCGCGCATTCAAAATGTTAGCACTATCGCGCCATCTGGCGTATTTTGGAGACGCACACAAAGTTAGCTGCGCGTGAAACGTCAACGTCGCAAAATACGACCCTGGATCTGAGCGGCCTGTCAGCTTCTTCCTTTTTCTTTTTCACCTACGTGTGAAGACATCGCGTATTTTACGTCGGTGTTCGATTTTCATTAAAAAGTGAAAAATGGTGAGCCCAATCAATGAAATAATCCTACAAACGTCTCAAATGAAGTGTTGCCAAGTGAAAATATGTCGAACAAAACAAAAGCGGCCATTGATGCAGCTTTATTTGAGAGATTAAACTTGCGGGTTTCATGCCAGAACTGATATCCAATATTAATTTGTTTTGTGTGTGGTTTACAGGGTTTCGTCAAGGTAGTCAAGAACAAGCAGTACTTCAAGCGGTACCAGGTTAAATTCCGCAGGCGTCGTGAGGGTAAAACTGATTACTATGCCAGAAAGCGTCTAACCTTCCAGGACAAGAACAAGTACAACACTCCCAAGTACCGTTTGATTGTGCGTCTGTCCAACAAGGACATCACCGCCCAAATCGCCTATGCTCGCATTGAAGGCGATCGTGTTGTCTGCTCGGCTTACTCGCACGAGCTGCCCAACTATGGTATCCAGGTAAATTCATTAAAATTTTATAATGCAATGCAACATGCAATCTAATGTTTACAACAATACTTTCAGGTGGGTTTGACCAACTATGCCGCTGCCTACTGCACTGGCCTGCTCGTTGCTCGTCGTCTGCTCAACAAATTGGGCTTGGACTCTCTCTACGCTGGCTGCACTGAGGTCACCGGTGAGGAATACAACGTTGAGCCCGTCGATGATGGACCAGGAGCATTCCGTTGCTACTTGGATGTTGGTTTGGCTCGCACCACCACCGGTGCCCGTGTGTTCGGCGCCATGAAGGGTGCTGTTGATGGTGGTTTGAATATCCCCCATTCGGTGAAGCGTTTCCCAGGCTACTCTGGCGAGACCAAGAGCTTCAACGCTGATGTTCACCGTGCTCATATCTTCGGTCAGCATGTAGCTGATTATATGCGCACTCTGGAGGAAGAGGATGAGGAGGCTTTCAAGCGTCAGTTCAGCCGTTACATCAAGTTGGGCATTCGCGCTGACAACGTAAGTGAAATCTATTTCATATGAGCTGAACTAGACGTCCATTTTGAAAATTACTGCTGCGTATTTATTACTGACGCTGCTTGTGCCAAAGATGGACCACATTGAAACTGTAACCCGTGTTCGTGGTTCAATTCTCTAAATAGATTGAATTTTCTGTTACGGTTGCACAGTAATATGTAATGATTATAAGCTATTGCTAGACGTCCATTTTCAAAATTACTGCTGCGTATTTATTACTGACGCTGGCTGTGCCAAAGATGGACCACATTGAAACTGTAACCCGTGTTCGTGGCTCAACTCTCTAAATAGATTGAATTTTCTGTTACGGTTGCACAGTCCTATCGTATATAATATGTAATGATTATAAGCTATTGCTAGACGTCCATTTTCAAAATTACTGCTGCGTATTTATTACTGACGCTGGCTGTGCCAAAGATGGACCACATTGAAACTGTAACCCGTGTTCGTGGCTCAACTCTCTAAATAGATTGAATTTTCTGTTACGGTTGCACAGTCCTATCGTATATAATATGTAATGATTATAAGCTATTGCTAGACGTCCATTTTCAAAATTACTGCTGCGTATTTATTACTGACGCTGGCTGTGCCAAAGATGGACCACATTGAAACTGTAACCCGTGTTCGTGGCTCAACTCTCTAAATAGATTGAATTTTCTGTTACGGTTGCACATTTCTGAATATAAATATCAATATTTGTGTATTTTGTAATTGAATAATCTAATTTTAATGTATTGAATTTATTTGTTCACAGATTGAGGACATCTACAAGAAAGCCCATCAGGCCATTCGCAATGATCCTACCCCGAAGAAGGTCGCCAAGAAGTCGGCTCCAGTTAAGAAGAGGTGGAATGCCAAGAAACTGACGAATGAGGAACGCAAGGCTAAGGTCGCCGCCCATAAGGCCGCTTATGTGGCTAAGCTTCAGTCCGAGACTGAGGCATAAGTGCATTTGACTACCGTTTGGAGTGTGTGTATTGGGGGTGAAAGAAGAAATAAACACAAACAGTTGTAATAAAAAACAATTGCCAATATGTCATGCATAAATTGTAAGTTTCTATTAAAGATCGTTTTTATTAATTCATCATATCCTTGCAAGGGTGTTCGAGCTTAGGTTATGCAAACTAAATTATTTTTTATATCCGTTCTATGAGATTGGTTGTTGCTCTACTACTGAAGTTGAAAAATTCCATTAAAAGTAATTTACTTTAACTGGAGTGTCTTATTTCTCGAGCTTTGGGGTCTGTGGCGTGAACAAGCTTAAAATGTGTGTTGCTTGAGTAGAGTAGCCAATCAGGATGAACAAGCTTAGGTGGTGCAATGGCAGCAGTGCATGAGCGTTAAACAAGAAGTCTCAGGTTCAATTCCCACCAGGCATCAGCGTTTGTAAATAATAAAATACATACTGTGCATATATAAGAGGTTTGGAGGTCATAGGTTAAGGGCTATGATGGCGCAGTGGATATGTGTTTAGTAGGTCGCGGCCGTGTCAGCCGTGCCCCCCAGGTTCGAATCACGGAAGCAGAAGCAGAGTAAAATTGGTGAGTGGGTAAGTTTATCTAATTTAATTGATCATGTATTATAAATTCTCTTATCTTATTATTCCCCCTCATAATTTACAATTGTCTTCTTCCTCTATCTCTTCTCTCTATTCTCTAACAGCTTGGTAAGGTAAGAGGCGGTTACAACACAGCTGTTGTGTATATATACATATATAGGTTGTTTGATCCCATGTATTCTAAATTCTCTCCTCTCTTACAATCAATCTTCTTCTTCTATGTTCTCAACCAGCGTGTATATTAGAAGAGAAGGTAGGCGGGGGAGTATTGAGGAAAAGAGCAAATGTAATGTGACTTTTGTGTTTTTTTTATTGGTTGTGTTCTTCCAATATGTCTCGTCCCGGTTTCCGTCATTCAGATATCTATATCTTTAAAGTAGTTAGGAAGAAATGTCAGATTGAGGTAATTAAAATATTATAATATTGCTGAAGCGCGTTCAATATAAATTATCGTTTACTGGACTTTATTTTGTATTAAATCAATAAATAAATAAACATATACATAAAAGCAAAGGTTAAAGCTATTAATCAAAATTTACATATTTCATGGAAACAAAACATAATATTGTTGCTGGAGGTCGCATAATACGTAGTCTTAAGCCGCTTTCAGACTTTTCAATTCACAGTAGTTTGCGTCTTTCAATGCTGATTAATCATCGTCCTCCAATATGCTATCCCAGTCCAAGCATTCGTCGCAACGATTGTCGATCATGCAGTTGTTGTGGTAAATGTGGCCACAGTTGAATATGGTAAGGCCGTTGGGTGGCACAGTGCCCTTAATCATCACCGGACGACTGCATTTGGGACACATCTTATCATCGGATACCTGACGCCCGCGTCGCTGCATGGCCACTACCTCGGCGTGTGTGTCAAAGTAGTCGGTCAATTGAATTTTATGTGCAGTTTCGAGTATTTGTTCCTCGATATTGTAATGCCACAGCATTTGAACAACAGATTGATGAAGATTCGGTATTGTCTGGCCGAGTTTGATCTTGTTGACAACTAACACGGGATCCACATAATCTACAAACGAAGATCAATAGCTTAGCTAATTGAATATGATAAAATCTAATTGCACAACTTACCAACAATTCCATCCAGTACTTTGGTTACTATTTCAGGCTGTTTGGTGGACTCTTCGATGAGTATGTTCCAAAGATCCTCATCATTGTGCTCTTTGCAAAACTCAATGGCCATCTCAATGTCCTTTATCTGCAATGGTCAATGTGTTAAGCAAACGTTATATTGAAAGTCTTATACACTTACGCTGTGGATGATTATGTTGAGTGCTTCCACGATGCTGCCCATGCGACCCAATAAGTAGACCATTTCTGGATGAAACTCTTCGCGTTTGCATATCGCCAATGCCTCTTGTATCACATAGTCATTAGAACGGCGTAGAAAGGGCAGCAATTTGGTTCGATCATATTTGGCATACAAGGCAACTAGTCTATTGTGGAATGTACCCTGACTGCTGATCTTGTCCAGCGCATCCAGGTACTGAAATGAAGCATTGAATAGAGTGCAATGACTGCATTGTTTCCTTTTACTTACCCAATAAAGGTATTCCTGATTCTGTTCCAATTGATGAACAACCACTTCTGGTTTTATTTTTTTCTTATCCAATAATATTTTAAAGGCACGTTCGCGATCCAGTTGTATGAGTGGAATGATTAGTTTAGAGATAACATCGTACAGCTCAAAGCGCCGTATTAGCTCAAATACATCCTTGTTCTGCAATCTGTGAGAGAGTAGACAGTTGACAGACAGACAATTTAGAGACAATGGGAGCTATGGCTTACTTCAAGTACATGCGCAACGCGCTTTCGTAGTCGCCCTGGTAGGAGTAGAGTAGTGCCAAGGACTCGAGCAATTCATTCGCGTTCTCTTTGTGGAAGTGATCATGTATAGCATTTATGACAGCCAGCCCATCGTACAGCTTGGGCGGCCACTCCTTGATCAGATTTAAAAAGCCATGCACATCAAACTTGAGGAACTCATAAAGTACCATTTCGTAGACATGAGGATCTAGTTTACAGTCATCCGAGGTGGGTAAATATGCGCTCACGCAACGTAATTGGTGACACTTGACAAACTTGAAAACCTCTTCCTCCCACAGAGCCTTATTGTTGCCCAGCACACGAAGACAAAGCTTTGCCGCATCTTCGTATTGTTTCATGGTCAGCAAATGGTCGATATACCGTCTGCGAAAATCATCTGATGGTAGTAAATTATTTAATTTAAATTTGTTAATTTCTTACCTAGCCACAGAGAGCATTGATATTGTGCTTCCATGTGAACAAACCTCCATGGCTTCTTCGAATTTGCTATAAAAATAAAATAAAATGTTGGTTATATGAATATATGCACAATAGACAATAATACAACAATACATATGCATATCCTGAAATCATTTGTTCCTTCCCTTAAATGTAAAACTAGATTATGTTGCCGTTTATTGTATCACAATATATCTTTAATAAAGTACACAAATTTTAAATAAAAAAAAAAAAAAAATATATATATATATATATATATATATATATATATATATATATATATATATATATATATATATATATATATATATATATATATAATTATATTTTTCTATATCTCACCTTGTTTCCCAGCAAAATAACCACTGTGCATCGCGGACTGTTGAAATTATCGATAAGCTGTTTAGCTTATTTGTTTGTGTTGCGATAATTCTTGCAAATATCGATAGACCGACAGAAGTATCAGCGCCCAGCTGTTTATCAAATTCGCAACAAGATATCCCAATTTTCTTGGCTAGTTGGAAATTTGTATTTATCATTGCAAAATGCGTCGCATGAACAATCTGGTTACGCTTTTTACGGCCATAACAGCGTTCTTTTTTGGCAGCTTTATTACACGCATTCTAACCACCGTCGACAAATGTCCGGCACACCGCAGCGGCGTTTTCAAACTTGAGCCACATCCGGATCTATTTTTAACGATATTGGTGTTGAGTGCACCAGATAATGCCGAGCTACGGCAAAGCATGCGCGATACTTGGTTGAGTTTAGGGCAGCCACTAAACCAACCCTACTTTCCCGAGGACCATATCTACCTGCCCAGGTACAGTGGAGCCGGCGGGCATTTGCAAATGGAAACGGTTGCAACGCAGAAGCAGCGCCTGATGCACTACATAAATTGGCAACAGGAACTGACACAGATGGAGCAACCACGTGTGCATCGCAATATCAAATTGAAGCATCTGTTTGCCATCGGAACACAGCAAATGAGCGGAGTGTTGCGTGCCGAATTGGAGCGTGAGCAGCAACAGCATAAGGATTTGCTGATACTACCACGCCTGCACGATAACTATCTGAATCTGACAGAGAAGCTAATTCAGTCACTAGAAGCTCTCACACGTTATTACGAATTCTCCTACTTGCTTAAGGTGGACGATGACACCTATGTGAAGCTGGATAATCTGCTCAACGAGCTCGTCTCCTACGACCGGAAGCTCTTGAGAAACAGAGCGGACTATGGGCACGAGCCGCTGCCAGAGCTCTATTGGGGCTATTTCAATGGACGAGCTACCATCAAGACCAAAGGACGTTGGCGTGAACCCAATTATTATTTAAGCAAGAATTACATCAACTATGCCCTGGGCGGCGGTTATGTACTCTCCCGTAAACTTTGCGAACATGTAGCCAACCATTCTGATCTATTGTCAACGTATGTCTCAGAAGACGCTTCATTGGGCACCTGGTTGGCGCCATTACGTCATGTTTATCGCTGGCATGATCCACGCTTCGATACAGCCTACACGCCGACCAAGTGTCATCCCTATCATCTGGTGCTGCACAAGCGCAATCGGCGCCACATGGATGATCTCTATGCCAACAAATTGTGCACCCACGAGATTCCCGGCCAACGGGTATTTGTTTCCTACTATTACGATTGGACAAAGCCTGCAGACAAATGCTGCGATAACATTGTAACTTAAATACACAAAATTGAGTGGTCCATAGCCAAAGCTAGAAATTAAGTTTTAAAATTTTAAGATATTTATACAAAAATTACTATGTAAATAAATTGCTCCTGTGGCAGCAGTATTATCAAATTGGAGAATTGCATGCGAATGAGCATGGGCTCGAATCGAATAAGGAATTCAGCTAATATAAGGAATATGTAAAAATTTAAGGAATATATCGGACTGGATGGATTATGTCTAAAAAGTTAATTGATTTTGATCTGTTACCAAAGTTGACACTACTCTAGCAATAAGCAATTAGTCGACTTACTTGTGCTCGATCAGCCACTCCACACGATCGTCCGTTTCAATTAAGCTGGCCACCACAATATCTTTGGGTGCTACAATGTAGTAGCGATTCTCCTCAATGATGCAGCCCAGGTTGTAATCATTGACCGTGTACTCCTCGAAGCCGCGCAAGGTGAGGCTGTCCGTACACACCTCTTCGGAGGTATTCATTTTGTACTCGACGACGCACAGTACTGGCCGCTGGGCTTTATAGTTCGGACTGCGCTCCTTTCGGTAGCCCAGCACGACCAGCTGACTGGCAGCAAGCGGGGCTAGTCCGCAAATGTAAAAAGATGTTTGAAACGTGGAGACTGAAAGATAAACAAATGAACATATAAAACTGATATATATTCATGGAATCTTTGCACGCACTTGGATCCACAATGAAACCGGGCAGATTGCTTGAAGATGCTTCGATGCTGTTACGCTTGCGTATCACACAAATTCGAATGGTGTCCACCCAACCGATGAGCAGTGTGTTGGCATTGGACCAGCGCAGATGACATCGGAAGTTTTCGAGACGTGCCTGGGTAGGCACCTCCCATTTCATAAGGCCTAATGAGCATTTCTCGCTTAGATCATACACGCGCACGCCCAAATGACTGGCCCACGCGACAAAGTTACCCTGCCAGCAGATGGCCAAAACGTTTCCCTCCACAGAACACAATTCGCAAGGCTTTAGTTTCTTGAGCAAATTCCGCTCGTAGAGTGTGAGCTTGTCATCACCTAAAATAGATCAAAAATTTTAACTAAGAGTAAAGAGAGGAGTTCTGTTTAAAGTCTTTATCTAACCAACTATAAATCGTCGCACACCCGATTTGACTTCGGGATCAAGTGCCACCGCTTTTATAAACTTGCCAAAACTGAGGTTTTGATTGTTCTCGCAGCTGAACAAGCCCGTAATATTGACCTACAATTTTAAATCATTATTCTATAGTACACTCATTTTCATGTGTTTCGGTTACTCACTCGTCCGTCGTCAGAGCATGTCGCAACATATTCGCCCTTGGGATCTACATCAATGTGATTAACAGCTACGGAGTGTGTGTGACGATCCCCGTTGCTCAGGTTCGACTCCACTGAGTTGCCTTGGTGATCCAGCAGGTAGACGCGCCCTCGGAATGTGCCAAATATGAGAAACTACAACACCATCTAAAGTTCAGTTGAAATAGTTCGAAAACAAACTAAAAGTTACCTTTGAATGGACGGCACTGCAGGTAACAACGTCCGTGTTGAGTATATTACTCAGATCGTTGCCAATGCGCTGGTACTTGAACTTTGGCTCCATCTCCTCCTCCTCCTCATCGGTGCCCGAGTCCTAAAGAGTGGGCACAGCTGATGAAACAGCTAAACAAATGTTTATAACACACTTACGATATTAACTGGCAAAGTATCGGCCATTTTTCTAAGCTTTTTCGCTGGGATTCGCTTCCTTATCAAGACATCTTTAGGCTAAAGTGTGACCGTACTCTGCATTCAACAGCTGTTTTCGCCATTCACCTCTTCCATTTGTCTTTAGAAATGTCATCCAAAGTAGCTCTGCACTTTATTTATCGATTATTTTGTTTACGCCCGCGCATGCAAAAATCCGAAACTTGTACATATCGATAATTAATTAGCTACCCGCCCAACTTTAAAAGTTCTGCATTCGAAATTCATTTTGAATACTTCTTTTTTTATATATATATTTGTATATATATTTCTAAAGTTTTATTGGTGTTTGTATAAATGCGCTTATTTATTGTATGTATTTGTTTTTGTTTTTATGTTGTTTGTTTTTATCGCGTTTATCGTTTACAAGTGCTAGCAAATCATATATATACGTAAAACAAAGCAAAAGCATCCGAAAACATAATTAACAATTTATGGAAATATACACAACATGCATTTATTCATAATTTATAATCAATTAAAATACTAATTAAAAACACTTTAAAAAATACCAATAAAATATATGTATATGTATGTATGTATATGTACCTTCTTTTAAAAAATATATATGCGTTAAAAGAATATAATATAGCGAACCGTAAACGGTTTGGAAATTGGAATTTCAGAAAACTGTCCGCAACATCATTCAGCGCCGGTCACGTTATTATTCTTAAGTTCTTTAATTCAGTTGTTGCAGCTGTTGTTGTTGCTATTCTTTCTTAACGGCAATGTGTGTAGTTTATGTGTTAATATGTATAAATAATAAATAAAGGCCTATAGTATAGCGCTAAATTACATAATACAAAAACTACTAAACGACGGTTTCCGAAGTGTAACGAGACTGCTTACACACCCCAAACGGCCATGATTCATCTACTAAAGTCGCCACCGTCAACCCCACCGCTGCAACCATTATCCTCATTGCCCATTGTCCAATAATGATCGAGGATATCTTCGCTGGTGAAACGAACATCCGGATCCGACTGCAGCATATTGGCGATTAAATCGCGCACACCATCACCGATGTCCGACCAGTAGGGATCGGGAAATTCATATACACCCGAGATGATGGCATCAAACAGCGGCTCCTGCTGGTTATCAGGCGCAACAAACGGCGGAAAACCGCAGAGCAATATATACAATATGATGCCAGCTGCCCAAACGTCAATCTAATCAAAATATCCAAGCATTACAAACATTATCTAGAACATAATTTGAATTATGTACCTTTAGGCCATAGCCCACTTCGAGCAATATTTCGGGAGCCACATAGGTGGGCGTGCCGCATACAGCGAACAACGGCTCGGTTACCTCACAGGCCAAGCCAAAGTCGGCCAGTTTAAGTTGCACAACATTGCCATACTCGTCTAGTTCCACCTGTCAAAATAGAGAAACATTTGTAGCAAATATTGTAAGACAAATTGAATGAACTTACCAGTAGATTTTCCGGCTTAATATCCCTATGCACAATGCTCATGGAATGTAAATAAGACATGGCCGAGCCCAAATGCCGGATCATAATGCGTGATTGGCTTTCCGAAAAGCGTGTGACCTGTGTGATAGCATCGAAAAGATCTCCACCTAAAAATAAGGAGAACAAAATAATTACAATTATCATCTTTAAAGAGTTAGCACAAATTAAAATAGAAAGCCCAAATTCCAATTCAAGTTTATACATGACTGGGAACGAAGAGGTTATTAACAATCCAATTGGAACATATCAGACGCACATTCCAATTGGAATATACCTATCGTGTCCATTTCCATTAATGTGTAAGCCTGTATGCGCCAATTGGACTATGGATGACATTGAATTTTCATTCAGTTCATGTTTGTCCCCAGTTGTGGGTCCTGCAATTCATATAATTTAGTCTAGTCAAATCAGAACTTACCACTGACAAACTCGAGGACCAGGTACATGTTAATTACTTGATCGACATCCATGATGAGCGATATGATATGCGGATGCTGGAGCTTCTTCATGACACGCACCTCGGCGTCGATGTAGTGCTCTTTGCCCTTGCACTTGCTTTTGTCAATGATCTTGAGGGCGTAGGGCCGGCCCGTCTGTCGATCTTTGATCTTAAGCACAACGGCAAAGTTGCCATCGCCTATCATTTTGTCCAGCGTATAGTTATCTCGTATGGCGGCGGGCAGATCGCCAATTTCAACGCCCGTTGCCTTAAGTAGCTCCGCCTGCTCGTCCTCCTGAGTGGCGGCCGATGCGCCAGCTTCGCGTGCTCTTGCCGCCTCGGCCGAATAAACTTTTTTGCTCTTGACCGGCATCTTGGGCTTGGGTCCTTTGCATGCGGTACCCGCTGTGCGCAATGTCTTTCGTATGGCATTGATGGCCCGCTGCTCATCGGCTTCCAGTTTAAAGTCCTCGGCGGTATTCACACGCTCTGTACCGTAAGCGAAGAATACATCCTCCGGCCCAAAGAAATCCGCCAGCGTCGCCACCGATGCACCCGACAAGGTGAACACCTTACGCACATAGCCCGTATCTAGTCGCACCACCTGGGTAATGGCGGTCAGCACATGCTCGAAGCTGGGACTGTTGCGCTTATTCAAGAGCAGCCGCATTATCCGACGCGGCTTGGTGCCATTCCTGATCAGTGTCACGATGCGCGGATGCACCACACTATTCCGTTCGCTGAAACGTGAGCTATTCAGCGGACTGCCATTAGTGGCGCTAGGTCCGCCGCCATTGGACGCGGGCGCATTGTTGCTACCGGTGCTGCTGATCAGGGCGCCATTCTTTAGCGGCGAGGCGGGACGCTGTAGCTTGGCCAAGCGATGATTCGTGGAGCGACTGTTGTTCGCCAGCGTCAAATTGGCCAACGGCTGTGAGCTGGTGTTGTATTCCACCTTCTTGAAGTTCTCATTGTTGCAGGAACAAACATAGCTCTGGCCATCCTCCAGTTCATCCAATGCAGTGATCTACAAGCAGAGAAATTTAACAGAGTTCCAAATATATTTATATGAGAATCTCACTCACCTTTTTCCCGCCCATATTGTAGATGGCGCGCACGGCACCTGGTATCTTGACATTCTCCTCGAGCAGACGCGTCAGATCCTCGTAGAGGCTTTCAAAGGAACGATAGCGCTCATTGGAAACGGGTATGGTGATGCCTGGATAGAAGCGATCGCCGTTGCGATAGAACTTAATGCGATGAGCCTTGCGTGTGGGCGTGCGGCTGCTTGAGATGCGTTTCTTGAAGTGTGCCGCGCCAGCTGCACCCGCCGGCAGGGCGCTGCCATTTGTTGCTGCCTCACTTGCGCTGATGTTGCCGACACAATCGCCCCCGCCCCCGCTACCGCCACCGCCACCGCCTCCGCCGCCATTACGTGCACTAGCGCCCGGTGGCGCTGAATTGGTGGACGAGGCGCCACTAAGCGAACCATTTGACTTGCCAACGCTGCCGCTGCCTGTGAGGGAGCCGTTCAGATCGCGCAGCTCAAGGAAATCCTTTTCCAGTTCCGAATTGGAGCTGGCCGGACTGTCGCAGTCGCGATTCTGTTCATCGAGTTGCTGTTGCTGCTGCTGCTGCTTCTTGGTGAGCTGCTCGAGGATGGCGACTTCTGTTGCGGATTTCTGGGACGAAGCCGAGCCGGCATGGGTAGCGGCGTTCTTCTTGGGTGTTGTATTCGGACTGGCGCTGTTGCCACCTTGCAGCGAGGACAACAAAGCGGCGGTGCTGTGCAGGTTGTTTACCGTTTGAACTTCCATGCTATATCATTGAGAGCGAAAGAGATAGAGATAGAATCAATGATTTGTTCTCGATTTTGACAAAAGCCTAAAGATAAGCGTACATTCGATTGGGTTGCTTCACTCTTGATATTGTATATAACTCAAACACACTTTGAACCATATTTTGATTGAGCTGCGTTTTCTGATTACTTCTCTTGCTGCTGCTGTCTCTCTCATGTGTGCTGTTGCAAGATGTTTCTCTGTCATACTGTCTCTCTTTCTCTCGCTAGAGCCAACTAACCTGACTACTGTATATTACTGACTATTCAAAACTGCTGACATTTCTAGCAAACACAACAATAAATAACATTCAACATACAACAGTAAACACTAAAAACAGTATAAACAGAAACTCTTTAAGAAGCAATATATATAAGACTGAAACCGGTTTCAATGGCTCCGTTTGTTCAGACTAGAAAGTATCTGACGGATACATACAGTGGAAAAAAAAGAATGCCAGCTGTAATTGCGCTAATTTACGTAAATTGTTTGCAACCACATATTTTGCAGGCAAGTGCTGCTCGGTGCTTTGTCTGACTCGCTGACTTGCTGCACTAGATTCCAATGATGACCCCACGACGTTGACCGATTTACCGTTAACAGCAACAGCCACGCGCTGACACCGCAAAATCCAGGTCGTGCCACCAAATTCTAGCTGATGATTCATATCGACAGAGCCACAACTAACAGACACACCCAGGACATTAACTAAAGTATCTCGTGACCGAGTCCGTATCCTTATCCATATCCCTATCCGTTCCCACTAGCTGGCTTAGTTTCCCTAGTAATTTTCATAATGAAATCTGTTACCACACTCCCAACTAGACCATATTTAGCATAATCCAATTAGATTTCAGTAAACAAAGTCTAAGCGTGGTCGAAGCAACATGATATTTCCTTTTAAGGGAAGCTTAACTTATGAAACATATAATCATAAGTTAAGTGCTGAAGCTTATTGTGAATTTAGCCCATATATAGGATTTTGTTTGGTAAGATTATATAAATATTATTTTCATAAAATATTTCTATTAAATTAAAATACTGAAATAGTAAAATACTGAAATATTAAAACAAGCTTAGATAACTTTTAAAAATGTTCATTTATAATACAAATAATAAGATCATAAAAGCTTGCAGATTGAATGAAAGAAAAACTGTAGTAAATGAGTTTAAATTCATGGTAAATTTTGATTTGTATCAAGTAAATTTAGATTTATTTGCTTTAGTATTTTCTTTATTTTTTTTTTTTATTTTTTATTTTAGATCAAATTTAGAAATTACTTTGAAAATGTTTTATTATATAGAAAGTTTTGTTTTCGTTTTATCGTTTTGTATTGTTTATCTCTTCTTATTTTATTTATTTATTAAGAAAAGCTTAGTTCATTTTTCATCAAAAAATAAAAATAATGAATCAATAAATAAACTGTGATCTAGTTGTTTTTTTTTTTATATATATTTATTTATTTGTATTATTTTATTTATTTAATTAATTTATATTAAAGAATTTTAAATGCCATACCAATACAAATCTTGACTTACATATTTAAATTTCTTTTAAAGTCAACATTTTAATATATATATAATTTATATTTCCCATTAAAAAGTTCCGCCAACAGCACTAAAAAAACCAAAACGTATGGCATAAAAATATTCAATAAACATTTTTATCGCAATTAACTAAGTATCATTAAGTTTTATTGACTTAAAAAGGTGTTTTGTACATTTAAATATCAGTCTGTGATTTAATTTATTAAAAATAATGAATTCTAAGACTTTTGGGACACTTTGTTAAGCCCTGTTCGCTGACTGGACAACAGGTTTCGCTAGCTAGGGATCAGACGCTCTATAGTTGCGAGAGCAATCAGTTAACTCTTCTATTATCAAGTTCATTTAAGCACTCAGCCCATGCCACATTCCTCATTCCACATTCCACATTCGACATTCCATGTTTCACGTCACAGTCTGTGTAAATTATTGAAATTGTTGTCATTAAGCGATCATTGCCAATTGAATGACTACTTTGCCTCTATCTCCGCTCTCCTCTGCTACTATAGCCCTGACCCTTTCTCTCTCCCTCCCTCTCTTACTGAGCATGTCATCCTCATGCATAACCGTTCAATGAGTCAGCTGTCCCCTGTCGTTTCCCTGCTCCTTTGACTAAACTGGAACGTGGGTTATGTCAGACCGTTGTTATGAGTATGCAGCACTGCCACCCCCCTCTCACTCTCGCATTTGCCTGCTTAGGTAGCTCTGAGCATTTGGCAATCTCTCGCTCACACTCACAACGGCAGTGGCGGCCGCGCCGCTGATTGAAGCTCGTTTATGATTTTGTATATGTATGTATTTTTTTGTTCATCATAATTTTTATTCTTCACAGGCACGTTTCACTTAGCCATTGTCTGCCCATCGTTGCAAGCTGTCTGAATTTAAGTTTTATATGAATACCCTTTCACCAGAGCTACAATAACTTTATCACAAAGTCTGTAATGCATATCCGGGTATTCTTTTTTTCAGACATCGAACAAAACATGGGAAATCGAAGTTCTCTAAATATACAGCTGTCAGCTGTTTCTCTTTATAATTATTTTTTAAGCGATTTTTTCCATGTACTTTCGTATTACATTAATCATATTCCGATTTAATCAATAATTATTTACCCATAGTTCCGTCGATAGTTTAGTCATTTAAATAATACATTAAAATATGTAAACCAAAGACAAAAATCTGTTAATGCATGTAACAAACAAAATAAAGGAAGTCTACTAAATTTATATAAAATAATTAACGAAAACTAAAATAAAACAAACTAAATTTCTATAAAAGACAAATATTGAAGCGAAATTACATAAAGTATAAATTTAATTAGCAAGGTAAATAAACTAAAAAAAAGAAAAACATATTTTTAAGTGAAATCAATTCATATATAATAATAGAAATATTTAAAAAAAAATTGTTTGATAAAATGAAAATATATATTTTTAAACATAGTAAATTTATATTTTATAAGAAATATATTTTCAAGCAAAGCAAATTTACATTAAATAAAAACAATATTTTCAAGCAAAATCATAATTGTTTCAACATATTTCAGTGTTACTAAAATAAAAATATATATTTTAAACATAATAAATTTATATTTTAGAATAAATATATTTTCAAGCTAAACAAAATAATATTTTCAAGCAAAATCATAAATGTTTCAGTGTATTTCAGTTTCACTGCTAGCTTAAATCTTTTCTGTTTGCACTTAGCTTTTGTTTTATACGCAAGACGTGTGTTGGTTTCTCTCCGCCAACCTCCACCAACCTCTTCCCCTGTTATCTCCCACACCCCTTGGAAAGTACTTTAAGCTTGATCGACGCTCGGTTTTTGTGCTTTTCGAGGGGATTCGCGTGTCGAGCCATAAATTTGAATTACGATATTTTGTACGGTTTGTTATGGAGAGTATTTGCTGTCGTTGCTCTTCTTGTTGTTGTTGCTGCTGTTGTTTTTGCTGTATTCATGTTGCCGTGACATGTTGCGGCAACATTCATGCCTGTCTGCCTGCCCGCATCGCCTTTCTCTCTGGCAAATGGAAATTTATGCCCGCAGTTATGACTGCTCCATTACCTCATTACCAAGCGCTATTATGACGCCACCTTTGGGTAGCCATCGTGCCGCCATATCGAGAGGCGTGCCTAGGACTGCCATGGGCAAAGCTCACTTAGACGCCAAAAGGCGAATGGACAGGTAATTAACTTAATTAATGTCCAGCCAGCTGCCAATCCTCCAAGGAGCGAACCCAATGCCATTTCACAAAGTTGTCGTCATCTTTATTAGTGCGAATTGTAGAGAAATTTCATATGTTGCCGCTGCTCCTTCTATTTCTATTTGTTTGGCCTAATGGCGCAGATTTTGCCAATATGCTTGCCAAGTGGGTCAGAACTGCTGGCCAAGCAAGTGCAACGGTTCCCAAGTTCCATTGAGCATGACATTTGGCATTTTGTTTGGCTGTTGCTCAGACGACGACGACGATGAAATCAAAAAACCATTTGACCGTTTTTCCTCTCTCTCTCTCTCCCACACACACACATACTGTTTCTCCCTCTCTCTCTCTCGCTGTCCTCTTCTCTCTTAGCCCAAAAAGTAATACAAACCAAAATGGAAGCCAAGCGATGACATTTGCGAATGCAATGGAAAAACTATGACAAACCCAATGTCACCTACATTAGGGGTATGCACGCAATGAGCCATAAAAACAAAATAAAACACCTTAATGCATTGTGTAAACTTAAGTTATGCGAAGACCTTCAAGTTGGTTGAGAAAGAGAGGAGGATGGAGAGAGTGGTAGAAACGGGGAGAGAGAGATCGAGCGCTAACAATTGTGGGAACGCATTCAAGTCAAGACAATCATGAAGAGAAACAATTTTTCACACTTTCTGTTAAATGAAGAACTAAATACTTCTTACATTCAACTTGAGTGAAGTTTTCGAAAACTTCCACTAAATAGTTATAAGCCGCTTAATTACATGCTAACAATTAACTTTTTATCAGCTTTAATTGAAAACTTTCATTGAAAAACCTCAGATTGTTATCAATTCGCTTAACATTTGTATTTTTAAGTGCTGTCAGTAGAGATAGATAAAAGAAAGAGAGAGACAGAGAATGGCAAAGAAAGAGTTTCTAAAAGAATAATTACATTAATGTATATACAAATTTCGGATGTGTCGTTGCTGGCACGAGAATTTTTTTTTAGATAAAAAATTTTCTATAAAAATTGATAAGCTGACGACTTTTTAAAGATCTATAATCAATGTTAAATATCATTCAATTTATTTAGCAATTCTTCCTCTATAACCAAATCAAATTGGAGTATTTCAAATATCATAGATAATTCATCGTAAAGCTCATTAGTTCAAGTTTCATTATTGATTGTTTACTCTTAAACGATTCTAATTGATTTTCGCCTTAAAGTGCGAACAATTTGCACTTTCCGGCGCGGGCCGTTTTCTTAGTTTATTTTTAATGATATTTGTCTAATAAAAAATTTGTGATAAATTTCCAAGAAAAAGTATATTAGCTTGACAATGACAAAGTGGAGCGAATATAGGTGGCATGGTTGGGTGTGATTGGCTACGATATACCCTGTAATTGTAGTTAAATGAGATGTGAAGCGTTTTATTTCTTTGTCTATATCTATATCTATATCTATATCTATATCTATATCTATATCTATATCTATATCTATATCTATATCTATATCTATATCTATATCTATATCTATATCTATATCTATATCTATATCTATATCTATATCTATATCTATATCTATATCTATATCTATATCTATATCTATATCTATATCTATATCTATATCTATATCTATATCTATATCCATATCTATATCTATATCTATGTCTATATATATATATATAAGCCACTCTAATACTTCCATCACCTTGCTTACATTCCCAACCTCTCAGCCAAAATACCCAGCGCCATTTAGAATATGAAAATTATTATATTGACAATTGTTACCTATAGCATGAACATCCCTGTGTCTATATATATAATGAAATAATAACTAGAATTGTTACTACGTCAAACTAAAAATCGATAAGCTGCCGGGCCACAGGAAATATGTGCGTTGGCGACGATTGCTCTTCTCGTTATTGTCGCTTCTGTTGCTGTTGTTGTTGTTGTTGTCGTTGCTGTCGCTATTGGTCTTGTCATATCAGTTGCCCACGCAGACAACACCAACACAAAGCGAACACAGAGAGACACTTCAGAGCAAATCTAGCCAATTGAAGCAGCGCCCATTGATCCCAGACGAAGCCAATAAGAAAAAATTGCATTTATAATTAAATTTCACTTGATTACGGAATAAAATATAATTTGAAATGCCTTAAATGGTGGGCAATATTATAATAGTGGGCACATGTGCCAAAAATAGTAGAGGATAGACAAAGCGGCAGAGCACGTGCGAGCAGAGACAAGGCGAGAGAGAGAGGGAGAGAGGAAGAGCTTGGGCAGGGGCAAGTTTGACTGAACAGGTGCGCCCCAAACAGCGCGTTATGTTCGGTTGTTGCACCCGAAAAAAGAAACGAAAAGCTAAGAAAAAAAAATACAAAATAATAATGAAAATGATATTAATAAACAAGTAAGGAAGCTCTAGTCGAGACTGCTCGACTAGGAGATACCCTGATCTCTACAAAGAGCTGATATTCACGCACTCATAAGCACGCGCTCTGCTAACTGCGCAGTAAGCAGCGACTGCGCTTGGGCTGCGCTGCAGTGTGGGCAATACTATGAGAATTTTGTTGCTGAATAATTTCTCCTGTAATAAGACTATCTTCATGAAAGTTTCAGAATGTGATCACAATGTGCAAATATGCACAAGTCTCTAGTACTTAAAATACGTTTTTTGTAAATGGGGGCGAAGGGGGCGTGGTATCCAAAATCTGTAAATGACAAAATCTGCGTATTGATCAGATGTATATACACACCAAATCTGAAGTCTCCAGGTCTAAAAGTATTGAAATTACGGTGAATAAACAAAATCAATTTATCGATTATTCGCGATAAAAAAGTAATCGGACGAGTTATCAAAAAAAAAAGATAAACTTGTACTGCGTTTGGTATACATGAGTATGCATACAAAATTTGTCTCTAGCTCTTATATCTTCTGAGATCTAGGCGTTCATACGGACGGACGGACGGACAGACGGACAGGGCTATATCGACTCAGCTCGTCGCCCTGATCAATTATATATATACTTTATGGGGTCTGCCACGCCTCCTTCTGCCTGTTACATACTTTTCACAAAACCATTATACCCTGATTTCCCATTTTTAATGGGATCAGGGTATAAAAAAGCAGAAACACACACAGAGACAATTGGCTAAGAGAGTCACTAGAGTTATGAGCCTCTGTAGGTCTTGCAAAATTCATAGTTCATAAAAGTTGTTCAATTAAGGTTTACACGCACTCAAGCGTCAAATTAATGGGCCACGAGCAAGAGGAAAATTAGAATAAAAGTAAACAAAACGCGACCGGAAAAAAGAAAATGCCACGCAATCGAAACGTACCACAAAATTATTATTATTATTATTACAAGAGCCTAAATAAATAATCGATTTTTGCATATACGAAAAGTGGGCAATATTCGACTCTATTCAGCTTACAAGTGATGAGAAAAAGTTACAGAAAATCGAATTTAACTCATATGCACATACAATATTAAACAATATAGTTTAAAATAAGTATTCTATATACTATTTTATTTTCTATATACATATATTATAGACTTTATCTATCTAAAATTTCGTAAAGCATTAAACAAATTACAATTCATTAACAAAATATGATTAAAGTTTGTACTATATACAATGGATATATTAGGCAAATCTTATGCAATTTAAGAAAATATATTATCTATCAATCTATCTATTGCAATATTTATCAAAATATTATAGAAATTATATGTATTTTCCAAAAGCATTTCTAATTTAATATAAATATAATGCAACAAAAGCAATGGGACCATTTCCAGAATTTAAATTACGTCATGTAACCCAAGTAACGTATATCATTACGTTACGTTACAACAAAGACTCACGTGTTTTGAATCCATCTCTCGCTTTCTATTTAAATAACTTTAAAATCGTTAATTTAATAAACATATCTTTTATTTTATTGCTTTTAATTGAAATACAGCTAATAAAAAAACCTATTCATATATCAATGCCCATTGACAGCTTTGATTAACTGTCAATACTTGACAATTGAATAACATTCATGAGCAAAGCAATGAAACAAATAGAAAAGGAAATGAAAACAAAAATAGTTGTTTTGATCATTGGTTCTTCTAGGGAAATGAATATTAAAGATGCTATTCAGAATGTCAATGAATTTATTTTACATTGTGCTAATTGAGTGACGTTTATTAATAGTTTTCTTTTTAAATTCTTTTTTGTTTCATTCCGAGTATCAAAATGAAAGAACTTTTAAAGTAAGCTAGGTGATTCAGCTAACAATGGGAATTTAAATACTAAATGGACTCAGTACTGATTCACGAACCTAAAAATGATTCAATTAATAGATGAAATAAAGGAATTTGTAATTTATTAGGATTTTAGCTAAAGGTTTTAAGAGATTTCTACGGGAAATTAAAATATTTGTAAAGAACATTTTTATTTTATTTAGTAAAAAGAAAATTTAGTATTATGTTGTTTCGTTTCTAAAATAATATTGACTTATACTCAAATTAATTATTTAATAATAATAAAAAACATATTTTTTTAGATTTCAGGTTTTGGTTCAGCATTAAATGTAAATAATTCTCTTTTATTTGCTCCTTACTTTTTATTATGCTTTTGTTTTCTACCGACTTCCACGAATGAATCAATTGGAAAAGCTCGTTGAAAACAAGGCACGTAAATAAAAGAAAAATATATATACATATAAATGTACTGTGCGCTGTTCCATTGAAAAAACACACAGGACAGAGCTGAAGCGAAAATATGCTGCAGAAGTGTTTTGGGCTCAGGTAATTTAGTTGGCTATAAAAAATTGGGCTCTGGCAGATTGTTGAGAAAGCCGCAAACGTGTTTAGTATGCTGATTAGGCCAGCAAAACGAAACGAAAAGCTCGTGCCCATTAGCAGGCAGCCCAGCGGCGGAAGCAGTGGCGAAGGCGTTTACAACGTGACAGTTGCCCTTGGCAATGGCGGACTGGAGGGCGTAAGAGATACGCGCAGACAACCCGACAGTTGTGACAGCTGGCTGGGCTGTGAGAGGGGGCTGTAAAGGCGGTAGAAGCAGCATCAGCAGCCAGCAGCAGCCAGCAGGCGGCATCTAGGGAATGCATTTCTGGAATCCAACTCCCTAAATACGGCATGTGTTCAAGTGGCGTCGACACTTCAACTTCGGCATTTAAATGCGGAACTGGGCACAAAGGAAGTAATCCGGCGCATAGAGACGCACAACAAACACACACAACAGAGACATTTGGGCACAGCATCCAGCATCCAGTATCCAGCTGCCAAGATGTGCCAAGATTTATGAACGTGCTTTGCTCTGTGCAAGTCTAATGGAGAAACAACAGCAGCAGCAACCCTCGCTCTGTCTGGTTGCTGTCTTAAGAGCCAAGGGTTAAAAGCCGCACACAAAAAACACAAACACACCACACAGACACACCAACACACACACAGACATACACTTACGTCTGCATAAGGAAAGGCAGACAAAGCTAATGCTCGCTCGTTTTATAAAAACACCTGACACAGCGCAAAAGTGCATGCACACACATACACACACAACCACTCACACAGACGGGGGTGAAACAATGTATCTATTAATATGCCCTTCTCATTAGTTTCCATATTGTGGAACAAGTGGAAGCTTGTCAATTTGCATTTTAGCATATTTGAATTGTTTTATGTATAAAAATTATTTTTTTCACATATATATATATTTTTTTTAGAAATTTATAACTTTATTTACATATTTTCAAAAATGTTTTCCTGTTGGTAATTAGTTTTTTTAGTTTCATTATTAAAAACATATCTAGATATATATATATATATATATATTCATTATTAAAAACATTAATAGAAATATCAATAATTATTATTATTATTAATAAATTACATTATTAATTATTTTTATTCCAATTATTGATTTATTTTTTAATTTGTATTTGTTTTTTCAATCAGTTTCATTTTTTTAATACTAATAAGTTTTTTCCTTATACTTTTCTTTTATCATTAAATATTATTGTTTTTTTTTATTTTATATATATTTCAATTATTAAGTTATATGCATTTATCACACTGAGTAAATATTACATTGGTATATATTTTATTTATAGCTTTAGTTGACTGGTAAATGATACCGAGAGATATGCAAAGCATTTAGCAATAATTGAGAATAAATAAAATAATATATGTAAATATAGATATAAAATCAATGACTAACCATTGCATATAGATAAAATAAAAAGAAATAAATTCCCTAGGTTGAATAACAAAATGTAATTGAATATTAATAAATCTGTAGGGAGTTCTCAACTATAAATAATTGAAAGTTGCCGCTATTAAAGTTCATTCATTCATGAATAGTGATTCATTCTGCTCTCGAAATGCACATTTTACATTGCTTGCTGCAGCTGGTCATGCCCAAGAAAAACCATGTTAAGAAAAAGTAAAAGTTTAACTTTGGCGGCCACCGCCCTCAAATCGCAACAATGGGCGAACAAATGTTTGCACTTTATATGGCGAAGTGGGTGTCGGGTCGTGGTTCCCCCTCTGGGTGCGCCTGGCTGCCATGTGACAGTTTTCACTTGGCTCCACACACAAAAACCACTTGCTATGTCGCCTACAATATTGCAACAACAACAACAAATGCAACTGCAACAACCAACGCTATTCACGCAACTTGCAAGTTTTCTTCTGTGCGACGCAGACTGCAAAAATGTCCTTGAACTTTGAATCAAGTTGTTAAGCCGGTTTCTTGGTCTTCTTTTTCCTTTTTTTGTGCTCTTATTTTAAGCTGTTTTTCCACTTTTCACAGCGTCGATGATTTTTATTTTTTCCCAGGCTTCAAAAGTAATTTCTTTTTTTACTATTTATATATTTTTCTAATTTTATATACTTTATGTGAGTTCTGATAACATTCTACCGAATTGTTTACGTTAACAGAGATCTTCAAATTATTAGCAGTGGAGCCATTTAAGCGTGTTAATAAATAAGATCATACTGTCTTAGTAACTATAAATAGAACTTCTATAATCAAAATATTGACAACAGTTTGATATGTAATCATTAAGACCGACCTTCTTCTTGTAAGTATTTAACATTATGTCTTTACAGTAAATCTTAGTTTCAAATATAACATTTACAGCCGAAATGTTCCTAACAGATATCTAACTATGTTAATGCTAACTTCATTCAAATATACGCTGCTAACAGTTATAAATGTTAACGTTTACAGCGACCGGCATATGTTATATAGACAAACACATAAGCATACACATATATATGTATATACATTGTATTTAGATGCAAATGAAAATGTTGCTGACAAGTGTGATTGTTGCTGATGCATGTTGCGCATGTTAAGCGGGTTAAACGTAAAAAGAAACTATGCTAAATAGCCATAAAAGGCAATTTACAAAAAGTGCGTGCCTCTTCGCCATCTGCGCATTGATATTCATTGCCATTTCTTCAAGTTGTTCTGTGTCGTTGCTGTTGTTGTTGTTGCTTTCGTGACCTATTAAACAAATGAAAATCGATTTGGCTGCTTTTCATGTTTAATTCATTAGCCGACCAAATGTGCACAGTAAATGAATTCATTTCCAGTTCCCAATTCCCCAATTCCCTATTCTCAATTCCCAATTCGCGTCCATGTTTTTTTAGTTTCGGCGCAAGGTCGTCAAATACTGGCAAATAAAGTTGTTTAGTTGAGTGTCGAATATCTCAATGCAAATTAAAATAAATATCATATTTATTGTTAAACGAGCGCGTGTGTAAGGCTGTGTGCGTGTGCGTCTGCTTTAAGATAAGTGAACAAAGCATAATGCCGGTAAAGAAGCTGAGGAAAACGGAAGCAGAATGAGTCGCACTGGAAGAGTAAACGAGAGGGAGCGGGAGACTGCTGCAAGTGGAATAACAGCTGTGTGCCTCTCTATTTAAAATTTAATTATTGAGCGAAAAAGCAGAAACTCGTGTTGTATAGGTATTTAAAGCTCATTCCTCTCTTTCCCTCTCTCTCTCTCTCTCTGAAACACACTCTTTCTAGTGAATTCTGTTATCAGCGAATATATGTACATATATTATATATATGTACATATATAAATATATAATAATATATGCTAATATATTTAACTAATATATTTAGCTATTATTATATATTATATAAATATTTTTTTTATTATATATGCACTTATTATTCTATTATATATTTTTATCAAATATAAACAGCCAACTTACTGCAGTAAAGATTATAATAAACTTTGGGTGACGCCCACTTATGATATTTGGTTGAATAAATATATTTATACGCATAGGTACACAAAGATAAATTATAATCTCACAACATAAATATTATTCTAATCGCCATAAATATTAGATATCAGTTAATGAATGACATGATTATAAATAAAGACAAAGAAAAAAGAAATTTGCAAAACAATATTAGACATAATTCAAGTGCTAAACATGATGAAACAGATTGATAACAAATCATTAATATTAGTTTAATACCAAAGTAATTTTTCGTAATTTTATATGGATATATTCATGCATCTGTTTAAATAGATAAATATTTAGAAAGCTAGATGTAAACATAAATATGGAATACCTTTTAGTAATGTTAATGCATTTGTTATAAGATATATAAATTTTTATATATGCAGCTTAGGAAGCTGCATATTGGACACTCTTGTTTAGAGCTCTTTCTAGATTGAGTGTATTTTAATATAGGAGAAAGGCAAAACCTGCCCTGTAAGTGAGTGTAGATATCAAATTCAAAATTTGATTTATTATATGAAAATATTTATACTATAAAATATATTCATTTAAATTGCGCAAAAATATAAACCAAATATAAAAACTATAAAAAGGAATCATACATCAAGAAAAAAGACTAAAGAAACTATTTTTATATAAATAAAGTAAGCTTTTACTACGTCTAGAAAGTAGTTTGTTATTCCAGTAGTTAGGTTTATTGATCCACACAAAAAACTTTTTCTAATTAACCAAAGTCCCCAAGCGGAACTTGTTAGCCAGTGCTACCTGTTATCAATATTTACATACACCAGCTAAATAAATACAAAATAACTAAAGCAAATTCATTTAATGAAATAAATGGCAAAAGCGATAAGAGGAGTACTTTTGTAAAGAAACAACAACAATAAACAGTAGCCCATTTTAATGGGTAATTCCTATGCCGAATTCTTTTGGAATTTCTAATTTAAGTCAAGCTCAACTCAGCGAAGCTCACGCAGTTCAGTGATTTCCAATCAGATTTGCATGCCCATTCAACTTTCTTTGTGTTGCAAAACTTTCGAAATTCAAATATACTAAATTGTGCGATAGTCGCCTCGGGGTGCTATAAAAAATTTGCAACTTGGCTACCTAACAACAACAACAATAACAACAGAAAAAACTAATGAAATTAAAGTAAGGCAATGGGTCTAATTAAAACAGATGAAATAAAATCAAAGGCCAAAATGCAGTGAAAGTTAACATGGGCTACATATTCGAGTGTTCACTGTAACATGAACACTTCACCAAAAGAAAAGTAAAACAGTCTGTTATGCATACACTGAGAGAAAGTAAAGTTCTACAAAAGAATGTATATGTATTAAATTTAAGTATTAAAACAAGCTACCTTTTTATTTACTTTATTATTTTCTATATAAATTTTGTAAAAAAAAATATATGTTATATTTAAAAAAATATGTTTTATTAGATTTTATATAAAAATATAGTTAAATAAAATTTTTTATATATAATTTATAAACTTAACATTCTTTGTATTTACATTTTATATATATTTTTACTGCTCTCATACATTTATATCTGAATACATTTCTAATCTATGAAATTAATTTTTAGAAAATTTCTATTCTTTTAAAAAATATATGTGTATAAATATGAATATATATCTATATTTATAGTATTCGCTACTCTATTAAGCTTAAGATAGAAATGTCTGTTTCTCTGTGCAGAACTGCCTTAACTTCATCTCCAAGTGTATTTGCATATATATATATATATATAGTATATAGTATATAGTATATAGTAAAAGTATATAGTAAAAAATTCAAGCCTTTGCAACTCATTGAAATTTGAAGCTCTTTAGGGCTGTAAACAAAAAGTCTGCAAAAAGGAGCAGTTTCAAGTGTGGGGAGCAAGAAAAGAAAACAAAATAACAAAACTTGCCGTTAAAAGCCAAAAAAACAATCAATGCTAAAAAGTCGCGTCACATTTTGCATTGTTTATGGCTTTGTGATTCCACTTGTTTTGGCTCTTGATACTCGCTTTTAATGCACGGCTCAAGTGCGCGACGAGCTAAACGCTTTGTCATAGTTTTTGCTGTACATTCATACATACATATGTTTCTACATAATATATACGTATGATTAAGGAGCGCCGTATGCGGTAGACGGTTAGCGACAGCCATTGAACTGCCTGCTGCGGTCAGTGACGTCATGCTGCTGCAGAAGCTTTGTTCTTTTCAGTATGTTTAAAATGTTTAGCAGTACAGGCTATCTTAGCCGTTAAGCAACACTTAAACGTACTGCTGATAAATTTTAACTGTTAAGTAACATTACAGCTGCCATTGAAGAGCTGAGATCCCCTATCAGAAGATCAATACAGTTTACACATTATTTAAACAAATTAATCTCCATTTACATAAACAATAATAAGCTAAATTTATTTACAATAACGTTTAGCGATCAATATATGTGTACCTGTGCACATAAATAGGCATATACATATATAATCGCATAATGAACTCCTACTTGGCAAGTGCATTTGTGGCTCGACTGGATATTGCTCATTTGTTATCACCTACACAGAGAGAGAGACAGACAGACAGACACACACACAAACACAAACACA
The DNA here is from genome assembly GCA_037075325.1 of Drosophila mayaguana. Lineage (NCBI taxonomy): Eukaryota > Metazoa > Arthropoda > Insecta > Diptera > Drosophilidae > Drosophila > Drosophila mayaguana. The sequence continues at coordinate 2,715,100 of JBAMCG010000121.1, read as the reverse complement.
CAAACACACACACACACACACACACACACACACTTGCTTGGCATGACACATTTTACTAGACTGTCTGGTAATCTGATCTCCAAGTCTCGTCGTCATCGTCAGCTGGTTTAAGCTTAGCATAGGAAAATAAACAGTTAGCTAATTTTTCACAGTATTATTATTAATGGCATCTGTTATTTAACACGCCAGAGGACCGCAAAGCCACAAGTTGCAATCAAATAGCATATGTATGTCTACTACATGTTGCCAGCTGATCGCCATAAGCGTGTGTTGTATAGATACATGTGCGTGTTGCTGGCAAGCTGCCAATTTTGGCTTGCCGTCGAATGACGTCACAGCCGGCGAGTGAGCAACGTGGGTGTTTTATAAGCAATTATGTGTGTTTTATTTTCATTTCTTTTTCGCCTTATTGTATTTTTTGTTTATTTTGTTTTTGTTTTTATTGTTGATTTTTTTGTTTGATTGCTTTTCACTTTTCGCAATCGGTGCGCTGTCATTTTTAATTGACTGTTTGGATTATTTGGGGGCTGCGTGCGTGGCACGTCATGGATATTGGCCAATTGGCGGCGGCTATCTTATGCCATTTATCTCTTTCAATGGGCTCGCTAAGTGAAAGTTTTTGTTGCTGTTGTTTGTTTACATGTGGGAAAAGTTCATTGGCAGCGCCAAAAAGATGCTGGGCAGCAACAATGTTGCCAAGCAGCTGTCATGTTGCTAGCACACATGTATTCTAAGAGAGTGAAGGCGACAGACAACAAAAGGCAAGCGGCAATAAGCGCTAACCGTTATGAATCATCAGTCACACACTTGTGGAGAACTTTCAAACTGTACAGTAGAGCACACTAAGCGAAGAATTCATTAACTTGTGCTGTATGTGTAATTAGAAGATAGGCAAAAAGCGGAAAGCAAAAGAAAAAAAGAAGAAAAAAGCAAAAAGCGCGAAGAACGCACGAAGCAGAATATAGAGAGCGGGCAGATTGTTTTTTCCTTTTTTAATTTTATTTTTATTTTTTTTTTTTTTTGAAGATAGGCAATGGAAAGAGCAACGGAATAATAAATGTGTCGAATGTTTACTTGTGATAAGTGGCGCAAAAAATATTTATAAGTAATACGCTTTGCAAACAAGATAGCTTAAAAAATATTAATATTTGGGTTTTGTTGTTTTCGCTTTACGTTGTTATGGCAAAAACAAGTTAGTTACCAAAAACGAATTTTGCTGAAATTTGGTCATGCGACATTGTAATATAATAAAGGAATTGTATCTATTGATTCTGAACTCCAATAGAGATCGATCGATGCATAACTTTAAAAAAATTTATATTTTCACAAAAAAAAAAAAAAAAAAAAAATAAAAAACATTTTTTTATCCGTAAAATAATTACAGAATTACATATGCTTATCTATATAATCTTCAGTTATCGACAATACATTGTAATATTATAAACCCAAATTTAAACAGAAATATAAATGTGTTTTTTTTATATAATTAATTTTTAATATCTGTATTGTTTAACATTACCAATAAATATATATAAGTGTGTTATAGAGTTTGGTTTACAACAAATAAGTACGCGTGCGAAACAGTTGTTATTTTGTGCTGCCAGAATTTCTATTTGCATTTATAGCTCTCATAAAGGTGTCATAATTGTTCAAATGGACAGATGGAAAAAAATATATGTATACATATGTATATATTTATTGCCCATTTCGCATTCTGTTTTTTTTTTTTCGAAAACTGCTGCTTCGCTGACTCCTCAAAGTGACACACTGATTTGGACTACGCAACTTCAGTTGTTATTATCAGAGAATTCGGCTTATCTTTTATGTACTTGCACAAACCCAAAGAAACACATGTACGCACACAATCATACAAGCACACAATCACGCACACACTTTCGCAACTCAATCAACGCAGCATTTGTTTTGCTGCACAGAAATGTCAAAAGTCGCAATATTGCATATACATTGTATATGGCAGGGCCTTACCTTTTCTTATTTTGTGTTTTTTTTTCGTAACAACGTCGACGACGATGGTAAATCCGTTAAGCCAACAAGGCAGTTTTCGTTGTCTTATTGCTTTCTTATTATATTTTTTCGGCTAGTTATTTCCACATCTGCAGGCAGAAACAGAGTTGCGCTCTCTCGTTGTGGTTAGTGTCGTTGTTATTGCCGCTTCTGCTTTATTTCTTTCTACACACTCACTTACACACATTCACACACGTTCATACACACTCACAAGCTCGCATACAAGCGCAACTTGCGATTTTGTTGGCCTTTAGCTAGAAACACAAAAGAGAAAGAACATGCAATATTACAAAAATACAATACTGGCTGCTTTTGCAATGCTTTTATTTCACTGTATTTAATCCCGTCTTTCTTTGCATTTCACTTTGGCTGCGCTTCGGTCGCCGTTGTCGTTGCCGCTACCGCCTAGAGTCACGCCCACCTCACATAAGCACACCAGAGATGAGCGATTTGGTATATGTATGTGTGTGTCTGTGTACCTGTGACTTTTCGCAACGTATGTTGAGAATTGAAAGTAAAAGGCTTTCAGTCAGCGTCACGTGATATATCTGCCCTGCTACAGATGTGTAAAGGTGTAGTCACAGGAACAGTTAACACAGTGACTTTAAAGTCACAGAATCGCTCATCTCTAGTAGCCACTGCAAATAGCTTGGCTCTTTCGATTGCAATGTTGCCTAAAACTAATTGCACCGCGAAACAAACACTTGTCCGAATTGATGCATCCGATATTCGTAAAACAATTGTTTTTCACATTACATTCACATTTAATTTATATATTTGATCAAATACCACAAATAAAGAGGGAATAAATGAACCGCTTATAGACCGTGTGCAGCACAGGGAACCCGACCAGACTGCCGCGTGTGACTGCGTGCATCAACTGCTAAAATCCACAAGTCGCAGTGTGGCCGTACTCGCAGTCGATAAGTGCACTCGATAGGAACAATAACACGCTTATGATATTGTTACATAGAGCATCTTGCGCATTTAACTAACATTTTAGCGCCAAATTCAAAATTTTTAATTTTCCTTAAACAGTTAATTTGTGTACATCTTTATTTAAGATTGGAAAAATATTTATAAATGCCAACGTTTCGTTATAGTGTTGTGTGTTTATTCATTTGTATTCGTTTTTTATTTGCATATATTTTAAGTTTTTTTTTTTTTTTTTTTTTGTGATATCGCAAGCTTTTCATAATTTGCTTCGTTTCATTTCGGAATATTTATATATATATAAATGTTTTACACGCACGTTCGCTTACAATGAGACGACGGACAATAAAAATCAACTAAATTATAGTACATAAATCAACATTTAGCATACGTAAATATAGTTTTTCATAAAACAGCTGGTAATGGTAAATAATTGCAACTTAATGCTAAACTTAATGATCGATTCGCCGCCAATCCGAAGAGTTCCAGGCGCCTCTGCTTTTCTAGATTTGTACACAATTCGAAGGTTTCTCATATATATAAATCGCACCATTAAAAAAAAAATAAGGTTCATATCAAAAAAGTCGTTCTGGAGAATTTCATTAAATATAATTACTTCCGAATTAACTAACCATGTGTGTGTGAGCGTAAGTGAGTGTGGTATGTGAAGGAGTGTATGTGTGTGCGAGTGCTGTGTATGTATGAGTTGTGTATATATGTTTTTGCGCACGCTTGGGTTAATTGTTAACATTTTTGTTGGGTTTTGTTCGTTTCAATTTCAATTTACAACTAAAAATTTTGTGGTCCAAAATATGTGAAAGATAGAACAGAATAGAAAATGGCGAGTAAAGCTCGATTGTGAAGATAGATGTATATATACACATATATATTTATACATCGAAAATATATATATGTATATATATATATTGATATATACATACATATATATATATATATATATATATGTATATATACGTGTGTGTAGATATATAAATATTGTAACTGTATAACTGCATCCATCCGATTTGCATATTTTACATCCACTTCCATGTTGTTTTGTTTTTCCTATAATGCACATCCAGCATCCAACATGCGCCCTCGCATGTTCCCACCCCACAAGATGTTGCTGTATATTGTATATATATAGATATATGTTTGTTGAATCTCGTTTTGCTGTAGGTACGACGTTTTCGCAGTGCTGACTTCCCGGGTGTTAAAAGCGAATGGACAAAAAGTAGATAATCGCCGCCAACGCCACACAGCCAAGGGGCAGAGCACGACGATATAAGAGATTATAATCCTTGAGCATTGGCTGCTTAAGTCGCAGCTCAGATATCTCTTTGCGCAATGCGATGTTGCTCATTTCGGACTGCTCCAGGCGTTCCTTGTACACGATCAGCTCCTCCTCACGTTCCACTTGCGCATCATTCATGATATTGACATCGTCGCGCCAACTGGAGAGGTCGCCATAGACATCCTTGTCCGACAACAGCGGCTTCTCCTCATCATCAGTGGCGCCCTCGGCGCTTTTATCCTTCTCGTCTGCCCCACTGGCACTGCGTGCCTGTGGCTCTTGCAGACTCTGTAGCTGCAGCTTAAGGTTATTCATTTCTTCCTCCAGATTGCTTATGTCGTTGGTTAGCTTAGCTGATTTCTTCTTATAGAATATACACTCTTCGTGCAACATATCCACGGCATGCTCCTGCGGCAGCTCAGCATCGAGCAGATCATCGATGCTGCGCACGAGAGTCTCTTGTGTCTCCAGCTTGTGCCCTGACTGCGACTCCTCGGTGGCCTCGTCGATGCCATTAAGGCGTGTGTGTTTGGGTGACTTGTGTATAAACTCATCACAGGCAACTTCGGCAAAGGTAGTTCCGCCCATTGGCGATGCCTCCGATGAATCCAGCTTTGATTCAGGCTCCTCATCATCTTCATCGCCAGAGTCAGCTGCATTGAATATGGCCTTCAATACGTCGCCCCCATCGGCGCCCTTGAGATCAGAGTTCTTGAGCAGTTTCATCATGGTACCTTTGCGTATCACCTTGTGTTTCAAATCGAATTCCTCCTTCTGTTGCCGTTTGGTCTTCTTGCTCTACAAAATCGAAACGCATTTAGAACGCATAAACTAAAAATTGGCATCATTATATAAAAGGTTCACTTACAGATTTAGCTTTGTTAGGTATTGAAGTTTGGTTCTCCTTGTCGTGCAGCTCTATGATTCGTGCACCTTCGTGTATCTGAAATTCGTCTTTAGCAACTGCGCAACTATCATGATCTCCCGTTTCCTTGATGTCAGCGCTATTGACTTCGTCGTCATTCGCCGCATCCTCAACGTCTGCGTCAACGTTATCAGCATCCTCATCCTCAACGTCATCATCGTCATCATCATCATCGTCGTCGTCATCTTCACCGACAGCGATGGCCGCATTCAGTTGCTCCAGCGTCTGTTGCTGCTGCAGCGCCTGCTCGCTGTCATGAGCAGCAATTGTTTGCTGCAGTTGCATCAGCTGTTGGCGCATCTGTTCCATCTCGGTCTCATGCGCGATTAGCTGCTCCTTATGCTGCGCAAGTCGCTGCTCCTCCAATTCCTTAGCCTCTTGCTGTTGACGCATCGTCTCCTGCTTGTAGTCCATATACTCCAGCTGCAGCTGCTCCAATCGTTCGTTAAAGTCCTGTAAAGTTTGCTTCGAACTTAAGATCTGACTGCGCAATATGCTGCATTCATTATCTGATGTTGTGTAAGCCATTTCCATCTTCGACAGCATTTGCATGGCATCGCATCGATCCTGATAGACCTTGCGCAGCGCCTCTTTGGCAGTTAGCTGATACGATGTCTTATCCTCAAGCAATTTAACAACCTGCCAAAATAAAAGAATTAGAAAGGTTAGTATCATCTCTCATAATGACCCCCCAAAAGTATACTACATTAACTTCTACGCCCCACAAACTCACCTCGTTGCGTAATGTATTCTCGGGCACGTTCTTCTCCATCATTTGCAACTTCTTCTCGAGCAGATTGATCTTGTGCAAGAGCTGATCCTCGGTGATCATGCTCTGCCAGCACATGGCCGAGTTTTTACGCGTCGAATCGAGCACGCCCTGCAAATTGCTGAGCTTCGCTTTCAGCATCTTCTCACGCTGCGCAGCCTCCTGTAGAAATGCATTGAGTCGCTGTATCTCATCATAGCTAATCCGGTTTGGTCCCGTCAACTGCAACTGTTCCGAATCTATTGAGATGGCCTCCCGTCCGTCGGGCAAATACAATGTCACTCGCGCAATAATGCAGCCGTGCACCTCTTGACGCGAATTCTCAATCACTTCAACGCCAAACTTGACGATATCACCATTGTGCAGCTCCGCCGGCTCGTTGCCCAGCTTGTTGTCGTTGATGAAGGTACCGTTGCTCGACTTGGTGTCCTTCACCCAGAAACGGCCGTCGGTCGTATACCATAACATGGCATGATTGCGCGACAACACTTTACAATCGAATATGGCATTGTTCTCGCTCGCCTTGCTCTTGGCAATTAGACGCCCGACCTTGCACTCCTGTCCCGGTGCCAGCAAAATGTTGCGCGTCTCAAACTTATGCGATTTCAACTCGCATTGCAGTACAATTCTGGCCTCGCCGGGCGACATGTCCTGCACGTTGCTGAGTAGCGTATTCGAAGCCTCATTCGGCAATTGTAAGGCACCCATCGAGCTGAATAAATGTCCGCCCGTCGTTGTATTATTGGCATTTAGCACCGAATTCATGGCCATGTGTAGCTGCGCCTGTTTCTGCGCCAGCTGACCCTGGAATTGTAATAATCAAAGATTAATTAAATGTATTTAATATGTAATTCAAATTAATTAACTCACCTGCAGCAATGTGCTCGTATTGGAATCACAGGTCTCTGTCGCAGTCGTATTATTGTTCTCCTGATTTTCCATATTGTCGTTGGCATCATTAATGCCTATAATGTTGTTGTCGATGCTGTTGATGTTGCTGTTGCTGTTACTGTTGCTGTTACTGTTGCTGTTGCTGTTGGTATTGCTGTTGGTATTGCTATTGTTCTCTGTGGACAGCTCACACGTTTCGGTCTCGTGCTTTTCGCGCATTGACAACTGCTGTTGCTGTTGCTGCTGCTGTTGCTCCTGTTGGGCTTTCTTGTTCAGCTCCATGATATGCGCCTTTTTATGGATGCGCTGCTGGCGCTTGGACAATTCAACGCCGCTGGCAACAGCCACTGGTCTAGAGGTTAAATCTTGGTCAATTGTGGTTGAGCTTGTGGTAATAACGTTGGCAATGCCGTTATTTGCGGCTGTTGCTGATACTGCTGCTGCAGCGGCTGCTGTTAAGATTGTTGTTGACGATGATGCTGCTGCTGCTGCTGCCGCATTGGGCTTTTGCTCGTCATCCTTATTGCTCTGCCATTCGTTGCTGACCAAGACCATAACTGAAAAGTGTGAAATGCGCACAGACAGTCATACAGTAAAATCTATATCTGATAAAATGTATTTAGCTGGAGAGGTTGAATTTGATTGAGTGTTACAAAATTTCTGTGCACTAAACAGGGCGACCCAAAAGTTGACTGACTTGCCAGTTCAAGAGTTCCAAATCAAGGCACATTCGATCAATACATTTGCTAGTTAATAAAAGAACAAAAATTAAAACATATAACGAAAATAGAATAAACATAAAAACATGTGCAACTAAAGTATTTTTGTGTTTCAAATTTATCTAACTAGCGCAAATGAAACAGAAATCATAAAATTAAAAATTACTATGGCGCCTCACTTATATAAAAAAATATATATATGTATATACATATATTTTATTAAAGTAAGATAGCAAAGTATTGAAAGCAAATATATCTCTTAATTAAATTTCTTGTAGAATATACTCTATATACAAAAAATAATAATTTACAGTTCCATGAACGATTTGGCAACCATTAACAAAATGCAGCTGCTTGTTTTATATCAAAGCTCTTGCTGACCCAGTCAAATGGTGCTTTTCAAAGCCTTTTTCAGTTAAAGTGCTGAAAGCTCTATAAATAACTGTTGTTAACTAACAAATAGAAAAGCCGCACAGGACTTACGAAAGGCTGGCAACATGCACACATTTAGTTCTTCAATTTTTTAATATGTGTCGTCTTAGTGTATACAAGAAGAAAAAGAAAATACTTCAGAGTACCAGGCGCAAAATAATGTTCCGTATAAAAATAGATTATTTTGAAAATATAATTGAAGAAGCGGGCCACAAATGCGAGTACTCGCATATATGCGTATGAGTGCCTAAGTGTGTGTGGGAGGTAGAGAGGGAGGTCAGCCGAAAAAACGGTTTGTTTGTATTTACATATGTATGTTTGTATATGCATATGATCGGGGCGCGTCTGCTCCACTGTGGAACGAGTAGAAGGAAGGAAAAGAAGCAGAACTGAGCAGCACAAATATTTATACATAAATAGTTTTGTATTCATGTGCGTTCAATATATTGAATAATAGTGCAATAAACTGTATGTGTGAGAGAACTGAGAGAGAGAGAAAGAGAAAGAGAGAACAACAACAGTGGTAGTAGCAAAATTCCTAAATTGGGTGGTAGAGTTTGCCCCTTACCTTGCAGCACAAATATAAAGCGGCGATAGCGGGCCCATGGCCCCAACTACAACAACTTGGATGGGATGGATATAGCAAATACAGTTACTGTTGATGTTGTTGTTGTTGATATGGCCGTTGCTGCTGCTACTGCTGCCGCTGCCGCTGCTGGGCGTCGGTGGGAGTGGGGAAAGCTGCGAACAATGCAAAACTTTTGTTGTTGATTGGTATAAAGCGCATAGAGCACAATTGTGATCAGTCGTCGTTTGTCTGCCTGGTAGTGTTTGCGTTTTTATATATGTATGTTTGCGCTGCAGTTATTACAGCTACACCACCAACAACAACAATCACTACCACTACTACAGCTGCAGGCAGTGGCTGGGCACGAGTTCAACGTGGACTTGAAGGCGAAGGGGCGACGAGTGCGGCCTGCGTCTCGTATTGTTTTTTTTTCTCAGTTGTTCTTCTCTTTTTCACTTATGAAAATTGATACACAAATTAAGTGTGAGCTGCAGCTTAATTGAATTTAATTACAATTGACTCTGTGTCGTTGACATTTGGAGAATTTACCGTTCTGCACTGCTATCTGTTCGTTTGCTTTGACTTATGTATTCGCGCAAGAGAAGAGAAAAAACAGCAAAACACAAGACAATATTTTCTTTGCGCTTCTTGTTTTGTATATTAACACGCACACACAATCAATTAACTGGTTACAAGACACGAAGGAGCGTCGTTAACTCACCTTGGTTTTTAAGTTGTTTTCGTTAATCAATTTTGCAACACAGCGAAAGCGAATAATATTTGCGATAATTGTTTTCAGTTCTCAAACTAAACCTCTGCACTAGCTATGTGTACTAGACACGATACAACCAGCTATTGTGAGTTGTCACAATATTATCAAACGCCTACTTCGATTGAGCTTTGTCGTGAGAGCGGGTTGCTTGGCCAGAAATGTTGAAAATTGCTTAGCCAGCAATTTGAAAACGCAATTTAATCAGAAACATATTTATATTACGCCCATTAGCATACTAATTGGTCGTAGCGTGTATGTCAGACTATACTTAGTAGAGTTGTCCCAGTCAGCTGCAATTATCGATTACAAGCGCTAACAACTCTGTCATACCATTATTCGGCGGGCCGATAATACAACAAAAACAAATAGAGGGCGCTTTGCTTGAATTACATATGGAATTTATATAAAATTATTTTTATTGATTTAATTCAATTGAAAACTTTTAAATTTATCAAAGTTGTAAAACCCAGCACGTACTTGACGTCCGCCAAAAAATCGTCCATTCAAATCCACAACAGCTGTGAGATATAATGAGAATATTTTATGCGATTATTATTGATTAATTCAAATTAAAAACTCACCTTTGATGGCGCTTTCAATGCGTTTGAACTCTACAAATATTTTGACCGCATCCTCCGGCACCGTACCAAAGGCTTCATGTATGATAACACTATTTACTTCCCCATACTTTGTGTTGCATTCATCCTTGACCTCGGGTTCGAGCTCCTCGTCCACGTCGCCCGGTCCGACCATGTTGCGAAGGAGCACCACTTTACTGGGCGCTTTCATGATTTCGGTTATGCTAGGCTCTGGCTCACTGGCGGCTGCCGGTGTAGGTGCTGACGGAACAACGCCTGGCAATGCTGGGGGTGGCATCGAGCCAGATGGTGCAGCAGCAGGAGCTGGACTCGAAATTGATGGCGATGCGGTCACAGCAGGCAGTTGGGGCAAAGGTGGTGAGGTAGACGGCGGTGGCGGTAGAAATACATCTTTTTCGTGTATGATACGACCGCCACGCTTAGATGTTTTCTCCACTTGCAGAGCCACAGACATGCCCTGCTCCGATTTGCCCAAGCCTTGGCCATCCTTAAATCCGTATTTGGCCATTATTTTCGCCGCCACAGAGCTTGCGCTATAGGGTATGGTTACATTCGAGGAGCCATCGCCATTGTCGATGGACAAAGATGGTGGTGGCGCAATGGCTGCACCACCACCCTGTTTGGACACTGAACCTGGCGCTGGCGGACTGTAACGGTCCTCGTCACTTTGTCGCTGGCTAAATCCACTGAATTTAATGCTTGGCGGGGAGCTGTCATGATTGTGGTTGTCTCGGCGTCCCCCACCACGACTGCGCTTACGATCCCGATCCCGATCCCGATCTCTCTCTCGATCGCGATCCTCACCACGACTGCCGCTGCCGCCACTGCTACGTGACTTGTCATTGGATTTCGATTTATCCTTCAGCTTCTCATATTCATTGGGCCACTGCGGATCGTACTCGTCCACAAAATCCCAATCATCCGTCTTAATACTCTCTAGCACCGGCGGAGCTGGCGCCACTGTGGTGCTGGTTATAGTTGGCTTGACGGCCACAGTCACGGGCACAAAACTGTCGGCGTCTGAAGTGCGCTTGGTGCGCAGATTCACCACAGGTGTCATAAGCTGTAAAAGATAAATTGTATTTAAAGTGCAAATACGGATAAGCGTAGAGAATTGGGACTCACCGGTTTTTTAATTGGATCTCTCGCCTTGGGCTTGGGCAGTTGGGCTTTCTTCACTGCTAACTGCGTTTGCAGCATTTTGATGCCCGACGACCATCCGTCCATTTGGCTGGCACGCGGCTTTGCGTCTATGTCATCGTACAAATCCATTTTTTATTTTAATCTTTTTATTTATTTTTAAGTAATAAAGACGAAAACTTTTTGCCTTCGACTTGGTGCATAGTGTCCAGTGCTGAAAATGTATGCAGATATGCAGTATCGTCGTTTGGCAACACTGTAAACTTAACATATTCTGATTGCTCTGCTAGCATAATATAATTGTTGCCTTAACAATTCCACTGCCAATTTAACATAAGCTAATTGTTGCGCTTTCCGTTTGACTAATATTGTTATCAGGATTGAGAGCTATGGGCAAAGATGATTTGTATATGATTGCTTCTCTTAAGATTTTTGTAGCTGGCTCAGGCAAATTATCTCTTCCTTCGTTTAGGCGCTAAGCTATCAATTATACTTCACCATTGAATTTTTAATTAATAATCTTTCATTCCTTGGGATGTTTCTGATATTTCAGCAGGTTAAACAGCAGCTTTACTGAGGTATCTCTAAATTGTATTATCTTTTAAGAGAGAGGACACTCTATTATGAATTATATTCAAATGTATATACTAACCATTCATTCTAACACATTATTAATGTGCCCGCCAGCCTTCAAATCGAGTAACAGAGCTCAAACCGAAGATGTGACTTCACAGCAATGCGGTTAGTTAACATTAAATCTTTACGTCTCAAGTGTTTTAACAGGGCAGTGTTGCGTTGCGCATATGTTACATTTACGTTGTGCAAGACGTTCACCTAACATAAATGTTATCTCTTAATGTTTATAAAAAATGGGTAATGAAGGCAGCAAACTAAAAGGGCTGATTATTGATAAAAACGCAATCGAAGTGAATGATTTTTGGGCACTCTACAATGCCGAATCGCCAACGACATGCAACGAGGAGGGCGGCGGCGGCCAGGAGCTGTCCATATTCAAAGGTGAAGTTCTCGTCAAGGGCCAGCTGTGGGCGGCCCAAGGGCCAATGGAACGTGCCATAAAGGTAAATGCCACAAGTACGAAATGCTAGAAAAGACAATTCATTCTATTTGAATGTATCAAATGTGTGCAGAATCTGATGATCTATCGCCATCCGTATATACTGAAATATATGTCAACATGGGATGAGTCCGGACAGAAGCATTTGGCCACGGAACGCGTGAGACCCCTCAACGATGTGCTGACCCAGCAGAGCGACATACAGGTGTGCCTTGGTTTGCGCACCATACTCTGCAGTCTGATATTCCTAATTGAAAAGGCGATGGCCCGACATCTCAACATTTGCACACAATCCATTTATGTGACGGACAAGGGTAGCTGGCGGTTGGCCGGGTTTGAGTTTGTGTGGAAGGCAAAGGACTTGAATCAACAGCTTATTGACTTGGCGCACAGCTTTCGTCAGCCGTTGGCCCGAGACTCGGCCAACAGCGAACTGGGCTTGGAGCAGTTCGCGTTTGCCACCCTCTGCGAGCAGGTGCTGGACAAGTGCGGCGCTCGCGAGGATAAAGCCAGCACGCCGTATGTACAAGAATTTCGCGAGTATTGCAGCACACACCTGAAACATCTCAATGTTGAGATGCGTCCCAAGCTATCGGCCGTGCTCTTACATCCATATTTCAATCATGAATTCGTGCTAATCCATTCATTTCTGTTCGAGCTGCCCTTGAAGTCGGTGCAGGAGCGTCAGCAGTTCTTTAGCAATCTAATTGAACGCCTGCGTTGCTTCGATGAGCAAGTGGTTGCCTCCCAGCTGGCCAGCGATCTGCTGTCGCGCATGGTACTGCTCGATCCCACCGCCCAGCACTGCGTCACGCCCTACGTGTTGCGCACCAAGACAGAAAACGGCACCGCCGCCCTCTTCTCGCCGCAAACCTATTTGCATTACCTGATGCCGCATTTATTGAAAATGTTTCGATTGCGCGATGCACAGATTCGACTCATTCTGCTGGACTACTTCATGGAGTATGTACGTCTCTTGAGCGACGAGCAGCTGAAGAGCGAAATATTGCCGCATTTGCAGCTGGGCATGAGCGATACCAATGATGTGCTGGTGGCCAAAACATTGCGCTGCCTGGCCGATCTGGTACCCATTCTGGGTGCAGCCACTGTGCTGGGCGGTGATCGGAGACGTTGCTTCTCAGATGGACGACCCCATGCGGCTGTCTCCACGGACAGCAGCACACCCTGGGCAGAGCCGCGATCGATTACACCGCTCATGAACGGCAGCGCTGTGGATGCCGTGGATTATATGGTCTCGGGCAGTCCGTTGCCCGTGGAAACCAATGTGGCGCCGATGCCTCTGCGCTTAAGTCCGGATGGTGGCGAGGACGAGAAGAGCATCACAAATCTGAGTGAGAAACCGTTGGAGCTCAGCCAGAGCAGCAGCAGCAGCGGCGGCGGCGGCGGCGGCGGCGGCGACGGCGACGGCAATACAGAGAATGCCAACAGCTCCACGAGTAGCGCGGCGCACGAACAGACGTTGGTGAACGATGAGGATGAGGATGGCGCGTGGTCCGATTGGGAGAATACGGATGAGCTGCAGCGCCTGCATGTCAAGCAGGAGACATTGGATGAGCTGAATCTAAACAATTTGGAGACCAATAGCAGCACCTCGACACAGGCCACTCAACCCTCGCTCACCGACTCATTCCGCACCGCCTGCTCCAGTCTTTCCACAGCCGCCACAAAGACCTCCACTCCACCGACCAATCGCATGCTTATCGATGATCTCAGCGCGCTGGACATACAGGTGCAGTTGACAACGCCGAACAACACCACGGAGTCGGCAGAGTTTGACTTCTTCAAGGACATGGAGCCGGTGATTGAGACAAAGATCGCCGCCATCACTGAACCGGAAACTGTCCAAATCGATGCGAGTCGCTTTGCGGCGGCAGCGATGGCCTCGAATGGTCAAGAAACCGATGCCGAGGCAGATCAGGGCTGGGGTCACGACGAGGATGATGTCGTCTGGGGCAACAACGCGGAGACCTCAAAGGTCTAGTAGTTATTTTAAGCTGTCCAAAATCAATCGATCTTAGGTCTATATCTGCCGCCGTTTTGCTTGTTTCATTATAGTTTAATTTTCATTGTCATTGTCATTATCTTTGTCATTGTCATTGGTTATCCTTTCACATTTTCAAATTTACTGTTTTTTTTTTTTTTTGTTCTTTCTTTTGATATTTACTTTCGAGTACTCCCGTACAGAATGCAATAAATTCCAATACGCAAGTGTATAGCGTATAGAAATATGTATAGAAAAAAGAATCTATTTTATGCATTTCTTTTAGCATATTTGTCAATTATTTTATAAACATTATTGTAATACATTTATTGGATTGGTTTATTGTAATCAAAGTTGTAATTCATTAGAGAAAGCATTGCAGAATTATCAAATATATTCTTGATCAGAACAAAATATCGTTGTCTATTTTACTTATTGGAATGTGCGTTCCAATTAAAACTTTTCAGACTGGACTAGTGTCCTAGCAACTATGAAGCTTGTAATCCCTTTTCAGCTAGTTCTATACCATACTCTATGTATACTGTTAAAAAAGAATCATTAGATTATGTGTATACGAAAATAGTAACACCATTCTGAAGAGAATTTTAACTTCCGTGTAGCAAGAGATCGGACGAACACAGAGACTGGTAGACAAACAGAAAGAGAAAAGCGCCAAGCTATCCTATACAGTATAATATATTATTTGTATCCATCCGTCTACTAGAATAAAATAAAAATAATTAGAACATCAACAATATGTGAATATTTAAGAACTGTATTTTCCCTTTAAATGCAAATTATTGCAGGTCGTATGATATATCATATTTAGTCATAGCGAACACGCCCATTTTTTATTTGGCTATTATTTACACAGAAAATTTATTTACGTGTTATCTCTCTAGCAGTAAGAAACCTTGAAAATTGTTTTCTTATCAAACAAACCTAATTTGGCTATTTTGGCTTTAATTCTATTTTTATTAGGCCAATAGAGGCGGCAATCATAACTTTCAATTTATACGTATTATTTATTAAACTGATTTTTAGATAACAGGAGTTTAGATTAAATTATTACTTGTTCTAGAATAATTAGGTGTGGCATAAATATTTAGAGATCTTTTATTTTTAGGAAAATGTTATAGAAATGCTTCTGTAAATAAGCATATTAGCAATTAAAACTTTTAATCAAACAACAAACACCTCGTATAGGCGAGTATAAAGCAAACAAGATAGTTCGTCAGGTCATCCTTCACAATCTGTACGGCATTTTCAACGATTGATTGTGATTGACTGCCTACATACCCATTACTTTAATACAGACTATAATTCCTTCTGCTCGCACAAAGCACATGAGTGGTATTAATGCGTTCATACGTACGTATAAAGGTGAAGGAGAAAAGAGCAACAGGGGGTATGTATGTATAGGTGTAAGCCGAAGATAGATTACTGTTACAACAACAACTACTCAATACATTTTATTGCGAAGCCCTAACACAAAATTATATGCACAGATTCGATAACACTTTTTTATATAAAATATAAATTTGAATATAAACTAAAATATTCGATTGTAAATTAGTTTATATACAAACATATGAATATAACTTTGTAATCATTCTCCTTTCCCAACAAAATTGTAGACGCACACTTCTCTCTTCAAGCACCAATAGCCACTGCACACATACATATGTATGTACATGCATAGAAGAAATGAGCAAATTTGCGCCCTTACTCACGCATACATATACGTAGTATGTTAAGTTATTACATGCATACATACATAGCCAGGACAACATCTTGCACACCAGAAAGAGTGTTAAGTAATTACTCAAACTCAGTCGTGCTGCATAGTAGGCTGGTATTGGTATAAGAGAATGTGTTGACACTCAGCATTGAAATAGTATGCGGAAAAGTATAAGTTGAGCGTGTGCACTAATCTCGGGCGTTAGCAGAGTCGCCTCTATGCGACACACACATACTTTTAAGAGTCTAGTATGAGGCAAAGCATAAATCGACTTCTTCCATTAAATATATTTAAACGGTAACCAGGAATATCCATATAATTGTATTTTTAATAAAATCCAGTACGCAATGGGCGGCGTATAATTGTATGTATATTTTAATGCATTTTTTTTTTTTTAATAATCTTTAAAATGTTTTTTGCATGCATTTGTGTTGTGTTTTCGTTTAAAACTAATCTTGTAAAATTGTTAAATATGTATTTCGTTCTTTTTTTGCTTTTTCTTTAGCAAAAAATGCTATATTTACGCAAAAACATTCTAAAATGCATTTGTTTATACCATTTGACTATGTATGATTTATTAACATTTTCTTTTTGTATATTTTTTTTTTTGCGATCAAAATTGAGGCTCAACCGATCAGAGGATTTAAATATGCTATAATGGGGAAACAAATAAAAGTAAAATAATGCAAATAGTCGAATCAAATAAAACAAAAGAAAAACACTAAAAATGTTTCAACTATTTACTCACGTTTTGTTTTTATTATGCTTACATTTAAAAAAAAGGTATTTTTACGCATTAATTTGTTTGTTTGTTTGTATGTTTGCCTTGCAGCATCCACATTATCATGCTCAACTTAATCAATGATCTTAGTAATCGTAATTACATTATTAAATTTAAATAAGATCAGCTGAAGTTTTATTAGTATTTACTTTTATTCTCACGAGTTTTTTTTTTCTTTTTTACTTTTACTCTTTTACGTTTCTACTCAAACGCATTGAAAAAAATTCGGTGCGCTAAATTTGTTTATAATTAAAAGTATTTACTGCACACTGCTGCGCTCTTTATACATGATGCAAGTGCGATGGATGAGGAGTGTGGGGGCGGGGCAGGGCAGAGGCGGGAGCGGAGGGAATTATGCATGAGAACGCTAAGCGATATACTAAATGGAGTTTTTGGGGGGAGCGTGGCATGGCGTAGCGGGAGCGGCTGCCTGGAAATGGGCGTGGGTGGGGCGAGGAACAATTGCCAGAAAATTCAAATTTTTGCACGTATTTTGCATAACTTTTTTATAGTTTTAGTTTCTTTTTTTATATCTTTTTTCTTTTAGTTTTGTGTAGGAAAGTAATTCTTAAAAAAAATAATAAACAATAAAACATTTATATAAAAAAGCATATGTTTTTACATGCGTTTTCCGAACAAGTATCAGTATCGTACTTCATTGTTTTTGTTTTTTTTTTTGCCTTGTTATCCGTTTCCTTTTCCCTTTTCGCTTATGCTTTGCTTGCTGTATCGTTTCTCTGACACAAGATCTCATTAGTTTATGGGCTTAGCTCTGAGTCAATATATATATGTGTGTGAAAGAGTGTTCTGATTCTGTTCGATGGTTGAGAGTGAGAGAGTTTTGTATACTTGTGATCTGGTGAGTGGTATGGTTATTGTATGCTATTGATTCCAGTAAGGTTGTAGTTATGAATTGATTTCCTCGTAGACAGCCGACACATCCGCATCACAACAACGCAGCATTCAATTCAATTCAGCTCCTTGTCTTCTAAGTACTTGTATTCAAAGGTGAAGCCCTCCTTTTTGCGCTGACTCCATTTCTCATAATCGAAGTAGATGTACGTACCCTGCAAAATAGCGAATCAATAAATTATAATATATGGAATAGGAATATATTTTTTAATTAAAAACAAAAGTAGATTTGAGTCCCAGATAAATGCAAATAAAAATAATCGAAATCATTTTTTGTTTTAAATATATATTTTGTATTTGCTAAAAACCTTTTCAGACATTATTCGAAACAAAGAATTCAAAGCTCCAAAAATGTATACCTTATTTGGCAAATAGTAAACTTATCTTATTAATAAGGAATTTGTACTAATTGTAATTCAACTTTCTCTGAGCTTGAGCTTGGGTAAATGTAATTTAATTTGTTGACACGACTGAACTCACCTGTTCGTAATCATCGTTGATAATCTTCGGCTCCTCGTGCCGTTGAAACCACATCATGTATTTGGTGTGGAAGCGCCAGCTTTGCTTTTTGAGCGCCTTCGCTGCGAGATACTGCGCCTTGGAGCCCTCCATGTAGTAGAACACAAAGAAGAGCGTCTCCGTCGAGAGCCGTTGATAGAATTCAACGGTATCGTAAATGGGTAGCTGGGCCTAGGATGCGAACAAACAAACAAAAACAAAAACAAAAACAAAAAAAAGGAAAGGAAAGGGAAAAACGAATATACATCATTCGTGTTGGATGACAATGGAATCAATGTACCTGACTCACCTGTGGATAGTGCGCTGGTGTTTGCACCGGTGAGCGATGAAAATATGTTTGCAGCTTCTCCGTATCAATGGGCTGTGGCAGGTGATAATATGCGGCTTCCATCATTTGGAACTGCAGCTGATGCTCCTTTTGCAGCGGCGTTGGACCCAACGGCGTTACACCTAACAGCGGTGGTATGTGCGCCTCTGTTGTGGCCATTTGCTGCTGCTGTTGCTGCTGCTGTTGTTGTTGCTGCTGCGCTGTATGCGTCTTGGCATTGGCTGTGACGACAACACCACCGCTGACGGCTGTTGGCTGACCAGCAGCATTCGCCAGATTCATGAGTCCACTGCCAGCTGTGGGACCATTGCTGGCAGAAGCGACGATTGTACCAATTGCTGCAGCTGCTGCTGCTGCCGCTGCTGCATTTTGTTGTTGCTGCTGTTGCGCTGCTGCTGCTGCTGCCGCCGCCGCTGTCGCTGCTTGTTGTTGCTGGAGCTGCTGTTGCTGTTGTTGGTTGGCAGTTGTTTCGGTGCTGAAATGCTGTTGCAGCAATGATTGCTGCGCTGCTTGTTGCTGCGCCTGCTGTTGTTGCTGCTGCTGTCTCGTATCTATATTACTTGCTTGCTGCTGATTTAGGGAATTCGGCTCGATCACAGATCGATTGATGGCTTCCTGTGCCATGGTTTTCAATGATATCGCATCGACAGCATTAGTGTTATTATTGCTGCTGTTGCTGCTGCCGCTGCTGCTACTACTGAGTGAGACGGGCAGACCTGCAAATGTAATCGAAACAAATAGGAATAAGCATTAACAGCAATTACTTTAAATAAATAAAATATAATTGTTAGCTTTGGAGACTGCGAACTTTGAATACCCTTAACAGGCATGAAATCAATGTATATATAAAGAGTTAGCCAATTAGTCACAATTGATTTCTTTTCAGAAACTAATATTATACTGTTTTAATTAATACAATATACAATATGTGTACTTACTTTGGATTTTTTACTATCTAATATTCAAATAATGTCAATATTTTAACAGTCATATTTCATACAAATACGATATTATAGGAATATTGAGGTGGAAAACTATTATCATGTAATTGTTTCCCAGACTAAATATAACAATAATCATTTCTTAAAATATATCTCAGCATAAATTTTGCGGAATTTAACTACAAAATATAATAGATTAGATAGGCAAATTTGCCTATATCAACATAATTGTTCACAAATTTAAAATACCCTCGGCAAAAGTATTCTCGGTGAGACTCTGTACCCAGCGCCGAATGGCTTGAATGATAGCAATATAATTACTTAAAGCCTTTCTAAATGGGCTCTCAAATTACGTCTGTGTTTATTGTCATAAGCGCTGGATATATGCTAGCTGTAGATATATATTAAATAGAGCATTTAATGTTTAGGTTTGTGGTTGCTAATATTGACAGACTGTTATAATTAAGTGAATCCATTTCATTGATTACTATTATTTACCATTGTGAATTTCTCAAAATTATAAATAAATCCTTCATTTACAATTATCAATTGTTAAAAACTAAAAACTAAATCATGGTTAAATTTAGCCATTGGCTAATTTTTAATCCAAATATATTACCGTTTTGCATGTGTGAGGAATTCGTTTGAAGATTGGATAATTGCGCTGCCTGTTGTTGCTGCTGCTGTTGTTGTTGTTGGGCATGTGCATTTGCGCTTACAATGGCCGCCACCGTCGGCGCCGTTGCCTGCTGCTGTGAGACAGGTCCGTTTTCCAGTAGTGCTATAAATATAAATTATAATTCGAATAAATTGTAGCCGATTTATTTCGTATTTTGGACGTACATGTGTTGTGTTTAGCCACCGCTGCAAATGCAATTGTTGGTGTCGCTTGAATCACAGATTGGCCTTGAATGTTATTGCTGCTGTTGCTCGCTGAAGCTGCTGCTGCTACAGCTGCAACAGCTGCTGCCGCTGCTGTTGCTGCTGCCGCTGGAACAGCAATGTTGGTTGCACTCAGACCAGGCGTTGGGGCGTGTGGCTGCACGGCAGGATTGTGACCACTAGCAGCGACAATGCTGCTGCTGCTACTGCTGCTGTTGTTGTTATTGTTGCTGTTGTTGTTGTTCTGTGTCCCGCTAGACGCCAAAACGGAAGCGACCGTGGGTAGTTGCTGCTGCTGCTGCTGGTTTTTGCTGGGCGTTGAGCTAATAATCTTATTGACTTGAGCTGCTAATAGAATTTATCCCATTAGTAAGTTAACAATCCAATTGATATAAAGCATTCAAACTTACTATCACTACCCGCGGGCGCTTTAGCTGTGGCACGCACTGGCGTCGGCTTGATCGGCTGTTGAGGTTGCTGTGATAAAAATATCCCAAATATATGTTAAATGAATATATACAATATAATATACTGCTATTTCATTTATTAACTTATAATTTCCTACTAACGACACATTCTAATATTCTCAAATGTTTATAAGAAAATTCGCCTGAATTAATATATAATATCTTTGAACAGATATGCGCTAGAGATATATTATGTATTTATAAAAAAAAAGGATTATAATTTACTCTGTGTTCATTGATAGAACTTAATATCTATTCCTCTAAATTTAATATTCATATAGAAAAAAATTAATGTTATTCAAGGCCTTTAAATATCTTTATCTATTAAGATACAACTTATCGACAATGTATATAAAAGTGGATTAAAGTTTAGATTAATATAGAGTTAAGGGCTATTGAACCCAATCAAATACTCATATAGTCTTAATCGTTGTATTTGTTTAACTTCTTGTTGCAATTATAACTTTCGTTAAAAAAAAAAAACGAACAAATAACTAAAGCCATTCAAGAATCAGTCAATAATTATTCTACTCAAATGCCAATTTGTGCAAATGAAGCAGGTTAAATTGCCTATTCCTGAGACTAAAGCGAATTACTATACCTTAATTGCTCAACAATTAATTCGTTCAAATAAATAATGCATTTAATATAATAATATAGCTAATAATATATACAACACGTCTGCTCTGCAAGGTTAAGAATTCAAACGGCACCCCTCATCCAACACTATTATTAGTTAGTTCAGTTTATTTAGTGGCAAACACTTACCTTCGCTTTGCTGCTATTCGCATTGCTTTCGCTACTTTTGTTGCGCTTATCGCCACCTGTTGTCGCCTCGGTGGACGTTGTCGCTGAGGATGAAGCTGCGCTGGTGTCGCTCGCATAGCCCACATTATTACCATTCGATTGCTGTGCAGCGACGGCTGCCGCTGCCGCCGCTGCGGCTGCCTGCAAATGCTGGAATTGGGCTGCACTAGCGGCGCTGGTGCCACTGCCTGCGCTGCTGCTGCCCGCCGTCGCCGTCTGCTGCTGCTGTGCGGAGGAGGAGGAGGAGGACGGCAACACCTGCTGCACCGTAACTGGCGATTGCGATGGACTGCCGCCGGATGTTACGCTGCTGGGCGAGCCGCTCGTTTCGTTGCTATTGTTGCTATCCGTTGTGGCCGTACCGCTCAGCTCGACTTCATCCAGTCCGATAATGTCATCGTAGATGAACTCGTTCTCTTCGAAATCGGGCTCTTGCGACGAATCGATATAGTATTCGACATCATCTTTGATTTTGTTCACTTGATCCGCCTCGACACCGTCGTTGTCCAGCAGTCGCAGCAACGTTTCCAGTTTGGTTATGTGGAATTTATGACGATCCAACTTACTCCGCAAATCATCCATGCGCTCCTGTTTATCGCGATCTAGACGTTTCTTTTTACCCGCTAACAGCGATTCAATTTCGCTCTCATACTGATCGATTTGAATTTGCAGTGTACTAATTGAACCGGTTAACCAATTGCGCGCATGATCCTTGATCCGTTGCGCTGGATCCATTTTTTGTGCGGCGCCCAGACCCTCCTTGGAATACGCTTTTGTTTTTGTCTCCCGCTCCACCACCTTGAAGCGTTCCATTTGCTGTAGGTGATTTGAAAATAATTACCAATTAACATGGGGCGATTGGAATATAAAGTCGCCGCGAAATATTGCGATTGGCCTTTCGGCCTAGTTATGTGAATAAAAACATACATAGGGCTAAAAGTGATCTGTGGATTGATTTTTGCTCCAGCTTGGTAAAGAC
The DNA here is from genome assembly GCA_037075325.1 of Drosophila mayaguana. NCBI lineage: Eukaryota > Metazoa > Arthropoda > Insecta > Diptera > Drosophilidae > Drosophila > Drosophila mayaguana. Next base: position 2,692,599 of record JBAMCG010000121.1, on the reverse strand, counting down.
GATATTTTAATATATTCTAATTTTAAGCATAAAATACTTGCCGTTTCAATGAGCCTTCGATTCTCGAGCAGCGCACTTTTATCTTTAATCTCGGCGGATGCAATCCATGATTTGATTTGATCTCGTAATCGCTGCAGTTTCTTAATTTCCTTTTTAAGGTCTGCCTCATACTTTTCCTGCAGATGCTTTTGCTGCAAATAAGATAGACATGGAGGTCTATATTAAAGATATCTCAAATTTAGGTGGTGTTATTTGCTCACCTTCTGGTTGGTATTTGTAGCATTGTGTACCTTTTTCCATATATCCTCAAACGTTTCCACGCCCTCGCCTACCTTTTTTAAACATCGATCAATTTCGCCTATCGGGAGGATATATCGATAATGTGCACAGTATCAGTATTTGAACACAAATCATATCAAATAAATACATACATACATACATCTCTACATATGTATGTATATGGAGAATTGTGCTTACCTTGCAATTTTCTCGTCGCAGCCATGGCTATGTGTGCTCTAGTGGTTTCTGCTGGCGCAAATAGTCAGACATAGTCCGCTACAAGCTGTCGCGATTGTTTAGTTATATCACCTGCCCGCAACACAATCACTGTTGCTGCTGCTGCTTCTGCTGTGCGCTGTTTGTGCCTGACCAGAAGTCGGCAACGGCGTCTGCAACATAAATGGATCAATGTTAAATATGCATTAATTGCGCACACACACCTATATATAAACACACACAGACGCACACTAGCGCGTGCACCGTTGTTTCGACGTGTGCCGCGGCATTTGTGGCGCTGGCGCCAGCTCTGGCGGCGGCAGAATCACTTCAATTTTTTGGGCACACACACCGAAGCGTGTGATTAGTGTGCTGGCGTTGTTTTATTTACCTTAGATCCAAGTAGCTTCACCAAATTGTATGGAAAAACACTCTCCGCCAGGCTTTGCTTCTTCTGCCTCTTTTTGCTTGCACTAATATATGTGGTGGACTGTGTGTATATGTGAGTGTACGTGTGCGTGTGTATGTGTGTGATACCTTCGGGCCGTCGGAGATTTCGATTTTTTTTTTGTGGCTAAGCCTTTTTGGGCAAACGCAACGTGGCAGCTGTGCTGGGGTTTCTTTTATATTGATGAGTGGAGCAATAAATATGTGTGCTTGGTCTTAAATTTACAGATTTATGCAATTTATACATTTAAATAAATACGCTTAAAGATTTTTCGCTTGCTTTTTGTTCGCTTCTTCTTCTTCGCACATTCCAAGATGGCGACTCGCCAAAACTTATCGAATATAAACGATTGCGCCACAACATTTCGATAATTGCACACCACCCTGACCAGTGATATAGCAGTCAGCTGTCATTAGAAAAAAATGGCAATTTGAAATTTAAACTCGTTCGCGAATTAAAATTTGATAAATTATTTTATTTGCGCTCGTTTTGTGCACTTTGCCAAGGAGGGGGGAAAAATATAAGAATGTACACGTTCTTTTTAGATTCGAGTAACTTTTAAATTCGTTTCTACATTAAAGCGGCAGCGGGCGCCAAGCGGTCAGCTGCATGAAATTTGTTTTGTTTTTGTTTTTTTTTTTTCAATAGTTACGTTTAAAATTTTTGCAATGTTTTTGCCAATCGAGTATTATGTTTGCAAATAGTAAGTTTTGTTTTATAATAGTTGTGCTGCCTATCACATACGTGTTTGATGCGTTGTTATCTTTTGCGCGCGGTCCTAGAATTTTCAAATAATCAAATTTTTGCTTTTTCTCTAATCGTATTTCAAATTTGACTGATGCTGTTGTTGATGCTGATGCTGCTGATGTTGCTGTGCCATGGCTTGTGCATCGATGACATCGCCAGTTAGTTGATAGGACGTTCGAGTATTAGCCATACAATTTTTGATAAAATTACACACACTTTGCACATATTGTGTTGGGTATTTGGTAAAGATTTTGACATGTTCTGCATCCTCAAAGCAGACGGATGAGACATTGATGCCCTGATCGCGTCGCATTCGTATAAATTTCTCAACATCTCGATATGGTATGACAACGTCACTTTTCGAATACAAAAACAGTTGTGGATATTTGTTCGTCTCGTTTTTGAGCTCACTGAACGGGCTCGCATGGACAGGTGCTGACTGGACAAACAAACTCTTAAAAGCCACAAATGTTTCCTGCGAATGACAATTGGTGTATTAGAAGGTGGGGTAGGGCAAAGGAGAGAGGGCAGATGGTTTCGACATAGGGCAAGGGGCGTGGCTCACCTCAACAAACCACATAATGCTCAGGGTCAACGTAATGACCAGCGCCGTAATGCAATTGCAGCGCTTCTCCTTGCCATAGATCGCAGTGATGGCACGATATAGACCAAGCATACGCCTTTCACCTGGCGCCGAATCAAAAATAACGCCGCGCACCTGCAACGGGGATTTATGCTTGCGCACGGCCAAATTGATGTGCTGATAGAGATAGGCACCGCCGTTCGAAAAGATGTGAAATATCAAAGGATGTGCATCGAATTCCATGTCCTGTATGAGCTTCAGGATCTTCTCGCCAATCGGCACCATCTCGCTGCGCTTCCAGAACAGTGTGTCTACCGGCGCCGTATAGCGGACAGTAATGAGACTGAGATCAAATCAAATATATTAATAAATATAATATACTCGTACATAATAAATGTGTATAGTATTTTAATAATTGTTATTAGTTGCCCATGCCCTTCACTCACCCCCGCTCCTCGTAGATCTTTGAGTACTTCATTAGATAACGATCCTGACAGCCCGCCCACCCCAACAGCATCACAATCGGTACGTTGTTCTGCTCGTCGTTGCCGCTGACCAGTACGAAATCATTATCCGCTGTAGGTTCCGGAAATTTGATGAAGTATTCTAATTTATCCTCCCGTTCCAGCATCTCGCGATGTTCCTGCTGCTGGCGCTCGCCAGCCCTTGGCATAATGCCGGTCGATCCGCTATAGGGCCGATATTCGGATGCAATATCTTTCACTGTTAAGCCATATGCTTGTTGTTGTTGCTGAGTTGTTGTTGTTATTGACGATGATGACGGCGACGACATTTTAGCATTTAAATGTGTGTGTGTTTTCCGTTGCTTTCCTAAATTCTGAAAATTATTTTAATGTTATTTCAAATTTTCGTTTGTTTCGACCCAAAAAAAAAAAAAAAAAAAAAAAAAAGGGGAAAAAAAAAACTAATTATTTACATGTTTTGCCTGGTTACGCAAAAGCCTACTTACTTGCTTAGCTCTACATATATATGTGTTGTGGCCGAGTCTGTTGCCAAATAACAAATATCCGTTGCTGTATTGATTTTGTGTGGCGAAAATGTTAACGTTTTGGTTTATTTACGAGAAGGCAAAAGCTTGTGACATTTTTTCTTCTTCCTTTTTTTATAAGAACTAAATTGATTTTTCGGCCAGCGAGAATAACCAGCAAAAACTTGACCTTCTGGCCAAGTAGCTCGGTACGCACAAACAAATATCAAATATGCTGCTAGGCGTGCTGCTGCTGCTGCTACTGCCGCCTCCTGGTGCTGGTGCAGTAACATGCCGCATTCCAAATTTCCAGCCGCTGCTGTTGTCTATGGCAATGGACACGAGTTGGACATGCGCAATGCTCTAACAGGATAATAGATTAGGAATAATTATTGCAATTGATCGTTGACGCAAATGTATGCAGCCAGCATAAATAGTGAGCAAAAAGTTTATTACGTATTAAAATAAAAATAAACTTTTAACTTATTTCCCTTTAACACAAAAAGTCTTTAAATTCGGCGCTTACATTTTAACACAGCTGTTGGGAATGGCATTCAACATGAAAACGGTAAAATCAGCAACACAGCTGTTATAAATTGTATAAAACAGGACTAGATCAATTAAAAATTGTAGTCGAACTGTACTGCATATTGTTGTTGTTAAAATTCGAAATTTTGTATTTGTTTAACATATGCCTATCTAAAAATGCGTACAGTAAAATTTAAATTTAAGAATTTTAAACCTTTCCATTTACAACAGTGCAAAATTCAAATTACCGCTAAATTATTTAACAGCTGTTATGAACATTGATGTATCGATACTATCACTTATTTTCTACTGATGAAACAGCTACAACTTCGAAACGGCGACTCGCTCGCAGCTGGAATGACATAAAAAGAAGGCAAGGATATATCGACAAACGTTTTATTTTACTTCTTTCAAAAATGCAGTGAATAATATTTAATTACATTTTCTCTCAAATACATTGCTAATATTTGTAAGTCTTTTATTAAATTTACAAGAATCTTTCTTCGAAATTAAACGCAAATTTGGCAATTTTGATATTTCTTATTTTGAAATTTAATTTGGTAATTGTATTAAACTAAATTTGACTAAGTTGTTGCTGTGACCTGTGCGTGTTACAGTTCCTCTCGCATTGAAGTCGTCATTTCCGGTTCTGAATCGATTTCCGCTTTCAATGCGACTGCAAACAAACAAAAAATATAGAAAAACATAACATAATTTAAATACTGCAGAAATGCTCATTTACGAATTATTCATAGAATAAAATTAACGTATAGATCAGCAAATATTCCAAATGTCTTTTCTCTTCTTTGTTCTGTTTTTGGTTACTTTTTTTTTTTTTTTTTCTTTTCCCGACTTATAACGATTTCATGATCAAATCCTCTAGCTGCTTTGTGTCTATTTCTGGCTTTTGAACGCCGCCCTGCGCTGTCCAATTTAGCCAATACTCGGAGGCAGCTATATAGATGGCCACCGCACCACCAACGATATACGCAATATGTGTGGAGCTCTGGAAGATGACGCAGGTGGCCACGCACATGCCGAAGTAGGTGAGAAATCGTGTTATATTCACATACGAGTCACGCTGTTGCGAGGACAGATCTGTATGAACCGTTCCAGGGCAAGAGAAATTATAATTGTCAAACTATAGTTATCGATAGTTTTACACGCACTCACCTTGACATTTGCCATCCTTTAGCTGATAGCCATCTGCGCACTTTTTGCACATATCGGGTCCATCACCATCGCAGCCATCACAGGAACGATCGCATTCCAGACACGAGAAGGAGCCTTCATTGTTCACACAGAATTGTTGCGGGCGACACGCTCGATGCTGCTCCACACATTCGTTGATGTCCACGCAGCCCGTTTCGGTGTCCATCCGCCAACCATCCTTGCACTTGCGACAACTCTTCGGACCAGCGCCGTTGCAACCGCCATCCCCGCAAGCGGCATGACATGGAGTGCACAGCAACTTTGTGGCATCACGAAAGGATTCATAATTGTGTTCATCGCACTCGTTGCAATTGACACCCGCATAGCCGCTGTCACACAGGCATTGTCCGTTGCCCTTGCGTGTGCCGTTGCCCTTGCATTTGCCTAGGAAATAATATACATATGTAAGATATTAATTTTATTTTCAAAGAATAACCGACCATTATTATTGCAGTCTGTGCAAGGCTGGCAATCGGGTCCATACGTGTTGCTTGGACAGCAAACGCTCAGTTGATTGATGCACAGCCAGGCATGCAAATCGGGCTCTTCGTCCTGTTTGTTTATAAACCAGTCTTCAATCAAGGATTCATGGTCGTTGCTCAACATATGACAGTGATCCTGGCCACGTTTGACCTCATTGCATAACTGCTCCTGGATCTCAACGAAGCGCACTTCACTATTTCTATAGGCACGCATTTTCTCCTGCTCCCAGGCGGCGTCGCCGCCGGCATGTTTGCCTCGTTTTGTACGCTCCAAGCCCAAGTTAAATGACTCCACCAACACTGTGCACGCTTTGCAAGGTGGCAATTTAGTGGATTTATCCTTGAGCTTTTGTGGTTCATCAAGTGCAATTGCAATTGTTATGAGTGGCAGCACAAAACATATTTTCAATAGCATATTATGGTGTTTCGGCGATTCGGCTAAAGGTTTACGTGTATTTAATTGGGGTTGTTGACGAGGTATCGACTTATCGATACCTGAAAACTTCGTGTGGCATCGATTACAAAAGCTTTTGTGTGATAAGAAAACAATATATTATTGTATTCAAAATAATTCATTTATTTAAAATTGTATTTTAATTAAAATTCCACATTTCTAGTATAGCAAAATCGTTATTAAACAAACGAATAGCAGAAATAGAAAAAATAGTTCTACTTAAGCCTTTTTTTTTTTAATATTTAACACCCCATATATTTTGTTTGTTTTGCATAAAATCTTAATAACAATTTTTACACATACGGTGGTCTAAAAAGTAAATAATTTGCTACCATTTGATGTTTAAGGCTGTGTTGAGCTTTTCCACAGCATGATAGCTGGTATGGAGTAGGCTTTGGGACTTATCGCTTTGTGTGCCATCCAAGAAATCGGTATATATATGTTTGGTATGGGCATTATCCGGATTGGAGCGCGGCAATTGCTTATACAGCTCTTCCAGCTGTTGGGTCAACTCGCGTACATGTTGCCCCGTGGTGGGACGCACCTGAGCGCCACCATTGATGCAGCCGGACGGACAGGCCATTACCTCAACAAAATGATAGCCCGGCCCTTTGCCGCGCTTCAGTTTTTGCATCAGATTTTGTATATTCCGAAAGCCATTTGCAATGGCAAATTTAAGTACGATCTTTCCATCCTTTTCCAAGCTAATTTCGGAAAAGTCTCGATTACGCAAGGCCTTGAATTGGAGTTCATTTGGTGTCTCTTCGTTGAACAACTCTCGGGCGGCATATTTGTAAATGTGTTCCGCATAGCCACCGGACATGGTGGATTCGTGTGCCCATACCATAGACTCGGGCGGCTGATCCGTCCAAGGCCAATCCATGTCTGAGGGCGCGAATTGCTGCAGCGTTTGCTCCTCTGTCTGGAGCATCTGTTCCACCTCAACTGGAAAGCAAAAAGCGAATTTACAACACATAGTTGAGTATAATACGCTTCTTACTTACTTGAGGTAATCACACAATCTACGTCCCTTGAGCTGTTCACCTCACTGTAGAAGTCTTCGCGAGACGCCTCCAGTTTCTTATCGTAGCAGGGCATAACTGTGACATGATAGATCCGTGAGCCGGGCACGCCCAGTTTTTCGGCCAGCCTCTCTTTTACCAGCACGCCCATAATTTGTTGCGGCGAACGCGTTGTCGCAATGTGGGGCAATATAAAATTTCCATGAGTCTTCTCGGCATAGCATACCCAGCCGGGACACGAGGAGCTTAACATGCTCAGCGCTGAATTATCCCGATATCGATCAACGAACTCCTGCCGGCATTCCAGTAACGCCAGATCGTCAGCAATCTTTGTGCTCAGCACATAATCGGCGCCCAACTGTCGCAGATATCCGGACAAATGGCGAGCCGCTTCTTCAACGCCGAGCTCAAAGCGATGGGCAAGACTTATCAGCGGCTGCACGGCAATCGTAAACACAATAGTGCGCACTTGGTCATTGTCGCCGGAGGCTTTGAGTCTTTCGTTTTCGCGCAACACCTTGAGTAGCTCCTCTTGGCTTTGCTGTGTGATGAGCACGCCTTCCGCGGAGGTTATGCAGCCGGAGCAGGCGAGGCAATCTTGTAGTGTGATCTCAACCTTTTGCAGCTTTTGCTTGCCGCTCTATGAATTGTAAAGTATTCGAAGTCAGCTTTAAAAAACATTTATAAGCTTTCTGTACCTCTGATTCCTCATAATACCCATCCGCTTGCACGGTTATTTTGGATCCAGTTTTTGACTTTGTCTTATCTATGGTCACGGGCTTTATGCATTCCTGAAATGAATGACATTTATTTAATTGCTTACAACTTTGAATTAATTGCCAGCCTACCTGAGAAGGCGTTATAAAGTCGTCCAAATCTGTTAATTGCAGTGCTCCGCTAAATCGCGACATAATTTAAACTTTATTTATGATTTGCGATTCTAAAAAAAAATACCCAGCGAGTGTTGTCAAATCATATGTTTTAACGTTAACGTGAGAATGGCAAATCGTGCAGCGAATAATAAACAAAATAGTATTCATTTTAATTTGTTGACAGGTTCTGCAGCAGTACACAAGTCAGAATTCAAAATTTATTTTTTTTTCGGCAATTACTATAAAGAGCGCAGATAAAATTAAATTTATTTTGTGGCTTTACTGTACACCTGACAGCCCTGCTCTGCTCAGTTATAAGACCAAACAGTTGGTTTTCGTCGATGTGGCAACGTTGGCACGGTTCTCCTACGAAAGCATTTCATTTCCACACTAGAGACGCAGAACACATTTTTTTCCAATGGGGCGAAGTAAATTCGTCTCATCTGCGCCAAAAAAGGTAATCCACTCAATTGGCACTATTCGTCACACATCAAATACATTGCTAATGGCATTTACAATTTGCAGGTGATGCAGCACGGTGAGTTTATAAATCGTATACGAAAAACGCTTTACTATGGAGGTGTGGACACAACGGAGGCAGATATGGAAGTTTCCATGCCATTTGCAGAGTATGCCGCCGATCTGTTCTCAGAGCCACATCGCGGCCACTCGCTGCATCGTTTGAGTTCGATCGCCGCTGGAAAAACCCATGCAACACCATGCTCCCTCATAATGGCGCTTATTTACTTGGATCGCTTGAATAGCATTGATCCCGGCTATGGCTACAGAATCACACCACAGGAGCTATTTGTGGTATCATTGGTAAGTGTAATTTGGGGGTCACGCTTTGCCCGCAGCTCGTGGCAAAAACCTGTTGATTGATAACCCACCTTACGCGCAATAACGCATACATATTTGCATGCATATGTGTGCGCACAATCACTGAAAACACCAGTACACCAATGCAAAGCAACACACACACACATATATATACACGCACACATCCATAGGCAGTCAAAAGCGTTCTAAAGCAGCGTCGCCCATAATAAGTAAATAGCATGAGCGTGTGTTTGTATGATCATTGCGTTGCTTGCCATTTATTTTAAACTAAATGAGGGCAGATGGCAGCTAAAACTGATAAGACCATTGACTGCATAGCATGCATATTTATGTATATATAACTGTGTGTTTGAACATGTTTGTTATATTGAATTTTTTATTATGTACAGCAGTACCTTCTCTTTTTCTTGTGGCCATGCACAAAGCTGTGACGTCACAGCTATATGAGTAATGCGCTTTCTAAATTCCATAACGAGTAAATAATATGATTATTATTATTTTTATTGTGGTTGAGCATTTCATTTAGTTTTAAATTGTAAATAAGAATAGCGCTGCATTGCGTTGCACACATTATTACATTATTTATGTAATTCTTTGTTATTTATAGCATTTTTTGTGTTTGGCTTTCGGCCAGTGACATCACATGGTTACTCATAAACTTGTTTTGTTTTGTGTTTTTCTTTACGACTTACAGATGATTTCAACGAAATTCTATGCCGGCCACGATGAGCGTTTCTATTTGGAGGATTGGGCAAAAGAGGGCAACATGACCGAGGACAAACTCAAACAGCTGGAACTCGAGTTTCTGACAGCCATTGTAAATGCATTTATCATATTTCTATATAGATTTGTAATTACTAATTGTAAATTTTGTTGTGTTGACAGGACTGGAAGATATACATATCGAACGAGCAATTCTTTGAAAAGCTTACCAGCGTAGAGCGAACGCTGGCACAGCGCGAGGGCTTGCGACGCGGCTGGCTAACCTACAGTGAACTGATGCAGCTATTGCCCAGCTTTACGCTAATGAAATTTCTACTAAATAACCTGGCTGTTTTGGCCCTGAGCTATGCGGCAAGTGTGTTCACAATTGCGGGCGCATTCTTCATTGCCAGCCAGCTGCCGGGCACACTCTGGCATCGACGCAGCGACATAGCAAATGCCACGGAAACGGTTAACCCAACGCTCAATCCACTGAAACCCATTGTGACGCTCAATGACACAGATGCTTCGCCCGTTGAGCTGGCAACTCGAGCGGGTGTTGCACGCAATGACAGTTGCAATGCTTTGAATGTGGAAGCCGAACTTATGAAACTGGAGCAGCAATATTGCGACGAGGAAAGACTGATTGCACTGCAACGCAGGCAACGCGAGGAGCGACCCCCAAATCCCTTGTTACCGCCCAATTATCGTATGGACTATGCCAAGCAGCAGGACAACACCGAAGACTGGCTTAACATCAAATCGCAGTACAGCGATCAACGCCATCCGGCAAAGAATTGGAATTGGAATGATACTAAGAACACATCCATATTTTGGCAAGTCCTCAGCGAAGCGATATCTCATCAGTCGTTCTTGGTGCGCTGGCCGGAGCTGTGGCCAAAGTTCATCTAAAGCACGAACTTCTATTTTTCCTTCTACGCTCTTTTTCTTTTTATTAAGAACAACGTAATTTGTTCAGTTTTACAATGCGAGAGCAATTCTTTCAATAGTGTCAAATATTCAATTTGACCCATAAATAAACTATATTTTTTCAACAATAATAATATTTATAGTAATAATTCAAATCGTTGTAATCGACTGTATAACAATCGTTCGAATTCCTCGAAATGGATTCAATATACCCCTTTCACAATGTAAGCGGGTATTATAAAAGAAATGAAAAACAACTTAAAGAAAAATAAAGGTTAATAATATCTAATACCTGAACAAAGCAGAAATGAATTTTAATTAACAACAGGTGACATTTTATAGGTAAGAATATAAACATCGTGAAACAGTTTAGACTTTGATTTTGAAATTAAATTAAAAAAAAAGATGTTCATTGAAATTATGAGAAATTAAAATCAAACAGTTATAATACGTAAAGCTTGAAAAAGGAGAATATTATTTTTAAAATGAATATATTTGTTAAAGAATATCCAAAATTCTTTATGTAAAAATCGCATAGAACGACGGGCGATCTTAGGCACTGAAGAAATTCTGAAATTCAGCAAGACCAAATTTTTCTTCAATTTGATAAATTTATTTGTTAAGCTCTCTACAATTTGGACTTTGACATTGTACATAATGTTTATTTATTTATTTTTAATTTTTTGCTACGGATTTATATATAATTTGCAATTTCAATCTATTTAAAGCCATTCTTTTTTTTTTTCTTTTTTTTTTTTTTTTTGACAAATGGTTTTGGAAAAGCTTCAAGAAGTGAGGTGCATAGTTAAAGCAATTCGGAGGCACTTTACAGTGAAAGATATAAATAATAATATTAATATTAATGTACTACTCGGCAGGCTTTAGATTAATATTAAGTTAATTTTAGGTGTTTTAGCTAATCTTTTATGGATGACCATTGATTTAGGCTGGTAATTTACTTTCAGCTAAGTTCACTACAAAAATTTTGCTGTTTTTGATTTGTTAGTTTTTGTTGGGTTTTTCTTGGACCTTTTGCAACTACAATACATTGTCAATTTCATATATATTTCAATAATTTGTTGTTTAAGTTTTTACCACTAATTTAAATATCAATCAGAGACGGAAAGAAAAAAAAATGAATTGCTTATGATGAGTTTTTCGGTTTTCTATTTTTTTTTCTCTAAAAAGTGCAGTCAGAAAGTATATAATTGTAAAGCCTAGTTAATTACAAACACATTTCAGCTTAAAAAGTATTTAGTTAGTAGGTACATTGAGTGTCACTTTAGTTCGTTTGACTAAGTAAGAACTATGCAGAGCATTGCCTCATCTTGTAATCTCTTAAGACTCCAAAATTCAATAGTAGTGGCAATGCGAAAAAAAAAAAAACACAAAAAAACAAATGAAATTCTGTCGAACCCATTTTCTATTCAAATTGACCATTTACACTAGTTAAGACATTTACACTACATAGCCAAGTTAGTCCTCTGCCACAGTTTTTGATTCGTCACTCATTACCCACAAGGGACACATACCGATCAGGCAGCCAGCTGTAATGCCAATGATGCGGCCCTAGAAAAGAGTAAATGTAAGTATTAGTTTAATGACTGATCCAGTCGGTAGTTACATATGATAATAAAGCAAAGATTTATAAATTAAAACTAAACAAATTTAAGTCTGTCCTCCAAGTATATCCTCTAAGTATTTCCTCTATGTCCTTCCTGCAAGTATTTCCTTTAAGTATATTCTGAGTATTTCGGCTAAGTGTATATCCTCTAAGTATATCCACAAATTTTTCGTCTACGTCTTTCCTCCAAGTATTTCCGCTAAGTATTTCCGCTAAGTATTTCCGCTAAGTATTTCCTCTAAGTGCTTCCTCTAAGTGCTTCCTCTAAGTGCTTCCTCTAAGTATATCCTCTAAGTTTTTCTCTATGCCTTTCCTCCAAGTATTTCTGCTAAGTAATTACTCCAAGTATTTCCTTTAATGCTCAGCTGAACGATCACACGCACCACTTCACTTTACTTTACTGCACTGCACTGCACTGCCTGGGCGACTGAGGAAGTGCTGTAGCTGCTGCCCATTATATAGGGCGCCTTTCACTCAAAGACTGAGGCGCTCAAATGTTGAGCCCGGCGCCAGAGGTCGTTGCAGCCGAGCTTTAAGTGACCAATGGGAGCGCTCTCCCACCAATGGGAACACTCTCTGCTGCTGCACGCATTCTAGCTTCGTTTTACTCAAATATAAATACCAAGTGAATACTGCTGCATACATACACACAACTTGAATGATCTTCTGTAATTAGGCCGACAGACAGAGAGGCAGACTGTTAAATAGCGAGGCAGGCAGACCGAGAGAGAGTATACACACACACATACGAACAGGCAAACAAACACGCAATACGCTGCTCATAAATATATGTATAATGTTGATCTGCTAAATAGCTTATGTACATTAATATTTATAATTCTTAGATAGCAAAGACAGCAGTTTCTGTTAAGGACTAGGACCAGTCTTAAGGACTTCTGCACTATGTCTATTCTTATTATATTATTTATTATATTATATTTTATAGAAAATGTTATTTTCAAAGTTTCAAAGCTCACCCAGCTGGCCGTTCGTTTGCTAGACTTCAATTCGAATTGTGCGGGCGTCATTCGCGGCTGTTTCAGGCCCAACATCTGACATCCCTCCTCTACGTAGGTCGCCATCGTAATGCCCATAATATCACTTATGGTATTGCCCAAACCAGCAGCGGCCATTGTCGATACAGTTATTATACTACCCAAGGTGCTTTCAATGTATTCACCCTGAAAATTACAATTTTAAATTTAAAATTACAAATTTAATATTACAAATTTAAAAATTTAATTTCATTTCAATAAAAAAAGTTGAGTTCTTTAATGAGTTTTCTTAAATATTAATTTTTATTCTTTTTCCAATTCTTACTCAATTAAAATTAATTGATATTGGAACAAAGCCTTATTATTGTTAGCTTTTGTTATAAATATAAAAATGAGCAATAAAAATAAATAAAAATAAAATTATGTTTTAGTTATAATACATATTAAAAAGCTGTGACAAAACTGTTCAATTTCTATATTATTATTTAAATCACAAAATTTCCATTTCCAAAAGGTTTTTAGCTTTAAAAAGAGCTTTTAGATTCTTTGCTTCGGAAGTTTTAAATTTTTTTAGTTCTACCACAATTTTTATTAGATATAAAAAACTTAAAAGTTATCATTCCAAATAAAAAGAAAATGATCTGTTAAATACTTACGGCCATAATCATAATGAAATTGTCCAGAAAGCCAAACGCTACAAATGGGACTGCATTCACAAAGAAAACTGTGAAAATGTGGAGAAAATGAAATGAATGGGTATATACATGTATACAAAATATTTTGTTTTATAAATATATATAAATGGACTTACTGCTATACAATTGTCGAGCCGTTGGTGGTTCCGCCGCCTCAACTGTGAATGAAGAGATGCAAAAAGAAAGAAAAAAAAGAGAGAGAGAGAGAGAGAAAAAACACACAAAAATAAGTTAAATTTTCCACTTTATATATAATTTTGTTGCGGTTTCTTTTCATGAACATTTTAATTGCAACTCTTTATTTATTAATATACATTTTTTATTTATTTTTATTTTTTACCAAGTTTCTTTTTGAGCCACTCATCGGGCACCGCACAAAATGTGCCTGTTGGATCCACCTCGCCCACCTTATTGGATAGACGTCCGAAGCGAGTTCGCCAACTGCCAACAGCCAGTTGACCTTTAACACGATGATTATGTTTGTTGTTGTTGTCGTGTTTGGTGTATTATATAGTTCCAGTATTGTGTTGTTGTTTTTATTGTGTGTTGTTAATGATTCATTGTTGAAAATCAAAACACATGTGGTCAAAGGTGTGTACATATATGTAAATAAATAAAAAGAGAAGAAAAGAATAGTTTTTATAGTCATTAAATATGAGAGTCTCAAAACATAATATTAACCTAATAAGTACTTAGTACTCGCATGCGATGACTAAAATAATAACGAATTGAATGCATCGTTTAGCACATGATCTAAATTTAGGCTGAAAAATAATGCGACTAATTGAACAAAAATGATCGGGTATGAAGACTTAGTCGAAGGTTAAAAATACAAAAAATATTGAAATGTTTGTTTAAGGTTTATGTGTATAATTTATATGTCAGATCCTATATTTTAATAAATTATTCATAAATGCAGTTTCCTCATCTATGTCGCTTTATATCTTCTTTTTATTTAAATTTGTTTACAAATATATTTATATTTACTCTATATATTAAAGTCTTTTGTGATTTAAATTATTTTTTATTTTTATAAATTTTTTATATTTTATTTCATCTATTTTTTATTGACTTCTAGTTCATTTAATATTATTGAATTTATTTTTAATTTTACATAACTTGTTTTAAAATTTAATCATTAATTGTTTGTAATATATATAGTTTATATTTTAATTTGGTTAAATTTACGTAAATGTATATTTAACCCTGAATTCCAATTATTTAAGTAATTTAATTAATTAATTTAAGAAAGCATTTTCAAACAAATATTCATAGAAGTCTCATTAATACATTAATACATTTATTAATTGTTCATTATAAATTATATTTAATATATTCCTTTCATATTAAATATCCAAAGATATTCATAACCATAACCTAAGCATTATTATTCATACAATTCGTAGCTTGCATATTAATTTTTTTATATTTTTCTTTTGACTCAGAGCAGTAATTGCAAAAGGTGAAAAGCTGAAAGGTGTCAGCGCTTAATGAATAAAAAAAAAATCATATAGCAGGCGCAGCGTTCTGCACAGGCAAATTACGCCATGGAATTGCATTAAAATTCCATTTAACCTGCAGCAGGGGCATAAACGGCCATACGCATAGATGCGTCCGTGTGTGTGTGCTGTTTACGAGTTGATGTTTATACGTAGTCCTTCTTTGCAATATTAATTTATGATTTCGGTGCAGAAATATGAAGAAAAGCTTTTTTAAATTAAAGAGGGAATGCTGCCAGCCTTTTTAAAGATTTTATCATTTTCGATGATGTGGCGACGCTGGAATAACAAATTGAGAAATTTAGAAGAGAAAGAAGAACTTGTAATTGCTTTGTCAGGCAGCACTGTGAACGCAAAACTGATCCATTAACAGTTAGTTTTGAAGCAGATTTGCGCCTAGTCTAGTTTACAAATGGCGTTTGTATATACGCGTGTGGTTTTGTGAATTTTAAGCCACTGAAAAATTTAATTGGGTATTGCAACGGTCTTACTTATCGTCATAATGCAGTCGCGCGTACGCAGTTATGCTTTGTTTTTTTTATTGTGTCAATTATGTGTGAACGTCAGTGCCAAAAATGCGTAATGAACGTAGTTTGACACATTGGCTGCCATTAGTTATTCAATTAGTGCAAGAGTGGGAAATTTACGGTTAGTTCTACATTTGTGAATTGCTCTCACGCATACCCGTATTATTTTGGTTTTCCGTGTGCTTTATGCTGCTCTAATACTAAAATAAGTTTTTCAATGGCCTCAGCTGTCGTTAATTTACCATTGCATAGTTTCACGCGTCGCAAATGATGTTACGCCTACGCAGCCGTGTGTGTAAATATATGGGCACGTATGTTTTTTCTCCTTCTTATGCAAAGCTAGTATGCGCGTGTGTGTGTATGTTTGCCTGTGTTGCGATGCATTATAGCAACACTTTGGGTGTTGTTAGCTTCCTCAGCACTTTGCCTGCTGTAATGTGCGTTTTAATTACGCTTAAAAGAGAAAGTCGGCAGCGGAAAGAACATAAGCAGACATACATAAATGCCTAACACTTGCACAGGTCAAACAGAGCTCGTAAATGTCATCGTAATTATCATTATCGTCAGTGTTGCCGTCAGCCCGGAGTGTGCAATTATTTAACAGCTGCTCTCAGAGCAATAGCAACGGCAGCGTGAATGTGTGTGTGTGTGCCGTTTTGTTGTAGGCTATACA
Source organism: Drosophila mayaguana (assembly GCA_037075325.1). Taxonomy (NCBI): domain Eukaryota; kingdom Metazoa; phylum Arthropoda; class Insecta; order Diptera; family Drosophilidae; genus Drosophila; species Drosophila mayaguana. The sequence goes on along the minus strand of JBAMCG010000121.1, from coordinate 2,676,283 downwards.
TGTGTTGCTTACAAGCAGTGAATATCGTTTGGAAAATTTAGTGTTGGGTAAGTAAAAATTTATATGTGAATTTAAGGAGAGTATTATGAGATATTAGCAGTTACAAATACTTAAACATATATTAAATTTATTAATTAAAATGCTTCACAAATATTCAATTTATATTTTGGTCGATTATCTAAATTGAAATTGAATATTTGTTTTAAGATTAAATAAAATGATAGAAAAATGATTTTCCGTTAAATTTTCCGTTTCGTATAGAGCACGTGCTTATGTTTTGTAAAATTCTAGTTGGATTATGATTCCATGTGCATTAAGTATATTTCATGCTAATTACTCTTACTAACTCAATTCAAATTAGATTTGTATTTTACACGAATATTACATGCTATTGTTTTCTTGACACAAACAATAATTTAATCAATAATTCTAATAGAAATTAGTTTAGCTAAAACTAATGTTTCATCCGTAATTTAATTGCAGTTATCAATTAACCCCATACACGCTAACTGCGGGGTATAAAACATATGCCACAAGGGCTTACTTTGTAATTAGGCAGCGACGGTCTCTCGCATTAGTTAAATATAAACATATACATATGTCTGTGTGCAAGTACATACATATGTAGTACACACGTACGTGAATGTTGGTTGGCTCGTAAAAATAAAATCCCTAGTCAAGAGTTTTGGCCAAGTCGTTTGTTTAATGCATGAACACTGGAGCAATTTTCAGGGCAATTATGTCGTTTAGCTGTCGGTTAAGTGTTAAAGCATAAAATTCACACTTGACTTGCCAAATCACAGCAAAAAGGCCACAAGACCACAAAGTAGGCGAAACGTGTTCGTTGACTATAGAAATACCCGAACTAAATATTTGCTAATGTGAATTTAATAAAATGTGAGCAATTTAGCTTCAAAGATTACTAAATAATGGGCTAATTTTTAAATTGCTGTAGAGCTTGTATTATGTATGCTTAGTAAATTGAATGTATTATAAGCATTATTATGGGAATTCCTAATTATTTTAAATAAAGGGACAATACCATTTGGGACTTTATTAAAGCTAAATTTTTTAATATATCCATTATTGTTTTTTTTTTTTTTAGTTTGGCATCTACAACATACATACATATATACATTATTATTTTTTTTTAATTTTTAAACAATTGTTTCCTTTACGCTTAATAAGTCTAATATTTGTTATTACATTCTTATAAATTACAGCTAATGATTTCTGTTTAACATATCGAACTGTACATGCCCTAGGCAAACATTGCGTGCGCGGTGCGGGTATTCCCATAGAGAGGCCGCAAGGGCAATCAACTGACCTCGAAACATCCCGTTTTTTTCGCGTGCTGCTCAGTGTGTCACATGTGCGTATACAAGCATGCACACACACCCACATGCAAGCAGCAAATCGTTGAGCAAACATACACATACACACATATACAGAGATTGGGAGAGAGAGAGCCGGCAGGAAGGCGAAAATTGTAACGTGCGCTGGAAAGTAGGCAACACTCGATTTATACTCAAAGCGAAATCTGGGTGAGTTTCGCTTTTCTTCCCTTTGCTCTTACTTTTAAATACACACATATATAAATATACGTATATACAACCACAAGACGCAAGCCGTATTGCTATCATGGCTGAAGCAATTTCACTCAAGAGAAGCAACAGGAAAACGTGATGTGTGCCTGGCTGTGTATGTGTTTGCTGCCAAGTGAACTGTAGAACAAATAGTACTAGTACAGACTCAATTCGAATGTGTTTGAATGGAATGTGTGTGTGTGTGTGCGTGTGTGAGTGTATGTGTGTCGACAATTTGCATAACATTTACGTGCGCTTATTGGCTGTTTCGCTCGAGGCTGCTGCTGCTTCTTTTTTTAACTGTTTAGCATATAAATTGGCTGAAACTATGTACATGCATATGCATATGCATGTAGTATATGCTCTAGTCAAAATTTATAAAAAATGAAAGCATTGTCAAGAAGTTCACCAAGTTCAAGTTACATAACAAATGAACAAGTCAAGAGGTTCGCCCGCAAGCACGCAACACAAATTAGCCAATGTGTATTCAAGGACGAGCAACTGTTCGCTAGTAGTGTTGGGCACATATATATATATGTGTATGTGTGTGTGTGAGAATGTGAAGTGTGTGTTGTGCTAGTCAATTTAAATGCCTTAAAAACCCTACTCAAGTCAGCGACGTTTGCTAAGGCTGAATACAACAGCAAATGGATTTTATCACTGGCGGTTTTTGTGTGTTTGCTGTTACGTGTTTGCTGTGGCAACATGGAATTTCAAGGGAATTGTGCAATAAATTATAAATTATTAGATTAAATATGAAATGAAAAATTTGCTTTGCATTATATTAACATATATCAGTTCCCTTAAAATAGCTGCAAATTTACAAAGCAAATTTTTAATTTCATATTTAATTTCATAATTTATATTATAATTTCCTTGAAATTAAAATATATAAATACTAAAGAATAAACAATTAATGCATTCAATATGAAATAAAGTATTAGCTTTATCAATTTATTGATATACATTATAAAAATGTTAATTATGTATGAATATAATACGCAAATAAATAAATTTGGGCAAAACTTCTCACTCTTTGAGCAAATTTTTAAAACATTTTACATTTTACTTCCCTCGTTAATTTTGTAGTTCACGTAAATAATTTTTATCTATTATAAAATATAATTTTGTTTCTTGGGGTTTTGCAGTTGATTGTCAATTAAATTACCGTTAGGTTATTGCTGAATTTTGCGCTTCTATCTTGATTTTCTTTAAGAATTTATTCTTTTTATGAATGTACAAAATATGTGTATGGAATTTCAACATAATTAACATTTTGTTTAAGAATACAACATGTAATTCTCTGCCAAATTTATCTTGAAAACTTGCTAATCTGCCCACAAAAATTATATTAATTAAATTCTCTTGAAAGCCTCGCAGGATAATGAAAAAATTGTTTATATTTTTGTTAGCCACAAAAGCTCTGTTAATGTTGGCGAAATTGAAATACTCTTTGCTGCTCTTCCGTTTTATGTAAAGTGAAACTTTGTTGTTATTGCTTTTTATATAAACTCAACTAATGCTGTGGCTGCTACAATCAAAGAGGTCATGAAAACAGAGCATAAAAACTTTGTAAGACAGCTTTTTGTGCGTATGTGTGTGGGTGTGTATCAGATATGTATATGTGTATATACGTATGTACGTGTCTGTGTGTGTGTGTGTGTGTGTTGATATACACGTATTTAGTCATGTATACCTGGCCGGGCTGAAGGCCAGGTTTTCTGCTGTTGCTGCTGTTGGTTCTGCTTCTGCTTCAGCTCCCAAAAAGCTTAACGTGCACCGTATTCAATTTATCGCTTTGCTTTTTGTGCTGCTGTTGCTCTCTTTTTTTTTTATATATTTTGTTGCCCTTGTTTTATTCTCACGCTCTCTGCGTGTCTGTCGGCTCGTCTGTTTGTTGTGCCTTGTGTCGAGTTGCTTTGTTTTATGACTTTGAAAGGAGCACACACACACAGCAGGAGGAGCAGCAACAGTAGCAGGAGGAACAGCAGCAGCAGCAGCAGCCTGTTGCCTGGCTCTTCAAACTTGCTGGCATTCTTCTCGCACTTAGTTTTATCCACACCCCATTTCTTTCTCAGTTGGCATCGCCAGATGCTGTCAAACACATCGGCACGTGCTTTTCTAAAGTAAGGAAGAAAATTTCGCTAAATTGATTTAAATTGCGAGAGGCAGAGTTTTATGTTGCATACTTATGCAGCGCTCTGCCATGAATGACTCATTTAATATCCAGCAGCGAGAGTGGAGTGAAAGGGAGGGAGAGATACAAAGACAGAGAGAGCGATAGTTACTGGATTTCAGAATGCTGTCATAAAATTCGACGGGCACTCGGGCCACATTGCTTGTTTGAAAGCCTTTTCATATTTGAGCTGCTTTCTCATTTTTCATACTTGTCCTTTTCTTGCGTTTCCGGTTCATTTAACCTGCTTTTTAGGTGTCCTTAAATATTACAACAACAAAAGGGAAGGTGAATTGAAGTAATAACCATTTAAAATGTAAACTTTTAAAATTAAGTATTATATTTTGATAAATTAACTATTGAAGTATTTTATATTACATTATTAACTATTGGAATTCTTTAATAAACGAAGGTTTGAGGTTTAAGTTTTGAGTAAATATAGAAATTTCAAAATATATACACCAAAATAATTATTCATGATTTTAAAAATATATTTACTTGCATTCTGAAAACATTCTATGTAGAAGATAAATATTTTATTAAAGTTGAGGATCCTAAATATGTATAGAATTATAAATATTATACAAATAAATAAATATATATTAGTGTATAATATATATAAATATTTATTTTGCATTTTATTAATTATTAGACAATCAATTATAAATTTTTAATATCCTGTATATTTATAAAAAATAGAAATAAATATATATATTTCATTTATTTATTTTCTTATTTTACTTATTCTTTGTAAAGCATTCTATATGAATTCGAATGGAATATTTTACCTCGATTTGAAATTCAATCAGATATCACGCTTAATTTATCTTTATTCAAGATTTTTATTCGTGTTCGTGCATTCGTTTGTTTTTCCCATTCATATTGATTTTTCGTTTTGCCTTTTTTTTAATAGTTATCGTAATAGTGTAAAATTTATTGTTTGCTGTGCGGATTCATTTGTCAATCCATCAAAAAGCTTCATGCACGATATATAACTTCCAGCATTGGCCGGGCTTATAAATGATGCAGCTATCAAATAGGTTGAATATGCCTGGCCTTTGGAGCTCCCCAGCCACCCATAAATTCCCTTGGCTGGGCCTTTGGTAATTGTGATAAATGAAGCCCCGAAGCAAATGTAAATTTGAAATTCTGGCTCTTGTTGGCCAAGTAAACATGGGAAGCGGATACAATGCTTAGTTAAGTCTGAATGGAGGTCAAATAACGCTTAATAGAATCTCTCTGCACGCAGCAAAGAAAAAGAGAGCATGAGAAAGGGACAGAGACAGAGAGAGAGAGAGAGAGAGAGAGAGAGAGAGAGAGAGAGAGAGTGGAGTGATTTGGTGCTGTAGTTCCTTGAGCAGCTGTTCGCTTCAAGGCTCAACGGCTTTTTCTCGCTCAGCACTATGAACATCATTTAATGTGCCCGGGGCAGACAAGTAGGCGTGTGTTATGGGGGCGTTATGTAGGTGTGTGTGGTTAAGTGTACAAAAATCAGCTTCGACCAACCCTAATAGCAAACGAATTGCCTCTTGCTGCTTATCAAAGTTAGCTGGGCTTACTGTGTGTGTGTGTGCGTGTATGTGTGTGCCTGGAGGTTTGTTGAGCAAATATTGTGCGACATTCAGCTTTTGCGGCTGTAGCTAACAAGAGAAAAAGAAGAAAAATAATAAAAAACGAGTGCCTGCTGGTATTTTGAGTGCGCCAGTCAACCGCTAATTTGATTAACTTGGTTCTTTACTCAAGTATCAGAGCCCTTTTCAGGCCAACAAGCATAAAGTAAAGCTGTGGCAAATTGCCTTCACAAGCAACAGTTGTTGAGCGCATTCAACTAAATCGTCAAGTTGAAATGGCGCTATATAGAGACATCATCTTAAATACGGTTTAAATTCTTATGAATTTTGTATAAAATTGCAGCAAATGTAATAGTTATTTATAACAGATTTTTGCTCATAATGTAAAGGTTATTTAAAGTAAATCTGCCCAAAAGTAACAGCTATTAAAACTGTTAACCTAATTATTCAAGGTGAAAGTTTAGTGTACACTGACATTAAAATACAGTTTATAATTTATAGTTTAGCTATACAAATTTAATCGATTTTTGCTATTAATTTTTTTTTAATATTAAATATTGGATGTTGTCTGTGAACTTTGATTTTAAGAATAGGCTTTTAATTAGTTATGTACCACAAGTGCTGCAACCCGTATTTCAGTATATCCCTCTCACTCACTCTGCCGCTCGCTCGCTTAGCTGTTGCTCATACTAATACATTTTAAATTAAATTCTATGTACTTTACTCACAGTTCGCATTGAGTGTACTCCGGCAAAGAGCATGCATACATATACATCTATACTCTCTTGCTTTCCTTTTACACATTTTTAGATCAGTTATGTTAATCTCACGCTCTAGCAACTGCAACTGCATAAATTAGGCGCTACAGCTCCTTCCTTTTACACATATTTAGATCAGGCGCTCACCGACTAAATCGTTCGCCTTGTCTGTACTCTGGCATTACATCTGATTGCATACACATATATATTTACATTATTGCAGCTGAGCTTGCACACACACTTGCAAGCATTCACTCTTGTTTTTGTTTTACACATTTTTGCCTGTGTAAGGCATTACAGCTGAGCGTACACACATACTTGCACACATTCTCTCTTACTTTCTCTTTAGACACATTTGAGATCTGGCGCTCACTGACGAAATCGTTCGGCAGTCTGTACACTCAAGTTCTTTTTACGATTGGGTGAGAGTGTCTTTTAACAGTGCACTCTTCCAAGCCTGACTCACAGCTGGCATAAGGCGCAACTGCCAAAGGCAATAGTGCACGCATACATATATACATGAACGTATTTACTCTTTTTTGCTTACATATTTGCTTTACAATAAATTTAGATCAGATGCTCATCGCATAAATCGCCTTCACTTACATACACTTATTTATTAAGACTTTCGCACTCACTGGAGTCTCATTGTATATCTTAGAAAGTGCATCACAGCTAATGGCGTGTGTCAATTGCTCACAAATACATGCATGCATAATCTCCTTTGCTCACAGCATATACAATATGTACTCTCCACACATATATACAAACATATATACATATACATATGTTATATTATGTTATATTGTTATATTATATGTTATATTAAAGCTTTGCCAGGGCATTTCTATGCAACAAAAAAAAAGTGTGAAGCCAATCGGAAGTAAAATGTAACCTTCTGTCTTCCGGCTAAAGATTAAGGAAGTGTTATTCTGTTTGGCTTCAGTAATACTGCAGAAGTCTTTGCCGTCCAATTAGCTATATAAATAGTTTTGATAAAGTTAAAATTCTGTGTTGACTTTCAGCGTCTAGAGATAACAAAAAACTTGAGACTATCTGTTTATTTAAGAAGTAAAATGATAACAGTAAAAGAATAATTTTTTTTATTTTTAAATCGTTTTTTAATAAGCCTTATCTTTACTATAAAAGTAAATCCATAATAGTTGAAGCTTGAATCTTTATCCTTTTAAAGGCAAAATTTTAACGGTTAAAAAAAGAAGAGAAGGTCAACCTCAAATTGCATTAATATTCAAACGTTTAGATAACTGCAGCACTCAATGAAATTGACTTGTAAAGCATATACAACCTTTTCTATTTTTCTTATCAAACTACTGGAAATCCCTTTATATTTACGCTAAAGTGCCCAATGTATCAGCTACATGATTAAGAGCTTGTTTCACGTAACATTTGCTTAGCTCAAATATTTATCAAATCACTCAACACGTTCTTATCAAGAAAAAAACAAAAAAGAACAAAAACGAATAAGGCAAAAATTACGTGTGAAAACTCGTGAAACTTCTTGCCTGATGAGTTGAGATAGGGCAGATTCGAGTCAAGTGTTGGAAAATGCAGTTTTTATTTTTGCTTTTTCTTCTTTGCTTTCCTAACCCAATTTGTGTCCATTCAGTAGCAGAAAAAAAGCCAATCAAAAAGTTTTAAAGAGCCAACAAAAATATCTGTTAGCAACAGAAAGGGAGTGAGAGAGAGAGAGAGAGTCAGAGAAAAAACGTCAGAATTAAAGCTACTGTTGGTTAAGCGTCAGCTGCGACGTCGACGTCGACGTCCAGTGCGTAAAGCAGTTTCGGCAAGTTTCAACCAGCTGCAGGCGGCGCAAAAAGTTTTGTGTAGTTTTTGTTGCTGCTATTGAAATTTTAATGAGCAGCCACTAAACGAGCAGAGAAATGCGTTACCTTTAGATACATGTGTATGTATGTACATATATTCCATGCCATGTGCTGCGAGCAACCAAATGTAAATACAAACATGTTCACACTATATATACACAATTATGTATGTACATGTATATCCGATAAATGAAAACAAATGCATGATTAAATGCGCATATTTAACGATTTTGTCGGCTTGTAAAACGCAAAAAACTCATACACTAATTTATAGTGCTGAAAGCAATTTGTTTAGATGAGTGCTGCGAGGATTGATGTTTCAGCAACTTTTGTTGCTTGCCAAATGTTCTTAACACTTTATGTCAAGCTTAAACAACGCTTAGCTTGAACTATGTAATTGTTATTTTTGTTCCCTATCTTAATAAAGCTTTGAATAATGTTTAGCAACAATATGTTTCCATCGACAAGTTGCTAAAAGGTTGAATTGCTAGCAACATGATCTAATGCAACATTCTGTAAGCCTTCACCTTGTGCTTTTAAAACTGTTAGCAATAAATATGAAATGTTATAGTTTTAAGTTATTGTACTTGATTGTAGCTAGAAATGTTGGCTAATGCATGAACTTTTGGAAATTCATTTTATTTATGGTAAACATACCAATACTGTTGAATATAGAGAATATATTAACTTATGTTGCCAGCATTAGCTATAGAGCACAGTGTTGGGGCGAATATGGATATGTCTTAATAAAGTTAAAAGTGGCACTCTTACCGATCCATAAATAATTAGAAATACATATACATTATATATGTACATACATATTACATATTACATATGTATTTATGAACTCCCAAAATGTTGCTAAGCATGCATCTCATGCATCTCAAGAAGTCATCAGATGTTGCCAATTAATTGCTCTATCAACATCAAATCATATCACGTTAAGTGCTTAAGCTTATTTGATAATCTCTTTGTTGACAACATAACAGTTTCTCTCACGCAACGTAAATTCTAAGCCAACATAAAGTCTAGTGAAGGCGTTAACAACTGTTGCCAATCATATTTCCATCTTGTACAGGAATCACTCCTAAATCATGCTAATGTTGCCATCGCTTAGGCTGCTCAGGCAAATTACATATATTTGGATCAGTTGAATAAATGATGCCGCACATTTTGCACACAGGCTGGACGGCGCTGATAGAGGGTGTGTGTGCGCATAGGAAACTGGAAAATCTGTGCGTTGATTTCCTGGGTTGTCGGCGCCCAGGAGTCACGTACGCCCAAAAGGAAAGCTGTGTGTGGCTGGCGCAGAACAAATTGGGCATCAGTTACTTATAGAAGCTTTGCTGGAGGCATTGGCATTGGCATTGAGTGTGGGTGTGGCAGTGACTGCTGTGCGGCATGGCGCGGCTATTCTGCCCACTTACTACTTATAATTAAGACTTTACTACTTAATTATGCAGATTAAAATTTGGACAATTAAGTATATAGATATCTCTATATATATTGTAAAGCTTGACAAACGCATCGAAATATATAATTTCACAGCTGAGAGCCTACGGCGCTTGGCTATAAAAGGCCAACCTTTAGCCATCAACGACAACAGTTTCGTTTGCAAATTGGCCAAGTTAACAACATGCAACGTTTTGTGTACTCTCTGGCCTGTGTCGCCTTGCTGGGTGCCGCTTTGATTGGAGCCATTGATGACAAGGAAGTCCATGCAAAAGTCATTGAGACCACCGAGCACTGCAAGGGCGAGGTGGGCGCCAGCGATGACGACGTCCAGACCATCGTGAAGCATGAGGCGGCCACCACCTATGAGGGCAAATGCCTGCGCGCTTGCCTCATGAAGAGTTTCCATGTGCTGGGCGAAAATGGCAAGCTGGATGTGGAAGCTGGCCGAGAGAAGGCAAAGCAATACACAGGCAGTGATCCGGCTAAGCTCGAAATGGCCCTGGAGATCGGAGACATCTGTGCGGCGATCTCCGTGCCCGATGACCACTGCGAGGCAGCTGAGAAGTATAGCATGTGCTTCAAGTCCGAGGCCCACAAGCGTGGACTGATCTAAATATATATACATTCATATATATTATATAGACAAAGGCAGCGATCGAATATGACCCCAAATAATTCAGCAGGATTTTGAGTATACCTATATCTAGTTTAACGTAAGCATATTTTTATAACCTCTACCCAGTTGGAGTGGGTAAAAAGGTTTATAATAAAGTGGAGTAATTGGCAAAAGGCAAAAAATTTAGTTCTGTATTGATCTGAGAATATTAAATATGCTTGATGCGAATATTTAATATTTATGAACCACACACATCATTTTCGCAAAGTATTATCAGTAGAAATGGAGTTGGAGTTATGCTATTAACATAATTCTGTTAATAGATAATATAATGCCGATATGGGGGAGGAGCAATTCCTGTTAATGGGATTTGGCAATAACAATATTAATTGGTCAAAATCCCAGTTCTTAGAGCTTAATTTTTAAATTAGCTTTCATTATATATTACCTGTAATCTCTAATAAAATTATTAACTACAATTAAAAATCTCATATTAAAAAGATATAATATGAAAATGCATACGTACATAAAAATAGATAATAAGTTATCTAGAAATGTTTGTGCTTAAATTTGAAGTTTTCAAATCTTTTGTAAGATTGAATTACAAAGAAGTTTTCAAATTAAATTATAAATAATTTTTTTAGCTCGATTTGGGAATTTGTTTTAGCAGAAGCTTTAAGTTTAGAAACAAATTCTAGTTTTTTTTTTTTATTTTTAATGGTATAGTTTTCAATTATTATTTAATATTATAGTTAATTACAGTTTAATATGGCCAAATATAATACAATGATCCTAATGTTATAATAAATACATTTTATAAATTACATAAATAATATATGTATATACATATATATTTTTATATTATTATATATTATACATATATTATTATATTTTATTTAACTCAATTTTGGCAAATTTAGGTTGAATTTAAAAATTAATTTCAGCTCTGTTTACCATTAAAAATTTGTGAGTTTTATTAGAGATTTGTTTCTGCCAGTGTGAATATGATTGTAAAAATGTATAATATATTTTTTTAAACGTATACTGGTTTTGTTTTATGTACATATGTTTCCATTCATTCATGCATCAAAACTAAATGAGTTACTATTGCTCCTTTCATGTGGTTTTCAGAGCTAAGAACATGCTTAAACAAGTTGAATCTTCTTTTTTCATCTTCAAATTGAATATAAAATGAGAACAATGGAATCAATGAAACTCTTATTACTATTTGAAAATATTAAATGGTTTCAAGATTATTATCATTATTTTTTTTTTATACCATTCAGTAGAATTTTTTCAGATCCAGATCGAGTTAAAGGATTTGTTTGGCATTTTAGGCATAAAATTTAGAGAACTGATAAATGTATCTAATTTGGACATACTAAGAAATATACTTATGCAACATTAAGTGAAATTAAGGTTGACGAAAGCTTCATTTATTTGATAAATTTTGTCAATAAAACTTGCTATAAATATCATATGTGCATGATTATGCATGTACATTTTGAAATTTCCAATTTACAAGTATGCCATAGGCCATCTCATATGTATGATAGCTTTCATTAATGTGTTAAGCAAACCAATTGACTATTTGCTTTATGTTAGGAGTTAAGATCTAATAGATCTATACAAAAAGCGCTACTTACTTTCGTACTGTTTCTTCTCCTTGTCCGCCTCAAGCTTAAACATTGCATCCCTTAAATTATGCCGTTCATCTGGATCCAGATTGCAGAGCAGCTCCATGGCACGTTCGCTGTTCAGGTGCGTGCTGAACTTGGAGTATTTGCGGTTAAAAATGGGAAAATGATGCTGCAGACTGCTGCTGCTTGTATTGCTAATGTTGCTGTCATTGTTGCTAGTCGCCAGGCAGGTGAATTTGCGGTAATTGTTGTTGGCGGGCAATTGTTGGCGATTCTGAATGTGACGCACTAAATGCCGTAAGTTGATGCGGTAGATTTGCTTCATCGTTGTTGTTGCTGTTATCTTTTTTTTTTTTTTTTTGGCTTTCGCGATCAAATTTGTGACGTCACTGAACGCTAGAGCAGCGTACTAAAATAGCTGCGCTGTTTTGCTGTGTACGATTTCGTATGTGTAAAAATTGGCATGCGCCAGTGTGCGTGTGTCTATGCGTTTCTGTGTATTTGCGCGCTGTCTGTGTGCATAAACAATAACAGAAGCTGGGCTTTGGGCTCTGCCACTGCCACGCACCACCACAGGAGAAACAATGCCTAAGAACAGAGCCACGACCCGCTGACCACAAAATTTGTTGCGTCTGCAACTTCGTTGCCCGTTCGACTGAGTGTCAACGCTTTGCTTGAACGGCGCCGAAGTTCAGCTAAAATACGCACGCATCTGAAAAGCTTTCTCTTGCTCCCGTTCTCGCTCTCTCTCTCTCACACACTGGCAGGCTCTCAGGCTGTCGTGCTCGTGCTCTCCGCTAAGTTTTTGTGGACACTTTTTTGCGCTTTAAATTCTAGATTCGAACAGCTGTTTGCAACGCCTACGCACGATGGTTCGCGTTGTGTGTGTATGTCTTTGATTGCTGATTGGGGGTACATACACGATGCATTTATGCATTTTAAAATTGCTAGTACCTGTTAAAACAACAAAAACAAAACTGGTCAAAGCTAAATTTTATTATTTGGCTAGCACGAATGTCTGATATGTTTATCTAGAGAGCTGAATAAAATGGTCCAATATTAATTAAGTTTGATATAATTTTAGTAGTTTAAATGCAATATTAATTTTTTTTTTTTCATTTTTTTATTATAAGCGTTTGTTTTTTTAAACATATATTTTATTGATTCATTAATACTATATTTCGATCTGTCGCTACGTGTAATGGCCATTGTCTGGTATTTTCTGACATGCAAATTAATGGTAACTCTAAATTTTTAGTGCTAAATGAAGTTTAAGTATTTTTAGTGTTCAGCCCTGGTAAGCCAGTTTAGAAATAAGGGTCACCATAATTTAAGTATTTTAATGAAGTGTTGGAAGTTACAAAAATACTTTTTAGTATTTTATGAGTTCGCGCCAAACAGAAATATTTGAATTTATGAATAAATTTAGTCTTTTTTTTTCATTATTATTTATTTATATGGTTTATTATTTATTTATATGTGTAATCGTGTGCTTATAACTAATTGGCAAAAATCTTAAGAACAGATTGCGAGCCTAGTCAGCAGCTAAGGAATTGTCATAATTCAATGTAATTCACACTTAATAATTCATATTACTATGTGCAATCGTTGGCCCGCTGTCCGGGTATGCCGCGCAGCTCCTGGTTGAGTGTACGCAACAATGGATGCTTGCCACAGCCGCAACGACCATGGAAATCGTCCAAATCCAAGGCCCAGACCATGCCGCCGCCCAAACGCAGACTGCGCACAAATTGCGCCTTGCGTCGTATGTCAGCCACATCATCGTAGGAGACCCATTGATTGCCGCTGTACGCATAGGGCCCGATGCGTCCCTCATCGTCCCGCACCACCGTCCAGCCGCCAGCGCTGACCTTCTCACATATCTCATAATAGGCCAAGAAGCCACCGGCACGCGTGTAGGTGCCAGCCTGTCCCGGTCCAACAGACCTGTCATTCAGAGAGCGTGCCTTTGGGTCGGCCAGCGAGAACGATTGGCCATAGAGAGGCATGCCCATGACCAGTTTACTAGCCGGCGTGCCCTGATCCAGCCAATAGTGTATGCTGTAGTTGGCATTGAAGTAGGGATTGGCATCGCCCTCCACATAATACAGCGGCGCCACGTGGCCCGTCTGCTTGTCCCAGTGGCCATGGAAGTCGTACGTCATCACGGCAATCCAATCGAAATAACGCGCCAGCTGGGGCACATCGTAGCCCGCATCGATGACCATTTTGCTTGGTGAGACGGCGGCGGAGAGCAGCAGTCCACGTGGTCGGAAGGCCTCGGAGAGTTCGCGCACGAGAGCAGCGAATCCCTGCTTCTCAGCCGGGGAGCCCTTGGCGCAGTCCACCTGCCAGCACACCGGATATTCCCAATCCAGATCCAAACCCTCGAAGCCATATTTCTCAACGAATAGCAAAATGCCCTCAATGAATCGAGCACGCGCCTTAGGATCGAGCACCAATCGAGCATATTTGCTACCCAGTGAATCGTTCCAGCCTCCAATGGCCACGGTTACCCTCAATCCCTTCTGCTTGTACTCTACAACGCGCTCATAAAATCGATTATCGATATCTGCCCAGGAATCGTGCGTCTTTATGGTCAGACTGTTGCTGTTCAGCACAGCAAAGCCGTAGACGATGTGCGTGCAGAGATTCTCGTCAATGTCCTCGGGCACATACTTGCCTTGCCCGGGCCGATACCACGCCCAATTGGTGAAGTAGCAGACGACCTTGTACGCCTCATTGCTGCCCAGCGGTGGAGCTGGCGTTGGCTTGGGTCGCACTAGGGGTTTCTTATTGGGTGGTGTAAAGGGCTTTTTGGTGGGTTTTGTGGTGGGCTTGTGAGTCGGTGTTGGGCTAGTGGGTTTAGGTCGATGCACCACTGGCGGCTGAGTGGTTTGATCGGAACGAACTGCACACTGAGCATTGTTGGGCCAGTCGCAGTAATTCTCGTTCCAGTGTAGACCAGCGGGACAGCTAGAGGAGAGAGGTATAAGAGGTCAAAGAGAGTTAGGCTCGAGCTTTACGGACTCTTTAGGAGATCTTCTAACCGTTGTTCAATAAACTCGCCATATTGACAGATGTAATACTTGTTGCAGTCGCGCTCGTGCGGAGCATAATTACGTCCATCGCAATCGATGGGCTGACCAGGCTCTGGCCTAGCGGGAGTCGCAATTATATTGGCTGGCGTGACGGTGTTAACGGTGGGTTTAGCTGACTGTGCTGTGCCTTTGTCACCCGCAACTGTAAATGTATATTATAGATGATTATTGAAAGTCTTCCTTTACCCCTAAACAACACCCACCCATTGTTTTTTCGCTCTGCTCCAGTGTACACTTGGGGTGGGGTCCTGGGTAGCCGCGTAGCACGCGATTGATTGTCTTTAGCAGTGGATACGATTCGCAGCCGCAATCATTCTTGAAATCATCCAAGTCCAGTGCCCAGATCATGGCACCACCCAAGCCCATGGCTCGTACATATTCGCTCTTGTGCCGTATCATGGGCGCATCATCGAATGACACCCATTGATCGCGCGAGTAGGCATAGGGACCCATGCGACCTCTAGCATCGCGCACTACATTCCAGCCGCGTCGTTGTATATACGAACAGATTTCGTAGTAGGCTAGGAAGCCCCGGGCACGCGTCGCTTCGCCCGCCTCACCGCCGCCATAGGTGGGTGCATTCAGCTCATTGGCACTGGCCTGGGCCAGCGAGAAGGACTGACCGTACATGGGCATGCCCATAACTATTTTCTTGCGCTCAGCACCGCTCTCCAGCCAGTAGTTAATCGAGAAGTTGGCATTGAAGGTCGCAGTGCCCTCGGGATGATCGTACATGGGCGCCACATGACCCGTACGCTTATCCCACTGTCCGTGATAGTCGTACGCCATCACCGCAATCCAATCGAAGTAATGCGAAAGCTCTGGCACGTCGTAGCCCGCATCGATGACCTTTTTATTTGGCGAGACAGCGGCGGAGAGCAGCAAACCCTTCGGCTTGAATGCCTCCGACAATTCACGCACCAGCTCTGTGAAGCCTTCTTTTTCATCGGCGGTGCCCTTTTTGCAGTCCACCTGCCAGCACACCGGATACTCCCAGTCCAAGTCGAGGCCGTCGAATCCGTACTGCTCAATAAAGTCCATGACGTGGCGTATGAATCTGGCACGAGCCGATGCGCTTCTAACTAAGCGAGCGTATTTATCACCCGCTGAGTCGTTCCAGCCGCCAATGGCTACGGTCACCTTCACGCCCTTCTTTCGATAGCTGATCACGCGCTCATAGAACTTGTTGTCCAGATCGGCCCAGGAATCATGCGGCTGAATGGTCAACTTATCGCGATTCAATACAGCAAAGCCGTAAACAATGTGCGTGCAGAGCTCGGCATCGATGTCTTCCGGTAAATACTTGCCACCGCCTTGACGATACCACGCCCAGTTGGTGAAGTAACAGACCACCTTATAGTTTGTGCCGGAGTCGGCTATGGGATAGCCGACCTCCATTTCGAAATCTCCCTCATCAATATCCTCGTTGGGATCAACTTCGTTCTCCTGCGATGATTCCGGCTCGTTGTTGTTGCCCACTTCTGCACTGACGGATTCATTTTCATTGTTGGCTGTCTCATTGCTCGACTCTTCAGAGTTGGAGCCAGTTTCTGGCTGTGGTGGATGCACAACTGCCACCTCCTCCTCCTCCTCCTCCTGTTCCTCACCGCCCTCGCTTTCAATTTCTTCAGCCTCGCTGCTTTCCTGAGCAGGTTTTTCCTGTGCCGATTGTCCGGCTTCACTTTCCACAGACGCTGTTCCCACTTCCGCCGAAATGGCTTGCTCTTCAACCGATTCAATTTCAGCAGGAGTTAGACCAGCTGGGGAATTTAAATATGAATTCAAATTAAATGAATTATTAGGATTAATTTTGAATCTTAACTTACGCGTTGGTTCATAGCCATTTGGTGGATCCTTTAGTACGTCGTGTATTTCCCTGAGCAATGGATGTACGCCATCACCGCAACGATTACGAAAATCATCCAGATCCAATGCCCAAACCATGCCGCCACCTAGATTGAGCGCACGAACCAGCTGCGATTTCTTGCGTATCATGGCAGGATCATCATAGGAGACCCACTGGGTGCCCTTGCGAGCATAGGGACCCATGCGACCGCGTTCATCTTGCACCACTTCCCAGCCCTGATGCTTGACGCGCTCGCAGATCTGTCGGAATAGTGAAATGGTTAGAGTTGCAGCTATTGAAGAAAATGTCCTTCATATGGATGGGAATTAAGAGCTAAGACAATCAATTAAAAGTAATTAAAGTAGACCTACCTCATAATACGCTAGGAAGCCTGCTGCTCTGGTAAATTCACCCGCCTGACCAGGTCCTGGTGCCTTGGCATTGAGCCCATTGTTTTTGGCATTCTCCAGTGTAAAGGACTGACCATATAGAGGCATGCCCATGACAATCTTGCGAGATGGTGCACCTCGCTCTATCCAGTAGTTCAGCGAGAAGTTCTAGGGAAAAGAGGAATTCATTTAGTTATTGCTTTTGATAATAAAGTAATGTCACTACTTACCGCGTTGAAGTAGTCATAGTCGTCATCGGGATGATGATACAAAGGCGCAACGTGACCCGTTTTTTTGTCCCACTGTCCATGGAAGTCGTAGGTCATCACGGCAATCCAGTCAAAGTAGCGTGCAAGTTCTGTCACATCGTAGCCAGCATCAATGATTTTTTTGCTGGGCGACACGGCCGTGGAGAGCAGCAGGCCTCGTGGCTTGAATGCCTCCGATAGTTCCCTGACCCAGGCCGTGAAACCCTCCTTTTCATCGGCGAAGCCCTTGTTGCACTCCGTTTGCCAACATACCGGATACTCCCAGTCCAGATCGAGGCCCTCGAATCCGTATTTCTCGATAAAGTCCAGCGCATGTCGAATGAATTTCGCACGAGCCGCAGCATTGCGCACAAGGCGACTGTATTTATCGCCCTGGGAATCGTTCCAGCCGCCCAGAGCCAGGCTGACTTTGACGCCCTTGCTCTTCAGACCACTGACGCGTGTATAGAAATTGTTATCGATGTCCGCCCACGAGTCGTGAGTGCGCAGCGTTAGCTCCGAGTAATCCAATACGGCAAAGCCATATATCACATGGGTGCAGAGATCCGTATTGATGTCATCGGGTGTATAGCGACCCAGACCTTTCCGATACCAGGCCCAATTGGTGAAGTAGCAGACGACCTTGTAGTAGCCATCGAGAGGCTGAAGTTGCGGCTTGTCCGTGGGATAAGTGGGTCGTGGTGTGGTGCTTGGTCGTTGGGTTGTGGGCACGGGCTTAGCTGCAGCCGGTGGCTTGGGCTTTGAGCTGCCGCTACTGCTGCCAGCTGCACCACTTTCGCCATTTTCTTTGCATTGTGCCGCCAGAGGCCAGTCGCAGTTGCCCAGCGCCTCGTTGTAATGCAAGCCAGGCGGGCAGTCCGCCGCCTGCAGACGATTCCACAGGCAGAACAAATACTTGGAGCAGTCACCGGGATAGGGCACACGCTCCTCCCCATTGCAGGGATCCTCTTCGCTGGCCTTGGACTGCACAATCCGCAGATACTTCTTGCTGGTCACGCACTGCACATTCTCTGGCCAATCGCAGATCTTTCTCAGGGCGTCCCAATGCAGCTCGCTGCCGCATTCACTCGGCACGAGCGCTCCATTCACGCAGATGTAGTATTTGCCACAATTGCGGTGCGTGTAGTATTCACCCTCGTTGCAGCGGGACGAGGTGGGTGGACGTGGTCGTCGAGTGGTGCGATTCGGCTTACGGGTGGTGCTAGTTCCCTGCTGAGGTTTCTGAGCTGGTTTTGTTGGCTTGCGACTGGGCTTGACGGATGTCGTAGGTCTGCGCGGCTTCTTGGTGGTGGTGGTGGGACGTTTGGTGGTGCTGGTGGTTGTACTGCTGCTGGGTCTTTGAGTGGTGCTCTTGGTAATGGGTATGCCACTCGTGGTGCTCGTATGTTGTTTCTTCACCGTGCATTGCGCCGAGGCAGGCCAATCGCAGCCTTTCACCTCGTTGTTCCAGTGCAAACCACCGGGACAGAATTGCTGACGCAGCTCGCCCGGTATTATGCAATGATAATAGGAATTGCAATTTTTCTTATCTGGATAGAATTCGCCAGCCTCGCAGTTGGCGGCCTGCACCACCGGATAGACCAGAGCGGGCACTGGTATAGTGGTGTGGGCAGGACGCGCAGTTGTCTTCGTTGGCTTCGGCTTTGGCTTTGGCTTGGCGGGACGTCTCGTAGTTGTAGCTGCTGTGCTGGTCCACCAGGCAGGAGTTGTGGTGGTGGTGGTGGTTTTAGTAGTGGATCTCCGAGTAGTTGTAGTGCTGCTGGGTCGCCGTGTGGTTGTGGCACTGCTAGTGGGTCTGCGCGTGCTTGTGCTCGTTTGATCCCAAGTGGGCCACGAAGTGGTGTGATCATTGTGAGTGCCGCTCTGCGAGCCATCGCTGCTGATGGTCGTCATTTGTGGTGGCACCGGTGTAACCGGCTGTGGTGGACGTTCACAATTGCTGCGCGTCGGTGGCTCCGTGTTCAGTCGCCCCAAGGCCCGATTGACAGCCTTGAGAAGTGGGAAGGCCTCACTGCAGCAGCGATTCTGGAAGTCATCCAAATCGACCGTCCAGGCGGCAACACCACCAAAATCATTATTGACCGCATAGCGTGCCTTGGCCTCCACGCTGGCCGCATCCTCATAGCCCACCCATTGATCCCGCAGCATGGCATAGGGTCCCGACTTGCGTTCTGCATCCCGTCCGGTCTGCCACTTCTGCTTGCGTATGCGCTGACAGATCTCGTAGTAGGCCAACATGCCGGGCTGTTTGGTCAGCTCGCCGGCGTCACCAGGGCCGCTGGCCGGGATGCCCTCACCGACCAGGCGCTGACTGCTCTGCTCGAGCGTAAAGCTCTGCCCATAGAAGGGAATGCTCATGATCAACTTTTCACGGCGTGCGCCCATTTTCACCAACAGCTGCATTGTGTAGTCCGTATTATATTGCGGATATTTGTCCTGCGGACGTCCGTAGAGTGGACTCACATGTCCCGTTTGTCCCTCCCAGGCGCCATGGTAATCATAGCTCATCACGGTCATATAGTCCACGATTTCGGAGAGCGCAGCCAACTCGTACGCCTCGCTGATGATCTCCTTGTAGCCTGAGATGGCCACGCCCAGCTGCATCTTGGGATTGACACGCTTCAGCTCTGAGCGTAGCTCACGCAGTAGCTTCGTCAGATTGGGTCTGTCGCTGGCCGGTCCCTTGGAACAGTCGCTCTGCCAGCACTTGGGATAGTTCCAGTCCAAGTGAATGCCACTAAAGCCGTGACGTTGCAGGAAACCCGCTGTACTCGAGGCAAATACTTTGCGTTTAATCTCATCAGCAGCCAAGCGAGAGTATTTATCGCCGCTGGAATCTGTCCAACCGCCCATGGCAATCAGCACGGGCACACCCAGAGCAACAACGCGCTTGTAGTACTGATTCTCTATATCTACCCAGGGATCGAATTCGCGTATGGTCAAGTGATCCGGATCGAGGGAGGCAAATGAATAGACAATCGCTGAGCAAAGTTTTGGGTCCAGCTGCTCGGGCACAAAGTGACCATCGGCCTTGCGATAGAAGGCCCAATTGGACATGTAACAGAGGACTTTGGGCGCCGTATTGTAGTTCTTCTTTTCCGTTGTGGTCTTTGCATGTAAGAGAGCGCCATAGGCGCCATCTTGCGTGAGATCGGCCTGGGCGAGAGCACCATAGAACTGCTGCTCCGTGTAGCTGTCCAGCTCATCGATATGCTCCAGTTGCTCCAGATCTACAGCCTTGAGCAGCTCCTGATGTGGGGAGCCGGAGCGGTACGGTTGCGGCTGATAATTGTCGTTTGAGCTGGGCGCTATGAAGGCGGCATATTTATCAGACACCGACCACGGATCCGGTTCCACCAGATGCGAAACCTTTTCCTCTTTGATCTCCTCTGGCACATCGCGCACGTAGCTTGCTGGCGAAGCGAACTCCAAGGATTCGTCGTCTTCATCATCATCGTCGCTGGGCTGTGCCTCCACAGAGTCGCGTACAAAGGAGCGCAAAGGCGAGGATTCGCGCAGCTGCGCAACGTTCCGTTCACTGATGCTGGGCACACTTTCCACGGCGCTGCGTAGCGGCAGGAATACCTCACCAAATGTGGGTCGCGTGCTGAAGCGACTCAGTGCACCGGGCTCATCCTCCACGGGCATACTCTCCACAGCTGCCCGGACAAAGGCCGGCTTGTAGCTGGGCGCCACGTGCACCTCGGGCGCTTCGATGCGAATGTGCCCAGTGGCCGCTGTTGCCCATAGGCAGAGCAACTGTAAAACGATTTAAATAAATGGGATTTATTATAATTTGATACTACTACATATATTATTGTTAGTAAGATTGCTATCCCATTTTCATATTACCAAATACTTCACTTGATATTTAGTATTCAGCTCGATTTCAAAACAGATTCTACTGTACTATTATTTCTACTACTATATCTCTACTATTATTACTCTATATCTGCTACTACTTTACCTCTACTATTATTTATACTCCTCTATGTTTATACGACTACGTAATCTCTCTTATTATTTCTACTACTCTTTTTCTTTACTACTACTTGGTCTATTTCTATTACTCTATGTTTCTACTACTATTTTATCTCTACTATTACTTGTACCACTCTATTTCTCAGTTTACTACTTCAGCCGTCACTATTTCTCGATTACCATTTTTTCTAGTGTCTATTCGTATAGTCTACTACTGTTATGCTAGAACTATGTACTATTGATATACTACTATTAAATATTATAAAACTATTACTACTACTATTCTACTACTATTATTCAAATAATAATATTTGACTAGCTTTATTGTACTATTACTATATTACTATTGCAATTATTGTATTCTAACTATAATTAATTAATACTACTATTTGACTACTACTATTATTATAATACTACTTTTATGATACTACTATTTTACTGTCGCTTACCCACTGCTACTTCTCTACATCTACAAATATTACTTATACATATCTTTTACTGTTCTATTATTATTACTAGTATGCATATACTTTTTCAATTAATCTACTATTATGACTGCTACTACGCTAACTTTACGATTTTTACTCTATCATTTCGTATATTACTATTATTACTACTGCTGCTGTTATAATTCTAATTCCACTACTAAACTTGCACAATAACTAATCTATAACTGCAATTACTACTACTATTACCAACTATTACTTTTACTACTACTATTTTTTACACTAATTATATTTTACCCTACTTTTACTACTACTACTTTTTACACTACCTATTTTGTACATTACTTTTACTACTACTAATTATTATTTACACTATTTTTAGTAGTACTACTTTTTACACTACTTATTTTTTACACTACTTTTACTATTACTACTTTATACATTACTTATTTTGAACACTACTTTTACTACTACTTATTATTATTTACACTACTTTTACTACTACTACTTTTTACACTACTTTTACTTCTTCTACTTTTACTTATTATTTTCACTACTTTAACTACTTGTTTTTACACTACTTTTACTTCTACTACTATTACTATTACTACTATAAATATTACTACAGTATTATTACTACTTTAACTATTACTACCATTACGATTTTTACTACTACTATTACTACTATTATTAGTACAGTATCAAATAGATTCCCCAATTGTTTGAGACTTACCAGCAGCCCGTTCAGCGTAGCTCTTCTACGCATGTTAAAATGCAGCTCGTATACTGTCTTCCCTTAGATTTTGCTTCAACTGCAGAGAAACCAATAGACATTTTCAATTAAGCTTGTTAATACATTAAGATTGTCAATATTTAAAACAGTGTGATCAAACTGAATGGTTTTTAAGTCTGATTCATAAACGTAACTTGATTTTTACACAAAATATCATTATTTATATACATATATTGGGCTATATACATGATTTATTGAGGCAGACGCACGCATTATCACGTCAGCGCGTTGTCCTCAGATTACGTGCGGCAATGCGTCTTACATTCTAATTAGGTTAGGTAGAGGCTGTATGACAAATTGGGAAGTAATTGTTTGATTCTCTTTTTATTTTAATTTTAATTTTAATTTTTTGTTTTTGTTTTTTTGTATTTGTGCCCGGAACTTATTTATATGCCTATTGATTGTAAGTGATAAATGTCTACGGGCAATAAATATATTATATACACATATATATATATTTTATATGCCAGACGCAGCATGACCTAGGCCCACGCCCACAAAATATCAATTATATGTATATATATATATATATATATATATATATATAATATATGTATATGTACATGTTCCTACTTAGGGTGCCAAAACGAAACTGTCTTACTTTCCCACCGTTTTTCAAAAAATTCTTACAAATTAACTTGGAAATAAGGAACTTGTTTACGCTGTGACATTTAATTGCCAGAGATTTAAAATTGATTTCATAAATTCATTTTGTTTACTTTTGCATTCATTTAAATTGTTTGAAAGTGCCGCTTGGTAATAAATTGAATTGTGGTTTTGATACAATATAAATGATTATTTTAATTTTATTTTGCTAATTTTCAGACAATTTTTTATAAAGCAAACGTAAATTCATTTTCATTTATATATAAATATTTAAATATATATATAATCTAATCTATTATTATTCTAAATTTGAATAGCGTTTTTAAGAATTTTGATTTCTTTTTTATATATTATAATATATTTATATACTAAATTTTGTTAGCTAGTGTATTCGACATTGAAATCCTTGAACTGCAGCTGAAGCAGACAAAGAGATTTTGTGTCTTGGGAACTCTAGCTCTATGAGTCAAGAGTCGTGTCTGTTAATGATTATATACGTTGGTCTTTCGCGGCTTTATGTTTCAATATTTGCTAATAGCTATTGAATTATTAATAACTTTTCTTCCTCTTTCTCTTTCTATTAACCCATGGCTTATTAAAATATGCGTATCAACTTTTTTTTGTTTTTTTTTTTTTTACCTAATATGCAAATCGGTTTTCAGAATTGGGTTAAAAGCTTTACGATGTTGACCGGTTATTTATTTTTGATTTTTTGTTATTTATCATTATTTGTGTTCTTGTTTTGATAATTAAACAAAAAGAGACGTAATACGGGGAGAAGGTTATTATATATGGTAATCAAAAGAAATGTAACCCACGCCAATGATGTGAGTAAAAGATGCTAGGCAAGTTTTGCGAATTAGAACTGGGCAGGTTTTCATTGGAGGTGAAAGAGAAAGAGAGAGAGAGAGCGAGAGAGAGAGAGAGAGAGAGAGAGCGAGAGAGTTCATTGAACGTCAAGAACTTCGGCCCACTGATCCTGTCTGCATATTTTAGATGTTGCGAATTGAAAAAAAAACTAGAAGAGATTGCGCAACAAGAGAAAGGCGGCCACTTTGAATAGAATTTGCTTGCGTGGAACTTTCGGCTTGTAAATATATTGATTATCTATGTATATAATACAATCAACACCATATACATCGAGTTATTTATATATTTCACATTTTATTTAAGTCTTTTTCAGAACAAAAGTCTTTTGTTTCGTTTATATATTTAATGCTTGTTGATTTTATGTGCCACTATTAAAAATCCATAAACTTGGTCCAGAAATCGGGCTTCTACGCGTATCTCACAAAAATACACAGTAACACATTTCTTATGCATTTCACGTACACAAACGCACATACACACAGACAAGAATTCCACTTAATATTCAATTTGATGTCCATTTACTGTTGCACCAACACACGACACACTGTTTGTATAGAAAGTTCTCACTACACTTGACTCATTCACTTACTTAGCTGGACGTATCCAAAGTATGTTGTATATATAAATATATATATATATATATTCCAGAAGGGGTTTTCACTTGTCGCGGCTACCTTTGCGCATGCGCGCCCGAATCGAAACTGTTGCCGATCGCACTGAAGAGGCTCCTATTTATACGCAAACGGAGCGTGCTGCAAAAATACAAAATACATAAAAAAAGAACGCCCGCAGCAACGTTCTAAAATGTTAAAGTCACAAGAAAGGAAAGTTGAGCATATAGTAACCGCATTTTAAATACTCTTGAAGTTGCAGGAAGGGAAAATTTCTCAACTTAATAAAAGATTAAAATTGCCTATATGAATATATTATTTAATTTATATATATGTTATATATTATGCCATCATCATATCATCATATATGTATTACAATATATGGATATACAAATATATAAATAAATATATAGTTTATATTTATTTTTATTTACAGATTTATATAGTAATTTTCATAATAGTAAATTTCATAAATATATCTAAAAAGTGAATTTGCAATTATTCTAGATTTAATTAAATAGAGTAGCACACATATTTTATTTATTAATTTTGTATATATTTAATATTTATATATTTTATTCCGTTCATCATAATTAAATATAAATATAATTTTAAAAATAAAAATTATTATTTAAAATATTAATTTATTTATACTATATGTTGATACATATTATAATATATTAATAAATATTAATATCTGTATTTTATAAACATTTTATATACTATATATATTTTATAAATCATACCTATGAATAAGTGAAAAAAAAACCAATAAATTATATTTTTAGGACAGGTTCGTATAGTATCTTAACGTAAATTTAAAGACTTATGGTAAGTAAACTTCTATAGATATAACCTAATAAAAAAGTACAGTTAAATATATGTAATTACTTTTTATATACAATCAGTTATTTGAATATCATCTATTCATAATCTAATCTATTCAATATGAAGAATATGTTAAACAAGGTATTAATCTACGTTAAATTATCATTGATCGTAAACCAAAAAAGTCCAAACCTTCATTACATATTTTACAAATAAGCTTCAGAATTTCTATTTTTGAGTTACCTCCTCATCAAGCTACGCTTTAATATTTATAATCCGCATGTCAAAATCGTTGACATAATCGTAATACTTTCAGACATTTAAAAGAATGTATACATACATATTTATACCAAGGAAAGAACACGATGAATATGCGTACGAAAAAAATGAAAACAAACGCGTTACTTCTGTGTCTTTTCATTTCGTGTCCCCTGTAAAGCGAACATGAAAATAAAAACAAAAAACCGGCAAACGACAAACGGCACAAGTCGTAGTCGGCTACCGGAGAAGAGCCTATAGCACGAGATGTCAATGTCCAACAGAAACTGGTCCAGATTTGCCGCTGACTTGTCATGCAAAATCAATGGGTGTAATTAATTAACTTCTTTGTATTATGCTTTCTGTTTCCTCTTCTTTCCCCCCCCTTGCTTTGCATTACTTTGCATACTTCTGCGAGCATCTTTGATAATTTTTAAGTGGCAGCGAAATGATAAATCGTCTCAGCTTTCTCGAATAATATAAAATTTGCTCTGGCAAAGAATTTCTCGTCAATAACTCAGTAAATAACCCATTGAAATTGGTAGCTGATGACTAATTTTTGACATTTTTGATTAATTGATAAATAATAATTATATAGTATTAAATTTATTATATTTATTCTATTCTTATATGCAAAAATGTAGAATATATTATCATAATTGCATATGCAAAGGTTATATTTATATTTCTAATACTTCTAAAAGAATTATCTTTTCGTTAATATATTTTTAGATTTTTATGAACAGATTTTGGTTTGTGTGCTCTTAATAAAATAAATTAAACAATAATTCTCAATAAAACCATTTAAGAGTTCTACTAAAAAATAAATAATTACTTTATTAAGTCAAAATTTTCAAATATAGAATCTTTTGTATACTTATATATCTAGAAATATATACAAAAAATCATTTAAACAAATAATTTGAGAACCAGTTGATTAAATGGAAATAGAAGAGATGTAAATAATTATTTTTACGGCTTAGAGACAAATTTGTGTATATTTATTTATTCATATTTTTATATAAAATTAATTGGGGTGTAATCACTTTATAGAAACTTATGCAGCAGGCAAAAACAGAAAGAGATTCTAAACAAAAGAAGAAAATAAACGTAGTCAATTTTTTCAGGAACGTCTCTTTGTTTGTTTGTTTTTCTGCCTTGGTCTCTTTCCATATGCAGAATAGACAGTAGAATTTGGTCAAGAATGCCAAATTGCCAATTTGATGAAAAGGTGATTTTTTTTGTGAGCTTCAAATCGGTCAATTAATGAGAACAAAACGTTTAAACTATATAGATTACTGAAGACCAAAAGGTTATTTAATTAAAGGTTCTACATAATTTTATTTTATTTATATTTTTATTATTTTAGCTGACTTTTATTTTGTGAAGTGTAGAATTTGTTAAAACTAAAAAAAAAAAATATTAACCCACTTGATTATTGTGACATTCAAAAAGCCGTTATAGTTCACAGCTCAGCTTTCACAAAAACGTACAAAAAAAGCTCAAACGCGTGATTCAATAGTTGCTATCGCTTAGCCGCCACACTCTTTTATCGCACAGCCGCATATCGATAGCTGGCAAGCAACCTGTGTGCAGTTGTTGCCCCTTTGGCTGGTAAACAAATAATTGTTGGAAGGATACTTAGCAAGAAAAACTGGCGTCCCGTTACAAAACAAACGTCGGCAGATGCCAAGCAGGTGAAAAGCAACGATTTGCGTAGTGCAGAGTAACGCAGCAGTCGCAACACTAAGTGCAGCTGTTATTTATAGCAACATAATAGCAACAGCAGCAACAACAACACGACGCTAAGACGACCGCTCAACACCCACCCACAAAAGCAAGCAACCAGCCAACCAAACAACCACCGAATAGTTTTGTGAGTGAGTGAGCGAGTGGGCGTCGTAATTGGCCTCACATACAAGTGCAAGGATACACGCTTCACAGTTGCACATCGTCGTCCCGTCAAAGTCAAGGTGAGCTAAGCGGTTACCGCGTGACGTCTCCATTTGACATTTGCGTGTGTTATGAAATTACATTTTTTGACGGCCTATCGCAGCCACAAAAACTTTGTTCTCAAATTGATTTAAGTCATCAGATTTTAGAAACCAACATGGAAGCAACCGTAACTGGAGTCAATGTGGGCACTGGAACAGGAACAGGAACGGCAGCAGCAGCAACAGCAGCCGCCGCCGCTGCTGCAGCAGCAGCCGCAAATGCTCCAAATACGAAACGGAATACGCAGCAAGGGCGAAAAAAGTCGGGACCGAAATTTGAATTAACCGACGCACAAAAATCGGACATTAAAGAGGCATTCGATGTATTCGACAAAGATGGCATCGGCTATATAGAGGTTAAGGAGCTAAAGGTGGCCATCAGGGCATTGGGCTTTGAGCCCAAAAAGGAGGAAATTAAACGAATGATAGCGGAAATCGATAAGGATGGCAGCGGCCGGATTGCGTTCAATGACTTCTTGCATCTGATGACCATGAAAATGGCCGAAAAGGACATCAAGGAGGAGATATTGAAAGCGTTTCGCTTGTTCGACGACGATGAGACGGGCAAAATTTCATTTAAGAATCTGAAACGCGTCGCAAGGGAACTTGGCGAAACACTGTCGGACGAAGAGCTGCGCGAGATGATCGATGAGGCTGATCTGGATAACGATGGTGAGGTCAATCAGGAGGAGTTTCTGCGCATCATGAAGAAGACCAGCTTGTATTAGGCACTCTTTTCGAAACATTGGACTCAAATTGAGCTCCGATTTGTGCAGAAAGTGTGAAAGTATTAAGTTTTAAGTTGATCTTAAGCTTTAGTGTAGTCAATTTGATTGCACAGCTTATGCTTTTATTTATTTATTGAATGTGGACTGCTTTTAATGTAAGTCTCGTTTGTGCGTGTTCCTTTTCTCTGGATGTACAACATAAGCAAATGCACCGCCTGTATTTTTGCACAATATATTATCTCAATGATGAATAATAAACATCAGCTAGTTAATGTTGTCGAAAAGTAAAGTGTTTTGCTGGTGAGACTATTGACTAAAATAGGAAAAGCAAGGTTAATCTTAGGAGACTTTAGCTTATAAGACCTGGAGATATTCCATCACTCCAACTACCTCTAGTTTCCGCTCTCTGTGGCAATGTAGGGTTCTCTCTTAAAAAGCGAAGTCTAGCTAAAGTCTAGTTCGTTCACTGGAAGGAGTACTTCTTATGTGAAGAGAGAGGGATATATATAAAGCAAGCCGATATAAAAGAATGAAAAGGGAAATGACAATGAAAGAGTCAACATATTACTAATCGAAACCTGTTGTTTCTCTTCAGTTACTAAGACTAAAATATTAAAATAATGAGAATCACAAAGAGAGGTCTTTTATGTGTGCTTCTCACTGTTAATTTATTATAATGACATTGATCTCCCCTTGCCAATCTGACTTACACCCCATTAACAAAATATTTCATTCATTTATATTTTATTTGAATATGTTTTGCTTTTATTCATGTGAAAATTCACTAAACATTTTAATACTTTGCCAACTTAAGAACTAAACAAAAAGATGGAACACATAAAAAACTAAGCACACAATATATTATACTTAAATTCGTTGTAAACATAATATAGTATTGGTTGATGTACCTATGCACACATACATATGCAAATATTTATATTTTCTATATATGCATATGTATGTGCTTATCTAGGCCTATCTAGGGAACTGGCTGGATCTAAACGAACGGCGCATTAAAGTAAATCTTTCGTTTGCTCGGCAAGGGTTTGGTGCTCAGTCCGGAACCCTCAATGAATTTCTCGAAGCTGGCCAAATTCTTCTTCATTTGCTTGACCTTGGCGGGCTCCGGTGTAATTATTTGCTGGTTCACCTGCTTCTCCTCCACGTCCTCCTCATTCTGCTGCATCATTTGCTGCTCATGGTCCTCCTGCTCGGTCTGCAGCTGAAACTCCTCATCCAGATTGTATTCATCGGCCGTTGTGATCAGACATTCATTGCCCTCACTGATCTCCGCCAGCATGCCCTCGCTCTGTGCACCCTTCGGTGTTGCTTCGTGGCTTCTATCGTACTCCGCATCCAGATTGTACCAATCGAATTCGGCCTGCAGGGGCAGCCCGCGGCTGGCGTCGGCCAGCTGCAGCAGCGACTTTGATGTCGGCGTTGTGGGCAAACTTTTGGGCGTTGTGGGCGTGGTCGGCGAACTGGGCAAACTCATACGTTTGTTGATCTCGGCCAGAATGTTGGGCACATGCTTGCGCTTGTACTGGGCGGGCATGGTCTGTGTATTGCTGGTGGTGCTGGTAGTAAGCGGCAGCTGGAGGCGCAGTGTCTTGGGCGCCATTAGCATATAGTCGGCGGATTGCTTGGGCGCTATAATGGCCGCCACATTGGGTAGCTTTGGTATGTCGGCGAAAATCTCTTCGATTTCCTCAGTCTTGTGCGAGGCGGCCGCTGAGCAGGCATCGTCATCGTCGGAACAGTTGTTCCGTTGCAGTTCCTGTTCACATTGCCGTTCACGTTCCGCTTCGGGCTCTGTGGGCGTGCTCGATTCTGGTACATTGTGAACGTCGGCCACGATTTGGACGCTCGTCACGCCCACCTCGGCTATGGAACAGTAGTCCGGTTCGCTTGTCGTTGTCGTGGATACCGCACAATCGCCCTCGTCTTCGTCCAGGTGCTCCTCGAGCTGCTGCAGCGACTTCTTGAACTTGAGCAAATTCGCCGGCTTTGGCGGCAATGCTGGCGGCAATTTCTGCGGCGTCTTAGCGCTGCCAACACTGGCATCTGCCGTCGCGGCTGCCATGTCCACATACAGATTGGAGGCACGCTCCGAGCCAATTGGCTCATACTCATTGCTGTAGATGCTCTCGTAGTTGAGCGTATCGCTGGGCACAACGGAGGCGCCGGCGGTAGCGGCTGCAGCGGTTTCTGCCATGGGGTGATAGTGTGAGATCAATTCGTTGGCATTATGTTGCTCCTCCTCGTCGTCGTGCCGTGGCACATGCACCATGCTGTTCTTCGTGGAAAAGTGCACCCGTTTGCGTCCATTCGTGCCGCTGCGGCCACTCAGCGAGCTGCGACGCGGCAAATTGGAGCCCGTCTTGGGCGCCAGCGCTGACTTGGGGGTGCTCGGTTCGCGCAGTGTCTCCTCCATGGACTGTTGCAGCAGTATCTGATTGACGCACTCGAGCACGGGATTAACAGCGCCGTGGCCATATGATTTGGCCACCACGGGCGCTGTGCTCAGCTCCTCCTGGTCCGAGGCACTGGCATACCAATCATCTGTGGTCGTCTCGTAGATCTGCTTGGGCGACGCCTCTGAGAAGTCGGCACAGCGTCGCTGCACAATTTTGATAGCGCCACGAGACATCAGCTGCTGCTCCTGCTCCGGATCCAGTTCATCGAAATCTTCATCGTCCTGTGTGGGCGAAAAGATGCCATCATCCTCCTCCAACTGGGCGGCTACCGAGGAGGCGGTCTTGCTGCTGCGACTGGAGGCAGAGCTGTTGCGTCGCCGTTGCTGCTGCTGCTGCTGTTGCTCCAGTTCCAGACTGCTGTGCTCGGAGTAGTCGCCATCCTGTAGCGTTGACTTCACTCCATGCATACGCTCCATGGCCCGGGCATAGTTGTGCAGCTGCTCATAGCTCGTCTGCGAGTCCTCACGACTAATGCTGCTCGTATTCTCCTCCGACTGTTGCTCCAGTGCCGCATCATCGATGTGCATGGCCCGGGAGCGCATATAATCCCGAAAAGTGCCCGCCGTTCGCTTGCTTGTGTAACGCACACTGCGCCTAGCGCCATAAAACGACGATGAGACCGTGTCATCGCTGGAAGAGCCGTGCTCAGCTGAAGGCAGAGAGTGAGAGAGGGAGAGAGAGAGAAATTAATTAATACGACTCTCCAAGAGGTCTTCCTTAGAGATGACAGCGTGCAAAGGATTACTAAACGGAAAGCCAGTATTTATCTTATCGGAGCACGAAATGGAATTAAATTAATCTTTGAATTGTTATGAGAGATAATAGAATTTCAAATTGTATCTATATATAGATATTATACATTTCTTTGGACTTTTAGAGGCATTTTATATTTTGCTCATATAACCCATCCTCATATTTTAATTATATTTTGTATACAGTATTTATATTGAGCATTTTTATATTATTATTATTATTATTATTATTTTTTTTTTTGTATGTTATTGGTTATTATTATTTATTCATTTATATTTATATTATAAATTATTTATAATTTATGGATACAAAATATAATAAGGGCACGAGCTAATTATATTTTGTATACAGTATTTACTTTTAGTTATTTCAATAAAAAATTAATTATTATTATTTATATGATTTATTATATTTTATTTTTATTTATATTACTCATGTCTTTGCATTTAAAAAATAGTATTTTTATGCTATGATTATTTTTTTATTATTATTATTTTATTTACAAATCAGTGAATTATAATAATTATATTTTTTATTTTTCTAGTCAACTGAACTGAGTGAATATTGAGTGAATATATTGGGTTTGTAAAATTTTCATAAAATTATTTAAATATATATTGCGCATATATGCTAAAGACTAAACTGATTTAACAATATAAAATTTAGTAGTAACTGGCATATGAGTCAACGCTTGCAGTCTTTGATTTGATTTTTTTTTATTATTTGAAAATGATTGCATTTAATTTTTGTTTATGTACCGCAATAAATTATAAATGGTGCGAGAAATCAGGTCATTTTAAAATTCACTAGGCTATATTTTTGCTTTATCAAACTCATTTTGATGGACATTTATGGGTATTTTATGTATTATATGTGTAGATAAATTTATTATTTATTATATTTATTATTTATTATATTTATTATTTATTATATATTATGGTATGGATATATATTTGAAAGAGTTGAACTTTGACTTGATTCAATTTCTGAAAGTAATCAGAAATAACTCTAACTAAATTTCCTTCTAATAGGCCTTGCTTGCAATAATTCCGTTCAGCATTTCTCTTCTTTTTATTCCGCATTTCCTATATTTATACTTCATAATCCTATTCCATTTGCTCACTTTGCCATCTCATATAGAAACTGAAGTTTTCCACTCACCTTTGGCGCTGACGCCCAATTCCTTGCTGCAAGTCTGTGTGGCGCTGGCTCTCAGCTCAATGTCATAGAATTGCTTGCGGCAATTGTTGCATTGCAAAGCCTCGAGCACCAGGCATTCCTCTACATGCGCCTCCTCATCAGCATTTGTCTCCTGGTCAGCGACCATGCCCTCGTCCCGCTGATAGTCGGCCAGCCGCTTGCGCAGTGCACGATTCTGTCGCAATAGGCGACAAATTTCGGCATCTCGATCCAATAGGCGCATATTCACTGTCTTCATGTCGTTCTTTAGCTTCGACTCGAAGCAGATGAGGGATTTGACAACGCAGGCCAGTTCCTCAGTGCGTCGGCGCTTCTCCTTGGCCAGTTCACGATGCAGCTGCTTGTTCTGCTGATCATAGTTGGAGATCATTTGCAATAGTCGCCGGCGCTGTAGACGCTCAGGTGAATTGGCCGCCGCTGCCGACGCCGAGGTTGGACCACCTGATGAACTGGAGCCAGAGGAGCTGCGTTGCACTTCGCTGCTGCTGCTGCCGCCGCCATGTGTGTTTCTCGAGGATTGCGAGTTGTCCGAGTTCTGTAAAGAAATGCGAACATACAATGAAATTAGTTAAAGCTCTAGCAATTTTGATTGTTGCCAGCCCAAGCAAACCTTATGGTTTCCCAGTACATGGAAATGACCTCCGAAACCCCATTTGCTCACCATCGTTGAGGTTCAGTCGACAGCTCCCCAATGACAACTGACAACTGACAACCGACTATGGGCACGATGTCAGCGTGCCGGCTAGCTACCGCTGATTGATAGTAAAGTTGCGACAACTTATCTCACCCGGGACTTATTCTACTGACGCACACCAGCTGCTCTGTTGGTCGCCAACCGAAATTATCTACTGCATGTAGTTCGATCCAAGGGAATATGCGTTCTCACATTCAAGACGATTTGGATGATATGGATAGGATAGGGTTTGTTTTTGAATTTTAAATTTTTCTATTCTAAATAATTGTTTTGTTTTCCATTATTTTATCTAATATGCCAGCATAGTTTTTATATAATGCGCCAAGAAGCATGCTATAAATATATATGTGGATTTATTGAGAAAGTAAATTTTGGAGAATATGCGAATAACTTTTACTTTGCATGCCAAAAAGTAGGCTACACAAGGTTTTTGGATATGAGATTTTCAAAGGACTTACATTTTTTCAAAATTTACCAAACTATAATTTCTTTCATTCATTCAATAGAACTGAATGAAAATGAATCTTAAAAGTTTTATTGAAATGAGTTACACAATATTATTATAGTGCTGTCAATTTATAAAACTCTAATGAATACTCTACATATTCAATTATCAATTTAATCATTATTGATTAAAAGTGCACACTTTTTAAGGGGTATCTTATTGCATACACTCGCAAAATATACCACATTCGCTACAGATCTATCTTATCAAAAGTTTTGCTGATTTTTTTGTTGCCAAAAATAGAAAAGAGAAGAAAATAAATCAAAATGCAAAAAGTGTATTTTGATATGCGGCGAAAGCCTTGTTAGATTTATGACTCTGTTGTTGTCTGTCGTTGTATAATGTTCTCTGTCATGTTATTTTCGACACTCGATCCAAATTCGAGTGTCATGCGCCCTCATCGAAGGCCATGCGGTCGAGTCAGTTGGCATCTGCGTGCTATATTGACCAACTATGGGCATAATTGCAGCTGCTGCAGAACTCTAAAGATGACACGTTCTAGCTGATACAGAAACATATTGAGGCATGTGCTATGCGAATAATGCGACAAGCAATGCAGCTCGCATGATTTCAACACAAAAAGCAAATCAAAAGAAAAAAAAAAAAAAAAAAACAATTAATGCCAAGGCGAATTGGCGGTGGGCAGTTCATTAGCCATTGGGCTTATCGCGGCAATTAGAAAGCCAAGAAAGCCATCGGGCACAGTCATCTATCTAACCGAGTTGAGCTCTTTGTGTGATAAGTAAAGCCCAAACCGCGTGCTCTTCACATAATCAGCCATTTGGACAGTAATGCACGCGCGTGCACCATAAATCGCCCCGCCCCTCAGATCTCAAGTGCAGATTGTCTCCATGTGATGCACACTAAGTCTGACTAAGTAGATCTTTGCTTTAGATAACAAATTATTTCAAATACATAATGTGCATTCTGTGTGTCGTAATCAACTTGAAAAGAAAGTGAAAGATCACAGTTACCATGAGGTTCAAGTTTAGATCTTAATCTGTCTAGTTGATAAAACTGTCTAGCGTATTTTAAGATTAGCTAACTAAAAGGGAAGTGTAATTTGAGTATATATGTTTTTTAAGGTAATTATTTGAAACAACTTTAAGTTAGTACTTAAATTAAGTTTATTTTGACATATATTTTATAGACTTAACTAATTGATTTTTAATGCATTAGTATTTTAGGTCTCATATTTGATAAATATGGATCCATAAACATTCTTGTTTCGATAAAAATATACCAAACATATAGTTCCTAAAAACTAATCTATTTTGTACTCTTTTATCTCATTATATCTTCAATAATATTTGCTAAAACTTTTTTAAAGAGAAAGATTTTGGAGTACAAAATAAATGAGATACAAAGAGTACAAAATAAATGTTTATATCTCTATGCCTAAATAGTCAGATATGATTATTTAATAGCAAACATGAAAATGAAGATAATTCAATATACCAGTTGTATATAATTGCATCTATAGAATAGCGAAATATTTAATTTAGTCTTTCTGTTAATCGAATTTGTAAGAACAATTATATAATAACTATTATTATATTTTTTTATAGTATTATTATTATCTTACAGTTTCTTTCAATTTACTATTCCAATTTATTAAATCAAAATTGTATGCAATTTTCACGAAAAGCGTTATTCGATTGCTCTCTATTCGATATGCTTTCTATTCACATGCTACTCTAGATATCTATTATATTATTTATAGAGAATTTATTCATACAGAATGTTTTCTGTATATTTGTATATTATACTCCAGAGTAGAATATATATATATTACTTGGAATCCTCTACTTACATGCTCTGCACTCTGTTTCTGCAGTCTTGAACCGAATCCGAGCTTCTTGTAGGCAGGCGTATGTCCAGCTGCCTGAGTATTATAATGCGGCTCCAGACTGGGCTCCGGCAGCTTCTGATAATGCTGCAGCGTAGCCGCGCCCGTTGGCGCCTTGGAACGCATATTCACGTCGCTGTTGTTGTTGTTGTTATTGCTGTTGGTGGTGGTGGTGGTAGAGCTGGGACTGGGTGTCTTGATCTGTACCGCCTCATAGAACTCGCCGTCGCCGTGGCTACGATAGCTGCCCTGAAGGCAATTGAAGCTGCCCCAATCTGTCTGCAGATTACTATAGAGCGGGCTGCTCTCTGCCGATGATTTATCCTTATCACCTGGACTCTTGCCGCCGCCGGCTTGACACTTCAACGTATCGTAGCCGTTGAGCAATTCACTTCGGATGAACTTCTCGATGAACTGGCTGGGAGACTTGGAGCTTAGATTCGCAAAGAATTTGCCGCCCGTATCGCTGAGGCTGCTCGTCGAACGACGATGAGCGGCTGCTGACTGCTGAGGCTTGTGATTCTTATGGGGCAAACTGTTGCTCTTTTTTTGGCCACTGCTGTCATCCGGGGATGCTGTTTGATCCGTTGATGTTGTAGTTGTTTGGGGCAGGCCATAGATTTGGGAGCTGCTCAACAGACTGAACATGTTGTTGGTTAAGGGCTTCAAGGGATTCCTGCTGGCTTGTTGGCTTCTGGCTGATAATCAGGCGCAAGGCAACGACAGCTTCATGACTGTGCCATAAAAAGCGCTGCAAATACAATGGAGAGCAAAATTTTATGATTAGCTAACTTTCAAAGATGTTAAACGAATTCAATTAACGCAATTTGTATAACTATCTGGCAATTGAAATTCCATTGTTTGTTACAGATACCAGATGTTGCGTCTGCTGTAATAATTAAGTCAATTAGTCGCCTATAATGTGTCAATCGTTCGATTGTGTTGCAATCATTAAATTGCCATGAGACGTCGCATTACGTTTACATGAAACTAAACCTAATGGCATTTCACGCGTTTTAATAATTTATATGCAATGTCTTCATTCGAAAGGTTCATCTGATTGTTGATATCATTAAATATTTACGAGCTTATCAGTAGCTAGAATATCATGTGAGCATTGGGCAGTATTTGAAGTTTGAGGTAATTTGCGCCTTCAACATTTGGGCAGTTTAATAATTTAAAGAAAAATTTATTACGAGTTTGCAATCCCCCCAAATTTTGTATTGTCGGCATGACAATGCTCTAATTTATTATTTATTATTATTATTATAAATTAGGAAGAGTATTGCAGTCGGTGCAGAGAGTGCAGAATTGATATATACAGCTGCGGTTCAATTGTGTACTAAATGATATTCATTATAAACGAATATTATAATAATATATTTTTTAAAATATTTTATTATTAATTTAAATGTTCATTTAGATACATATGTAGATATTTATTGTTAATTTATTTTATCCAAGATTTATTGCTCAGTCTCACTGCTCTTTTTATGTATATAAACAATAAATTTTATATATATATAGTTTATTTATTTTTCTACTTAAAAGTGAAATAAACAGAAAACAAAAATAAGCTAAATAATACATATATGTATTTATAGAGAAATTTGTCAACTTTGTCTATTATTGTATTATCTGTCAATCAATGAGTATTGTTATCTAGCCCAAGCCCAAAATTTTGTACTGCTATACATAAATGTGAAAAGCACATATATGAATGAGCTTTTTAAAGAAAAGCTCTCTGAACCATGCGCTTTTTAGAGCTGCGTGCATGTCAGAAATAAACTACTGTAATCCAAGTGATAAAGATAAATGAGATTAGTTTTATCTCTACGGATATCGATTATAGATTAGAGCTATAGCATATTGTCCAAAACTAGCCTTACACAAGAAAATACTTTATTGTTGGATTAAAATCAATTGTTGCGGCATTGATCAGAGACAAATATTAATGATACCCCGTTGTTAATGTTACTCAAGTATTATTGCTGTTGTTGTTATTGTTGTTTTTAATAGTTCAATATCAGTTTTTGATTTTAATACACGTCAATATGAAAATCTGAATTTTTCATTGTAATTTATTACAATTTAAAGTCCAAATTTTTTCTTATCAATTAAAGGTTTTCTGCTTTGATTATTTGTCCCCACACACGCACACACACATACACGCAGTCATTAATTTATAACAATAGCTCATTGATTTATTAATTTTTGAACAAACAAGCTGAAAATTGTTTCATCGTCTGCGCTTTGTTTGTACTGGGAATTTCTTGGCTATCTGTCCAAGAAAAAAAAAAAAAAAACAGAGAGAGAAAAAAATTATTGTTTATTGTGCGTTTATTTGATAGATGTAGTCAGGTTGGCGGTAGTATGCAGTAGGCCTATCGGACCTTAGGTTCCATTGTAAACCTAACCTTGAAATTGGTGTTTTGGGTTAATTATATGACTTAAGACCGAAGGTTCTCGTTGTAAACATTTATGGGGCACCAGTTTATCGCGCGGTATAAATGAAATTTTGATTTGTAAAGAGCTTCAGCAAGTGTGTTGCAATATGCGCTTGGATTTCTTTCATACCGACATACATATGTACATATATAAAGTTCAGCTGGTAATACCTATGCCCAGGTTAAGTAACTGGCTTTGTTCTTGTTGCATGTTTTTTTTTTTTTTTTGGGCTGTGTTTTAGCCATTTTTTTTTCGAATACTTTTTGGCTATTCGTTACGGCTATGGCAATAAATTTATGAACTGTAAAGAGAGGCAATTAAAAAGCGCCAAGAAAATGCGCAACAAAAGGCGAAGCTAACGACGCGTCGCTGACGTCGACGGCGACTGCAATAGCGGCAGCGACGTTGCGCATGCGCAGTCATTGGAGTGGGCAGCAGAGTTGCTTTTCCTTTTTCAGCGCGTGTTTGCAGCCAATTAAACTGAATGCAATGATCATTACACCTTATGATAATGACGATAATGCAATGCAAAAGAAATTGAACGAAAAAGTAATTCAAAAAGCACATTTTCAAATTAAAAGTATCATAAGTAAACATTTGATTAGGTTTTCTTTTCCAGTTTTTTGTATTATTCAAATTTTGTGTATGAGAAAGTTGGCTGAATAATTTTGGTATTTGAAAAATCATGCAGTTAATCACATTTAAAATTTATATGTAACTGAAACGGATGCGCAGAGAAAATGCGTTTCGATTTCAGAAATTTGATTTAAATATAAAAATCATTAGGCCGGGTAAGATTAGAATGATAATGATTCTAATGAAAGTGGCTGATGAATGATGAATATATAAAAATTCGAAAAGTCATCAAAGTCGCATTTAAAGCGAATATTAATTTATCATATTAAATAAATTTATGCACGCCTCTCACAGTCAGAGTATAAAGCTAGTTCAACTAAATATTTACAAGAATTTTATATATATTTTTATATGTTCAGGTGGGGGCTGAGAAATATATATAATTTACGACTTTTTTCGCTCTTAAAAATAAATATTTATTTCTAGCTTTTCCGTAGCTGTTATAAATAATTTTAAAGAATTTATATCTGTAATAAATATTTATTGCAACTACATTCAAGTTTTTAAAATAAATGTGAAATTATAATAATAATAATAATAATATAAAAAATATATAAACAATTATAAATAAATAAAATTAATGATAAATAAATATAATAAAATATAATATAATATATAATAATATAATAAGTAACAATAAATAAAAATTAAATATAATTTATAACATATATATAAAAGATTTAATATAAATAAAACAACAACAAAATAAATAATAATATAATGCATTTCAATAATACATAAAACAAATTTTTTAACATGTAATATTGTCAAAATTAGAATTATAAAATAAATATCTATTTCTTGATATCGATTAGCTCATCGCCCATAAATATATTGCCTATAAATCTATAACCAATATACATATTTCCCCTACAATAACAAAAAACGTTCTTCTTGGAATTCTTTAAAAACAAAAAGAATTTAGTTAACAAATTGCTTAATGGGCTGGCCGCAATTAATATTGTTGATAACTAAATATGCAAAAACTATCGGGCAATCAACTTCAGTCTTTGACTTACAATAAATTTTCATTTGTTACCATTTAAAGCGAAAATTATGCAAAAGCTTTATTCCAGGCCTATCTCAGCGTAAAAATCATTTATTATAACCAAAAAAACACACGAGTTATTGGCCTGTATTGGCTTAAACATTTATACACTTCGGGGCCACTCAATTATCGGATTTTTCAAATCACAATATGACCATAGAACGTTCAATTTTGTTTGAGAGGGGCCATCTAATCATTTGTCTAACTGGTATTGACCATATATGTGTGTTAGACAATATTTATGCCACAATAATCTAGGCAACAGATTCAATAGTGCGACTGCTAGATTTATTAGAAATTCGAAACGTTCGAATTGTGCTGTTGACTGACAGGCCGGGCGACCCAACTAACCAAGTCAAGTTAAGCCAAGCCAAGTCAAGCCGAGCCAAGCGGAGCCAAGCCAAGACCGAGTCTAAACAAATTGTCTTAATTGGCCAAGACGAATGGGTTGCCTGCCTTTTTAGGCTCGAATCCGTCTTACCCATTGGCGATGCCGATGTTGATGATGCTGCTGCTGCTGCTGCTGCTGCTGCTGCCACTGCCGCTGCCGCCGCCGGCGACGACAAAATGCTTCATGGTCTAATCAAATTTTTGGGATTTGAGTTTTGAGTCTGGAGTGTTGGCTGTTTGAAATATTAAAGTCTCGTTAATGCCACAAATCCGCTGGATTTGCTAAAATAAACAGTGCACTGAGCCACGCCCCAAACAGCTTACTGCACCTGAATTGAGATCTAAGTCCAAACATTTGTTTAAGATTTGGCTTTGCCCTGGGATTGGTAAACGTGGCAAACGTGGCCAGCCCAACAGGTAAACGTATGCAGGTTGCAATCGCTAGGTGCGCAGAGGTTTTGAAATATATACAGGTATTTTTCTCATTTCATCGGACCGTAATCTTCGACCACCTACACAAGCTGCTAACCGGGGCACGGCCGGTTCGTATCCAGCTGTGTTGATAAAAAAAAAAACGAAAAAATTTGAAAAGTGAAAGGCCAGGACAACACGGCTTATTGTCACCATGCTGGTTGCGGGACGTGCCAATGCTTGACAGGTTCGTCT
The DNA here is from genome assembly GCA_037075325.1 of Drosophila mayaguana. Classification (NCBI taxonomy): domain Eukaryota; kingdom Metazoa; phylum Arthropoda; class Insecta; order Diptera; family Drosophilidae; genus Drosophila; species Drosophila mayaguana. Next base: position 2,635,251 of record JBAMCG010000121.1, on the reverse strand, counting down.
AAGCCGCTCCACGGGATTTTAGCTGGGCTTGCTACAGTTTTCTAGCCAAAATCGTTCGCCTTGGGTGGCGTCTCCCATAAAAATTTCCATTGCAACATTGAAATTTTCATTTGGTTAAAGGTCGTTCGTAATCTTTGTCTTTGTTTCGGTCCATTTGAAATAAATCACGCGAGAGTGAGCGAAGGGAGGGAGCGAGAGAGGGCGATACACAGAGAAAAAACGCAAAAATTATTTGAGTGCTGGGAGCGAGGGGCTAACAACAAAGGCACCGCACGCGGGCATTGCATAAATATCGGAACAAAAGGACCCAAAAAGAAAATCCAACCAAGATGATAACAGTCTAAAGTGCGCGACCTGAACTACCTGAGATGTTTAGCTTCGTCTCTCTGTGCCTATATACTTATATAGGCATTTGTGTGTTTACTTGGAACCGGAGGGCCAAGTACCTGACTATGCTGCTAGTCAAATTTCAAGGTTTGACACTTTGATGTGTTGGCATTAATTAGTGGCCATTGAAGTTGCCTATATACGGTGAATGAAATCCTAGTCACAGTGCGACATGCCACCAAAATGTAAATGAAGCAAGCACAGCTCTAATCAAAGTCAACGATCTGAGACCCTAATGATTCAAAAAAAAAAAAAAAAAAAACGACGAACAAAAGAAAATCCAAACAAAAAACTCGCGCATGCGGGAGACTCATAATACCAAAAAAAATCGAAAAAAAATCCAAATTAAACTCAACAATAAGAAAAATACTGAAAAAAAACGAACTGAAATGTTCTCGAAATGATGCAATGCAACGGTAAATGCTATAGAAAATGGGTCAAGCATTGATGGCAATTAAATTGTCAGCTTTTCAAGACGTTCATCGATCTTTATTCTCGTTCTCGTTTTGGGGGCGGACTGCATGGAAATGCGCTAACAAATTGTCAGTGGGGTCTGACAGTTCTGACCTGATTTGCTGGGGCGCAATGAAAAGAAATCTAAAAGAAAACCGTAGATGAAGAAGCAGAAGAAGGCGAAAAAAAAAAAACAAACATGTCGAGTGACAAAGCTGAAAGGAAAGAGACAAAAAATGATTTTTCTCTAGACCTTCCATCATCTTGCATAACGGTTTATTGCTCAGAGAGAGAGAGAGAGAGAGAGAGAGAGTGTGTGACATAGACTGACCGCTGAGTTTGCTTGAAATGCACTCGTCGTCTGGGAAAAGCCATAAAACTCCATAAAACTCAAGTGTGCTAAAGGCAAAGGTACTGACTACATCAAAATACAATACACAGAGAGAGAGAGAGAGAGAGAGAGAGAGAGAGAGAGAGAGAGAGTGAGGGACAGAGAGCAAAACAGAAAAGTCGATCTTTCACTTAAACAGCGCTCATATCATTTTTTACACACTTGACACGTGCAGTGCGAGCGGTACGAATCGATCGGGACACAACTATTGACTGATTGACGAATGTTTGGCAAAGTGTGAATGCGTTTGTTACTACCTGTCAAGAGACACACAGGTAAATATCAAAAGACCGTAAGCAGACTACGACGATGACGACGACGCGCTGCGCAAAACCCACGCCGACAAACGCGCTATTCAAATTACTTTCATTCAAGCCGCAAGACTTGAGTGAATGTTTGCCGCATGATTGATTAGCCAAGAGAGTTGAGTTTGACGCGTGTTCACGCGGCGATACCAATAAATGTTACGATGCCAGAAACACATCTATATGTACATATATGTGCATATATACATATACATATATATAATAAGACTTCCGCATGTCTACAGTTTACTTATCTTATAGAGAAAGAGATACGTGCATTATGTTGCCATTGTTTAGCGCTCGATATGTTGCGGGAAGGATCTTTGTTGAGTTAACAATTAAAGCAATACAAATAAATGACAAAAGACCCCTAGGAAATGCTATACATACTCGTATTGACAAAACTTGATTAATATCAAGTTGTTCTATAATCAAGCTGAAAGAGCTGCTTGACAAAACTTAAAACTGCTCGATATGGATATGCTATTAACTCGATAAGAACTGAGCTAGTTGTGGGGTTTCCAGCAGGGAGAGCTGGATTATCAAGCTCTGGAATTGATCAAGTTTGGACAATCTTTTTTATTTCTTTTCTTTATTACTTGTATTATCAGTTCTTCCTGCCTCTTCTAGGAAAGCTGAAAGAGCTGAGCTTTAAAATATTTTATATATGATATATAGACAATATGAACTAACCTAGTTATTTATGAAGCTAGTAGGGAAAGCACATTTTCTTACAAATAAGTCTTCTAGAAAAACTTTATAAGCAATCGGCAAAAGTTGTTTGGCAAAACTGCCAAATTGATATTTATTTTATATATACTCTAGCCAATAAGCGCTGGTTATCAAAGAAGCAGCAGAGAGAGAGAGAGCTGATTATCACAAATAAAAGAGAAATTTCTGAAGCTTAATTAGTTTCAGTGGAGTTGATCTTTAAAATATTTTATGTGCGTTTATAAAGGACAGCTAATACGAACTCAACAGGTAGGGTTGAAATACGCAGAAAAAATATTCCGGAAAAGTCTTTGTACACAATTGCTGCATCTTGAGCAACTCCAGAGACTTTCATGACAAGATCAAGAACTAAACAAGTTATTTGTAAAATAACAAAGAAAAATTAATGCCCAGAAGAGGCCAAAATATATTTCAGCTACAAACATCAAGAGATTGCAAATTAAATACAAAGAAATATAAAATAGATAAAGAAATATATCCAATTGTTACCACAATGAACCAAAAAATGGGCTCGCCATGTCAGTAGGCAGCAGACTCAAACTAACCTACTGTAAGCCAAGCCATTGTTCCTACTATTATAGGCATTCCTCTAACATTTTAAAACAACATGGAATAGAAATATCCACATATAATACTAAGAGCAATAAATTTGCTTGCGAGTTGAAAACATTTTCAGAATATTTCTTCTTCCTACCTTTTTACTATCTAACACATAATCTTATAGTAATCCACTTTATACTTTTAGCACATCTTTCTGGTTCTGTCTAAGATCTTTTCATTCTCTTTCCCTCTCTCTCTCTCTCTCCCTCTTGCTTCATCCCTTTGCACAACTTTCTTGTGCTCAGCGAGGGAAAACCATTGAAACGAAAGTTAAATGCACTGTGGCGTTACGTTCAAATTTCTCCAGTTTCGTGTAGTGTAATTTTTATGAGCTGTTAGCTGCACTAAAAACTAAACAAAAACCTAAGTTAGCGTTTTGAAAATAGAAACAGAAACAAAAACAAAAATAAAACACAAAAAGCGCTTGGAAAAGCAAAATCAAAATGCAAATCAGTTGCGCACACGGCGGCTAATTTGTTGTTAAGAAAAAACAACAATCACATCAACAACAACAAATAAAAACAGCGTAAAATTTCGCTGGCAGCAATTTTTAATAGCTGGCAAATTAATGATTTTCAAACATGCAAATTAAATTTGGGAATTAAAAAATCATTCGAAAGAAAACAGGCAAACAACAATTCAGAAAACCGACAGAAATGCCCGCCGGGCATTAAATACTTAAACTTGATCTACAACATAATTTTTATTTATATATATATGTATATATATTTGTTGATTTTTTTCTGTGCGCCTCCTGACCAACTAATTGCCAAAAATTCTTGGCTAAGAATGTGAAACAGAAAAGAATCTCTTATACGCTTTCTGAGGGTATTATAATGTTTTAATCGAACATGAAGTGATTCTAGAAAGATTTGAGATATAGGTATATATAGATATTATATGTATGTACTGAATGCAATCGACATTTGAGTTAAAAGAAAAGTTGGTCTATTATCTATCTACTTTATTATATTTATATTATTATATTATCTAATTAATCAGACATATCTGAACATCTAGTCTCTTAAAATTGTTGTTCTCCTGTTCCAATTCATATAAAAAAATCCCATAAAATCCAAGAATGATAGAATTTAGTTAATATAACATAATAATAACAAAAAGATAAAAATATTTCAGTTTTTTGCAGAAAATCGTCCGCATAATCTAGTTATATCTTTTAATCAGTTAAAAATCTGCCAATCTAGCTTCTTAAATTATCTCGATTCCTAATATTCTCTTCATCCATTCATATAGCAACAAATCAACAAACCCCCGCATTCTATAATTTAGTTAATATACCAATAATATATCAAATATCTGAAAAGCGAAACCATTTCTCAAGCACTCAGAAGAGTATTTAAATTTTGACGTGCCCTTTTTCTATTATTTTCACAGATTTTTATGTAGTTTCAGTGGCTGATGAAAAAACGTTGCTTTTCTGTAAGAAGCGGCATTGAGGTACGTTGACCTTTTAATTAAATTAAAGCACAGCAAGAACGTTGCAAAAATAGCAACGGGTATTATGCGCATTTTGTTTGGTTCTACCCTTTTTCTAATCCAATTAAAAAGCATTGCGGGAACCTTACAAAACATGCCAAACTTGATGAAGGCAAACAACAATAACAATAACAATAGATTAAAGAGCAAAGAAAAAATCACGTAACTGCAAATTATATTAGAGCTGACCGGTCAAAAATTTACCAAGTCAGAGAGCTCAAAATTTGGGCTATCTTAGCAGAGGAGATTGTAATAGATATCAGATGGTACGAGAAGGCAGAGGATTATTTATCATTAGTTTCGTTGGCTTGAGCGTATATCGGATAGTCTTAGCCGTTTATTTACCAAATCTTGAGATATAAATCTTACACCAAGTTCACAGATGATAAAACCTAAATTCTTATCTTATTTGTGATAAAAATATATTTAAAATTAAAAATTCTATGAAATGAAATGTAATTAAAATCACGTCTGCCACTTCATTTGAGCGTCTTAATAAAAATAACATAAACATATATTTAAAACTTTATGATAATCATAAAATCGAGTGATAAGTGGTTACTATACATATATATGTATATATACATAAGTTAATCTAGCGGTGTTCTATGTCAGCTACAAAAATCATGTAAATAAGTTTTATTAAACATGCATAAAAAAACTATTTGTCGGCCTATACTCTAATTGGCAATTCCATATTAGGTTGTTTATATATTTTTAGAACATTGAATAGCAATTAACGTATGAATAAATTATTAATTGTGCGGTGAAAAAAACGTGAATCACATTAAGCGGCTTATCAACATATGAATAAAGACTAGAACGTTTACAGACAGCTGGTTGAATGATGAAATGACTTGACTAGTAGTATATATAGATTTATATATAAATAGAGTGTTTAGTTGTGAGAATATGGAGTCTATAGAGCATATGTGATCATTTCCTGATCTCTGAACAAGTATTACGCCGTTGCTAACACCCGACTGCTTTTTTAGGTATATTTGCTTGGCAGAATAATCTCAGCTGTGAGCACATTGAACTCGCGCTCATCAACCCTTGCGTAAGCCAATAGATTAGCCAATTTGAAGTGAAAGACAAAAGAGACGTTTTGTTGGCCAGAACGATTAGCGAACGGACCGGTTGATGTAACTTTCCATTAACCGGTATTCAAAGCGGGCCTCAAAGTTCACCACATAAATTGAGTCAATTTCAACAATTCAGCCCGTTCACAGCTCCGCCCCCTTTCTCCACCGCAAGCTGAAACAAAAACAACAACAGCAAAAGCAAAAAACTGTCATTTCGCCGAGCTCTGCAATTTGCGCAATTTGGTTAAATACCAAATATTGCCTATAAGTCTGGCTCTTCGGCAAATGCGTTGCCAATTCTTAGTCATGCTGACAATGTTGGGGGGTTTTTTTTTTTTTGTCTCTCTTATATCTTATACATTTCATATTTATTGTGAAATATAGCTATTTTCACATGGTGATTGCACAAATTGTTGGACTGAGCCGACAGCCAATGATTGCGTTGGGCAATTAACTTAAGAACTTGTTTATCACATAAAAACACACAAAGTCAGCTGGACAAGTGGCGGCCAAGATACCGTTGGCTATTCCAAGTCGCTTACCTTCAAACACGAGCTTCCTTGTCCACACACAGAGACAGAGATACATATATAGATTATTTCCCGTTGAGCTGCAATTAAAAGTGAAAAATAATAAACATTAGCCAAGAGTCAGATGTAAGCCAGAAGATTTGCATCCTTTAATGTGGTGCAGTAATAGTAAAATAAAATACGAGAATATTCGAGAGATTTTTGTCTGGCCTAGCATCGAAGAGCAGATACTCTTTGTAAATACTCTCCTGAACAACATTTTTCAGCAGAATGTTTCTTTCGGAAACTATTGATTTAGTTGATATGATTAAATATTATGGACAGTTATGCTGCGAAGGGTGATATTATCTATAGTGGGAAAATTTGACATGTCTTTAGAATTATGTCAGGAGAATACAGAATGTAGATCATATATTCAGAAATGATGTATTAGTACAATTTTAACTGGAATAACTTTATATGTTATATGCAGAGTGTATATCCAAAATCGGTTTAAATTAAATCGAAAAAATAAATAAATTAACAGAAATAATAAACAATTTAACTAAAATTTAAATTTAATAAAATAAAAAAAAAATTATAATAAACATAAAATAAATAAACACTTAGGTAATACATAAAAATATTTCAATTAATTTTTTAATGTTGTACCTTTAATTATTATTTATATAATTTAATTCATAACATCAAATAATTTAAATAAATAATAATAAATCAAAATAAATATTATTATTTATTTAAATAATAATATATCATTAAATAAGATACATAAATATAAAAATATAATATTTTTGTTTTACTTAAAATTACATTTATATTATTTAATAAATTTAAAACTCTTATTTAGACAATCCATGATATTTCAACAACAAAATCAGCCTGTGGATACTTTGTACATGCTGTAGTTTTTCGTTTAAAAAAAACCATAGCCAAGCTCTAGGCGATAACCAATTGATTAATAATAGATCCAGCTTATCTAGGCATCTGCATCTCTGCAACAACATAATTCATGGTGCATCGATATAATCCTCTAGTTGTAAAAAAAAGTGCACCAGTTTAGCGCTAACAGTAAATGCAGTTAATTAAATCCGGTCCGGCCCGGCTTTAATTAGCATGGCTAAAAAAAAAAAACAGTAAGTGAAGAAAAAACCATGACATAGTCACATAGAGTCAACTGCAATGCATTCTATGCAAACTGCGGGAAACCTTGTGAAAGCGCCTTGGGCTCGGCTTACAGTTGGAAAAACGGGCCCCAGGGCGTTGCCAGAGGCGGAAGCCAAGTGGGAACAGCAGACAGCCAAGCAGCCAGCTAACCAGCCAGTCAGCCAGCCGGCCAAGTCGACCCTAATTTCCTATTTAAATATTGTCGAAGACGAAGCGGCAAAAAGTGCAACAAAATACACAGAACAGGTAACCCAATGCCCAAAGCATTGCTATATAGCACCACGCACACGCACAAGACAGCCCAGGTACGTACCTGGGATGGATGGCAGTGCTAAACAGGGTTCTTTGACTGGTGCTGGGGGTCTTGGCGGCTTGGGTATTGACAAGTGTTTAAACAAACACAAATAGAGCTTCCTGCAGTATGTTGGCCCAGACATTCGACTTGCTTGAACTGTGCCCTGGACACAAAGAGAGATAGAGGGAGAGAGAGAGAGGGGGAGAGAGAGGGGTTTTGCATTTGAAACCAGAATTTCATAAGCATCGATGTGGAATGTTAAAGACTTGGCTAACTAGGCAAACAAGTAGTCAAAGTACTACTCGAAAATGTTCTAATAAGAAGTTCAAACTCAGCGTAGCGTGGGAGCATGTTTAGCGGAATAAAATAGGGATTTCTATGGGTTATTTACCACAAAATTGAATGTGAATTTTGTAAGCAAATATGCTCAGGCGTTTACTATTTGATAAATAGATCATGTAGATATAATTTAGAAATTAAGCAGAGTCTGAAGGAAGCCTGACAAGCCAAGTTCAAAAATATCTTTTATAGAAGCTTTATCCCATTTTAAGTAAATTGAGCGATTGAAAGCAAACAAAAATTAATCATGCATCTAGTATTTCAGCTGCAGCAATTGATAATTATCCAAAGTCCAAAAATTCGTGATCTTAACTCAACTGAGCCCAACATAATTGAAACATAAGATCTTGAGGCAACATGAACAACATAATTTAATTTCTGCTGGCTCTTTGTTTGTGTTCATTTTTCTGTTGGTCATTTTGGCATTCCACTGAATTTTCTCAGCCACCTTTAAAGCCAGAAACTTCAATGAAATTGCGATTACACAACTTTGAAATTCTTTGGGCTGCGCGAGGGCAAAAATATAGCTGCAATAAGCAATTTCAATCTTTCAATATTTAAACACAAGTGGCGAAAAACGGCAGCCGAAATATCAAATAAAAGCGTTAATAAGTAAATACATTAAAATAATTCAACAAAAATAAAGGCGAAAATCGAAAGCAAGAGGCAAAAAGCAATATGACAAAAGCAAATGCAAATCACATAAATAAAAGCCAAAAAGTGGGCAACAACAAGGAAAGAAGGGGAGAGGGAGAAAGAGCGAGAGAGAAATATATATATTTATATATTTTTTTATGTATATTTATATTTAGAGTGAGATAGCGAATCAGATCTGTTGAAATTCCGAAAATTCAATTATTGACAAAGAAAAATGCATATGAAATGCATTAAACATGTTCCATCGACCACTGTAAATTAATGCCAACACAATGTCACTTTTTGATTATTTATATGTATTACTCTCATTTTGTATACCCTAACAAAAGCTATTGGCAAATTTTTAGGAATTTTGGCATGCATAATAAGAGAAGTCACTGACTGAGTTTATGTTCTTCATATTAATGTGGAGTCTATAGAGCATAAATTCATTATCATTTGAGCTATTGTCCTAGGCATTCAGTAGACTCTACTTTGGTATATTTAAAATAATATAAAGCTGGTCTCGGTGCAGATAGTTTTTTTTTGTTAAATTAAATAATGCTTAAAAAAAATGTGTAGTATATTTCAGCTTGCGATTATATGATTATAAACTATGATTACAATTATTAACAGTTATTATGATTCCAGTACTATAAATTATGCAGCAAATATCTGTAAAAATATGTGTATGTATGTATACGGAATTTTCTAGATGTTTTTGTTTTATACGATTTCTATTCACTTTATTCACTTTTTCATAAATACTATGTATATATATATATATAGACAATCATAAAGAAACAGCTAGAGTATTTATAATTCTGCCTTACTAAGTCATACTTCTTTTTTTCTTGTTTTCTTACATTTTTGTCAAGTTCAAAAACAGAAAATAAATATTCAAGGGAGCACAAAAAATATATAATAAAATATAATATAGACAGTAGACAGAGCAACAACTGCACCCACTGCAAAAATGAGAAACAAAAATGCTGGAAAACAAGTTTCATTTCGGTTTGAAATGAAGTTTTATATTAAAAACAGCTGTACATATGTGGAGCGAATGCAACACAATCAACAACGACAACAACAACAACAACAACAAGTTAACAACCCAACGAAAGTTCAGGGCTATTATTGTTGACTGGCTAAGCTGTGTGAAGGTGCCGTTCCGCAAAGAAATTCCATTGAAATATTTTCAAAGTGCTTGGTAAAATCAACAAGCTGAAAGAAACAAAAAGCAAGAGCCAAAAAAATGGCCAACACGTCTGTAAAAATATAGTCTATTTAGTCCATTGGTTCTCGGCTTTTGTTGTAAGTGGGTTATGAGTGTCGCTGAGAATAAAAAGGGTTTTATTTATATATATATAAATACACATATTTTTTCACGGTTCATTCACATCCACAAAAGAATTTCAGTAGAGCTGTAGATAACTGGGTTGCAAAACTCAACGAAAGTTAGGAGCAGCTACTACGCATAATATGTAGACAAAGGTTATATATATATATATATATATATATATATATATAAGCTACTAGCTTCTTCTTTAGCATCTTCTCGCCAGTGCATTGTAATTTGAGGTATCTAGTATGTGTATTTAAATTAACATTTTCTACCCCATTTCTGGAATGCGTACATCCATTCTCACATAAGTATTCCGTGTAATTTGTTACGAATTCTTCACAGAACCGACTTTATGTCGTATGTAAGTAGTTCGCATTCTTACATAAGATTTTCAAGTACTGATTTCTAGCGAATTTCTAGAAATTCTTATGTAACTTTGTAGAGAGAGAGAGAGAGAGAGAGAGAGATCCATATTTAGAGTTCACGTGGCATTTTACAGTCGATCTATCTAACTTTGTAGTTCACGCAGGCCGCATGTTTTGCATTTGGTATTTCCGCAAAGCGAAAATACTGTTCAAACTAATGTGCTTTTTATCTGAGCAATTTAGCATGCATGTTAGGCCGAGCACAAGGTTCGGGCAGCAATTGAAAACGGGGCAAATAGCAAAAATTAAATTGTTATCTATGCAGAGTAAGAAAAACAAAACAAAACCAACTGAAAACAGAAACCCAACAACAAAACCATGTAACGAAGAAATAAACAAAGTTTAATTGAAAAACTGTAAGATAAATGGGCCTGGTCTGGCCTCCCGCCGTGTGGGGCGGGCCAGGGGGCTCGCAGCTTGCGCAATCAATTGTCTGGAGGAGATTCTTCAAGCGTCGGCGGCATTTGGAAAAAGGTTAGCTTGTTGTATCAAGACTGAAGACTCATAACTGATTAATAGCCAAAGCTTAAACGAAATGAAAGCGAAAAAGTTTTAAATTATCGCATTAAAATACACACAAGAAGCACAAAAATCAAAAGCACACACACACACACACACACACACTCACACGCAACGGCCGACGTGTTGGCCCAAAGAAATGCCCAGCCTTAGTTTTCAACAATTCTTTACACATGAGAAGCGCCGAGAGAGGTCGTCATCGGCATCGCCAGCGTCGACGTGGTCGTCGTCGTCGTCGCTTGGGTCGTTGATGATGTAAACGAAATTCAAATTTATGGTAATATCAAAGAAATAACAGTCGCAGGGCAGTCAGATTTTAAATCGTGTGGTATAAAGAAAAAAAAAAAAAACGACTAAACATAAATGTTGCGCTCTACACAAATATCAAAAGTGAAAGTTTTCACTTTTGTTTCTGCTGGAAACCTTTGCTGTGCGCGCATTTTGTGTGTGTGCCTTAAATTAAAGCAATTTTTCACTAAATATCTCTCTGCACCCAAAAAAATATATCAAGCTAATTGAGTTTGGCCTAGAGAATTTAGGCTAAGAAATGACTGCTAAATGGGTCTAAGACTTAAAGAAATAGGCCAGAGCTAGGCCTGAATGGGTTTTGTTTTAGCCAACCTCAATCTCTGATCATTTCAGTTGCAAACGCCAACTGCAACGTCAACTGCAATTTCTATTATCATAAGCTAATAGACATTATCGCCTGGTACAATGTAAGTTAACACAATATAACAGTATCATTATGATTATCATATGCTCGCTCTTTGAGTTTAACACATTATGCTCGAATCGTGTCCAGACCTAATTGACTTGTTATCTGATCAAAATGTTTGCTTAGAAAGTGTCTGGAATGGATGGAAATGCGCTGACAGCGTGCGTCGTGCTGTTGGCTAAATGATGTCGATAGCTGGAGTTTGTAGTGTGGACCGCTCTCTAATTAAGAAACAACAACAATAACAACAACAACTACAACAGCAGCAGCTACAACTAAGGAATTTTTCATTGAGCAAGCACGAAAACAAAAGCAAACAATTTAAGTGAAAAAGTCAGCGGGAATCCCACGAAGAGCACAAAAATATAAGGAAAACAAAACTTTGGGGGCATTATCAAATATCAGACGTCACGTGGTCGCCACACAGTTCTAACATTTGAACTTAGAACTATGCCGCCGATGTCACCAAAATGAAGATATTCAATGGCAGCCTACGAACGAACGAAATTTACATAATTTATTTAAAATGTATGCCCCAGGGCTGGGGATCCAGCGGCTCAGCCAGAGCTGGAGCTTGAAACTTGAGCGACTTATGTAATCGACCCATAAAAACTTGTCAAAAATGCAGTTCACTCTGCAACAGAGGTGAGCATATATATATATGCACCTATATATATATATATATTGCTGCGATCTGGCCAGTCTGGTATCGCATCTGGTGTGTGAGTCATCGAGGCTTGTGACATTTTTCTTATTTTTTTCTTTCTTGAGCGTTAAAAGTTTTGACATTTGCATAGCCGCCCCGAAAATGGCTGACAATGAAAATTAATGAACTGCAAGTCCATTTTGTATGCCTTCTAATGTGGGCTGCTGTTGCAGTCAAAGCGAGGCCTAGACAGACAGCAATATATATATATGTATATATACATATATATTATATATGTCCATAGCCAGCGAGAGGGGCACACACGTGTCTCTGGCGGCCCACTTATGTACCCAGTCAAGCTTTGTGCCCCATTGAACAATTCCAAAGTGCATATGAGTCAGAGTTGCGGCTCGAGCTCGTGCTCGAGCTCAAGTCTGGGGTGACACCCCCCACCTCCCCCCTCCCACCTACCTTCTCCGCCCTCCTGCTGTGCGCTCACTCGCCTCTAAAGCCAAGACAAACAGCAATAAGAATTACTTGTGCTTGGGTTCTTTGGTTCCTTTGTTGTTCTCTCAGCCATATATGGCTGAATGTTGTCTATAGCTTTTAGAAATTAATGGAGTTTGTGCAGTGTAATGTGTGTACTTACATATACACACACATATAGACAGACAAACAGACATACAGTCATACATATATACATATATAGATGTAAGTCTAGTAGTACTTTGTATATTGCTGGGCAGCTTTTTGGGCTTGGCCTACGAAACGTTGAGTCGTGTCATTAGAACCGGAAAAAGGTTTATAAATGGGGAGTTAACGGGCTTTCTTTAGGGCAAACAAACACACACACACACACGCACTCTGTGTCAGATGGGCGTGGCAAATGCCATAACTAGCTAATGATTGTCGTCAACTAGAAAGATTTGTGCCTTGTATAGAGCACAGAGCAGATGGACATGTAATAGCTGAAGGCGGAAGTCGTAGTGTTTATAATGGCTATAACGATATGGGTTACAAATGATCTAGAGAACGAGATAGGTAATTGGATAATGATGCTATAGTATTCGAGGCTTGAATGAATAAGCAGTTGAGGAATGTGCTCTACAAATTTTACAGTTGAGTTAAGTGAGAAAATTCTTAGGGATTTTGTTTAAGAATAAAAAGAAATAAATAAGCTATATTTAGAGATTGAACTCGAAATATACTAAGAGTCTTAGTAGATCAGGGAGAATCCATTGTATTTTATAATAATATAAAAACTTAAATTATTGTCAGTTCGAGTGTAAAACTAATGAACAAATTAAGCATTATGCAACTCATTTTAATACTCTTGAAATTATCTGTCTTTCATGATGCTATATAATTTGCATTATCCGCGACGCTATTTTGACATTTGCGAAAGCGAAAAATGCATTCAATTTTAACAGCTGCAACGCTATGAAATGGTTTTGGTCATGAGCATTTAGTGCCTTACATGGAATGCAACTTCATTTAGTAATATAATATTTATAACATCTGAAAGTACTTCTCAGTCTATCTCGCTCGCTCTCTGTGTAGTTTTTTTTTTATCACAATTAATCAGCAAAGAGCCCAAGACGTGCCGTTGGTTTTAAACAGCTTCGACGTGGTGCTGGCGCAATTCATTAAGTGCCAACATCAGTCGTCGCAATTTATTTTATTTTTGGTAACAGGAAACTGAAAATGCAAGAGCACGAACTGAAGCTGCTTTTATTGTAATTGCTGCCAGACGGCGACGAGATGTGAGCGCCCACCCGAACAAAAAAACATTAAAAAAATAAAGAAGAAATTGAAAAAAAAAAATCATAATAAATAACTCGAACTCGAAAAATCGCCTAATTAGCAGCGCGACTGCCTGACATTAAACGAGTTTTTGCGAGCCCACAAATACCCACAAATGTGAAGGAAGGAGGAACCCGAGCAGAAACCGAACACAAAAATCCCAATCCCAAAAACCCAAAACTCAAAAGAAAGGAAGCAACAGGATGCTCGAAATGAAGAGCAAAACAGAGATGCGATGATCAAAAGAAATGCGAAATAAAAGCAATTGGAAACTGAAAGTCTTTTGTTCATTCAATGAACGCCAAGTCATGCGTAGATCTTTTCTTGAGCGAGGATATATAACAACCGAAACTATGCTTAGATGGCCAGACGAAATGCACAACTTCCTGGCGAATGTGCAATGACTCGACGTCATTCTCACAGGCAGTCGAATTGCCAAAGACTATATAAATTACTCTCTCTTTCTCTCTCTCTCCCCCTCTCTCTCTCTCTCTCTCTCTTTCTCTTTCACTCTGTCACCCAATATATGTATGTAGTTGTACATATTTGCATACAAGTCGAGGAGTTTGTGCAACATAAACAACGCAGTCATAATTATATTTTTATTGTCAGGCGAAATGAAAATTACCCACGCTTTCCAAGCCAACTTCCAACTGTTCGACGTCGTCGCCACACAGAAGCCATTAAAGTTGCCACGGCACGAAAAAGAAAAATAAATAAATATGCTCCATATGCCGAGCTGATGGACTAGCAGATATCCTATTCAGTGGACTCAGTAAGGAAAGAAAATGGTAGAAATTTTAGATGTGTTTCAATCATACAGTTTGCATTATATATTCAAAATCATTTTAACGATTGATAAAGAACTGGGTATGGAATATAAAATATATAAATAAACATCTTTTAAAACTAATTTATTTTTTATTATTATTTCATGTTTATTTCTTTTTTATTCTATTTTATTTATTTTTTAATTTAAAAATTTTGTTTAATAAATTTATTTTTCTCTTTAATTGATATTATTTTATTTTTTAATTTTTTTATGAACTCATCCATATTCATTAGAATATATTGTTTTAGCTTTTAAATTATTATTATTTGTAAAAATATTTTAATAAACTTTAATTATTTTACATAATTTAATTTAAAATATTAAAAAAAAAAGTTTTTAATTTGTTATATAATTTTATTAATTCATTCCTTTTTTTTATATTTGTTTTCAAAATATATATATAACATTACATATATTAACATTACCGTAATAATGTTTAGATAATCTGGTTCTGCAATAATAGCTAATAGCTTTAGATGTTATATAATTTGGTGTAATAATGACATTAAAAATCAATTAAGTTTAATTCGTAATGCTTTTAAAGTATATATTTAATTATTATAGCATCTGTTTTTGTAATTGCGTAAAACAATTATACCCAACGTACCGATTGGTGCTGGGTATAAAAAGGAAACAATTGAAAACACAACACAGAAAAATAAAAAGCCTAACCGGGAGTTGGTACGAGATATATATATAGATATAGATGTGCAAATACACACATATATATATATATATATATATATATATATATATATATATATATATATGTATATATGTATGTATATATGCATATGTATGTATAGGTATAAAAAAGTATACAAAAACCTCATCAACTGATCACCGCTATGTGTCAGCTCCAACCCGGTTCGAGCTAAGTTTGAGCCTTGGCCGAAAGGTTTATGACCAAATAAAAACTGCACGTTTCTGCATAACTTAGCATAGTTGTTGCCTCAGCCCTGTGACTTGTGACTCGTGTGAGTGTGTGTGTGAGCGTGTGTGCTTGCCCCATGTTCTGGGCCATTCCGCTTGGCTTTTTGGGGGTAGCACGGTTCAGCCATAAAATAAAGGTTGGTCCAAACAACTTAGCTGCTAATTAGCGACACGAAATTGCCAGAGTAAATAAAAAGTTGAAAAGTAATACACAACTACATACAAAGTAAAGAGGGAGAGAGAGAGATAGAGAATTGTGGAATGGAATGGGGAGTGAGAAATGGGAAAGGCTCAAACGAATCAGCAGGTTGAGTCAAATGTGACAAAAAAGAGGTTTTATTATATAAAGAATATTTGGTAAAAATAACAAAT
Organism: Drosophila mayaguana; assembly: GCA_037075325.1. Lineage (NCBI taxonomy): Eukaryota > Metazoa > Arthropoda > Insecta > Diptera > Drosophilidae > Drosophila > Drosophila mayaguana. Next base: position 2,619,247 of record JBAMCG010000121.1, on the reverse strand, counting down.
ATATATACAGCATAAAAATGCAATTAAAATAAAATTACTTTTGCATTTGTAATTTGGATTGGGGTACTTTTTCTAAAAAATTAAAAAATGTATAAATAATTATATTTAGTTAATGTATTGCTAAACAGCTGCTTGAACGAAGCTATGAATCAGCCAACTGCATATAATAACTATTATGTATTCAACTATATATAAACTATAACGGCGTGACACTTAACACTTAATAATTACATTATGAACTCAAATATAATTGTTGTAAAGCTGCATTGCAGCTGTAAAAACAGAACGCATTGTGCGAAATCACGATTTAAATTACATTTAAAAGAAATTCACGAACAACTGATAACAACAACAAGCACAGCAGCAGCCGCAAAAAAGTGTGACAAATATGATGATAAGTCACAAATCACAAAAAAGAAACAACATACATTTTGTTTGTATTTAATTACAGCTTTGGGGCAGTTCGAAGCTCGACCCGAAGCGGAACGGAACGGGAGTGCGCGATCCCTGCGTTGCGGTTGGTCGACGATTTGGCCTCAATTTGTTGACTGTCAACTGTCATTTAGAATTTTGTTTCTAAATGCCGAGAGCTCATTAGAAAAAGTGCCGCGTGCCGCGTGCGGCATAGCCGGGTCGAAGTCGGTTGCTGTTTTTGTTGTAATTAGACGCGCTTTCTGTCAGATGCAAGCGGCAAGCGTGCGCGTTTTGTGCGCGTCTTTAAACGCGCTCAACGAAAGTCGCTCTCACGTTTCGGTTTTCGGTTTTGCTTTTTAAGAATTATTATGGCTTTTGAATTGGCCCGTTGCGATCTGGTCCGGTCTACAAACTGTTCACAGTGGCCTGTCACTGTTTTGTCGCTCACTTTCAGCTAGAAGCAGCCGGCCAACGAGGAGGGAACAGGAGGCGGACATTCAGACAAGCAGACAGAGAGAAAAAGAGGAACGGAGACGTAGACGGAGATGGACCCATAGCCGAAGCCGGGCTAAATAAATTTCACCACTTTCATTCTTGGCTGTCAATTTGTATTTTATTGCCCGCTTCTCATTGTCGTCATCATTGTCGCATTGTCTCTCTGGGAAGTGGCACAGGTTGAGGCTGTTGCCACCGGTTACACTTTGTCGCTCTCTCTTGACAGACACACACACTCTGTCTCTTTCGCTCTCTGGCTATGGTACACACCATAGCAGATAGAGAGCATGAGCAGGTTCGCTTTGGCATTGGTTTATTTACCAAATTATTTGTAGCATTGCAGCACGATTTTAAATCGGTTTTGTTTTTTCTTTTATATGTTTGATGTGTTTGCATTTCATGGCACGACATTGCGCTTAAGAACTACACCAAAAATCGTGCCAAGCTGGCCCATTTGCAGCTCAGACAACGTATGTGTGTGTGTGCTTGAGTGTGTGTTTGGCATGTAAAACAGTCAAACTTTTTGACGAAAAACAATAACAACAATCAAACTAAAGATCAACAAAATCAATCGCATAACAGACAACAAAGCTTTTGGCATTCAACTTAAAGAGTTTCAAATGCTCTTTCAATTAATGGAGTATCAAGTATTTCTGTATACAGTATATATAAGATATTTATCGACAAATATTTATACACAATTTTTTTCAAAATATTTAGAATATATATATTTTGGATCGGAGTATCATTATTGCTGTATAAGTACAAAGCATGTAGATAAACGAAACATTTTAGTTTGTCTTTAGTTTCCATCTCTCTCTCTCTCTCTTTCTCACTCCCTATTTATCTATGTGTCTCTCCATCTTACCCCTCTCTTACGCTCTCTCAGTTTCTCCCTCTCTATATCTGTCTATGTCTTTTCTTCTTGTCTAATTTTCTCCCTCTTAAGTTCTCTCACTTTTGCTCTCTTTTCCGATTTTTTTCTTTGCTCAGTTTTCTTTTCATTCTCTCTCTCTCTCTCTCTCTCTCTCTCTTGCCCTTTTACCTCCTTCACTCTCTCTCTCTCTCTCTCTCTCTCTCTCTTGCCCTTTTACCTCCTTCACTCTCTCTCTCTCTCTCTCTCTCTCTCTCTATCTCTCTCTTTCTCTCTCCCCTCCCTATTTTAATGTCTCTCTTTATGTCTCTCTCTTTAATGTCTCTCTATAGCTACATCTGTCTTTTTCTCTCAGACCTTCTCTCCTCCTTCTCTCTCCCCTCTCCACCCCCATTTTCTCTGAAAGCTCGCCTCTTCACAATATCCAAATACTCTCTGGTAAGTGTAAAACAAATTCAATTTGAAACCAAAACTAAAAGTTGTGAACTAATTTTGGTAAGTGCACTCACGAGTGCAATCATTTACATAACCGCAGCTCCCCCGCACGCCCCGCACCCAAGCTCGTAATGGAAACCAGGTCAGGCAATTGTCCAATGTCTGTTTGGCTTATCGCTGGCATTCCCTTGGCTCAGCTACTACTTCGTACAATTAAATGGCGTTTATGATGGCACTTTATCTACCTCTATCTCTCACTCTCTCTCTCTCTTTCTCTCGGGCTCTCACGCTATCTCATCGTTTGTCTGGAAATTCAAAAACCCGCTATTTCCGCAGCGTAGGGCCAATTTTCGGAAGAGCGGGGCTATATAACTCTAGAGTGGATTGTGGAGCTTTTGGTTATTATTTTGTGATTATAGCCGAGCGACGTTTTCCGTTTGCAACATGACCGCAAATGAGTGAAGAGTTGAAGTTTTGTTTTTTTTTTTATATATGTTTTTTTATTTTCTTTTTTTTTTTTTTATTTTATTAGAGCACCATTTCCTCAGCCTGTCAAAATTTTGTGACATAATTTCCTTCATGACATTCACATGGAATAACGGCACAGCTGCTGCCACACGAAGTGACCCAATTACAGGTTGCCGCAACACATGAACATATATACATATATATGGTTATGTATAATATATCCCACTATGATCAGTTAGCTGGTAAATCCAATTAGATACAGTTCATTTGCTCAGAAGTTGTTACAGTTTATTCGTCTTGACTGTGGCTTTGTATTCTTATGCTAGACGACCTCTAACATATGTATCTCATTAATGTGGTTCCAAGTTCCAAGTTCCAAACATCTGTTTCTCTTTCAGACATTTCCATTTTTGATCTATTAAGTGGCGTTGGCAAACAAAACAAATCAAAACATGTATTTTTTTGATGTTGGCTAATTGTCTGGTCTATAACCAGTAGCCAAAGCCAACTCCACTTGGCCCTGGTCTCGAGCGTGAAATTGTATTACGTTATACATTTATTGTCGATAGCTGTTTCCGCAAATGGACGACAGTAATACGTGCTCCGATATACGAGTACATTTGTATACGATACATATATACATATATATAATCATAACACCCATATGAGGTTAGCCCAATTTGGTATAATGAACTATCAAGTGCATGCCAGGCCGCCCGCCCGCTGATCGTACTACTGGCTTGACTGAGACCCATTCTATAGAGCTCCAATTTCTGGCATTTAGTGATGGGTGAGTTCTCTATGCTATGATTAATGATATCAAACTATTAATATGGAACTAGACCTTTATGCATGAAATGGAATTATTCAAGTAGAAAAACTGTTGAAATTGTTTCGGCATGAGTCTAATGTGCGCATAATTTGAGCTCTTGCTCAGAAAGGTTAAATAAAGAGAATGTTCGACATTTTATGATTGATTTACTTGCTTGTAAGACTTTGGTAAACGCTCAGTTGAAAAGAAGTTTTTTTTTTTAATATTATTATTATTATTATTATTATTATTATTATTATTATTATTATTATTATTATTATTATTATTATTATTATCATTATCATTATTATTATTATTATTATTATTATTATTATTATTATTATTATTGTTATTATTATTATTTTTATTATTATTATCATTATTATTATTATTAAATATATTGTTCAATACTCTATATACAATCGGTTAAGTACTGTATCTCATTTTTTATGAAACAATAGCTATCGCTTACAGCTGACCTTCTCAATTTACAGAAAAGACTGAGCTAATATTAAAGTTTTCTTTATATATGTATAGGTGTCTATATGCTCATTATTCGCTCACTTTACTTATAAATCTTATATTTATATATATCAAATTAATTTATATTTGCTCGCTATCAACTATCTATAACGATGACTATTGCACGCAATTTGTCCATCTCTACAGAGCTGAGCTTTTGCAGTGCCAATTATTTAGCAGCCTGCGATAGTTGACGCTCGTAATGTACCATCTCTAGTTCCACATACGCCTACATCACATGCCAACAGCTATGTATGTGGCTGATAGCTTGAAGTGCCTCTCCATGACTCTTCAGTGCTATTATTAATTTCGTATTTCGTTGTTTTTTTGCATGGCACATTGTTTAAATAACTAATATATTAATAACTGGCATTGTTTGTCTTTCGCCGCGCAAGTGTTGTCTATTTATAGACAAAAGTCTGGTCAAGTTCTTGCCAAAAAAAAAAAAAATAAATAAATAAATAAAAGCAAAATAATGAATTAAAGAGCGCACAACGAAATGAAATGAAAATAATAATTATCAGAAACTTTTAGTTTTAGCGCTGGCATCTCGAGAGGAGGCGCGCGTCAATGGGCGTTGCGAAGGCGCCGCGAAGTAGACTCAATTTAATTGCTGGCCATGCGACTGGCTATGCAAATATTTGCACAATTTTATTTAATTTTTGTTTGTTATGGTTTTTTTTTGAATAACATTTGCAACATGATGAATTGCCGGCGTCGCAACTCCAACTCCAACTCAAATTGAATAACTGGGTCAAAGTTTAACCTCGCCGTGGGTAAGCAAAGCATAAAGCGCCAGCCAAAGTTTTTGATATCGCACGGGCGCAATTGCACAAAACTTGCTTAATTGTCGGAAAAGAAAACGCAGCACACGAACAAACGAGCCAACAAACGACAACAACAAAAATCGAACAAATTGAAAAATCAATTCATAAAAATAACAAATTGGCATTTTGAAGAAATGATTAATTAGACGATGAGCCAAGAGCTAAATGCCAAAAGCCAAACTGCAAACCAATGACAGTTAATTACGTGTTACTGAGCATACGGGCGCTGTCAAGGACAATAAACAAACAAAAGTGACAAAAAAAAAAAAAAAATATATATATATATATATATATATATATATGTGTATATACTTCCATTCAAATGCTATCTATCAAAACGTTCCTTTCAATTAGCATAATGCAAAAAGAAAGGAAAAATACAAGAGGGCAAATAGTTTTTGTTTTTGTTTCTATGACAGCTATCAAAATATGCTGCTTACATAACAACGGGTTGTTAAGGCAACAAAACAAGTATGAAGATTTATATGCATACATTTTAAAGAATTTTATAGATTTATTGAGCGAGTATGTAAATGTGAATTGGAGCAGAGCAATTTGGGTGGATAAGAATTTAAGAAAAGTATTATATATTACGTATTACAAATATTATTTTCCTTTGACAAAAAAAAACTGGTAATTTTATAAAATAATTTAATTAATAATTACAAATATTTTAACGAGCAATCAGTTAAGTTTAAATATTAAATAGTGCAAATACTTAATACCAAACTATTTTGTCTATACATGAAGCAGTTATTTAAACTTATGCTGGTTATATGTATCAAATGCCAACAAAATTTGAGAAGAAATTTATCTTCAATAATAAATTTATATCAAATAACCAAGCATACGTTTATGCAACTGCTTCATGTGGTATTAGACATATTTGTGTATTAGACATATAATTAAATAAATATTTTATTATGTAGAAAACGTAAATTTATAGAAATATATTTATTTACAGATTTAAATTTTCTTCAAAAGTATAAGAATTTGTTGAGATATTGACAAAGTATATATTATAATATATATATCATGATAGGATTTAAATAATAATGGGATTTAAAAAAATATATATACATTTATATATATATTAATATAAATCAAATTTAGCTGACTTGCAGTACTTGCCTCAATAATTCTAAGATATGTTAGATTTTCCTTGCTCAAGTCTAAAAAAAAGTTTGACAAAAAACTAGATTTATTTATACAAATAAATTCCGATTAAACATAAACATTAAATAAGTTATGTTTAGCAGACAAATGAGCCAGATTATGGCAACGATTTGAAAGGAACTAACTGAAAACATAACATAAGTAAAGTCCATATATGAACTCTAAATAACTGCCAAGTTCTGTTGGCTCTTAGTCTCTGACTATGCCCCAAGAATCTAGCAAATTGTTAGCTAAAGGGGGAGCGGCCACAGGTTAGAACAATTTCATAACCGTCTTAGCTATGACGAAAGGAAAAACTTCGTGAATTGCATAATGGCCAATGGTTGTGGCAAAACAAAACTGGACTTAATTATAATCATAAATTGTTCGTGGCCGTTGCTGTGATCTTTGACATGCTCTTGCATTGGATTTGATTGAACGCTGTGGCTCCATGGAGATCGACCTGGTATAGTTATATATACAAACGGTTAAGTACATAAACATAAAAACATACAAATAAACAAATGGATGTATGTGTGTGTATGTGTATAATAATGCCTCGGCGTGCTATTGTGGGTTTGGCTTTAATGAAAGTTGCTCGGCCTGGCTTGTGACTTGGCATGACCCTGGGCAACACGGCAAACAACAGACATTTTCAGGAATTGTTCGAAGAGCTTTGTGCGGTTTTTTATGGTTTTAAATAAAGTGATATATATGTACATATATATATGTGTGTATTATATTTGGTTGGTTTATGTATATCTCTCATGCACACTCGACGTAATTCTACCTACACTTATATACCTATGCAGAAATATATATGTATGTATATATATATATATACATATTTAGACTTATATGCAGAGAAACTGAAACGCAAAAATTTGCATGCAAGACAAAGAGGAGCAAAGCAAATGAAACGGACACGGATTGCATGAATGAATAAATCCCAAAAGAGGCCGCCCTCAGTAAGAGACCCAGGCCAGAGACTCAGAGCGAGAGAGAGAGGGAGAGCGAGCGAAGGAGAGAGTGAGAGGGAGAGCGAACAAGATTCAGCTGTGTTCCCTTGGGGTGTACCTTCATTGGCAGCGGCAGGTGTTGGCCGGCTGTTTTGAGCTGTTCCACTGATTCTTTCTGTGCATGATTTATACCCTTTTTTTACCAAAAGGCATTTCAATTTTCTAGGGAAACGCGTGACACATTCAGGCATATTTTTATTATTGATTAATAGCGCAAAACGGAAGCGAGATTGTCATATTTCTGCCCAAAATGTAAGCATTCTGTATACGAATATATAAACTGATATATAAATATATATGTTCTGGAATAGACTGATATTTGAATGGCCGAAGAAGGAAGCATAAGTAAATGAAATTATTTTTGTTTTGATTCTATGACAACGCTTAATAATTTAATATACATTTACTTCTTTTCTTCTTCTTTTTTTATTACGATTTTCTCTTCAAATATGCTGAGCAGAATAAAATATTTTTTAGAATATACAGAACAGAATATTGAATATTGTATATATATATATTGTATATTATATATATATCTATTGTATTTTAGGAGCAAACTTGAATATTTTTAAGAATGTGCAGAACAGGAATATACAAAAATATATTATATCTATTGCCATTTAAGATTGAAACATGCTCGAGTGTAATCTAATAATAATCCTTATCTAATCCTTATCTGTACTATACCTATATGAAACGAGTATTTTAAGTATAAATATGTAATTATAAATTATATGCCCTAAGGGCATCTAATCTGCTGTGTGTCAAAGCTAATAATTTTTGCATCTCAAAAGTTTTTTTTGTGAGATTTTGTCTTGTTTTGCGCATATCTCGCGCTTATCTGGCGCTGTTGCTCGCACGCTTGTATCTTAAGCTGCGCCAGTTCAGATAACATCAACAACAACAAGAAAATAACAAAGAGTTGAGTGAATAAAAAAACACCGAAATTGAAGTGTTTCAGTGGTGGCTGCTGTGCAAATACTGCCTAGATAGATACTTGGCGGGGTTGCCTTGAAACAAATACTGAAATGAGCAAATAACAATTTTTTTCTGTTTCCTTTTTCTTTTTTTTTTTGACTGATGCGTTTGTTTGCACAAGTGCAATATTTGGTTCCTTGCCCTTCGGCTAGCGTTAGACTAGTAGGAAGTCGAAACTTCAAGCTCTTTGATTTCGTTTCGTTTTGGAATTGAGCTTGATAAATTTGTATCGACTTTATCGAGCTACAGCGCGTTCAGGCAGCTTCTGTTGCGCCTCCTTTTCAGGTGTTGTACGTCTTTTGGGCCGGCTGCTTCACAGTTTGCTCAAAGATTCGACTCGGCCAGGGCCCTACCAACTTTTCTTCTCTTGCCAGTTTCTGTTGTTGTTGGTGTTGGTGTTGCTGTTCCCGAGTTCTGCTTGGCGCATGCGCCGCTGAAAACAGGTTTTAACAGTTTTCATGTACCTGTATATAAGCTGGTCGAGAGCGATATTTGTATTTTTGCGCTCTGTAGCCACAAAAAGTATTCAACAAAAAATAAGAACTTTGCATTACGCCAATTCGACGACGACAATAATAGACAATCAAACTTAATTTCAGCTCTTTGAGCTAGTTAACAATTCATTTGTTTACATTTTGCCAGCTGATAGTTTTCTATTTCCTATTTACATTTATCAATTTCTAGCTATTTTCTCAGCTGTTTTTCTTGTCCATTTCGAGCTTAAACTTTATGACATTTTTCATAATTTTTCTTACGCACCTCTCGAAGACTTTTGCGCCTTGTTTGATTTGATTTGAATTTGTTTCAATTTGTTGATTTAATTTTTCATATACATTGATTGATTGAAGCGATTTCTTTATTTGTTAACATTGATGCGCTTATTTCTTTTGCCAATTAATTTTCAAAACGTATTCAAAATTTCACTTTGTTGATTTTAGTGCTTGATTTTGTTAAGTTGTTTTTGCATTTCACAAAATGTCCATAAAGCCGAACCAAGTAACCAAGTCTATTGAAAGCAAAACGCGTCGTCTGCCGCCACCGACTGCGACTCCCGATTGTGACTCCGCGAGACACTCGACACTCGACACTCGACACTCGAGACACGATTCCGGTGTTCACGTTAATCAAGCAGCGTTCCGCGTTTGGCTACCAACACGGCCAGCAGTCGTTCAAGAACTGAGCTAAGCACTCGACCACTTGGAAAACCAACTGCAAGACCAGACGCTGCTGAGCCCAGCAAGACGAACGACCGACAACAACAGCAACAGCAACAGCAACATCGTCGTCGTCGTCGTGGTCGTCGTCTTCGTCATTGTAATCGTCATTGTTGTGGATCGTGCGCTCTCTCCCTCAAAGACTCAAAGACTCTCTCGCTCACCTGTGCTCACCTGAGAGCAGCTGTTTGTTGCGTTCCACAACTTGTGGATGTCATTTATTAACCCGTTAAAAATCAAATTAACCAAAAAGAAAGAAAATTAATTAAAAAGTAAACTAAAAATAATATCTATGTCTTGACGTTTCTTTTAACAAAATTTAGTTGCATCAGTAAAGAAAAGTGGCTGAGAAAGTCACTTTGTGGTCAAGTATTAATTACGAACATAAAGCCCGTTTGCTTTACAGTAAGTTACAGTAAGTTATATTATATTAAAAAAAAATGAATAGAAGTGGGATTCAGAGAACAGAAATACAAGAAAAAAACATTTTTGAGTTTATTAAATGGTATAAAAATATTTTAATTCAACTTCAATTGATTGCATAGAACAAAGATTTCCTAAAAATATTTGTCAACTTACAAAATATTAGAAAAACATTTTAGCTAAATTTTAATTTATTTTTTTACGCAGAATCAAGCAATTTCCTTTATTATAATATTGTTTTAAATAGAGCAAAGTATTAACTTATCGTCTGTCGTTTTCGAGCAAAAATTAACTTAAAACAAATATCAAACAGGAGATAATACACTAATAAAATTTAAATTTATGTTAGCGCTCCTAAGAGCTTTGCTTTGACAACTTTCATTAAGTATTATCTTAAACAAAATTGTCACTTCCGCCTTACTATTCTAAGTATAAAAGTAGAGTACCCAGCTAGTTCGGGCAAATCAATTGCAATACTGAAAGCGTAGCAAAAGCATGGATCGTACACCATACTATTTTGTACGGCTGTGTCTGCTGCTCAGCGCAGTTCGTAAGTTACGGAACATCGAAATACAATTATCCTGCGAATATTGTATGCCAAACAGTAAATAATGGGACTGCCTATTTCATATACAGTGATCGTGGATTCGGCGCAGGTAAATGGAGAAAATGCTGAAATAGCGCCGTCACTTGGAAAAGCTTCTGCAACAGCGACGACAACTCAGCAACCTCCTGCAACAGCGCCGTTACCTCCACAAACTCCTGCAACAGCGACGACAACTCAGCAACCTCCTGCAACAGCGCCAACTACAGAAGTGCCCAAACCACCACCTCCAGCATCCAAACCACCTTCAACAACAACATCCAAGGTACCACCAGCAACAATATCGACAACAACAACCACATTGGCCCCACATACAACCACAAATAAGGTAATTATGTTTTGTATTTCCAAAAAAATCTTAGAAGACAACAACTCTTGGTTGATTTGTTTTCAGAATAATTTTGAGAACGAACAGATCAATTTGAAGATTGCACATATCTTAGAGATATCTAAAATAGGCAACATTGTTGGCAATATGGAGTACGACCAGCAAACGGCGCATCTGCGGCATTTAGCCCGTCTGGGTCCCGAATCTCTGCACTTGAAATTGCAAGCTTATGACAAATTTTTAAGCTATAACTACTTGCGACTTAAATTGGAGAGTAATTTGCTCAGTCGCATCGCTGTCGTCGAGAACGCTTTGATCCATAAGCCACTTTCAAAGAAATGCAGAAAAATCTATCGCACGCAACGAAAAGAATTGAAGGCGGCACTGAATGAGCAGAACTCGCTAAAGTCATACAAACTGAAATTACATAGCAAGCCGTGTCGTTCCGATAGTTCGGAAGACTCCTACAATGAGGACTATTTTGATTGGCTGGATTGGACGCAGTGGTTTTCGTTCTTTTTATTCTAAGCATATTTTCCATATAATTGAAGAAAAGAAAAACATAAATGCAAAACAATAAAAATGCATTTTGCATTTTTGTAATTTTGATTTATTTTATTTTGCATATTATTATTATTTATCTTTTATATTATCACTATTCTATAAATACATTTTTGATGATTGCTTTCTCGATTTTCCAATTTATCGAAAATTTACAAAACTTTACATCAATCTGAAAGATAATAAATAAAATACAAATTGCAATTGAAACATTATAATAATGAATTTAGAGTAATCTACGTCAAAAATTCGGTAAATCAAAGTTGCTTTGATTCATTGGCTACGATAAGACTTCTGTAATCTGTATAGGAGCACATTTTAGGATATGAAGCAGTTACGTTTAGTCGTTTGTGAAGAATGAATCTCAAAAGTCTTTCAATATTCATCCTAATCATTCTTATTGGACATGGTATGCTCTTGACATAATCAGTGTATATTTAATAAAATCTTGCCATTGCCTTCACATATATAGCCAAGTCCGATGACACTAAATCTAATGTAATATATAATACAACGGCATCGAAAGCTGATCATGTGTTGGTCCATCAGTTTAAACAGCGCATTTACAAGATGGTTGGTTCTGTGCCCTGGCATGCGCACGTTAAGGCCTGGGTTGAAGTGGGACTAGTTATTGCCGACAAGCCATTGACAAAGCTGATGAATGTGGCCAACCAGCTGGGCGAATATACCGATTATCATGAATGGAGACGCGCTCTGTGGCAGAAGATCGGCAACAAATTTCAGTCATATACAAAAGGCGAGCTGAAGAAATTTGTTATCTTTGTGAATACACATGTTATGGGACTCTATCGCAAAATGCTGAGGCCACAGCAAAGGGCTAGGAAGGCCGTAAGAAATCACATAATTAAATTAATAACAATTTGTTTTCAATATCTATTTCCCTCACAGAATCGGGGTCTGGACTATGCGGAAAGAGGCGCAGACTACTCGTATGCAGGCGAAAGATCTGCCTAATATTGAAACCAGGAAAATCATAAAAAATATATATTTTATTTTTAAATATATATTTTTTTCTACTTGAGGAATTTTCATGATTAGAAAGTACACAAATAAATGTGCCAATTGATGTTTATATACATATTATAACATATTTGTCTATAAGGGTTTGCTAAAGAATTGTATCTAGATCCAATGGGAAATAGCCAAGTCACACAGCACGGTTCATTAAGAAATAATATCATTTAGCTATGGGTATGGGTAATACGAAAATTACTTGAGTCTTAAGAGTAGTTTCATTTTGACTTTGCTCGCGAATAACGAAAGTGTTAATGAGTGTCTTAATGTCATATGTGGCCTGGGTTAGTTTTAAGCGTGAACTCTATATGCATAATGGAAATTCCATATATTTTCATTTTAGCTATTATTGAGATGGTATGGTCCAGGCTAAAATTGAAAAGATACCCGTGCTCGAAAAATTACTGGAACACTTTTACGGCAAAGTTGATGCAGTTGACTGGAATCCGTTAATTAAGGAATCTGATGTTGACGAATATCTACGCGTACCGAAGACGATATTACGAATGAATCACGTTCTCAACTATCTTGTTGAAGCTGTGAAAAAAACTGCAGCCGTACAGATGGCCGAGGAGACAGCTTTAAAAATTGTGGAGGTTATCATAAAGTTCTCAATGAAAAAATGGGATCAGTGATTAATAGAATGAGATACAAACTAATTTTACACTTTCAAGACAAATATAGTGCGATCGTAAGTAAATTAATTAAATTTAGTTTCAATAATTACTGAATTCTATATTCATATAGACAACGCTAGCGGACCTGAGTTATTTGGAAACAGCTCAAAAACGCTGGTGACTACACAACATCGTGCTATGATAATGAGACAACAATGGATAGAGACAATATTGAGAAGGGATATTCAAAAGTATTCACTGATTACAGTATTGATTGACAGTAGGGATAACAGGTAGGTATATACAAAATATTATTTTCTATGATTACTTTTATATTAAAAATTGTCTATTTAAGTAGTGAAACTGCCTTCGCTTTATAGTCATGTCTCGAATTCACTATAGATGCGCGTTATATTAATATTTCATTATTATCAAACCAAAAATCATTAAATATATTGCTATAGCTATAAATCATAGTCAGTCCTTTTTGGCCCAGTTCAAGAGGAAAAATTGATTGTCAAATTTCATTTACCTACACCTATGAGAATCACATAGAAGAGCAAAAGTAAAGCATGATTGAATATATATATTTACCTATATTTACATTTGCTTAACATTTCTATGAAGCAAATGAACAGAGATCTATGTAATTTGTTTCCATATTTTCGTGGGCTTTATCTGGTAAATTCTAAAATGAGAAAAGAAGCCAGACAGCAATAAAAAATTGCGAACAACAAAAACAAACCCAGTGCGGACCTTCAGCTATTGCATGATGCCTTGAAAAGTCAATAAATGTCGGCTCATAACTTAGGCTTAGCAGGGACAGCTTATCAGAGAGCTGTGAACGCTTTATAAGGCAGCTGTGGCACATCGTCTGCAAACAGTTGGAAGTTAGGAGTTCGCCGTCATGTCAAGACTGATCAAAGCATTGGAGCTATCGCTAGTGTTGCTGCTGATGCCGATGCTGATGCAGTGCATCCCAGGAGTGGCGATAAGTCATATGCAGCAGCTGCTGCAGCTGGACAAAATACTTACGAACAGGATCAGCAGCGCGTTGCAGAAATTTGACCAATTGAGAAATCAAACTGAAAATAAGGAACTTAGGCATCAATATGAACGCCTGGAAATCGCATTGGCTTTGCCAATTCTTCAGCTAGACGAAAAGATTAAGATTTACAACGAGTACCTCGCCTACGATGCGATACATCAAAAGCAACAGCAACAGCAGCTAAACAACTCGGAAGGCTCCGGCTACGATCGGGCAGACATCATTGTCGATATCAGAGATAAGGATAAACAGCGTACCGAAGCGTATAGCGCCTTTGAGAAACGGGTGCTCAAACTCCTGAAGAGACTGGACGCCTCCGATGCCTTCACGAAGCGCGTCTTCAAAGCCATTTTTAGCGATGAGGAGCAACTGAAGAAGCTAAAGAAGAAGCTCGACAGCCTGGGCGATGACACCGACTCGAGCTGCTGTCTGTGGGACTTCATATTTGGTTTATACTGAAAAGGAAAGGAACAAGAACATTTGTTATTCGATATATTTCTACTGAGCTCCAGTTTATATATTTTAAATTTTGAATTATTTGTTGGTATTAAATGTTTTTAAAGTGCATAGTTTACTCATCCTAAAGTTCAGTTCGTAAAGGCTTAATATACTATTGTGTTCACAGTAAATATATATTCTTAATCAGTATGAGGAGCTAAGGCTACCCAGACATATCCGTATTTCCATCCGCTCGTCTGTCCGTCCACATAAATTCTGCAATCTTCTAAGACACAATTTCTTGTCATTTCTGCTTGCCCACGAAGGTAATAATTATAGAAAGGACTGTTTTGTTCACCCTAAGCTTTTCTTAAACTAACGGTTTTTATTGGTTTCCCATTAAAATGAGTTTTAGTATTTTTCTTGCTCGGTCCTGACTCGCCTTGGCGGCTTCAGTCAGTGATTTACATGCGAGCTGCGGCAATTGACAGCTCGTTATGGTGATGAGAGGGCGGCTGACGGCTCACGGTTCAGGGATTGAGGAGTGGGGATGGGGTTGGGGGATCAGGGCTTTGGGCTCACGGCTCAGCGCGCACGTAGCAAAACAAATAAAGTGCATTTAAACGTGCCGGCCCCCATCTGCCATGGCAGCAGCATCTACCAATCCACTTAGCCTGTCGCCTGTTGCAGCGGGCCATGGGCAGCGGGCAGCATCGACATCGATCGTAGGGCCGGTCCATCGACCGAACCGGGCCACATTTCACTATCGTGCGCGTTGAAACAAAAAGTGTTGGCGTGCGGCTGCATCCTGGCTCAGCTCTTGCCCAGAGTCCAGCTCAGACTTGGACAGAGATGGAGACTGAGACTGAGACTGAGACTCAGACTCAAACTGCAACTGAGAGTCACAGTCACAGAGGCCGCGTCGAGCAGATGCAATCGCCCAGACAGTTGCCCACTCAGCATGGACGTTGCTCTTCTTCTTTCTCCTCGCCTTGTTGTTGTGGTTGTTGTTGCTGTTGTTGCAGTGGCTGTTGCTGTTGTCGTTTATCAGACAATGTCGCGTTTGCAGACAGTTTGAAGTTTAACAAGTTGTCGAACGCAGAGCGCGGGGTTTATTTGTTTAACGTCCTTTTCTCGCTTCGTTTTTCGTTTCTTTTTTTTTTTTTTTTTTTGTATTTAGCTTTTCGTTTTTGTTAGCCGGCTTTATAAATAGCCACAGACTTGAACATTGCAGATTTCTATAATACCTATATCTGTCTAGCTGTCTGTGTACGTGTGTGTGTGTTTGTGTGTGTGCGTGTTAGCTCTGATCAAAGGTCAGACAAGGCCTTAGTTTCCGTTTCAGTCCATTTCTTTACATTCTATTCGCGCTGCCCTCAGGGCATAAATAACAAATACGTATTGTATAGACATATATATATATATATATATATATATATATATATTTGTATATTCATGGCAATTATAAACGCTCTCATATCATAATCGGGTCATCATCTTTTTAAGGTTTTTATTTTTTTTTTTTTGGCTTTTCTCTTTCGCTGAGCTGACGCGGTGGGAGCCTATCGCCAAAACTGGCGTCAGCAACCAATTTGGTCAAACAAAACGGCTTAAAGCGACTTTCATTGATTGCCATTCGGGTGAGATATGAAATGCATATATATATGTGTATGTATATATTGGAAATATATAAATTCATGATGTGGCTGTATTTGCAAAACGAGTCCGCGAATTGGGGTGAGCGATGGCTGTAGGCTTTATTAATCTTTTATTATAATTGGAGATTGAAATTAATATTTTATATCTAATATATAAGAGTGTTTAAGAGGATTTTATAGAATTTGTCACATTAGAGCTCTTTCGCCATAAGTCAACCTAAATATGCTAAATATTTGTATTAAAATGTAGGAATTGCCTAGATCAAGGCATCGAAGCAGATATTTATTTTGCTTTTATATACAGCGAAGGGATTGTGACACCCACTCAAGTTTTTGGGGTCGAAAATCAGTTAAAAATGGCATTTTCTTTTTATTTTATTTTAATTTATTTATCGTTTGTTTTTATTGATATAAATAAGAGAAAATATGAAATGCCATCACTGCACTGGAAATCAGAATATTGATTGAATCATTTAATTATATTATTTTATTAATTTAGTATTATATATTTTGTCAGATCTAGCAGCCGTTGCCAAACACACTATTTAAGTGGGGAATTCAATAAGAATCATTCCTCTTCCTTCAGCATCGACCAGCTCGCTACGCCCCTGAGTATATGTCTGGGTATTGAGCGTCTGTGTCCTTAGTCTATTAGAGAATCAGGCTGCAGTCTGTGGCAGCCCACAAACTAGTTAAGTATACAACCACATTTGTAATCTCTACTGCTGCTGCTGTTGTTGCCGCAGCTACTGCTGATTGTGATAAATCATTGACTGGCGCATTAAAGTGGAGCGTTGACATGTGAGCTGAAAGCGGGAGCAGCAGCAGCAGCAAATGGGTAAAAAGAAAAATGCGCACAGCACGGAATTAATGTCAATAACATTAGAAGATTGACGACAACAACAACAACAACAACGGCAACTGGCAACGATCATGGTTCGATTGACAGATCTATCGTTTCACAGAGAGAGACAGAGATATTGAGAGAAAGAGAGAGAGAGAGAGAGTGAGTGAGCGAACAGCACAGTGAAAACTTCTGGCAATTAAAAAGTGGAAAAGAAACAAATATAACTGGCTAACTCAGAGCTGTGGGCCATTGGGCGAGTGATGTTCAGCTGAAGGCAGCAATGCCGTCTTGATTATGAAAATCGATAGTCGGGTCTTTTCAACTGTCTGTCTGTCTTTCTGTCTGGGCTTTGACATGTGATATTTAAGCATTGATGATATAATTGCGCATCAAAAACAAAAGGCTATCATAAATTGCACTATATAAGGGCGTGGCGCAGGACTTTTGGCCAATTGTGTAGTCTCGACATGCAGTGGAGCCTGTTGTTCGGCTTGTGCCTAATCCACTGGCCGCTGGCCTGGCCCCTGCTCAGCTATAGGCCGTGCAACGAGTCCGTTGTGGCAATAGGTGGGCAATGAGACGCGGCCAATTAATTGATCCATGGAATTTAATACAATTCAATTAAATGGAATTTTTGCAGCACTCTCGCAGATCATCCACGGTCTGCAGCCGCGACAGCTGGCCATATTGGCCATGCCCAGCTCCCGTTGGCTAAGCGTGGACTGTGCGAACAACGACACCATCCAAGTGGATGACTTCATACAGCGATTGCATAAGCTCTACTACAAGTCCGTCATCTTCTATGACACCGAGCTGTTCTTCGACTACATCGAGGCGAATCTGCTGGGCGCCATCGAGTGCGTCAATTTGATATTCCACGAACCGGATGAGCTATCGGCGCGCATACAGGAACGTCGACTGGCCCATCGGCTCAGCCTGTACATGTTCTATTGGGGCGCCAGCAAGCCGCCGAATGCGACGCGCGTCAACTTTGAGCAGCCGATGCGAGCTGTGGTAATCACTCGGCCGCGTCCCAATGCATTTCGCATCTATTACAATCAGGCCATGCCCACGGCCAAGAGCCAGCTGCGTCTGGTCAACTGGTATGATGGCGAAAATCTCGGCCTGCAGAAGACCCCGCTCCTGCCCAGCGCCGCCGCAGTCTATGCCAATTTTCAAGGTCGCCTCTTCCATGTGCCCGTCTTTCATGTGAGTCACTAAACAGTATATTTTAAATATTTATTTATTTACTTGCGACTAGAATTAATTTAAAATTAAGACTAATTTTAGAATTAAGCACGGGCAACTGGGCCCATCAGCTTGTGTTAAGTATACAGTCGCGTCATTATTAGATTTATGAGAATGGTTAAAGTCTCTGGGGATAAACCAAGCATTCAATTGCTTTTAGCAAAATACAAATTTACTTAGATTTCTCGACTATATTAATTAAATTTGCATTTACTATTTACTATTTACTATTTACTATTTACTATTTACTATTTACTATTTACTATTTACTATTTACTATTTACTATTTATTATTTATTATTTATAATTTATTATTTATTATTTATTATTTATTATTTATTATTTATTATTTATTATTTATTATTTATTATTTACTATTTATTATTTATTATTTATTTTTTATTAATTATTATTTATTTTTTATTAATTAATATTTATTATTTATTATCTTATATTTATTATTTATTATTTATTTATTATTATTGGTCCGTATTGTGTGTCCGCTTATCCTTAAAGCTGTCTTGAGCTGACTTTAAATTTGGAATATTTAATCCTAAATTGGAAGATTTTTTTAGATTGTAAAGTTGACATTCTCCATTAAGCATTTGTGTTTTGTGGGGGCGTGACAAATTTAAAAATAAAAATAAAATAAAATAAAATAAAAGGCTAGAGCTGAAGTGAATGAATAAACTGTTAATTAATGAATTAACAATTAATTAATGAAATAACTATTAATACAAGTATTCTAAAATGATCTTGCTTTTTCATTATTATCATTATATTTTATATAATTTCTATTTATTTTTATTGTTGTGTTTTTGTCAGCTTGACTCTCTTCAATTCAAAATATTTGTATCCAAATTTGTCCGATATCGATTTCAATTTAATTCATTCTAATTTGATGTTCTACTTTTGAATACTCCTACAAAATATATATATATACTTATATATACTTATTTCACTTTGTAAATGAGAGGCGTTATTAGCATATTATTTTTGGTTAAAAATTTGATACAGATTTGTTGCTCCATTTTAGTTATTTTTTTTTTTTTAATATGCAAAAAGCGAAAACGTGCCAAAAGATAATAATGATCTAAGCTCTAGACAACTTAGAATAGTCATCTAAAATGTAAATATAATATACTTTCTATTTCCTTTAAAGTATATCGACTAAATATACTACAATTACCAGACATCTGCTTGCAATTGGAAAATACGCAAAGAAATTTAAATAGTTAATATAGATCTTTGATGTCTTCTAGTAGAAACGATTTGCTTTTTCCCACACTAAAGACGTTTCACTTTGTTTATTTTTGAAGAAACTGCCGCGATGATAGATATAATATCTAGCACACATCTTGCCTAATTAGAAACTTTACTCTTGCAGTCGCCGCCGTGGTTTTGGGTGAGCTACAACAATGACAGCAACAGCATTGGCAACGGCAACGGCAACGGCACCGAGGAGGAGTTCGAGAATGGGGGCTATAAGAAGGCGAATGTGACGGGAGGTCGAGATCATCAATTGCTGGTGCTATTGCGCCAGCATATGAACTTTACGTTCGAGTACATTGAGGCCTCGGGCAGGACGCAGGGCTCGCTGCGTGGCACGGACGACAATGGCGAGGCCAATGACAGCTTCACCGGTGGCATCGGCATGCTTCAGAGCGGCGTAAGCATTGAATATATACAATACATATAGGTGGCTGCAGAGCTCTTTGACAAATTGACATGGGATCTCTCGTTACAGCTGGCGGACTTCTTTCTGGGTGACGTCGGTCTCAGCTGGGAGCGTCGCAAGGCAATTGAGTTCTCATTCTTTACGCTCGCTGATTCGGGCGCCTTTGCCACGCACGCGCCGCGCCGCCTCAACGAGGCCCTGGCCATAATGCGCCCCTTCAAGCTCGACATATGGCCATATCTCATTTTGACCATTGTCTTCTCGGGCCCGATATTCTATGGCATCATCATCATGCCCTACAAGTGGCGCAGGCACCGCATTGCCATGGACGTGGAGCGCCTGGGCGAACTGTGCATCCACATGGCCTACATCAAGGAAATAACGCCCTGTGTGCTGAAGGTCAGACACATGCGACCCGTCCGGCCTCCGACATCGGCAGAGATGCCGCCGCAGCTGTTCCAGCGCTGCATTTGGTTTACGCTGCGTCTGTTCCTGAAGCAATGTGAGCGCAGAGCTGTGATTGCTAGAGTAGAGTAGTCTAAGCTCTCCTGGGCTAACCATTTCAGCTTCTTTTCATTTGTCACTCAGCTTGCCATGAGCTCTACCACGACTATCGCACCAAGTTCCTGACCATTGTCTACTGGGTGGCTGCCACCTATGTGCTGGCTGATGTCTACTCGGCCCAGCTGACCTCGCAGTTTGCTCGGCCGGCGCACGAGGCGCCCATCAACACGCTGCAGCGTCTGCAGGCAGCCATGCTGCGGGATGGCTATCGCTTGTATGTGGAGAAGGAGAGCAGTTCGCTGGAGATGCTGGAGAACGGCACTGAGCTGTTTAGGCAACTGTATGCCGAGATGCGTCAACAGCAGCCGAACGGTCAGCAGGGCTTTCTCATCGACTCCGTGGAGGCGGGCATCAAGCTGATTGCCGATGGCAGGGAGAACAAGGCGGTGCTCGGTGGCCGGGAAACGCTCTACTTCAACATACAGCAATACGGAGCCAAGAACTTTCAGCTCAGCCAGAAGCTATACACACGCTACTCCGCGGTGGCTGTGCAGATTGGCTGTCCCTTCTTGGACAGCCTGAATGATGTGTGGGTGGCAATTGGAATTGATAAATGTATAGATTTACTAATTGACATCTCCTTTATGTTAGTCTCATGCATCTGTTTGAGGGCGGCATATTGGAAAAGATGACCACGGGCGAGTACGAGGCGCAGGCTCGCCAAATGACCAAGGATCAGGCACAGCAGTCAAAGGAGCTGGCCGCCGTTGAGAACGCCAATGCCAATGCGAATGCCAATGTCATGAGCAATGAGGTCAAGGACCAGCCACAGCACAGCCAGGACAACGAGATGATTAGCGCGCTGAACCTACGCATGCTCCAAGGCGCCTTCATTGCCCTCGGCGTGGGCTTTGTCACTGCAGGTCAGTGGGTCAACATTTAGTGTAGTTAATATGGTTTTGAGTGGCTCATCATTATGCAATTCCGTTCAGCTCTGATGCTCTTGCTGGAGCTCTTCTGTTGCCGCTTGAATCTGGCGCTGTCGCTGCGAAGCTGCCGTCTGCGCTGGCTGCGTCGCTGGCGTCGCGTCAAGCGGATGCTGCGACAGCTAACCGTGCGAATCTTTGCACTGAATTTGGGTTGATTACTTTATCGCATCGCCATTTTATGCAAATCATTAAGAATGTGGTTTCGGCTGCCACTGCGTCACTAAATTATTGCCAGCTCAAACAGTGGTGCGAGGTGCGAAGAATTCGTATATGGTGTGGGAAATGCAATATATTAAATATAAAATATAATATAAAAATAAATATAAAATAATATATATATAATATATATATATATATATATATATATATATATATATATATAAGTATATAATATATTAAATACATTACGCTTTATCGTGCTTTCTTCAATCAATTCGCACTTTTTTCAAGTTCCGCATTTTATTGGACTTTAATTATCTTCAAAACAAACTTCACTAAAAATATACAAATTATATACATATATTTTCTTAATAAATGATGTCTTTTATATAATCTTATCTTAAGATAAAGTAAATTAAAATTCTCTAAAATAATATTTTTAATTTATATATTCACTAGTTGGCATAATTATTTTGAAAAAATAAAATGCGCACATTTTTTAATATAACTTTTAAAAGACTTTACCAAGAATGGTTTAATTTTTCTTTTTTGATATATATTATATTTTATATATAAACTCAAAATATGCAGCGAAATATTTGTTCATAGAAACTTCAATATATATATATGTATTGCATATGAGATGTGGCCTTTCCATTAAAAAATAAAAGCTTGCTCACATATTATTTAGAATAGTAGAAGTAGAAACAGTGCAAATAAATAATGCTAATTAACCTAATCTCCAGCAAAACAAAATTAATGAGGAATCGAATCTTAATTTTGCCATGCTGTACATATAAAAACGTAGACGTGGTATCGCTTCATCACGTACATATCTCTGCCTAAATGTACAACACCGTGGATAGAATCATACCTTATACAACATTCTTTCATATTTAATATATTATTGAATTTTATGGAGCAGCCTTAATTCTTGCTCGACTTTCGCAGCAACAGCTGGAGATGGAGTTCGAGATGGCGTTGATGATGGCAATCGTTATTGCGATGGCAATGGCGATGGCGATGGCTTCGTGTGTAACCTAGTTCCACTGTGCTTGGATCTCAGACTCCCGCGCCGACAGCTTTGTTTGTCTTTGGCATAATTAATGCGCTTGGCCAGAAGAAGGCGAGCGGGGCAGCTGCTGCCGCTGCTGCTGCCGATGCCGCTGTCTCTACGGCTGCATGTTATAATTAATTTGTTGCTTGAATGGGATGCGGGCGCAGCTGCCGTCGCCTTCAAGTTTGCGTCTTAAGTCTTTTGTTTATGGTTTTTGTTTACTTCTCGCATAGTATGGCCCAATTTCCCAGGCAGCGCAACATAATTTTCGTAATAATTTCCCATTTCCTTTTCATCAGACACAACCAAAACAAACCAACATACAAACAAACAAAGAAATGAACACAGCAGCGACAGAAACAAATTTGCCCAACGGCTGCCAAAAGCGCACAAACATTTTTTTCTTGTTCCGCTGCCCTTAAAAAAACATAAAACGGTTTACGATTTTCATGCCGTAATTAAGCAAAAAAGAAGAAAAAAAAGACCAAACCAAAGACCAAATTAAAACGTCGTCGTTTCGGCCCCAAAAAAGTTTATTTATATATAATGCGACAGCCGGTGAAGAAATTGACTTTTACTTTGGCCCAAACGAAAGACGAATTGCTGTGTTCATGGTAGAAAGTGGTTCTAGCCAGTTTATGTTCCAGCGGGTCTTTGCTTCCCGGTTCCTTGGGCCTGTGTTCCATCATCGCTACCAGCGCTCTTCAAGTGTCATACGACGCGAAAGTCAATTGCAGTTGTTTTCTTAACGGCCACCATCAGCCATCAGCCATCAGCCATGAGCCGTGAGCCATGAGCCATGAGCTATGAGCCATGAGCGAGCTCAGATGACTCCTCTCTGCATCGTATCGTACTCAACGTTTGCATACGCATACAAACCAAACAAACATATTGGTTTCTTCTCAACTCGGTTTCAATTTCAAGAATCCCATATATCATTGTCATCTGTCATCTTCAGGCCGCGTTCGGCGTGTGAGAGTTTTCAGTTTCATTTGCGCTGACTTTGCTTTTTGGGATGAATACATTGAAGCTTTTATTTTGCCTTCTTCTTCTTCTCCTTCATGTCATGTACTACGACTGTGGCCTTAGAAAATGGAACGCCTCCGGGCGTACCTAGAGCCATTACTAATTATATAGTTTCTATTTTGCTGCTTTCCAACGGAAATTTATAGCTGGCCCCAAATATGTGTTATAATAATATGCCCGATGATCTGCATCGGCGATGAGAAGAAAAGGGTCCGATTTGTGCTGCGAAGGTTACCGGATCATGTTGGCTCGGTTATGTGAACTGGGCACAGAGCATGGCTAAATAGTCAAAAGCTTTCGATAGAGCCAAAGCATGAATGAATATTTAGAATCGGTCGAGGCTTGGGGCCGTGTAAATTAGAGCGGATTTATGCTTCAGCTTGCCGTGTGTGAACTGTATTAAAAGCATGGTAATTGAGGAAGCTTTCAATGCTATTTAAATTAAAGCGAATATTTCTTAGAAAATCCTCAACTGTAATTCGTAAGCCAAGGTCTTAAGCAGTTGGGTAGTAAGAGCTGCTGCCGCTGCTATTTTACAAATTGGGCTTTATTACAAAGGCCGAAACGATATAGATACCAAGAATCAGAACATAATAATTCAAGGTGATGGGATAGTGCGTATATGAAAACAAATATTGTTGATAAAATAGGGATTTTGAAAGTACTTCACTGTAGATGCAGATCTACTTTAAAATTTAAAGGGATTTTTGGGTCAAACTAAATACATAATAAATAAATAAAAAAAATAAATAAAATCATTTGTAAATAAATAAATAAAAATAAACAAAAATCAAGAAATATATTATGCATATATAGAAATTAATCAACAAATATATAATACATATATAAAAATAAAAATTAAATAATTAATAAGATTTCCTTTAGAAAAGAGCTATACAAAAGTAAATATAAGAATATTATAATAGTTGATTTTCAAATTCGGTATCAGCTCGTGAATAAGTTTTTAATTTTATAAAATATTGGTGGTTTGTGATAAATAGAGCTCACTCAACTATTCATTTTAATTTAGAAACTATCTGCAATATCTTCCATTCCTTTATATTTTCCAGCTGGTGTGATGTGTCTCCTGACAACAATTAGTATTAATGTAGAACACAATCTAGAAAATTCTAATTCATATATCTAGATGTTAACTCTCTGCTGGTAGCTCGCAAATGTTGCTTACGAATATGTTAATGTAAAGTTAGCAGCGTGACATTAACAGTGGACTAAGTGTGTGGAACAGACTACTGTTATTTGCTGATTAGTATTCACAACATTTAGTAGAACTTCACACTGGCAGTTTTCTAGTGAAATACACAGTTTTAACATAACTCACGCTGGGCGGACACCCACGCGTTTACGGCTTGACTCTGGATGCTTATCGGGCAATTTGCTTGCCCCAGTGCACAATTGGGCCACATAATCAGCTAACCTTAAGCCCAGATATGCGTAGACAAATTTGCCATGCACAACTCGAACGCTTCAGTAAGCTGGCACTTGAAGCTTACCCTAGAACAACTTGGCTGAATGCTCACAAAGCCAAAAGGCCAAAAACCAACAAAAAGCAACGAGCGAAAAGGGAAAAGCGAAAATAAACATATGCGCATTCCAAAGTCATTGGCGGCTGAGCGACGTCTGCCGACATTGAGGCGAGCCAGGTCAAGCCAGGTGGCCAAGAGCAGTTGCTTCCTGAATGGAAGCTCTCTGGGCGGACCGTCGATGTGCAATATGATAAATAGGTTTCAACGTCTGTTGCAAAAAGCCTGGCCAAAAATGTAATGTGCCGTGAAATATTACCTAGACATTTCCATTTCCACACGGAGAGAAAGAGAGCAACAGAAACGAGGGAGAGAGAAAGAGAGATGTTAAGTAATAGACGCATGGGAGTCCAAGCTGGGGGCTGGGCCAGAGCTGCGTATGCTTAATGTGCAGTCCAAGCAGCTGCACTCCAACCATGGCTAATGGACTCACGGCCTGCGGCGTCGGCGTCGGCATTCAAGCGTCAAATTAAATGAAACAAAGCAAGATATAACAAACAAAGAAAACAAAAACACTTGCAAATGCAATTTGACTGATGCTAACGCTGATGCTGTTGCTGTTGCTGCCTCTGATGGCGATGCTGATGCTGATGGTGCTGCACAATCCAGATCTCTTCGGCGAACGAAATGAAAAGTCATCATAATCAACAATTTTAAAATATTAGTTTGCACAAAAAGTGCTGCGACGCCGACGGCCAATGATAGTGAACTTGATTTGGGGCCAATTTTCTCTTTCATTGGTGGCCAGCGCAGAGCAGCCATGGCTAGTACCTGCAGCCGGTTCCAGCTGGCTACCAGCGCATGCAAAAATGCCAATTAATGTGTGTGTGTGTGCGTGCGTGTGTGTGTGTGTGTGTGTGTGTGTGTGTGTGTGTGTGTATTGCACTACTCGCCGGCATAGCTTTAGTTTTTTGCTTTTGCAAAAGAATCTGCAGCCATCGATGTAGTAATGGAGCATTGGCAATGAAGCGATGCCAACCACTTTCTAATCTAACCCACAAGCTGCAATCGCCATCGCCATCGCCGTCACCGTCACCGTCGCGAGTCGCGACTGACGGGGTCCACAATTTTTGGGCTCAGACTCTTGGAAGACTCTTGACTGGCTTTAGCTATTTTTAAAAGCGCACTTTTCATTTCTGTGTCGTTTCTTATTTCTTCTCTTTAGTTTTTGTTATTTTTGGCGGATGCGGCATCGTTGTGCTTGCCCACTTTCCCAGACAGAGTCTAAAATGCGGAAAAATAGCGAGAGTGAAAATTCGTTGCCGGCATAAATTAACTGTAAAGCTGTAAAAGAAGAAGAAAAAATAGTTATATATATATGAAAAGCGATAGCGAATAGGTCTCTTTTGCATGAACAAAAGTGAAAACTCGTCTGGCAATCGCCGCCGCTGCTGCTTCTGCTGCTGTTGCTGCTGTTGCTGCTTAGTGGGCTTTACAATTCTAAAATTTGCTCATTTGAATGCGTTTGACACAGGCGTAAAGCCGGTAATGTTTGAGATTATGTTGATTTTGCTTTTGGTTTGTGGATGTGATTTTATTTTTTTCTTTCCTGCTTCGTATGGCTCTATTACAACAGCCGGAGCTAATGTGAAGTGAAAATTTCTCCACGCACTTGCGCTGATTTAGTTTGTCAGACAATTGCGTTGCTATTTTTATGGGCTTTTTGAAAGTGCTTACAGCAATTCGTACATAAAACGGCATAAGGCATAAGGCAGCACGCCATGAACTTAATTATAATAACAACAAAGGCGGCAATTCGTGTTTTGCAGTCAGACATACATACATACTTACATACATGCATTCATAGATACAAACTAACACACACAAGAAAATACATTAACAAATACCACAAATGTACACATGTTGAAATATTTCTTTCTTCAATTTTTAACTTTTAACGTACAAATTAATGCAATGATGTGCAACGAAGCGTGCAGCATGAAAATTGTTTGGGCCAAGCAGAACGTTGAACCAAAAAATGAATTTGCAATCTAAGTACATGGCTGTAATTGTTGTTGTTGCTGTATACTTAATTATCTTATTTGTTGCTGCTGCTGCTGCTGCGGCTGCTCGCACCCGTCTTCTTTTATTTTAACGTTTTGCAAGAAGCAACAACGCCGCTGTCTGCTGTTTTGCGCTCCAAAAAGCTGCAACGTCCATTGTACAAAGCAATTAATTTGAGGTAAATGAATAAAATATAATGGAAATGAGCATTAGTTTGAAGGCTGCTGTGGTTGCTGCCAACGCTGCCGCCACCACTGACACCACCGCCACCGCCACTGCCACCGCCAACAAAATATCTGCAACAGCAACATCGGCAACGGTTGCTGCTGACCCAAATTCACCGTCAGCTTTTCCAAAATGCAATGTTGCAAATAATTTGAAAGTGTAATTTATGACGGCGACACGACGCTGGACTTGGACCTGGACCAGCGTAGACAACAGCAGCCAGTTTACAACTTTCAATGTATGGATAAGCGTAGGCGGCTTAGGTATAGGTATTGACATAAAGCCGGCAGTCGTTTGTTTGAATACAATCATTCCAATTGAGATTAGCATTTAAGTGCAGTATTGTTGAGGGGTAAAACTTAAATTTTAAATTTTTTGAGTTGGCGCCAAATATCCATTTGCATTTTGCCATTCACACTCAACGTCGACATAAATTAAGCAAACTCTTTTGTTGCAATACTTTGTACAGTTCATCCCCAACGCGCAAATTAAGATTTTAAGTTGAATAGGATATGGTCACACTTGAAGAGCATTTAGCGATATCTTTTCTTCAATATTTAATTTTTTCAATCTGACATGTCCACTTATTTGGTATTTAATTACTAGCAGCGTGAGGCAGGTAATTTTTCGGAATATTTGTTATATAGATGTATACATATTTAACAACTTAAAACACATGTGCATGACATCTCATTTACTCGATATTTGATAAAACATTTAAAATCTTGATACGATATTAGACATAATTTAATTTGAATATTATATTATCGCAATAACATCAATAAGTTGATATTTTTTAGTATATTATATTTTACAAAACTCACGATACTGCCACCCATTTTAGGGTGCGCACAGTCTGGCAACTCTGCAGTGCGGTTAATGCGCTACTGCTCTCTCCCTGGCTTTCTTCACTCTCCGTCTCTCTTCAGCAGTCCACATTCGAACGTACGAAAGAACAAACGAGCAGAAGGTTTTTGTGCTGGAATTTAATTTGTTAGAGAAAGAAAAAACAATAATAGAGTTTTGCTTTCATTCCAAACAAAATAAAGTGGATAAAAACTAGATAACCGGTCGAACGCATGGTGTTTAAAATAACTGCGCCAACCTAAATAAAACGCATAAATTTATTGTGTGTGCTGCGCTGGGCGTGCGAGGCGCAGCAGAAACAGTTTTTTGTGGTTGGTTGCGTAAAAGGTAAATTGCCAAATCAAGCGTAAAAGTGTAGATATATGAAATTGTGATTAATTTACAACATGTGAATGTGGATGAACGCGCTAAAACTTGGTACGATTGCCTGGCAGACAGCGGCATATTTCAATTGAAGTTATAATTTTGTATTCGTTTGTGATGTGTGTGCAGCGCATACATATTTTTTGTCTCATCGTCGCCATTTTTAATCAGTCGTTTTTCGCTGACGTGTGTGCTCTAGGGTTGTCTCGCTCGCACACGCGCATTATTGGCGTCGACAGTGTTGTAAAACAGACTCCATTGTGCATTATGTTTAAACAAATTTCGCAGCATTTTTTTCTGTGAGTAAAAGTAATAAGTATTTGATTTATTCTGTTAATAGTGACTTGCGCACATAATGGAAGACCTCACCAAAAACATAATATTCACAAACGCCATCAACGGCCAACCGGCAACCATACAATACCAAACAGCAGACGGCACCATCCTCAAACAACCCAAAATCGAGGGCCAAAAGGCCGACCAACAGCCCACCTTCTACTACACAACAAACGT
The DNA here is from genome assembly GCA_037075325.1 of Drosophila mayaguana. Lineage (NCBI taxonomy): Eukaryota > Metazoa > Arthropoda > Insecta > Diptera > Drosophilidae > Drosophila > Drosophila mayaguana. The sequence continues at coordinate 2,590,302 of JBAMCG010000121.1, read as the reverse complement.
GAGTGGGCAGCATCGTTGCACGCGGGCATTGATAAAAATAAATAAATCCTAAATAAAACCTATTTTCAATTTGTTTGCGCTTACAGGGCAATGGCGGCACTGTAAATTTAGCACAGTTGGCAACCACGGACGACAATAAGACGTGCTACATTGCCCAGCCTGTGGGCGGCTACAACTACGCATTGGTCAACGGGATGCCTTTGAATCAGGGAACAGCTCTTGGAATAGCCACTGTGGATGCACAGGGACGCATACAGATTGTCAATCAAAATAAGCCCATTGCGGCGGTAAGCTCTCTCGCTGAAAGCGGTTTTTAGGGCAACCAAATTATAAAGGAAATTGATAGCCAAGGCATATGTCTATAAATGTTTGCTTAGATAAATGTATTTCAGCTTGTGATAACAAGCTCATTTATTTCAATTATTTCTAGCATATGTCCCAGGTATGCATAATTCGAAGCACATTATAAAACAGACACTAATTAAATAGCAGCACCTTTGCTTCAATTATAATTTATTCGAACGATTCTCGATTTTAGAAAGTAGAACATATTTGATGGAACTTTCATTCACAAATTAAGAAAAGTATCGAATTAAATTTTTTTCTGCTCTGCATATTTCCCAAGTGAATACGTGTCTCAGCTTCAACTGGTTAAACATTGAAATACGATTTTCTAATTGAAAATATTCATTATATTCTCTACTTAATTAAAACAAAAGCAAATATATTTCTTATAAAGACGCCGCCTACTTTAAGATTCATTCAACTATGTAGTTAAATCCTAAAACGCTTACGCCTGATTGCATATTTAAAAACCATTTAGGCAGCCAATTTTGTAAATTTATAAAAGCCGCAAAGACAGGGAATATTTTGAATGACCATAAGATTTAGCAATCCTCTAGCACAAAATCTCTATGTTATTCGTTGGCCCAACTTTTAATATGCTTTCATTTTGCCCTACAGACGATTTCACCGCTCCAAAACACAATATCGAACATCAGCTTCAAGTGTGATGTTTGCTCAGAAATGTTTCAACATTTGGCGCTGCTCAATGCGCACAAGCGAATGCACACTGACGGATCAGATCCGCAACAGCATAACAACCAGCAGTCGTCAGATGCCATAACGGTAGTTAATGCTCAGGGTCTGGTGCAGACGCAAAATATTCTCACCGGCAATGGACAAATGGGCCAGATACAAATCGTAGCTTCCGATACACTGGAACCAGTGCAGCAATCTGTTATGCAGCAGCAGCAGCAACAACAACAAGGGTCGCAGCAGCAACAGCAGCAGCACGATAACTCCAAGTCGAGTAAATGCATCAATTGCGGCAATCCGATACTGCATCAGTCAAAGCGTAAAGGACCGAAACAGGTGCGCTGCGAGTCATGCATGCAGGCGGAACAAGCTGCACAACAACAAATATTTGTTGCTCCTGATGGTGAGTAATTGCTAACTCCCTTTCCATGCACTATTATTGATCTTATCGTTTTATATCGATAGGACAAATGACGCATCCTGTGCAAATCATATCAACCACACCACAGGCTCAGGCTCAGCTTCAGCAGATTGTCGCCCAACAGACGGGCGGCACAACGCCCAAACGTGAACCTAGCTCGTCGGGTCATCATCCTGTGAAGAAACGCAACAGCCAACAAATGACTAAGTGTCAGAAGTGCAATGGATCCGGCGTAGTGCTAATGGGCCAACAGCACACACATCACCACACCGGTGCCGGTGGCTCTGTTAAGCAAAGTACAGTCACCGTAAAAACCGAGTTAGTATTCCTAGAAAACGTGGTATAGAAGTTGTTGTTAAGCTAATGCTCATACATTTGCAGAAATCCCAGTAAACCGTTCAGCTGCAACATTTGCGGCGGCCTCTTTTCACGCTACTCCAGCCTGTGGTCACACAAGAAACTGCACAGCGGCGAAAAGAACTACAAGTGCACCATTTGCGGACTGGCTTTTGCCAAGGCTGTTTACCTAAAGAACCATGCACGCATACATACGGGCGAAAAGCCGTACAAGTAAGTGGCTAGCGTACTCCAAGGTTTCAGCTTGGTTAACATATTTTATTTGCTTTTACAGGTGTCAAACGTGTGGCATGCAATTTTCGCAGTCGCCGCATCTCAAGAATCACGAGCGTACGCACAGCGGCGAGCGCCCGTATGTTTGTGGAGTGTGCGATAAGGGCTTTGCACGCCATGCCACGCTGTGGAACCATCGCCGCATTCACACGGGTGAAAAGCCATACAAGTGTGAGATATGCGGTTCGGCTTTCTCACAGGCGGCACATCTGAAGAACCACGCCAAGGTGCACTCGGGCGAAAAACCGTATAAATGTGAAATATGCTCAGCAGCGTTTGCTGACCGCTTTGCTCTGAAACGTCATCGTGGCATACATCAGAAGTATGGACAAACGGCGCCCAGACAGCCGGCCGGTGATGGCATGGTTGTGCACAAGCAAGAACTGCCTGACATGGATGACGATGCACAACAGGAGGTTATAATCAGTGGATTATAGATAAGAGCAACCAGTGCCAATGCCAAGAGGAGCAGTACAGCAACAACTGCGGCAACGGCGGCAGCTTATCCATCATCGGGCTCGGGCTCGGGCTCGGGATCCGGATCGGGCACATTTCCAACACATCCCTATCCGGGCTATTACTATCAGATGGCTGCGACACAGGAACAACAACAACGGCGGGCAAATCAGTCGCCACAGCACGGCGCCGCATTCAGTGCTGCATCAAACTACTGAACTGGCGCCTGTACATAAACGAGGCAGAGGGACATCGTCATCATCACCATTACCAGCTAGGCACCACTAATGTTATACATATTATTTTTTTATACCGTAGTTTTTTCACGTAGGGCTCTACAAAATTGGGCTTGGAGGCACTCAAAAAAGCGCCGCCAAAAACGCTTTTTACGTTAAACAAACGAAATCAATCGAACCTAATTTATTCATAGAATGTAACATAGATACGGCGCAATGTGTGGTACATTTAAGTGTTATAGTCTATTTCCGTATACAAATTGTAGTTGTAATTTACACGGATTTACATAAGCGAGGGGGCACGATAGCCACATCAAAAGCAAATACGTAAGAATCTACGCAGGCATGTACCATATACATAATATACACATCCGTACAATCGGTAAATGTATAGACATATGGATAGTACATTAATTCGTTTAAAAACAATACTAGCTGATAAGAACATAAAACATACATTTTAAATACAATTTATGTAAATCTAAATAAGTATTACACAACAAAACAATTATAACTTTAATAAATAAATCATATTTGAATAATTGCACACGTTTTTCCTTATTCACATTTTTGGCTGCGGTCAAAAGGCAATTCAAAATAGTTATTCCATATAAGAGGCCTACTTTTTGCTGGCAAAAATTGGACAAAAACAAGAATCCTCTATAACTCTGAAAGTTGTAGGACGTGATATATGTCCTTTAGCCCAACGGTAGTCGTGGATGTAGGCTTTCGTTTGGCATCACCGTTATGCAAATCCTTCAAAGGACTTGCAAGATATTTCACATTTTTGTAAAAGGAAAATCCTTAAAACTCCCTTATTTGAAGGATTTTTCACAAAAAGATTGCATATTCTTATTCCTTGAGGCGAGCCTAATCACACTGCAAAAGGATATCGCAATCGTCCTTCAAATGGCTGAGATAGAGTTGATCTTAGATTTTTGACCTATTTCTCTGACCTACAACCCACAAAATTTTATTTGACAACATGATGTTTGATATGATCAGAAGCTGATGTGCAGCTCAATGAGCATGATCAGAGAGTATATTTTTAAAAGTTTGAAATATAATTACAACAATAAATAATTTTCATGTTTGATAAGCCAAGCCACGCGCGCTTCAACCGAATTTTTGATCAGAGGCATGCGTGCACAACAATATATTATATATACAATATACATGAACACATACACAACATATGTGTGTAATGTATGTTATGTTATGTTTGTTTACTTTCCCCTATAAACATACACTACTTAGCTTATAATTTAATTTCTTAATGTTACGTATTTGCTTTACTTACTGTGTATAATTACATACCACCTTCGCTGGGATTTGATCTCTGAACTCCTCCTCTTGTTAAATTTCTGTACACATCACCTAAGAGTGTCAAGCGCAGGCTGCATATCCACTAGACTATTAATGACGCATTGAATATATGTTATTAATTTCATATATGAATTATTAGCGCATATTATTTTCTAAAATCAAATAACCGCGCCGTGGGGGGGTTTGAACCTGGATGAAGAATGTAAATCACAACTCCACTGCCAAACACCTAAGCCCCTGCGCCATTATTAGATGAATCCCATTGATGCCAAGTACATACTAAAATTAGGATATACTGAAATTATTCCCACTTACATTTCTTTTCCTAGTTTCTATAATATTTTTCTTTAATTGGCTGCTTAATGAGGGTTCGAACTTCGAACTCCGAACACAATTCCAGGCAATCTGCTTGGATGCGAATCAGAAACTTAGTGCACAAATACTTCCAGATAATTCCAATACATGTATATAAATACACAAAAAGTATATAATAATAGTTATTGAATTTTAATAATGTTGAATGCATTTTATTTATTGTTTTTCAAGTCCTTCTTACAAGTACTAACCAACTTACAGTTTTCATTATATATTTATTCAGAGCTAATGATGCTTGTTGTACGAATTTGAAGAAATGTGATCATTCAAGCGCGCTTTCTCGTTTCTTTCTTTGAATGTATGCATGTATGTATGTATACAGAATATGTTTTTGTATTATTTACACAAAAATGTATAAATTGTAGTGTATTTGTTAAGCAATTGAACTAGCAAAAGGAATATGTGGGAGAGAATTATAGATCTAAATATTTATTTTAGCTAACAGCGAATTTCAAAATTTTCAAAATTGATTATTGGGCTTTAATATTATTATCTTTTGATTCTCAACTCTACTTGTATTTAGTACACAAATTTAACTAATAGTTATATTTTAGCTAACCTAGACTCGCATTTGACTTACACATAAATTAAAAACCTAATTTAGAAGGCTACAAAATGTTACGTTTCGGATGGGCAGAACAAATTCAACAAACTTTAAATAAGGCCATAAGCAAATCATTTGCCATTTGTTACGTTTAACACATTGAAGAAGATATATGTAATACAGATATAGAGGATGCGTATAACTACTTAGTTGTAGTATTTGTAGTTTGTTTGTAATATGTATTTTCTTTGATGATTTGTCAGTGTGACATTGCATTATAAAAAGTGAGGTTATGCATCGAGTTGCTCCGCAGCTTATATAGGAAATTGTTCTGTGTGTGAGTGTGTAAATCTTTCTATTTTTGTACCAAAAAACAAAAAAAGAACATATTTGTGGGCTCTTATACTAGACTGTTTGTTGCTTGAGTTGTTATTATTATTATTATTATTCATATAATTATTATTATTTTTGTATAATATGTATAATCAATCATCAGAGTGTTTAGTTTTTGTCTCAATATTTGGAAGCTGCAGGATACAATTTAAAGACCTACGGTATTTGCAGTGCAGTCATTCAGCCACACTGTGTTTTTACCTTAGCTTGCAGTTATATAACGTTTAGCTTTTGCATGTGACTCTCGCAAATATGCTGCCAGCTCTAAGCTCAGAGATATATGATAGTAAAGCTTGAATTATTACCGTTAGTGTTAAAAGTTTAGAGCAATTAGTTTTAGTTTTTTTTTTTAGTATTTGTTGTTGAGTTTTGTTTTGTTTTATTTATTTATTTATTTTTTTTTTTGTAATTTCTTTCGCCTAGATAAAGGATAATTTGTTAGAGATCTTGGTGTACCAGACAACGAGTGTATGTATGTGTATGAGGGTGTTTGTGTGTATTTTTTCATGGGAGTTCGGGGCACTACTGTTATATGACTGCCACGTCCACTAGCTAATTGAAATAACAGAACAGTCGACTAACTAACATGAATATTTATAGTAGATAGAGAACGATAGAAGTGACTTGGTTAGAGAGACTTAAGAGCTAATCAAAGAGCAAGTTCTGGAAGCGATCGACGACTGTGGCTCCGTGGGTGTGGCTGCTGTTCACATGCGCGTGCTCTCTAGCCCACAGCCAAGGGCATCGCCGTAGGCGTGCATGTTGTGCGGGGGCGTGGCACTGCCGCTGCTGCCACCGCTGCCGCTGCGCCTCTGTCGACTGCTGCCGATAATGTTGCTGCTGCGGTTGCTGCTCGCCTGCAATCAACTCGCTGGAGTGGTGCGCGTCAGCAGCTCATCATCGTCCAGCTGGGCGAGGGCGGCCGGTGAGCCGACATCGATGGTCGTCACCCGATTGCCGCCACCATCCGCCGCCGATGGCAGCTTGATGAACTCGCTGTCCGTGTGCACGGGCATTATGATGCACACGAAGCTCTGGCCCGTCTGCGAGTCGCGCGGATGCAGCGTCACCGGATTGAACTTGTCCGTCTGGCCCTCCGTGTAGGTCTGCAGGCGCTGGTAGATCTCCGGATAGTGCTTGCGCAGCAGCACGCCGCGACGCGACAGAATGTCCAGAATGTTGGACAGTATTAGCTCCCGATTGCCGGGCACGGTGCGCAGGCCCGGATTGAAGGTGAGTATTAGGATCTCGGTGCGCTCCGGCACGGCCATGACGGCGAGCGGCTGCTGCAGCGCCTGCTGTTGCAGCTCCAGTTCGGCTAGCACGTTCTTGCACAGCTTCAGTTTGGCGCAACGGGAGACGAGCTGGCGCTCCCAGCGCACTGGGGCCTGGCCCATGCCCGGCGCCTCGGATACCACGCAAATGGCCACGTAGATCAGCATCTTGGACTCGGGCTTGTATTCGGTGCTGAGCTTCAGCAGTTCCGAGTACAGCTCCAGACCCATTTCGGCTGGCATTAGATCTGGCCAACGGACATAGGATGCCTCGCCCATACACTGAAATCCATGCTTAATGAAGCCCTCGGCCGCCTCGGCGCTGCGGAAGAGGACGCGCACCACGCCACGTCCCTGCGAAATGCTGCCCTTGCGGGCGAGCAGACTGAGATGGCGCTGTGAGTCGACGTCGTCCTTGCACGTAGCTAACACCTGCCGGCACAGGTTGGAGGCGCGCGAGTGCAGGCACGCCTTCCGATGCTTCTCCCAGTGGGCGCGCCGACACTCACGTGAACAATATAGATGGGTACAATTGTGGCATGACTTGTACAGCTTCTTGGCATCGGCGGGCGTGGCGCTGGCATCGCACTTGGTGTTGCGGCACCTGATCTGCAGTTGGTCGCTGGCAGTGCCAAAGATGGCGCCGCCATTGTTGATGTTGCCGCCGCCGCTGCTACTGTTGTTGCCTTTGTCCGACGCGTGGGCGTGGGTGTTGGAGTCGCCCAGCGAAACGCGCCGATTGCTGGCATTGCCTTGGCCTTGGCCCTGGTTCTGTGACTGTGACTGTGCCTGGGATTGGGATTGGGACTCGGATTGGGATTGGGATTGACGGTGTGTTTGGTGTGCTTGTGTCTGGCTTTGGTTTTGGGACTTCTGCTTTTGGGTGGGCGCGTCACCCTCGCTGCGACGGCGCAGCAGCTGCTGCTCCGCGGCCGTTAGCACCTCCAGCTGATGACCACGACTAGCTGTATCTGTAGCTGTGGAATATATACACACACATACACATAGATATAGAGGCGTATAGGTGATTAGTGGACAAGCAGTATAACAGTATAACAAGTATAGAACAACAGCATAACAACAACAACAATGAGCATTCAATGGAGCTGGTCGCTGCTAGTCTTAGACTTGGGGCACTCGCATGCTGGGCAATTTTGGGGGAGTTGTGTTTCAGTGTTGCAAAACGACGCAAGCGCAGCGAAACTTCTTAGTCTATATAGTAGGTATGTATGTATGTCATGTACTTTTCTCAGTGTAATTTAGACTAAAAACGAAGTATGGAAAGTAAAAATGTCGCTAAGGCTAGAACTAGAAATGCGCTTGATGGTTGAGTATTAAACGTATGAAGAGTATTTCAACAAAACTACGAAAAACAATTGGGAATTGAAAGAGTTATGAAAAGAAAATGAACAGAAAACAGAAGTAAAGAAAACATATAGCACTGAGTTATAGATCTTCAGTTATATATAGATATATATGTATATAGATATAGAGTTAATATGCAGTTATATAAGAGTATATTTAGAGCTCTATATGCGAACAACAAACAAGAACGGAAGTTTCGTTTTTTGCCTATACCCATTTGATCTTCTCATTTAATAACTATTTATTGAACTTTTTCCACACATATTTTTGTTGTTTTAGTTTTAGTTTTTGTTTCTGATTTTTTAGTTTCTTTTTTTTGTATTGGGTAGCGGTTATATTGGAACAAAACTTACAGGTTCATACCTGTCGTCGAGGACCCTGCAATGGTCGCCGCTGTCTCTTGGTTTCTGTTGTTGCTGTTGTTGTGGTTGCTGTTGGTGTTCTGGCTGTTGGAGGATGAGGTAGTTGGCAGTCCTAAAAGTGAGGCTAAGACATCTTCTAGCGATGCGCTGCTCAACGAGCGTTCAGGCGCTACAGATGTAGGTTTTTTTTTCATTTTTTTAATGGGCCAATTTTTTTTTTTATAAATATGCAATTTTTCGATTTTTTTTTTTTTTTTTTGGTAATTAATGCACGGCATAAAATATAAGAATACAAAAACAAATTGTTGTTAGGCTCGAAAAAATATATAGCGCATTAAATGTTCTTATAACTAAATGGGGGTATTACATATGCTCATAACATGAAGTGAAACGAAAAAAAAAAACATAAGAATTACACTGAGAAAATGTTTTATGTACAAGCAAAAGTGAGTATTATTCACAGAGTTAAGAAAATGCATTACGGCTAAAAGGGAAATAAAAATAAATCAACATTTCACAAACTATAAAATTATAATTTTCTTTTCTTTTTTTTTGAGTAAAATATGGTTCAGTTTTATTGTAGCCACCATGAGCGAGGGCTAAGCCCGCTTTTCGACGTAGTATATAAAGCACTTCGATATCGATATATTCTTTAGATTATAATAATAATAATAATAATTTTTACAAAAATTATATAGCATTAAATTAAATGTGATCGAAATTAAAATCTCTTCGAATCGTTCGTTGCATTTTGAAATGATAATACATTTATGTAGAAATACATAGATATAAAAGTTATTCAAATTTATAGCACGCTATATTTTGTTATTATTGTTTTTGGGGAGATGGGGTTAGGTACGTGAATTTTTCTAATTTTAAAAACCAAGCCTAAAATTGAAAATCCAAATGAAAGATAAACTGATTTTGAGCAAATTTTGAAATGAATCGAAATTATGCCAATGGGAATCATAGCAAACTTATGCGCAGATAAGTAGGCTATGAACACATGAGTTAAACATAAAAACTATGTGACAAGGAGGGACGACGAGTACAATAATAATAGTAATAATAATGATAATAATAATAAGAGTAAAAATATTAATAATTATAATAATCATAATTATATAATGCACATCATAATCATAATAATAATAATACAATTATAAATCAATTGTATGCCATATATAGCTGTGTTTATTACGAATTAATTCATTAAAATTATATAGTAAATATAAAAAATATAAATTGTAAATACTAAAAACTATTACTCAAAAAATTGTCAATTTCAAATGAATGCGTTTCAATTATTTATAAAATATATATATGTGTGTGAGTGTGTGTGTGTGTGGGTTTTTCTTTTCGTAATTTACAATCGTTGAAATGAAACTTAAAATGCGTTTGCACCTGGTTAAAATGATTTTCTCGATACAAATTATAAACAAATGTAAAATATTTGCAATTCAAGCTACATATGTGTGTGTGTGTGTGTGAAATCATAAGAGTTTTAGCTATATACTAAACGCTTAGCTACCATACAAATGTACACACATGTGTGAGTATATAGATATGCATGTATGTATAGATGTGCATACATATTTGTCTATGTATTTACGCATCTCTCATTGGAGCTGTTTGTGCACATTACAAAACGATTTTGTGATAACTTATTGCTTTTGTAGTTGTTTCAAAAGGAAAACAAATTAAAAATGTGTCGTAGATATTGGTAGGGTATAGACTAAGCTCTATGCTCTATGCTCTAAGCTCTAAGCACGCCAGCTGAGGCACTGCAGCAGCAGCTAAGTCTGCTGCTGGTCAAATATAAATGGTGGACTCACCGCCACCGCCGCCGACTCGGCTAAGTCCGTTCATGCGTAGTGGCGGCTGTCCAATGGCAACCACTGCTGTGGCATCCAAGTGGAGCGGATGGAGATGCTGATGCTGCTGGTGTTGATGCTGCTGCTGCTGCTGCTGCTGTTGGGTTGCGGGTGGGCTGCTGCTGCTGTCAATGACGGGCGTTTGCGGTGAGTCCAGCGGACGTGTGCCAACGAAGCTGCTCTCCAGCCAGCACTTTCTGTGAAAAGTTGAACGAGAGAATTAGTTGCAATACTCCAAATAAATGTCTCACACAAGTTACAAAAGAACAATAACAAGTATAACAAACACCAGGCTAGTAAAATCAATAAATGACGTCACAGCAGCTGTGACTCAACTTGTGGCAGTGGCAAAGAGGCACTTTGGCAGCTGCTACTCCTGCTGCTATTACAACTGCAGCACAATTGTCGAGCCCTAACCTCAGACAATGCTTTGCATATTGTGGCTCATTACCAAATGCGGGCTTCACTTTCAGCTACTTTCAGTCGTATATATATATATATATATATAATTACACTTGAAACTTCTCTTTGCTCACATGTATAATTTTTCTCTTTCAATTTTGATTTTTCTATCTTTATATATATATATTTATATATATTTTAGTGGTGCGCTCGTTCGAGCTGCGACTGGCAGCAAACCTCGCACACGAATGAAATGCCTTTGGATGTGAACATACTGAAATACCAAAGCCAAATTGTGGGATCGAGAGCATAAAAGAGGTGGCTGGCTATGCTGGGTGTTGGGGTTGCTGTCATCTGACTCTGTGTGTGTGTGTGCGCGCGAGTGTGTGTGTGCGACTGTGTCGCTGTGCGAGCAACAGAGATGGAACGAATCCATGCTGGCTGCTGTGGAGGGTTGCTGCGGCGTTTAGGTGCAATGGGCAGGAGACGGACGCCGCACTGGCGGCCTGATTACAGACAACGGCAATAACCAAAAACAACTTTTCAAAACATCTGTTAACTACAATACTCAGATGCTCTTTCCGGAAACGGAATTATTTGCTAACATATGGTTTCTTATAGAAATATATGTTTATATAAAATATATATATAAACATATAGAATATATATAAATATGCACATATATAATAATATAATATTTGATGAGCTTATATAGATTTATAATATTCATTTTGTCTTGCGATATCTATAATATTTCTGTTATTCTCTAATTCTTTAATAAGTATGAAATGTAAATTAACTTATTGCCATAATTTGAGGACAATTATAAAGAAAATTAAGTAAATTTGTTTTAGTTAACTTTATATTATTCAAATATTCCAAGACGTCGTAAAATATAAAAGCATTTTAAAGAATTTTGTATGTTCTAGAAAATTAAGATGCAATTAATATAAATATTTTCATTTGATTTATGTATTGTAGATAAAAATAATATTCAAGTCAATCAATAAACAAATTATTGAGAAATAAAGGAAGTAAACTAGATATATTTTAAACATTCTGCACAATATATAAAGCGATATGAGTGCAAGTTATTCTTTCGAAAAAAGATATATGAAAGATTATATCAGATAAACGAAAAAAAAAAAAAATAAATAAATAAGGATGTGTGAAATAAGAAAATCTGTTTAGACTGGAATCCAGAATTTTCTTAACTATCTCTTGCATTAATTTTCTTATAGTCAATATATCTCTAGAATTCAATTTTAACTGTAAAGAAAAATTGAATACAATTATATAATAATTATTCTCCTAAAATGATATTCATATATAAATATTTGCAACAGAGTATTGGATAACCTCACTGATCCAACGGCCCCATAAAGACACTCCAGAAGCGTAGCACCTCTGTCTGTGAGTTGCTCTACTTTAATATTATTGATTTTCATAATGATTGGCAGTTGGCAGTGCAGTAGGGCCAAGTGAGCTCCACTAGAAACGTGGACAAGTGGCGCAGGTAGGAACTGGCCTCTGGGCCTGCAACTACTGGGCAGGATACCATATGAATATGTATATATATATGACTATGTGTGTATATATGCATTTATGTGTATATATGCACACTTATATAGGTAGCTAGTGCTACGGCAGATAGGGCCCGACTTTTGCATTGTTGGCATTTAAATTGCATGCGGCGTTTGGGGCGAGGCCTTTCACTCGCTGCCTGATTGTGCCTTATTAATAGCCCCGGGACAGTTTGCTCTGACATCGCATCGACGACTGTCAGATTGAACATGAAAGCGAAATGGAATCAATTCCGATTTGTATGGCTCGACGCCATTGTGCAAATATTGATGGAGCAGGAGGAGGTGCTGGGAAAAAATCTCACACGATTTTCATTGATAAAAGTAAATGATTCCAATTCTGATTGCCACAATGCTCGGCAGCAGATTGAATGCGCCTTTGTGTGTGGACACACAACAGCAACAGCAACAACAACAAGAGCAACAGCAACAATAACAATAATCATAATAATAATCGAGATTCACTATGATATCATATTGCATTAGCAACAACCCGCTTACGTAATACTCCATTGAAGGCCAAAGCCCGTTTTATGTCAATGCGTGTGTGGCAAAGTTTTAAATACTTTGTAGAGGTTTTATAACTGAGCAATACGCGAAGAAGGGTTTCGACAACAAAGTTATGATTGATTAAGACTACTTTCATTTTAAGCTATGGACTACACATTTCCCACTTTGTAGAGGCAACTTTTAATATATAACTTTTACCTAGTTAGAGAAATAATTCTACATAAATATTCTTAAAATCTGAATTATATGTTGTTTCTTATCTTATCTGTTGAAGTCACATTAGAAATTTATACTTTTATAAAGTAGTAAATTAAAAAATTGAATGACAATTCAGTCATTCAATTGACTTTATCTATTCCAATAAGATCATTATAAGATACCAAGATTTATTTGCTATACATATTTGTAATTAAATTTCTTATCGTTTGCTTAGTAGTTTCATAATTTTTTTATAAGATCAAGAAATAAACATTTAAGAATCGTTTTGCAGTAATACAAAATTATTTAAATGCACTAAAAACGTTTGAAATTGGAATAATATGAAATACTGCTATTAGCCATTAGCTTACCTAATAAATAAGCCATGTAAGTTTTAAAATAAAATGTGTAATATTTATAAAAATTACTTTACAAATATTAAACAAAAAATTTAAATTATTTAATTGATTTATATCAAATTCTATATCGTTTCTGTTTTGTAAATTTCATATAAAAATAATCATCTATAAGCGATGCCTAATAATATGAAAATATTATTTTATATTTCCAAATATAACAAAAAAAAAAGAAATTTAGTTAATAATAAATATTGTTTAAATAAAAGTTTGTTTAGGCTATGGAATTAGTTCACTGAATTTCGCTTAAGAAAAATTATATTGCAGCTGAAAATTGTTTTTGTAGCGCCATCTATGTGTATAAGCTCGCATTATGTGGGGCATATTTCTAAGTTCCTAATAGAGTTATTTAAAAGTTCACCTAGTTCATTCTACGCTAAAGTAGAATTACAAAAAAATCCTTTAAAAGATTACAAGTCTATGCTTACAATCAATATTATCAATATATATATATAAATATATATCAATATCATATTTCTTCTAGCGCAAATAATATTCCCTTGCATAATCAAATGCAGTTGGCCAAAGAGAGTAGACATCTTCCCATTGCCCTGACCCAATTCTGAGTTATAGCTGGCAAAGATCCAAGCGCCTTTTGTCTGTCAAAGTTTTGCCTTTCGAGGTGAAAGTGGTTTAGTTGTTTGTTTAGTGTTTTAGTAGAAGCCAGCACAGATATAAATATATATAAACGTAATATATGTACGTAATACACATATTTATCGTTCTTGTTGTTGTAAGTAACACGTGTAGATAGGCAGTTGGATTAGTCACAGGTTAGCCACATGAAGGAGGACGCTGAGACGATGAGGATGACATTGCCCATACGTTGGCTGGGGCCTGCTTACCTCTGGACATCGCTGAGCTCGTGGCGGCCAACCTAAACTCTAAACTCTACTGACTCGAGTGCTGCAGTTGGTGCTGATGGACTGTGGACTGTTTTACAGGTAGCTACGCGTGTTGTGTAGTTGCCGAATAGAAATGAAAGTATTCAGTACGAAATGAAGTTGGCTTGGAAATAATAGAATGAATAAGGAGGACTTGTGCATGTGGTGGATACAGAGATGAAACGGAATTTATATAGAGAAAAGACGATCAAATTGGTTGGTAATAACAGCTACACACAGACTGTGTTGGGGTTGGAGGTAAGAGGGGATATGAGAAGTAGGTGTAGGCGACTACTACGACAACATGAACACTCCATATATATAGGTATATATATATATATACATATGTGTATGTGGGTGCGTATATAGATTGGCTGCAACGGTTTGCTTGTTTGTTTTCTATGCCGATCCGCGCGCTGCCTACCTCGAATTGGGACTCGCCGAACGGCTGCGCTGCTGCTGCAACTGTTGCGCCTGCGTCTGATCGTTCACATAGTGCACAATGGCCGAGGTGACCTCCTTGATCGAGCTCTGTATCTCTGGCGTCACTGGCTGCAGCGTACGCATACCATTCGTAGCCGTGGCCGTGGCCGTTGTGGGCGATGTGCGTTGCGCTAACAGCGAGTTGGCCAACCTGAAATGAGGATTATGGATTAGATTTGATTGATTCGATAAGCGAAATTCAGTGAAACACTTGCCGTTCGTGGGGCGTGCGCTGCGACAACTTCTCTGTGCTGCGCCAGCCCAAATAGGGCTGACGATAGGAGTTCCTAAGGACACCACCGGCGCTGCCGCCGCTGGCCACCGACATGAAGCTGCTGTTGATGGGCGCGCCGCGGGCAAAGCTGCCGCGCTGCGATACGCTCGGCGATGTCTGTGTGGAGTTCAGATGCGAGGTGGACCAACGCGTGGCGCCAACTCCCTGGCCATGGCCCTGGTGGGCCGACGTCGAGCCGCTGACACTGCTCGTCTGGCCGCCATGATGACTGTGCGCCGAGGGACTCAACAGCAGGGGGCTACGATCAGAGCGCTGCGAGCCCAGCGAACTGAGCGAAGTCGTCTTCGAGTTCAGCCCCTGCCAGCGACCCGAGTCCTGTGTGCGCTTGCGCGTAAAGTTGCCCGGCTTATAGCCGCCAGTGGAGGCACCAGCACCGGCGCCATCCGGCGACCTGGCTGCATTTTGATTGTATTGTCGGAACCAGTCGGGTATATTCAGGCGCTGTAGCGATGCCTGCACACGCAACTGATGCTCGCTCAGTGCGGCCGGATTATGATCATGTGATTTCTGTAGTTCATTCTCAGGTGGCTATGTGAGGGGAGAAAGAGAGAGAGAGAGAGTGAAGAGATTAGATTTGGATTGAAAATTGTAAAACTAGTTTTGGGATAAAGAAATTTCAATATAAATGAAGTAGAATATAATAATTAACTTGCAACCTGAACATAATGAAACTATTTCAGAGTCTGGTATACAAATGTAAATCATAATTATATTTATAATTATATTGTAGTTCATTTTTTGAGTAATAAAAAAAGGTGTATAAATTTAAATAAATAAACAAATTAAATTTCTCCATTGCTAAACTAGTTTTTTAAGATCGTAGCAAAAACAAGTTTGCAATTTATTTAAATTTTATATTATTCATAAATATAATTATAATTAATTGCACTTTCAACTTCATCATAATGAAAACAAATTTGGATTCGTAGGAAAACTGGTTTCAATTTTATTTTAAATTTATAATTTTATAGTAATTCTTATGTGTCTATTTTACCTTGATATGCAATACAGAGAAAATACAGTTAAAATACATTCTATAATATGTCAGCAAAATAATTGCCTTATTGAATTTAATGTAATGATAGTATTTATATATACGAGCAATAAATTTGCATACAATTTGCTCAATCAAAAAACTTCTCGTAAGACTTTTGGTTCATCATTTCCATCTATCAGCTCTCTCGAAAACCATCAACTTATCATTTAATAAACTCGTTCATCACTTAATCAATAATTATTAGAGAATAATTTCATTCAAACTTGAGCTACGCCCAACATACAAAGAGTTTATTAAAACAAACTCGTCTAACGCATATCAACAGGTTTCGTTTGGGTGCTTTTGGTTGGGCTCAGACTGAGATTCTAGCCTCGTCTGAATGATTTATGGCGAATGCATAAGAAGCGACACTTGAATGATATAATTTTGCCTCCTCGATGTGTGGACAGCATCTGTGCTGAGTCAGCAAAGCGAAAACTTTTCGATAAGTTAGAGCAAACTTTTGCCTTTGTTTGTTTTCTGTGGCTTGGACAATGCACGATGATGTTGAGGCCAGAAGAGCCCCGCACAGCGCAGTCCAGCCAGCTGCAACAACAACACTTTTTGCTGCGACACTTCTAGGTTATCTGCGCTGGCGTGGGAGTTGGCAAATCAGATGATGATTGCCCAAGACCTCAGGTAAATGGCGCATTAGGTCAGCTCCGAAACAGGCCCCGAAGTGTCAAGTGAAAAAGTTATGAAACAGATTATACAGTAAAGACCTCTGATTCTTGTGTTTCTAAAGTTTTTACAGATTTACAGATTTACGAATTTATAAATTGTTGCTTTTGATGTCCTTTTTTGACCCTTCAAGTTGAGGTGGAAAAAATTACACGGATTGAGGTCAGAGATTAACTAGAGTTTAGAATTATATCTGTGTAGTAGCAAAGCATCAAAATTGTAAACGAACTTTGTTCTATATAAAGGTAATTAATTAATAAACAATAAATAATAAATATTTGCCCTTGTCAAACAAATATAAACTTCCTTATTATTGTCTTTTAATTTAATTTAATTTTTTAAAATTATTGTCCCACTTCCGGCCTTGCTTTGAGCTGCTTCTAATAAGCCTTAACAATTTATGAACAAGCTCTGCTTTGATATTTGAATTGAGCTCTCTTTCTACACATGCATATTATATTACACACACACACACAGCTAAACTCAATTACACACACAGTTATCTAAAAACTTGAGCCAGGCATTCCAAGTGTAAACAATGCTAAGCTACTAACATTTTGCCTTGGCTGTGGCTAAGTGTAAAAGTGCACAGCCGCAGAGTAGGGCTAGAGACAAAGAGCGAGCAAGA
Organism: Drosophila mayaguana; assembly: GCA_037075325.1. Taxonomy (NCBI): domain Eukaryota; kingdom Metazoa; phylum Arthropoda; class Insecta; order Diptera; family Drosophilidae; genus Drosophila; species Drosophila mayaguana. The sequence goes on along the minus strand of JBAMCG010000121.1, from coordinate 2,572,892 downwards.
GTGGGAGAGGGAGAGGGACAGAGAGAGAGAGAGAGAGAGGGCGACGGCGAGGCGGTGTTGTTGTAAAACAAAAGACAAACAAAACTTAATCACAGTCATCATACACGTATGCAAAAGGTACTTCAGCAGCAACAAAGGGAAAACGTCCGAGGAGCAGTTGCTGCCAAGTCGTCTGCTGCTGCTGCTGTCGTCAGTTGTTGTTGTTGCTGCTGCTGCTACAGCTGCTGCCGTGTGCAACGAGCGACAACATTTGACAATTGCAGTGCCACAATTGAAGCGACTATTGAAAGTGGTGCAACAGCAGCAGCAGCAGCAGCAGCAGCAGCGGCAGAGACAGTTGCATATGTGGGTCATATTCTAAATGCCGGCAGCTGATTTGACGTCAACATATCTACGATATCTGATTATATATATTTGTGTGTATATAAAGTTAACGCACTCAATTACCTGATCGTATTGCAGCATGTTGTTGTTATAGTATGGTATACCGAATTTGTATATAGTTTTTTAGCTGAATGTTTATAGTTGTTTTTGTTTCGGAATTTTGATAGAAAATACAAAGAAATCGTGTTAAAATTTTGTTTTCTTTTTTGTTCAGAAGTAAAAGTGACAACGCACACACACACACACATACAGCACATATACAAGCTCAAACTCAATTAGCACGCAGCCTTACACAAGGAAAAAGGGCAGCAAAGTCAATAAAACATTCACATACACAAGCAAGCTCCAACACACACACACACACACGCACACGCACACTTTGGCAAAAGTGCAAGCCATAAAATAGGCACACCCCAAAAAACATAAAAAAAAAGGAAGAAATTTAACCCAAAATTCTCTATGCAAAGCAAATGGCTTTCAGAAATTTCTTTTTATAACTTTTGGGCTTTGTTGTTGAAATATTTTTGGTTGAACGCGCGCCTCCAAACGCAGCCACGAGTTGACCTTAAAAAGTTGACATAAAAAAAAAAAAAATGAAATAAAATAAAAGCAAAAACGAACTAGAAAATGATACTGTCGAACGCACGATACACCAATACATGCACACCCACAGGCATACACAAATACCTATATATATCTATATATATTTTATATATATATATGGGGATACTATGGCGCAGCGCGCGCATCAATTCATATTTTATTGTCAAGGGAACACGCAGAGTACTAAATGTATGCGAGAGCAGGGGAGCACTTGCAGTCCTCTGGGCTAGGGATGTTTGCAAATGCGTTTTATTTATTTGATTTTTTTGTTTTTTGCACTTTTAAGACTTCACTGTACATGCACACATGACTATGTGTGTGTGTGTGTGTGTAAGTCGCTTAGGCTAAATTAATTAATCAAATTTGGCTTTTACTTGAGCAAACATGGCGCGCGCGACATGCAACACCAAACAGAGGCACACACATACGCACACTCGCACGCATACATAGATATGCGCATACACACGGACACAAGCACACACTACGCGCCGTTCGCCATTTCCGGCGCAGAAATGTATGCTACGCTTTTGAATTTGTGATAGATACTGAGTGGAGGCCAGGCAGAGGCCAAAGCCAAAGCCAAGTTGGAATGCCAGCGCCAGTTATAGCCGTTATTATGGCAGCTTTGGCGCATGACCGAAAAACAAAACAGACGCAACAGCGCTGAGCTTTTAAGTTTTTATGGCAAACAGGATGCAGGCACCTAGAAATGCCCTGTTTTAGCGCGAGTCACCCTGTATGCGAGATTGATAAACAAAACGAAGAGCAACAGGCGGCAGCTTGAAGAGAGCACACAAACACACTCACTCACACACTCCGGCTGCTTCGGCTTCACACTGGATAGCTGACGACTGACGGCTGGCAGGGTGTCACTCGTTCGGCTAAATTTAGAGCAGGTTGCCTGCCAGAGCACTTCGTACACTTAAGCAGTCCACGCAAGCAAGCAGCAACTCAGTCGACAGCCCGTTGACAGTTCGTTAAATTGAAGTAGATTATCGAGATGATGCAGTCAGATGCTGCCAGCCAGTTGACAATAATGTCAGTAGGTCGTCCATAAGGCAGTGTGAATAGTGCATTAACAATAGGGATGCAAACAAGAGAGAAATTTAAAACAGAAAGAGCAGCAAAAGGGGAACAAAGCAAAGGCTTAGCATGTGGACATAAAATATGCGCATACGGTAATTAGAAGAAACCACAAGAACACGATACAGTGATTCTCATTATTAAGATAAATGTGGAAAGGTTTTGGTAAATACTCGAGCTTAAATCCTTTGTCACTTTCACTTTGATATCAAACTCATAAGCTAATTAATATTTAGTTATTGCAGCTTAAAATTAATTAATTAATTAATAAAGTGTATTTAGTTTGTTCTCTTACCAGTTTTTTTCAACGGTAAATCTTATGCTCTCAATTTAATATTTACTCTGTGCTATGACTTTCTTCGTTTGTCAAATGAATGTACATCTTGTACTCTTAAATAATAATCTTAAGCGCACGCTTTACTTTGGGCTCAAGAGTTTTTAGTCATTCCTCTTACTCTCCCTTCTTGCTTTCAACGGTAAATTTAAATCATGCTGCTAGATAAAGTAAATTAGGATTTTTAAATACCTGGATAGGTATTAAAGGCTTTACAGAATGTCATTTGGCAATATAAAATAAACACTATTCGCGAAATATGCATAAAATAATTATACACTGCCGAAATATGTATTGTTCACACGCGCACTTTTATTCATCGACCGATCCGCATAGTGGACGCACGCAGACTAATTCGTCTGCCTGAGCACGTTCCCACACTAAGCTGGAATTCGCACTCCTTGATTAGGCTCTCTTGACTGGAAGCCCACTACAATAGCCTTTCTCTTTTATTCATCTTTACCATGCACTCATTGCTACTGTCTGCAGTCCACACTCAACTCATGCAACGGGATCAGCAGCAGCGGAGCCAATGCATTGGTATGTGTCTGTCAGTGTCAGTGTCCACTCTCTGGATTTCCATTAAAAGCACTCAACTCGCATATCAAATTATGTTGTATGTATTTGTTGTGTGTTATGGGACACTTTGCTCTCAATGCTTTGATGTCTTATAAGAATTTGAGTGCGAGGAAGTTGCTTGAGCTTCTTTAATATATGAGATTTATTATTAAAATGTAGTAGATTTGCATTTATCTCTAAATAAAATGCTCAAATGGACTGAAGCCTGGAATAATTTTGCTTTCAATGGAATAACTCATATAGCTTATTTGATTTATTGGTCTAGCCTGACCTTTAAGCTGGGAAATCTTATAAGAATTGTATAAATAAGTTATTCGGCTTTGTTATTAATTTGTAGTTTTATAATATCTATAAAGAAGAATGATTTAAAACTTTATGTAATTTCGCTTAAATATTTCAACATGGCAAAAAAAATATTGTATTTAAATGTAGTATATTTTTAATAAACTTTTTATGTCAATATGTTTTACAAACAAATTCTAGACTATATTTAATTTTCGATTATCTTAGGAACTAGGTCTTAAAGCTGAAGGCACTTCGAGCTGTGCCCATCACAGGGTCAGATAGCGCAAGGCTTTGTCCAGGAAACGCTCCTCGGCCGATCCCTGGCCGCAGGCAATGCCACGTCGCGACTTCGACGACAGTTGATCATACTGATGCTTGATGGTGCTGTTGAGCAGGTGTTCACAGCGCTGGGAGTGCGGCAAAGTCTCCACGGATGGGGACTTGGCGTACTCCCGCTTGAGTACCATGCTAATGATGCGTGATTTTGTGGTCCGGGCCTTTGACTTGCTGATGACCTGGGAGCGGGGTCGCAGCGGCGGCGGTGTGGAGCCTCCATAGATGCCCGACTCGGCGGAATCGGAGTCGAGGCCAGTGTTGGAGACGCCGGCACAACTGCAGTAGGTGACGCTGCTACGTGGCGATTGACTCGCACTGCCATAGGCCTCATCATCGCAGATATCGTAGTCCGGATTGGCCTTCTCGGCAACGGGCAGTGATTCGCTGATGGCATATGGTATGCACTTGGACTCCATGTACATGACGGGCTCATCGACCGCCTCCTCGGCGCTGGGCGTCGGGCTGACACAGCGCTCATCCTCCAGCTCGGCAATGCGCTCCTCCAGCAGCTTCTGCTTGCGTCGACTCTGACGTCGCTCGTGCCGCTCCCGCTCGATGCGTGCAATTGTCTCCAGGCTCTCGATGAAAAGGCCCAGATCACGCTGACCGAAGCGCGCCGCATCCAGCGTATACGTAGTGCTAATCGAGCCGCAGCTGATGGGCTCCATAAAGTTCACGTACTGTGTGCAGGTGTAGCTGACCATGATGATTGATATCACTTGAGTGGAACTTTGGTAGGTTGGCAATGTGTTTGCTTTAAAGGCTGCTGTGCAACTGGTGTTCCTGCTCAGCGGAGACAGATCTTTATATAGAGCACAGGTAGTTGAGGCTGGCACTGCGAGACAGACCTCTGAGATAGGCTCAGTCGAACCGCCCTGGCCCGCCAGGTAGGTAGGTGCGGTTAACCTTTACACACCGCCCCTCCGTCCTCCGTCCACCCTGCATCGCCCATTGTAAATCCCTAGCGCACTTTTCAAGCTAAGCCCAAGCACAGGTAATTAGGCCTGTGCCTGGGTAATTCCTTGATTGCTTTTTAATTTCGGCATTTCCCAAATGCCATCAGACGGACGCTGCAGTGCAGCCATTGCACACGTGCTCGGGGATTTTATAGCTTTGGCAGTTGTCACCTTTCGCAGGCAACACCTGGCCAACAGCTGTTTGGGTTATATATATTATTGCCACTGCATAACTAAATAGTTTTTGCTGAAACTAAATCGATATTTGATTTGGCCAAAGCAATTTGCAGTTTGGCCTTAAGTCAACTGGAGCTGACAGCAAAATATTGACTTGGCCTACATTTAATTGCATAATGATAATTATATTAGAATATATAGAGTGTATAGTACAGTTTCTATATCTTATATACATTCTATAAAATATAATCTGCTAAATGCCAAGGCCAAGAACAATTCTCGTCTATTAATAAAACTGACGAAGTTTACACAAGCCGAAGCAACATTGAGCAGCCAATTCAAATCATAAACAATTGATAAGATTACATGGCCTTATCAGTGCTGCTCATGGCAAAAGATAGAATGAAGAGTAGGAGAGAAAGAGTTTACAAGGAATGTGAAAACTTGGCTAAGAGTAGTCAATAGTTTTGTAGTAGGCTGAGAGCAAAGTTCTTTAAGGATGACAAACCTATGCAAGCTATGATTAGAAGTCCTTAGATACGATATTTTAAGAGTAGTTTAAATGTAACAAATTTTACTTTTCTTTGACTTTAAATTTCAAGTTCTGATATTGAAAATGAAATATATGTTTTTTTTTAATAAGAGGTCATATTTTAATAAGAATTTTAGCAGACTTTGCTGTTCTCTGATGTAATAAGAAAACGTGCTAACATTTGGCCGATTTCGACTTCGCTGACAATCAAACTTAGGTCAATCTGCCCTAAGCTCATGACAGACAATTCTCTCTTTAAGCTGGCGTTAGGATAGGGATAGAAAGAAGAGATTGTCTAGACGAAAAACTGAGAGATTAACACTAATCTCTTGGATTTTGCAGAAATAAAGAAAGGTGCAAGCCATGGCTGGTTCAGCCAAATCTCATTTAAGCCATCTTAGGTCAGGTGCTCAGCTGCTGTTTATTAAACTGCTGAGTTTTGGTGGCAAAATAAATGCGAGAATAATAATTAAACAATAATGCATATGATAATGATATGATTTGATACATGTTACATCATTATTAGCGTTATATATTCAAATTATTACGAATTGATGTATTAAATATATATTAAACCACAAATAATTATAGACGTATATATGAAAATCATTTAATTTAAAATAAAAGACTATATTGATAAATTAAGCATAAAAGAACAGTAAATAAAATATATATAAATTAATATAAACTGAGCCTAGACTTTGAGATCGAACTAAATGAATTGCAGACAATTTTTAGTACTTGAAACGGGTCTTAACTGTGCCTTAGCTAAGCAATAGATTATCAAGGATTAGCAAATCTTATTCCATAGAGAAATATTGAGTATATATAGAAAAAAACTGCAGGATTTGAATGACAGTCAGAGCGCTAAATATTGCTACTTAAATACACTTTATCTAAGCAATAAATTAAAATAAATTAGTTTAGTAATTTTCCAATTTACATTTTGCCTTCCTTACTTTTCATAATTAAACATTTTATCTCCTTCATAAACAATATTCATGAAATTAATACTGAGAGAGAAATATAGACAAGTACAATATCTAGTCGAGAGTGCTCGACTAGATACTACCCTGAACCAAACTAATAAATAATAACACAAGTAAGAGTGCTCTAGTAGTGGTCTCTTGTAGTGGGACTATCTTCATGAGACGTTCAGAACGTGATCATAATGTTCAAGTGAATGTATATTCCAAAACACAAGTCTCTAGTATTTAAAATACGTCTTTCATAAATTTACTATTATTTTTAATTATAAAAAAAAACTCAAAATTCTACAAAATACATATGAATCTACATTTAAAATTTGGACACTCTAGGTTTAAGGATGTAGGAGATATTTTATAACTGATTATAACGGCATGAGTTATCGATTTTTAGAGGTAAGCTCGATATCTGCGCTTTATATACGGACATATAAAAAAAGCAAGTCTCTATATCTCTCTTATATCTTCTGAAATCGGCAGACGGGCGAGATAGACTCAGCTCGTCGCCCCGATCAAGAATATATATACTGTGGGTTCAGCCACGCCTCCTTCTGCCTCTTACATACATTTCAACAAAACCATTATACCCTGATTTCCCATTTCCAATGGGTTCAGGGCTAAATACTATTTATATTGCAATATGTGTAAATTAAATCGTTAGTAATTTATATAAATATATCAAATATACTCCATACTTTTTATAATAAAACATTTTGGTTGCTTTAAAAATATTCATTAAATCATTGCTAAGAAACTTAGCCTTGCTTACTCATGACTCAATTCAACTTGCTTAATAACAAAACTTTGTAAACCTCAACCAAAATGAGTGGACTAAATGATTGGGCACAAACAAATGGTATTTGAAGGACAGCAGGGACACCTCCTGCCGCGCTGGGCTCGCTGAGCGTCGCCGCGGCTGACGAAAGCAAATGACTTGGACTTGTCTAGACAGCAGACTGGCTGCTGGAGCGACAGGAGGACAAATTGCAGAGTGTCGTTGACTAATTAAACTCCTTTTCTACTTATTTCGTTTTATGATGATTATTATGATTAACATAATTTTTGGAATTATGTCTGTTTGTTGCCTTCTGCAGAGCTGAGTTGATTCAGTGTCTTTGTCTTGGCTCAAGCAAATGAAGTCTGCAGCTGGCAGCTGTCCGAGGTCGCAACGAGATTCATTTGAAATGCACTTGAGAGCGCTGAGAGCGGAGAGCGGAGAGCTGGTGGTGGTGGATCGCTTCTCATGAAGCTGCTGCACAAAATCCACTGGACTTTCAATTAGGCACGTAACGCGGCACGCAGCAAATGGGCAAAGAGCGCAGCGTCAAGGCACTTAACCCATTGATGCCGCCGTCGCTTTAAATGAGCTGCAAATTGCTTTTCCCACCCCACAACCCTCCCTCTCGCTGTCTCTCGCCTTTTCGGCCACTTAACAGCATTAATTAATTGTCTTAAATGAAGTGAAGCCGAACATGAAAGCATTCAGCGCTTTTATCAACAAACTTACGTGACAGGTGGTTGAATAAAACGAGTTTTATTATCTCCCTATATAGATATATGTATATATATATGTATATATATATCTGCTGTATACGTACCTGCAATAGACAGAGAGATGGAGAGAAAGCAAATTAGTTAAATTGTTTTATAGAATGCATCAACTGGGACTGCACCCAACGGGAAATATCAATTTACCAAAACATAAATGCCAATTGGCAAATGACAAGCCCAAGACAACGCACAGAACAAGTAGCAACAACTTGGCCGGGGAGGAGCGAGCGGATAGGGAGGATAGGGAGGGGTTTTGGGTCAAAGAACAGCATGGCAAGTGCCGACAAGACATCTTGTGCCTGGGGTGTGTTCGATTGTGTGTGTGTGTGTGCTCCTCTTGTTGATGGACAACAACAACAACAACCAACAACAACAAACCAAACTTCAATTGCTTCACATTTGTTAAAGACAAAAGGGCGCGACAGTGGCGTAGTCTTTAGTAGCACTTTGGGGGTGCTTAAGCAAACAGCCTGCAATGCAACAAATATAAAAGGCAACACATTCCATGCCACTTTCAGACTCAATGTGTTAAAGTGTTTATATAGACACAACTTGGATATTTTATATTTTTACATTGTTTTACAAGCTGCTCTTAGGGACGATTCATGTAGATCGTGCCACTTGATAACAGTTCTGATTTATGTTCATAATTGCTTCTTAATATCCGATATATTTCATGGTTTGAATTTTTAGGCATTGTCCACAAGTTGAAAGCTGTGAAACAATTTGTTTTGTAAAGTGTTTTCAATTTAAGTAAATTGAATATATAGTTTGTATTGAAATTGATTTTCTAAAATAATTTGAATTTATAAAGCTAGAAGAGATCTCAAACCACCTAAGTGATCTACTGTTTTCAGTTGGATGATCATATCCTATAATATGCTTATCTGAATAACATAAACAACTAAAAGCACTGTTTAAGGTCGTTTGATTGAAATATAATAATAGTTAAATAATATAGTACTAATTAAAGTACAAATTGTACTTCTTATACGCATCAAACAATATTTGAGAGTTCTGCTATGCTTACAGAGAAACTAGCGATGGCAAATAAGCTTATTTTTATATATAAATCAATAATTATCAATAATGATCAATAATTAGATGTACTAAAATATTTTGCCAATTTATATTTATGATAAAACATAGAGTGCGCACAATTCTAAGTTATCTAAATAGGAATTCCACAATAGACTTTTGATTTTGTTAAAAAGTAATTAGCTAAAAGACAATAGGTTACTAAATAAATGGAGTGTAAAGTACAAGCCATAATTAAATTTAATGCGACAAATATTTGAATTATTACAAAATTTATAAAGTCTACAAATCTGTCTTCTCGACTCATCTAGCTATACAATTAATGCACCTAGTCGAGCATTCCATTCCCTGTCAATTCGAAAGAACTGAAGAACATGCCAGGGCATATCGAGAATTTCAGTTCAACTCAGTTGCGCTAATAGGGTCAAAATAATAAAGGCAAAAAAGAAAAGGGAAGAAGAAAAAGAAGAAGCAAACCAAATGAAAACAAAAGTCGGTTGCGTGCCGATCGTCAGTCAAGCGACTGTCTATTTATAGGGCCATTGTAATAACTCCATCAGCGGCAGAGGAAAATGATCCATGAACGAGACGCCCGCCCATCTAGAGAGTAGAGCAGAGCAGGGAGCCGCTGCTACTGCTCTGCTGCTGCTGCTGCTGCTCTGCTGCTGCTGCTACTGCTATTGCTGCTGTTGCTGCTGTTGCTGCTGTTGCTGCTGTTGCTGCTGCTGCTGCTGCTGCTGCTCTGCTGCTGCTGCTGCTATTGCTGCTCTGCTGCTGCTGCTGCTGCTCTGCTATGCCAGCATAAACTTCAAACAGATGTCAAGCCGGCGGTCACGTAATTATTATTAATGTCTGCTGCTCCCTTTCAATTTCAGTTTCAATTCTACAAAACTCAAACGCAGCCCCGCCCCGCCCAGCCCAATCCAATTTGCAGCCCAGCGCCTTTTTCCATGTGATCTCATCTAGCAAATATGCGTCTCTGTTTTACATTAAAAATTATTGCCACAGATTTTTGTTGTTGTTGTTGTTGTATTATTTTATAGACTACACTTTTTTTTAGTAAACGAGGCGTTTACTCGATTCCACGGGTTGTTGAACCATTGGCCAACATGTGGGGCGGCCGGCGATTTGCTTTGCTTTGCGTTTTCCCTCCCAAGTGCGTTCCTCGCAAATGAATGGCGTGCTTTGATAAGTGGCACATGGTGCCGTAGCCAGTAGTACATATATACATGTATATATATGTATATATATATATATATAGCTGGCGACTAGCCGCCTTATATGGCTTTCTTTTCGCGCAAATTCATTGTCACAAAAGTTTCTTCCATTGATAAATTGCACTCGAACGACCCACGCACAAAGCTTTTCTCTGTGAATTGCATCAAAGGGGGCGTTTAGCCATAATCAAATGAAATGAAAATAAACAAGAGCTCGTAAATAAAATCATGACAATTGCAACTTAATGCTGACAATTTTGATTAAATTTTAAATTGATGACGAGCGCAAATTGTGAAGTGGCGAACAAATAAGATACAATAAATATAAACAATATTTATCGATATATATACAATATTGATTTGACAAACATCTGCTCAGATATACATATGTATGTATGCATTTATTTGTCTATACAGCTCATAAACAACAAGCTTAAAATATCATATTTCTTTGGCACTTCCGGGATAAAACATTTTTATGTTCATAGAAGAAGCTCAAAACTTAATGCTAATTTGTTGAAATTAGATAAATCATCTAATATAGATTTTTAATATATATATAGAGAGAGATATATATATAGACATATATATATTAGAGAGATATACAAGCATATTTAGTTAAATCTTAAGCTCTGATTCAGCCATCAGATTAAGATTTAACTATATATGCCTGTATATCTCTCTCACTCTTTCTTTATATATAACTCGCTCTTCTAATTTATTTCTCTTTGAGTAAATCTGTATCATTCCTTCTCTCTCCATATTTATATTTCACTCTTTCCTTCTCTCTCTCTCTCTCTCTCTCTCTCACACACTCTGTCTCTCTATCTCTCTCTCTCTCTCTATCACTCTCTCTATCTCTCTCTCTCTCTCTCTCTATCTCTCTCTCTCTCTCTCTCTCACACACTCTGTCTCTCTATCTCTCTCTCTCTCTCTCTCTCTCTCTCTCTCTCCCACACACTCTGTCTCTCTATCACTCTCTCTCTCTCTCTCCCTATTTGTTCTCTTCGTCTCTTTATCACCTATTTCTGGCTCTATTGTATTACCCTTCTAATTAATAAAACAAACTATTTTAATAATTCATTGATGTAAATTATATATATAAGCCATTCACGAATCCATGAAAATCGTATAGAGAGGCGCTAATTAGAAAAGCTTTGGAGCATGCGTCATAAGTGCCTTGAAATAATTGCAAATATCTAGTATAAACCACAACTTGCCGCGATTTGCAAGCTTTAGTTAATTAAATCACATCTGGGTAATTTTGATATGCTTTAAATTGGATTTAATTATGCAGTGGTTAAAGCGAATGCCTAACGCTTGGCCATCCATCCATCGTCTGTCTGGCATTTGCCACAGAATTTGATGATGTCGATGGCGCACGGTGGGGCAAACAGCGCAAATAAAAACGAATTAAGTTACGCAAATGCAATTTGGTTTTTGTTTAATTAAATTTTGTACGTGGATTTTCGTTTTCTTTTTTTGCCTTGCTTTGCTTTTTGTTTGGCAACTGGCCAACACTTGGCTCTAAAACAATAATAAAATGCAGACTAAAGCGAAGCAGAGGCCTTAAAAATTCACGGCATGCGGCAGCAGCTCTCAGGCTGAGGATGCGATCAATGGGCTAACTCGGTCAGTGGGAGTTCGTAGCACCTTGGCATTTGAGGGAAGAACAATGTTGTTGTTTGAATTGAGATATCACAGCAAAAAGAGAATGAGCAAGAGGAAAAGAAATACAAGATAAATAAATAAAACTAGGCCGCCGACTAAGGCTGCGGCTGAGTCAGCCAGCGTCGAGGTGAAAAGTGCGTTTTGCATAATTTCTGGCAACTTGAGCAATTGAGTTCAATTGCCTAAGCATGGGCGTTAATCAAGCTAATTGCTGACATCAGCTAAGCCACACGACAGCAGCTAAACACACAGCAGCGGGCGTCGAACCAAAAGAGGTGTGGATCAATCATGGGGAAGTTGAAGGAGGCGAAGGAGGCAGAGGAAATCAACTGAGTTGCAGATTGTTTTAAAATTGAATTTATAATTTTAGTTTTATCTAATATATCAGATTATCAGTATATCAATACATCAATTCATCAATATATCAATGCATTCATCAATATATATATATATATGATCATTCTGAACGAATTTAAAGCTATTTTTGGCTCATTGAGTTTCAATTAAAATTCTTTGATTAAATATTTCTTGAAAAACGAGTTATAATTTATGATAAACAACAATTAAAAATGCCAATTAATGCCGTAAAATAATTAACATTTTATGCAGTGTACGCTGAGCAAAGTTTTCTGACTCAACAGCACATTTACAAAGTTATACACATTATCTGACCAATTATGATTATTAATTATAAAAATGTATTCCATTTCAAACACATTCCACAACCCTTTGAGCGACCCTCTCTCACAAGTGTTTATCGCTTAACAAAAGTCCAGAACGTTGCGTAAGTCTGACTCAGTCATATATCACATAACGCCGCAGACTCGACTGGAATTTCAATAAACGAGTTCTATTACAAACACACAAGATCAAGTTGAATATATATAGTAGAAAAATACAGACGTTGCCTCCAAAAAAAAAAGTTGTTTATAAAACCAGCCAATAACAACATGGGCAAAGCTAAGCGATTTATAAATAAATATGCAATAATTTTAGTGCGCGTTTTGCGCTTTTCAGACAACAACAAATGTTGACTATTTGTATGAACTATGCATAGTTTGAGGCACAAATATTGTGATTGTCATCAATCATGCAGATATGAGTCAATTGCGGCGGTGGTGGTGGGTTCAATTAGTTGGCTAAACTATTCATAAGCCCGACCTTGAGGCCATTACGAATGGCATTTGATCACACCATTGAAAATATATCAAGCAGAGCATGAGAAGACGACTATATAGATACGAGGAATGTTTTATAATCGAGTTTTATGTGAACTTTGATGTGTATGAATGGCATCATCAGCTAAACAAGACTGAGACTCAATTTGCCACGCCCAGCTTGAAGATTATAAATACGCAAAACTTGAGCTGAGAGAGTTGAATATTTTAGTTATTCTTTTTCGCTATTTTGGGGTATTTGCTAGTCGAGCACACGCTCTGCATAGCTTAATGTTGACAGTAGGGAAAATCTCAATTTTCTTCTATTCACTGTTGTTATATTTCTTCTCCTCTAGCTTATAGGGTATTTTGTAGTCGAGCACACTCCGCCACTATAACTCACTTTTGACAGTCAGTTCCGCTGTGCGAACACCTTAATTTGTCCAGGCTATGGCACTGGGATACGATGCGATGATAAATGATATATTTATAAACGACATATGCCAGAGCGAGCGCAGGCAAATCAATGTGAATTAACTCTGACATGGCGTGCCATTTGGGCAACGGATGTATCTCTTGATACACACACACACACACACACACACACAGGGGCATCTACAGTTATCTTCATATATAGTATAGCACTTGTATAATAAATAATTTGCACAATTGAAAGCAGTCGCATTAGCTGTTGAAACCAGTTTTATAAGGCATTGGGTCAATGCGGCGAATGCGTAATGTCTGCTGCTACTAAATAACTAAGTAACTTTTACTGCAAATGTGGGGCAATCATCATCAGCAACATCATCATCATCATCATCACAAACGACGAGGTCAGCACAAGAGAGTCTGTGCAACACTGTAATGCTGATTGTTTATTGATTGTTAGATAAGCTCACAAATCAACAGAACTCTGACGTAAGCGCGGATTATGGCGAATATATTGAAAGAGCTGTGTAGAAACTGTGAAGAATCATCTGAGCAAGCAGCGAATGCGGGCTAAACAAAGAACTACTCTGATTTATTAAATAAATGTAGTTTATTTAGTTTCGAAACAGACGCAGAAACATTCTTAGAAAATTGTAAATATAACATTACATTCATAGGTTATACAATAATACTTTATGTAATTCATATTCCTGTAGAACTGGAAAACTGAGAAAATTCAACAAGCTTTTGTCTTTATTCCTTTAACTTTCAAGGAAATATGAAGAATCTTTTTTAAATAATTTTCTAAAAATTCTATACGAGTATAAAACTATTTATTTAAGTAAGCGCAACTGTATATATAATATAAATATATAAAATCCTACAATAAACACTAAAATCATAGAGCTATACATTTAATACCCACAACTATTAACACACACCTATAAATTATATAATAACCAATCTTATTTAATAGCTTCTAAATATGTTTGCCATTAGCAAACTAGTAATTAACCACAAAACAAAAATTTAATGAAAATAAAAACATTTATACAAATGAACATAAAGTCACGTAAATTCTGAAAATTATACAAACAAAAGGAAAACTTCTATAGAGTTAAGTAAAAGCCGGAAATTCTAGAGCGAGTTAAGTGTAGTTTTAGCTCTTATCTGACTTGTCTGCCTTTCGATAGGGAAAGCTATCTAATCAAATATACAAATGCACATACATAGATAATATCTTCACAATCAACACGCTCAACAAACTACAAATTTGGCCAAGTTAAATGCAACCCTTTCATAATGCTGCCAGCCACAATTTAAGCCAACATGGAGAGCTGTAAAGCGAGCGAGGTTGAGTTGGCTGCACAGGTCACGGAGCACACACGGAGGGAACACCTGACTGACCAAAAGGTGCCCGTGGTCAATCAACTGGGGTTCACTGACACATAACGCGTCCGCCGGGGGTGAGGCTGGTCAGGACTGTTTGCTTGATGGATTGACAAACTGTTGAGCAGCGCGCTGCTTGGCAGTGGCCCGGTTGGTAGGCAACAAACAAAAAGTTTGTTATTTGACAACGTCGGCCACGAAGCCCGTTGCCATTGATTGCGACGGCACGAGAACAACCCTGAGGAGCCAGGAATGGCTGAGAGCTTCACCCTCGCGCAAGGTGACGTGATGCGGTGGCCCAAGCCGGAAACGGATGTGGGCGACAAAATTGTTTAAAAGGCGCTCCAAAAAGGGGGCGAGACTTGTGTGTTGTAAGCCCAGAGATGAACAGCGATAGACGGAGTGAAAAAGCTTGTAGATGGATACTTTTTAGTTGGTTTTTGTTACAGAGTAAGGCTAGAAATTGGTATAGGTCTGGGTTTTTGTTAGTTAAATTCCGCAATGTGGAAACAAGGTAAAAAGGTGAGCATTAAATGTATATTTTAAAAAAATAATTGTAAATATTTGTAATATTATTTATTTTGTTTAATTTTTCCGTGAAAAGTTAAATCAAAATAAAATGAAAAGTTTAATTTCGATTTGCAAACAATATTTAGTATTAAAATAAAAATATAAGCTTTATATTTTATATAAAGAATTATTCATTTTGTATCAATACGATTTTATTATCAATTGAAATATGTATAAAAGATAGTACGTAAAAAGGGGATAATTAAATGTGTATTTAAAAAAGAAAATAATTTTAAATATTTGTAATATGTTAATAATATTTGTAATATTTACAATAATATTTTTCAAATATACATTTAATGATCACCTTTTTAATTTGTAATCTTTCTAATATTATTATTATTATTATTTTTTATTTTTTGTTAAAATGAAAAGTTTATTTTTTATTTGCAAACAATATTAAGTATTATAAATATAAGTATTATATTTTACTTATATAATTATACATTTTTTATCGATACGATTTTATTATCAATTGAAATACCTAGAAAAGATTATTGAAGTCAATCTTTATAAGGTGATATTGAAAATAAATATAATACATTTTAATTTTTTTGTGTGAATTGGAAAACAGTAAAATAACAGTAAACTCGGTTTATGCAAAATGGTATTAAATCATTTATATTTTTTGTATATTTTGTAAACAATTAAATAAATAAATAAATATGGATTTAAAGCAAATAAATTGTATAACGATTATAATATACACGTTTTGCTTTATTTTAAATATTCTATAAAAATTAAAATCGTTATTTTTTATTTATTTATTGGTTGTTTTTTTGTTTTTTTTTTTTTCAAAAATTCTAAAGCACTTCAACAACAGATTAGTACAAATTTCATGAAGATTTTCAGTATAATAAAAAAAGAACATATTGAAATTTAATGTTTTATTTTTTTTTTTTATATACATCTATATAATTTTTATATATTACAGTTGCGTTCGGCCCTATGCTAAGCTACCTTTTTTGGCATGGGGTAAATCAAGTTCTGACTGTAATTATGAGCAGTTAGCTAATCGCATATGGCAAGCACAGATGCAAACGGTGCATTTCATGCTTCCTGTTGATTGCAATTAGGCGGGCATGTCATGTAATTATGACATGAGCAAAAAGAACGCAAATGATGAGAGAGAGGGACAGACAGGCAGACGGACAGGGAGAGACAGGCAATTGACTGTCTGGTTGTTTGGTTGTCTGGTTGTTTGGCTGTCAGTCTGGCTGTCTCACCTGTCTGTGTGAAGTGGCTTTCGAGCCAAAGGGCCATTGTCATGCCAATCTCTTTTGGCCCATACTACTTGTTGACAGCCAAACAAACGTGGCCATGCCTCGCTTATGGGCCTGCCCCAAGCAGTAATAGAAGCGCCTAAATAGAGCTCGGTAATCAAATGAGGCCCCATAAATAGCAACCAATTTGGCTGGCTACCAAATTGAAGTTCTGCCAGCCATTCCAACTGTAAACCTGGACAATAAACGCACGCACGTGCCACGCATTTATCAAATGCATTTCACGCCACGCTGAAGCCAGAGCAGGGTTTGATATGCCATCCCCGGTGCGGTTAATGGACGACCCTGACTATCTAAATATTATGCACACACACATACACATATATATAGATATGTATATGTACAAATAATTTACATTTTATTTTAGTTCAGCTGTTGTGCAGCTGTAATCGCATAGAGTGCGCCACATAAACTGACCTTTTAGAGGCTCTGCTGAGGACTGGGGATGTGTATTACGTTGGGTAATTCTAGAGGGCGGCAGGGCAGGGCAACTCAGCAAATGTCATTTCCATTTGCATGTCTCACTGAAAATAAACCCCCAAGGAAATGCTGGCAACATCATATATGGCATTGTACGTGCGGATAGATAGAGGAGGCCATAATGCCACAGGGAATGAAGTAAATGCGGTGTCAGCGT
This sequence comes from Drosophila mayaguana, assembly GCA_037075325.1. Taxonomy (NCBI): domain Eukaryota; kingdom Metazoa; phylum Arthropoda; class Insecta; order Diptera; family Drosophilidae; genus Drosophila; species Drosophila mayaguana. The sequence continues at coordinate 2,555,695 of JBAMCG010000121.1, read as the reverse complement.
ATGCCCTCAGCTGATGAGTGAAATGAATGAGATTGGGAGGGTGAATAATGTGGCTAGTGTTAAAAATATATTAGTTATGCATTAACTGATTTATGAGATAAGACTCATTGTTAAACTGTCGAGAATCATCATAAAATGTAGCAAATTAAAGTAGAAGGCATAAAGGCAAAGTGAATAAAACGTTTCAGAATTAATATGAATATTAAGCAAAACAAAAAGATAAATATATAAATATATATCAATAATCAAGTAGCTTGAGTTTTATAATTTATTAATTAATCAAATTAAAAGTGCACATAAAATATATATAAATACAATAGAGTCCGGTTATAAGGTCTCCTGTGAAGGGACCGTCGTTATAGCCGGATTCTACTATGGGGGTTCTTCTATAGGGCTAAGAGAAATCACTTTCAATACTTTAATATTTTTATTTTTAATAAGATAAATGAATCAAACTGAATTTTATTGGGAAAATAAGGTAATATAGTTATTATATATTTAATAATTTTATTCATTTAATTTCTTTTCATTTGCTCAAAGGTCAAAGACCAGAGACTGTTTGCAGTGCTCATCATAATTGCTGTCACACCTCTTTGATGGATCGTCTGTCACGCATTTTAGCACTCAAACAAAACTATTCTAGAAGCAACCCCATCTAGAGATAAGAAATACCCTCAGGCCTTAGAAGGGCAAACAAAATGCCAAGCCAAATATAGAAGAAGAGGGAGAGAGAGTCAGAGAGAAAGAGAAAAAGGTAAGCACTATAGGCATAATTTACATAACTAAACAGATTTCAATCTGTGACTATCTCTCTCCCTCTCACTCTCTCGCTTTCTCTCTCTCCCTCTCTCTCACTCTACCTTGCACTTTGAATTTCTCTTAGCATATGGCGAGTCAAAAGGTAAACAAAAATGAGGGAGCAGCATTTCGTTCTGTAAAAGATGCGGCACATTAAAATGTGATTTATATACATATATACATATATATATAGATATATATATATATGAAACTAACACACATACACATGCACATATACACATGCAGGGAATATGTATATATGTATATATTTACCGACAAAGTGTGCGACTATTTTTGGACTGCAATCGAGTTGAGCAACTCGCAGAGGCGGAAAAGGAAGTGCGCGTTATTTGTTTGCCCCACTCTTCAAACTGTTGTTGTTGTTGCAGTTGTTGTTGCTGTTGTCATTTTGTCTATCTATCAGTTTTGTTGTGGCTGTTGTTTCAGTAGTCTCTTTGAAGGGTGTCCGATTTGTACTACGCGCCGCCGCCTGCTGTTCACGCAGCTCAGTTCCAAGGCAGGTGTGCATTCTTGTTGAGGGTAGAGGCAGCAGCTGACACCGTTTTGTTGCGCGTGTGTGTTTGTGCGTGTGCTTGTGTGTGTGTTTGTGTGTGTGTATGCATTTTTTCAATCAGCATTATGCTCAATATTTGTTAGCCTTGAAAGTTGTTGGCTGTTAACTTAATTTGCTTGCCATTGGCCCACACAACGACAGCGCGCCGTCGACTCAACCCAGTTTGCAGCTTGTTTTTCCTAAGGCTAATTCAAATGCAGACCTAAAAAAAAAAACGCCAACAGTCTTTGCCTGGTGTTGTCGGCCAAATAAACTGTAAATTGTATTTGAGTGCGGGGGCTTAGCCACAACTTTGGTAATAAATCTAAAAAGGCGAAGCAGAAATAGAACAGCACAGAGAAAACAAACTTTGATGGATAAGAGCAAAAGATGCTGCAAAATACTTTGAAGTATCCACTTCTGAAACTGTGCTACTGTTTTCACAGCATTGATCATGGCCATATCGGAATAGTTCATGGACCTCTCTAGAACAATAAACAATGCTGATTCTTCTTCAGATGAACAATCCATGAATAATCAACTCATCAAGTTTCAAGCATTTCTTTCTAAACATACATTCCCAATGAATAACGGTAAAGAAGCATTGGAATTTGCTCTTGAGCATGATTTGTTTTTGCTTTTTGTTTAATTAAGTGTCATTCATGTAAACTGTTATATAGACAAATTGCATTGCTCTATAAAATAGTTTCAGCCTGTATTTTATTATTTTATACACGAAAATTAATGTCTAGTGTTATACAAACTGTTCTATATGTGGAATACATGTTGAAATTGTTATACTAAATTGCAATTCTGCTGTTCCATTTCGTTTGATAGCCTTAATTTCATTCTCTAAATAATATACATAAAACTATTGTAAAATGTTATACAAACTGTTATACAAATGTTGTGCACACGTAAAAATATGAATTAATAAACCTAAAAAAAATTGTTTAAGTACTGAATTTTTACTGGTACACATTGTTTGCCATATTAAATGGCATTCCATAAATAGTGCGCATTGAAACAATTATATTCTGTTATACAAACTGTTATACAGCAGCAAAATGAAAAATGCCAGTACGTGACATTTCCATACGAATTTGTAATGCATTTTTCTATAGATTAGAGTCAATGAGCTAATATTTCTCATTTCAATAGAATAGAATATTTCTACAGTTCGGCATTTAAAGAGGAAATTACAAAAGTTGAGAAACAAGCAACGCCTTTGTCTAGCTAAAAATAAAGCTATCTTCGTACGCTCTGCTTGCTGCACTCGCTTTAGACCACTTTTAAAGGCCACTAGACGACGCATCCTCTGAGAAATGTTGACTTCCAACTGGGGCTTTCTCGTGCAAAATAAAGTCCTTTAACCTTTTGCTCGGGTTTTTGCAGCATTTTATATTGTTGTGCGAAAAGGGGTTTGTTTCCTTTTGAATTTATGCAACTGCAACTTCCGCATATCTTGACGGCGTTTCGTGCTTAGCCACGGGCCACTTCAAGTTAGCAGCTTTAAACGGAGGGGTTTCGGATACCCCACTGAAATAAACTCTGGCAGCTTATGCGCAGAAGCAGATCATAGAATTTCAAGGCAAGGCGAGTGGAAGTGCTACATTTGATATAGAAATATTAAAGCTTTATTATGGCCGACGTTGCATATTTTAATTTGTGTTTTTATGGATCGCACATATAGACAACGATGTGGCAGACATTGGAATGTCGTTCTCGTTGTTGTTGTTGTTGTTGTTGCTGTTGTTGTTGCTTTTCTCGCCGCCAACTCATAAATTACTCAGCTTCATGACAAAGTTGATGCTTGGCGAGTGGGTGGCCTGGAGGCTCAAGCAATATGCATGCAAAGATTACTTAGACCAACAACAACAACAACAACGAATGTGAATCATATGTCTTTAAGAGTTCTTTGCCTTTGGATGTGCATGTGTGTAAGTGAGTTGGAATACAGCTGGCCCATATACACAATAATTTATCATAATTTTTTATTATAGACAAAGTAGCCTAAAAATAGTATAGAACGAATCGAGCCACCACCACCAGCACCACTGGCCGGCCACTTGGCGTTTGTTAAAATTTCGACTATAAACAAAAACAAGCTGCAACCAGCTTAAAATTAAGGCATATACAAAACTCGAAAATCAAATATATAATTATATATTTATTTTCAGCGTTTTTTTTTTTTTTTCTTTTCCTTGCTGTTTGGACTTTATGGCATGTGCAAAATGTTTTTCACATTTGGGCGGGGCTATTATTTTTAGATTGCAAGTTCATTTCACAAAATATAGTGAAAATAATATTATTGTTTTTATTTCCGTTACTTTCAAGGGGCCACCAAGTCGACCAAAATTAACAGATCGTGAAAAGTTGCAGCAAACTGCGTAAAATCCGCTGAGTTGAGTTCATTAAGAGACAGAAGAGTATGCTAAAGGATAGATGGGTATAGATATATATATCTATATGGATGTATATATATATACAGTTTCAGGGCATATCGATCCACCTTTTTATATTGAAGACATCATATCTGATTACTAAGATATGTTTTTTTTTTTTTCTATATCTTATATTATAGTTAATATCAGAGCTGGCAACTGAGGAAGATCTTTTATCTTTCATTATATAAGATCTGACAAATAAGAAAATACTTTCTATTTATTATTATATGTATAATATAAAGCACAAATTTTCTGTTATATCTTGTGTTACTTAGATAATTATGTAGCTGACAATTTAGAATAAATCTTATATTATATAGATGATATTAGAGCTAATAGCTAAGAAATATAACAAAAGAACTCTTTTCACTTATCTGCCTGGCCTTAACCATAGTTCAATCGTGCAATAGATATTCGAGGTATGTATATATGTATATTCACATATCTTTTACAAATTGTTGACGCGATTTCTCCACACACAACAAAAATGTGTGTGAAATGTGTTTGTTATCTAGTCAAGTCAGCTGACGACATGAGCTGGAAAGCGTATTATATTTTATTTTATTTCTATATATTATACATATATTTCTTTTTGCACCCAATTCGTAAATTGAACTGACATTTAGCATATATAACAATAAAGTCGAAACATGGTATTTAAGCCTAATAAATATTTGGCTGTTATTTTGGCAGTCATATTTACATTTTGGCGAGCGCAATTTATGAACACCTTTTGAGGTGTGAATGGAAAATGTGGCCAAAAGCACAAACAAAGCAAGGCAAAGGCAGAGGCAAACATAGTTAGAGTTAAGCAAAATAATATATTAGCCATAAAATAGCAAAATTATGTCTTTGAAGTGTGTGCCAAATATTTAATTTGATAAATATGAATGCCGAGTAGGAAGTAGATATATGAGAAAAGATATATTACTGAGAGCTAATTGTACATATGCGAAGCTAATATATGTACATAAATATAAAATTCCATTTATTATATGATCATATATATTCCCCAATCAGCTTTCCCATATATTACTCATATAACAACGTGAGACCAATTGATAAAGATATATGAGCTTGGCCCAATTGAATTAGCTTCAAGAGACGATCGTAATTAAAATAAAAGACTCATCAATTAGCTCAAAATAAATATACATTTTCAAGCAATTCAATTGTTGTTTAGGTTCGACTGCCCACGCAGCGGAAAAGCGCCTACGCATTCAAAAAAGGAAAACCAACAACAATAACAAAACTGATTTGCGTTTCATCAATTGAGGTGCAAAATGAAAACTTTTGTTTATCTCAGTTCTTTTCAGTTTCTCAATTTCAAGTGTTTACGCAAAAATTGAAATTACACGCTGCGAAAAGTAAAGTAAAAAAATAAGAAAAAAAAAAGAAGAATACGAATGGAAAACGTAATTAAAAGCGTGTGAGAAATAAATTGCGGCCAGCCTGAGTTTTGAGATCAACAAATATAAAAACGAAAATTAATTAAACTTTTCCTACCCGATGCGCACTTTCGCCCTGGGTGTGCGCACTGTGTGGGAAGCGACTGTAGCGCAAGACAAAATGCCGTTTCAATTTGAATAAATTACAACAAATGAATGCTTGAGCCATGAGCTCAGCTCAGCTGCATAGCGATTGCGATACTCTACTATATACAACTATCCACATTGATATGGAAGTATTTTAATTACTTTGAAAATTATTTGTGCAATTTCAACGTTTTGTCAGCTATTTAATAGAAAGCGGTTTATCTCTTGTTTTATTTCTCTTGTCTTTTCAATTTGACTTTTTCCGCAGCTATGACAAAAAGCAAGTTGCATTTTTGTCGCGTTTGTTTTGACGTTTTAGGCAAAAGGTGAGAGCGAGACAGCTGCCAATGCAAGACATGCAATCGCTGAAGCAAGACAAAGCACTGCAAATATGGCATAAATATAAAACAACTGCAAATGTGAGCATAGATAAATCTGCGTCGATATGGGCAAAAGAACCAGGTAGAAAATACACACAGATCGAGCGACACCAAAAGACACCGACAGAGAGAGCGAGAGAGAGGGAGAGAGAGCGGACTATTTGGAAATTAAGAGCGACATTTAATGTAACGCAAAGAGCATGGAAGCAGTAGCATAACAGCATAAGAACTACGCTGTGAAAGCATCTTATGGAATTATGTAATTAGTAGCAGCTGACAGAGTGTACCTGCACAGCTAACAGCAATCTTAACAGCATGGATCTTGTAACATGAAGAGAGCCAGCAGAACTATGTTATTACAGCGTAGAAATGTCAAGAGAGCGGAGAACATTGCTCGCTCTATTTGGCAGGCAGCCAAGCGGCGGCTTGTGCGATGTTTTTGTTTCTGCTTTGTTGTTGTTTGTGCGTGCGTGCGAGCGAGCAATGTTTTTACCTTCGCCTTTGCCTTCAATATTTACCGACTGCGAATGTTAACAACAAATATTTGATGAAAATGAAATCTAACAATTGAATGCCCGTCGGGCTGAGCATTTAATAGTTAACTGCGCATAAGATTGGTAGGCGGACAGGGTGGACAGCGGAATAGTTAATGTTGTTATTGTACTTGTTCTTGTATGTTTGCTTGTTTTTGTAGTTTGTTTTTTTTTTTTTTCTTACCATTTGTTTTATCAGGAGACACTCCAAATACACGCAAAGATAAGCAAAAGCAGAAGTTAAAAAAAGGTAATAAAGAAGCACAGTGACCAGAGAATCATAAATCTGGCACGCTTTTCTGATTTTTTTCTTTGGGTCTTTTCGGGAGATTAACAAAAGAGATTTTTCAACTGCACTCGAAGGTCTTATCAAAAATTTGTTTACATTACAAGAGTATGATAATAAATATACATTTTAATTAGGTTTACTTTTTAATGTTTATTCTTCTGCTTTTGTAGCTGTGTGCTTTAGTGGCGGCAGCATTACTTTTGATGCTATGCTTTCCATTTACAAGTATATACATACATATGTATATATGTATGTATGTATAATTATTTTTCATTATTATTCTACATGGCAACTGCAACAACAACAGCAACTGCTGAGCAAAGGCGGCTAAATTTTTAGCGGAAACCGGAGCGAAAGTTTTGGCCTTTTTAGCCAAAACGTGGGAGTTGCACCTAAGAAAATCGACAACAAGAAGACGAAACAAAAACAAAGAAAAGGGCCCAGCTTTTTATCGCGTTTCCTTCAAATTAAAAGAACTGAGAAAGAAAACAAAACAAAACCAAGCCAATGAAGCGCAACGAAAACTAGATGCTCTGCCAAAGTAAATTAAGTATGAGTAATTGATTAACCGAATGAAAATTAAAGTTGTTTAATATAATATATTGTGCCAGCACTGTAAAACAATCATGCATATAAACATTAAATGTGATTTGTTTCAATGATTTTCTGCATGCCTCCATAACTCAGCGCTAGGATATTGACTCATCTACATAGATATAGAATTATTCGAAATGTTTTTCTATTTATACATGTGATTCAAGTAAAATCCCAAAATATATATTGAATTTAACTTGGAAAAGATTTAAAATAAATCGTGATAAAATGTTAAAATGCAAATATATATAGTAAAAATATTTTATATATTATATACTTAAATATATTTGCATTGAATATTTGTATCAATGTCCATGGATTGAAATATATTTTGCGAAATAATAAAATAAATCAAATTTAAACTTTATCTTTTAGAGATATTCTATAATTCAAATATTTATGGAACTTTACATAGTTCCAAATTTTATCAATACAATTTTATTGCTTAAAAAATTAAAATCAAGATTTTTTATCAAGCATTAAATACCCTTGAATAGCTTTTGCACAGTGGCGGCCAAAATAAGGTGCTTACTGCCAAGCGCCATCCTCGAAAAACATTTGAATATATAAAGTGTCGGCTTGAATAAGTTATACATACATACATTTCTTTCACACTGGCGTCCAAAAATAAGTGCACGCCGTAAAACTCTAACATCACAATAGCGTCTTAGATAAATAGCAGAGTACGCCGCAACAAATAACAGTAAAAATTTAAACAAAAATGACTAGAAATCTCATCAAAAGTTGAACTAAAATAACTGTGCAAAAACTTTTGGGTCAACAATTTCATTTTGAGCATTTCAAAGCGGTCCCAAGACAAACAACTTGATTAACATAATGAGAAAAAAAAATAACCCAACTTGTCTAGGCCAAAACAGTGTGCAAGGCTGAAAGAGGGCGTGCCTACAGTGGGGGCACTTCATTACACAAATTATATAACCTAAGGTCAAGTGGTCATTGTCTCGACGGAAGATGACATTAAATTGCTCGTAATTTGTAGGGGAACCATAAAAACGCGCCAGCAGAGGAAATTAAGAGAAAACGCGTGAGGCGCGAACAGCAAGAAACAAAAACAAAAGCACCGATAAAGGCAAAGGCTTTTGATTTATGAGTGAAGCCTAAGGATTTTAAAGGGAAAACACACATACACACACACACGAATGGATATAATATACTTAAATATTTAATAAATCATAATGCGACAAAAACCAGAAACTCCACTCAAACCGTTGCATGAGCCTTTTAAAACGCGTCCATGCGCCAAAGCCGATTAGCGGGCGAATTGTGGGTGAAAAGGATACGAATAATGTAAATGTTAACGCGGCACGCATTAAAGAGAGTGTAAGTGTGTTAATGGCTGTAAGTCGTAGGCAGACTTGGCAGACGAAAAGCCCACCAAAGCGAACGTGTGAAAGGAAGCGCAAAAAATGACACACAAAATGCACAGTTTTTGTCTGTTACGCGCGACTGCGTTAACAGCGGGGCGTAGGGCGCTGGGTGGGCGTGTCGCTGTAATGGGAGTGTCGCGAGAGCCAGCCAAACACGAAGGGAGACGTGTAACTGCCGAAATCAATTAACAGGCATAAGGAAGATCAAAGCTGCACTCAACTGGAAATGCAAGAACTAGAGCAGGCGAGTGAGCGAGATAGAGGTAGAGATGGAGAAAAAACCGTTACTGAGAGTAAAATGAATGGAAATCACGTCGTATGCATAATTTGCACATCGAGTGAAAAAAATAATATAAGAACGCAAGAGCTTAGAATGTTAATATGAGAGTAGGCAAACATGAATTGAGTGAATGAGTAAGCAATGACGAAGCTGGAATGCCCTTTTAGGAAAGTGAATTATTACAAAGTAACTAAAAATTTTAGTTTTTAAATTCATTTAATTGAATATTTATTGATTCATTTAGAGTATAATTAAATTCAATACGATTTCAATCCTAGCTTTCAGCTTTCAATTAATAAGCAATTTGAAATATATAAATATTTTCCTATATATTTTAATTGCAAGATCATTAAAATTTTCGAAATGACAGTTCATATCATTAAAATTTTGTCATATAGATAAGTCTGAGGTCTAATTATAAATCATAAATATGCATTAAATGAATTGATATTTAATTGAGTATGTATGAATTACTAATTACAGAGTTCATACGGATTTCTAAGCCCAAATGTATCACATAGCGAATCGACGTTACTTGTTTTTTGGCACGTCAAACAGGGGAGCGGCTGGCTCATCATCCCATAAGGGGGTTGGTGACGTTGCCCGAGACAAAAGCCATAAAAACTATGTGTTAGTAGTTGCTGGCAACCGACAAACCGAAATGGGTGTCAAAGAGAGGAGAGCAAAGAGAGAATGAGCAGGGTGAGGCGGAGGAGGAGGTGTAACAGGAGCGTAATAACTACAGAGAAAGCGCACTGGAATGAACAACTATGATTTAAGACTATTGGAATTGTCCGAAAGGAGAGCAGAAACATATATATAAATCTTACATATAAACATATATGCATTTAGAAAACATTAAGAATATGGGAGTAGCAAAATGGATTATTATTGACTGAAAGAATTTGCTTTGTTCTTCAATCGAGTGCCCACTGTACACACATTCCCATTGTTAAGACATGGATAATGGGCAACAAGAAAATGGAATATTATGTGGCCTGTTTGACATTTTCAATAACAATTTGTGGCGCCGCTCGTTAAGCGAGTCTTCACTGTACAGGCCGTATAGTATATTGTTGCAGTTATGGTTTTTTTCCTTGATACTCACCAAAACATTCTTTTGATTCTCTTTGTCGAGGAGAAATTCCATGCTTTTGTGTGGCCGACGCACTGAGGCGATTTGCACGCCGTTGGCCTGTGCTGATGGCTTCATCCGCTGATTGTTACCATCCAGATGGCCATCATTATCATCATCGTCGTCGTCGCCGTGGTGGTGGCGGTGGTCATCATAGACGGCGCTGGTGACATTCAAACGCTTCACCAAATACCGTTTGTGCAGCGGATTGCTGGTGATGTCCATCAGGGAACGCGTTTTGCCCGTAATCACCGTTTCGTGTGTGTCCAGATTCGTTTCGATGAGGCCCATTTTGCCGGCAACATCATCGCTGTCATCCTCCATGGGCGAGACGGCCACCGGCACGGCGGTGACCATGGTCAATGGACGCGACTGTATGCCGCCGGCGCCCAGCTGATTGAACATTTGCGTCTTTTGTGCCACAGAGGCGCGCGATGGCGATTCGGTTGCACGCGACGTATCCATAGCCGTATCCGTTCCGGTTAGCGACATTTCGTGTCGCTGGCCCGCTGTCAACTGTTTGGCAAATGCCGCATATTGCGCCCGTTCTGCGGCCAATAGGGCATCGCTGGCATGGGCAGCACTGTTGCCGTTATTGGCAGCACTGGTTACACCATACGGCGCATGCGTTTGCCGTGGTGGCAACTTGGGCAACGGGGGTTTGCCCGTCACCAGCTTCTGCAGTGTCGATGTCTTTGGCTGCTCCAGCTCAGCTGACGCTGCCGTTGTTGTCTGACGACTGTGAATGCTGGCCGTGCTCGCCTGGGAAGCGCTGCTCTCATCCAGCTGTGTGCTGCGCGGCGGCTTCAACGGTATGTGAATAAAATCCTGGCTTTTGCCATTGCTTTGGGGCACTGGCTTCGAGCTCTGCTTGCCAATTGGCTGCAACTGTTGCTGAGGCTGCGGCTGCGGCTGCGGCTGCAGCTGCTGCTGTGACTGTTGCTGTTGCTGCTTCTTCTTACGGCGCAGCGAGAAGCGCAGACCGTGAGCGAAACGCGATAGGAAACTCTTTGAGCTGGGATGTTTCTCGTCCGTTTTGTTGGCGCGCTGTGCGTGCTTCGAGGGCGGCGACTCGTTGTTGTTGGCGCTGACAATATGCGCTGGCGTCGCGGCCGGTAGAGGCTTGGACATGTTGTGATCGTCGTCGCTGTCGTAGCGCTGCAGCAGTTGCTGCGAGGCGTAGAGTATTTGGTGGGCGCGATTTGTGGGCGGTTCGCTTAGGATGGGCAAATGCAGGCTTAAGGGGCGTGTATGCAAAGGCGGCACTGGCGTAACAGGCGTAACTGATGGGACTGTCGTAACTGGCGTAACTGTTTTAACGATCGCGCACGATGAGCTCGCGTCGACGCGTGTTTCAAGACTGACAGCAGCGGCCGCAGCTGGCACAGCAGAGCCGCTTGAAACGGGCTGCGGCGATGTTTGCTGTTTCGTTTCCACAGTGCCGGCGATGTTTTCATTGTTTTCATCGCTCTCAGTGTTTTGGTCATCGATCATGCTCTCACGCTCATCATTGTGCTCACTCTCACGCTGACGCTCACGCTCACTCTCCCTCTCATTGCTTACGCTCTCTGGCGCTCTTAGCGGTGTTTGCTCTTGCGCTGGTTGCGCCGCTCTTAGCTGTTGCTCTGCGTTGTAGCGCGCTGCTATGTTTTCGTTCTCTTTGGTGTTAAATATAACAGTGGCATCGTTATCCAACAGCTCCTCCTCCTCATCGTCGGCAATGTCGTGCTCCTCATCGCTGCTCGCCTGCTCGTGCTCCTCCTGTGGCTCCTCCGACGACTGCTCCTGCCAGCAATACTTACTCACCACGGGACAGAAACTCACCTCCTTGCTGAACGAATTACGTGAGCCTGCCGGCAGAAGTATGCCTAGAGGCTTCGGCTGTGTCGGTGTCTGCGGCAGCTGATGCATTGAATTGTGCGCACTGCTCACATATATATCATCCTCCGTCTCCTGCCCTCCATCGTAGGCCGACAGATTGGGCGTGCTGCTGACCAGGCTGCGCTGCTTGGCCGTTGTGCTTTGGAAGCGTCGCTTGGGCAGCGCTCGCGTTGGCGTCGTTGGAGCTCTTTGCACCTTGGCAGTGGGCAGCTCGAAATTACATTGCTCCAGCGACTGGGCGTAGGAGGTGCGCAAATTAGTGGGATCCTGGTCGAAGGTTTTGCCAAAGCTGCTGAAACTGATGACGGTGGCAGCGGGCAGCGCAGGTGATGCTGCAGAGGCTGCTGCTGCGGCAGGAGGCGTTGCTTCTATTGGATTCGGTGCCTGCTCCACTGTGTGACGCTTTTGACGCGCCGGTGGCTTCCTTATGGTCAATTGTACATGTTGCACTTGTGGCGGTGCATCCATCACATCCTGCTCCTCCTGCTCGGCTGTTTTGTCATTCAAGATGGACGCGTTTTTATCATAAATCTGGCTCAGTTCGTCCAGAAGAAAATTGCCCTTGCAGATGAGCTGCTCGTAATCCTCGCCAGAAACAATGCGCTTACGTTTCTCCATATCCAACGAACTACGTTTGCAATTCTCACTGGGATCCGTGTAGTCGAGTAGCGTTAAGTTCTGATAGCTCGCATTCAGATAGCCAGCACCGGTTCCAGCTCCAGCTCCTGCTCCTGCTCCCGCTGCGCCACCAAAACCGCAACGTTCGTTCCAGCTGCAGCTGCGTCGTATTCGCGGCAAACTGCTGCAATCGAAATTATCCAAATCCTCGCTAGAGCTGTGCCCGTCACTGCTATGGCAATTCCTCTGCTGCTGCTGTTGCTGTTGCTGGCGACGTGCGCGTCGACGTCTGCCCAGCTGCTGCAGCTCGTTGGGCACGCTGCCGCCTGAACCTGTACGCACCAACACAGGCGAGGAGGAGGAGGAAGAGGAGGAGCCGCTGCTGCTGCTGCTGCTGTTGTTGCTCTTGTTGTTGGCCAGCACGTAGCTGTTGTTGTCCGTTAGAAATTTGGGCGACGAACCTCGCGGCTCGCGTATATCGGGCAAACTGTTGCGCAGCCAAGTGAACGAGGCGGCGGACGATGTTGAAGACGATGGCGACGACGACGACGTCGCTGATCCGCTGGGCGATGGCGAGTGTGTGTCTCTCTCGCTGCTATTTATAGACAATGTCGGAGAGCCAAGAGATGATGTGGATGCCGACTGTGTCTCGTTTGTCTGCTGCTCTATTTTTGTCTGACACAAATCATTGGAGTTTTTGGAATGTGCCCCTGCTGCTGCTGCTGCCGCCGTTGCTACTACTGCTACTGCTGCCTGCCCTGTGGCTGCCTCATGCTCCAGCAGCAGCTCCTCCTCCTCCTCGCAGAGCTTGTCGAAATTCTTTGGTATGCTTTTGCTCTTGCTGCGCCGCAATGTACTCGGTTCACAGTAGCCCGAATCCTCAGACAAATTCTCCGCCGAATTGAGGGGCAAACGTCGAGCGCCGGCCCCATCTGTATGTTTGCTTGGACAGGCGCTGAGCATGCTGTGACCGCTGCTATCGCTGCTGGACGAGCTCGAGCTCGAGCTGGACTCCGAGTCGGATTTCAGTTCAGCCTGATGCAAACTCTTGCAGGCACCAAACAGCTCACGTTGCTGCTCCTCCAAATCCAGTTTGTTCAGCTCAAAGTACGTCTGATGCAAACGTCCATCGCTCGACTCGTAGCGCTTTAGTAGAGATGTGGCCGATCCGCGACGGCTGTCCGGATTACTGTGACTGCCATTGGTGCCGCCGCTGCCGCTGCCGCCACTGCTGCTGGCCAGCGTATCGCAGCTGAGCAGCGAGGGTGAACTGTTGCCCAGACTGTTCATGCTCTGGTGCTGCTCCTGCAGCGTCATCTGTCGCTCCAGCGACTCGAACTGTACCAGCGACGAGCTGCGCGACAGCGAATGATACGAATCGTTGTCCGAGTAGAAATCCTCAAAGTTTCCGCCGCGCCGACAGCTGCCCGTGCTGTTGCGTTGGCCCTGACTCCCGTAGCTGTCCCGGGCGCTGGCCTCCAGCGCCAGGAAACGCTCCAGGCTGTTGTGCGCCTCGGCGTCGTAGCGCGGCGGCGGCGGACGACGCAGCTGCACCACATCCTCCAGACTGTGCGGCTGCTGTGACTGTGACTGTGGTTGCTGCTGCAGCTCCTCCAGGGAGCGACGCGCTCGCTTGGGTGGGCAGGCAAAGTCTCGTTCCGACATTGCGTCGATATCTGTAATCAAAATAAAATTAATTCCATTCTATATATATATATGAATATATGAACTCTAACTAACCCTTGGTAATTTCGACTCTTATCACCGAGCCCGTCTCGGACTCCGCGGAACTCCAGAAGCCGCCGCAGCTGCTGCTGTTGCGCTGGTCGTAGCCATTCCAACTGTTTTGAGCGTGCTCCTCATCCTCGGAAGTCTCCTCCATGATGGGCTCCAGCATTTGCCGCGAGCTGGACAAGTAAATGCCATCTGTAGGGTGGGCAGAAAGGGAGATTTGTTAGAAACAATTTTCATATTCATATTAAGTATACTCTAGGACGTTATTGTTATTATCATTATCATTGGCGTTATATGTATTACTGTTATTATAATCATTGTTATCGTTGATCGTTATCAATTTTATTATTATTTTTTCTTCTTGTCATTGTCATTGTCATTGTCATTGTCATTGTCATTGTCATTGTCATTGTCATTGTCATTGTCATTGTCATTGTCATTGTCATTGTCATTGTCATTGTCATTGTCATTGTCATTGTCATTGTCATTGTCATTGTCATTGTCATTGTCATTGTCATTGTCATTGTCATTGTCATTGTCATTGTCATTGTCATTGTCATTGTCATTGTCATTGTCATTGTCATTGTCATTGTCATTGTCATTGTCATTGTCATTGTCATTGTCATTGTCATTGTCATTGTCATTGTCATTGTCATTGTCATTGTCATTGTCATTGTCATTGTCATTGTCATTGTCATTGTCATTGTCATTGTCATTGTCATTGTCATTGTCATTGTCATTGTCATTGTCATTGTCATTGTCATTGTCATTGTCATTGTCATTGTCATTGTCATTGTCATTGTCATTGTCATTGTCATTGTCATTGTCATTGTCATTGTCATTGTCATTGTCATTGTCATTGTCATTGTCATTGTCATTGTCATTGTCATTGTCATTGTCATTGTCATTGTCATTGTCATTGTCATTGTCATTGTCATTGTCATTGTCATTGTCATTGTCATTGTCATTGTCATTGTCATTGTCATTGTCATTGTCATTGTCATTGTCATTGTCATTGTCATTGTCATTGTCATTGTCATTGTCATTGTCATTGTCATTGTCATTGTCATTGATCATGTACATTTTATTTTCTATTTTCACTTCAATATTTAGTTCTATTTTTATTTAGTTTTATTTTAATTCCAGCGCACTTAGCCACTTGCGCATCTTTTGCAGCTCCGTCTCCAGCTGTGCCTGCAGCAAAACTGAAGCACATCGCGACAATTCATGCACAGATACAGACACAGGCCCAGGCCCTAGGCCTGGCACAGTCACCGAGCTCCATTTACTGCAGCAACTGCAAATGCAATTGCAAATGCTGCTTCTGCTTTTGCTTCTGCTTCTGCTTCTGCCTCGGCTGGGATCTTATCGCTCAGCGCCCGCATCGGGATCGCTGCTGGCTGGGCCATCGCCTGTGTTCGGCGTGTGTGATTCATGCCGCTTAATTATGCAATTTATTAATAAAAACTCGTCACATCAGCTGGTCAAGCCAACCAACTGAGAGACGGCACTGAACGAGCGACTTCCACTCTGTTTATACACCCAATGACACTAGCTTCTGATTAGTTTAAACGATAAAGATGCAACTTTATGAGCAGACGTGCGGTCATAAATTATGCCCCACACAGTGATCGCTCGTAAATCGAGAGACGTTGATTTTGGCTGACAATTTCTAGTTTTTTAAATTTTTACTCTTGTGAAGGGTATTTCATTCGGTCACCAAATGTGTAATATCTTATAGAAGACATTCACCATGCCACAAAGTTTATGTACTACTCGGGCTGTACAGCCAACAAACTATTTATATCTGTTTGAGGAACATATTCTCAGTATATTTAATTTATTTTTTAATAACAACAGTCAACAAATGAAAATATCAGAAATCAAATTTATTGTGATGAATTAATAATAATATTAAAATTTTTCTTATGGAAGTTGAAAGAATTTTTAAGCTTTTTCAAACCAACTCTAACAGCTTCTGAAAGCATTTGCTACATTTCGAGATAAAGTTATATATTAATCGATAGCAAACACAGCTGCACAGGTTTATTTGGCTGCGAAAAGCTTAATTAAGTTTAAATGAAAGCTCTTCTTCTCTGAAAGTCCTACTTTTGTTTTAAGTTAGTGTCATCAAACTCCTTTTGATATTTATATAATTCGTGGCATAGTTTGCAAACGCAGTTTGACCAGTTTCTGAAAGCTCTCTACTGCAAATGAAGAATTTTAAGCCATCATTTGGAAATAATCCTAATATAAACTGAGAAGCTTCATAGTTTAACTCATGCAAAACAATATTTATCACTATATTTCATCACTTCTAAGACCTGCTGAAAAAGCTTCTAAAAGCTTGTTTTAACCACTTACAAAGTAAGACTCGTCCCTCTCGACCTTGACATGAAATAGAAAACTTCCTAGACGTAATTACATATAAATCTGTGATATAATAATTTCAGTTTCTATTTGATCTTGAAATTTTTCATTATTATTCCCGCAATTTATAGATTTTTGATTTATTTGTGATCGTTTTTAGAACAATACGAAACTGTTTTATTGCTCACTAAAAGTTAATTAATAAAAAACTTGTTCATTGTTCGTTATCCATTATATTTTATTGCCCCTGATTAAAATATCGCAAAAGCAATCATAAAATTCATTGATTAAATTCTTAACCAGATTATCTGTTCTGTTTTTCTTTTACAAAATGCCAACGTGACGCAATGCACAACTGTAGTTCTGTTTATGAATGGTTGAGGGCTCAATTCTGGAGTTTCCATTTCATTGACTAGTATCTATTTATAGCACTTTTAATATATTCATTTCTATTCATAGTTCACTCATCTTCAACACTCACCTTGCTGCTCAAATCCTCCCAAATTCCAATTAAGGGGCGTGCTAATGTAGCCCGCCAGATCCAAGTGTTCCATGTTGAATGTGGCAAGTCTTGTAGCAAATTATAATTTTGTTACTATTTATATTTTCTTTTTTATTGCTATGCAGTTTTTCCTTTTGTCTTCTACTAAACTACTAGAAAGTAATATACTTTGTTTTATCGTTGTTGCAATGCTTAGTCTCCAAGTATCACATCGGTTCGTTTCTGATTCTTCAGGTTCTCCTCATTGAATGCAACTGGAGCATATATAGCACCATTTATTTCCATTTACCTTATCGCAAGTGTATTGAATTTTTGTGCAATTCGGCGGCAGCATTCGGTACAGACTTTTGTTGTATTTTCGATAAGCGAAAACGATATCTGTAAGCAAAAAAACCAAAACAAAAACAACAAAAAGTTAAAAACAAAACAAAACCAAACAGCGGCAACGGAACGTTAGTACAAATTGTTGATAAGAATGGGAGTCATATAGCTATATATAATAGACAAAGAGTGCTTGTATTTTTACTGCATTCTAACTGAAAATCAAAGTGCAAGTTAGTTTTAAAACTAGATATGAGAAATTTAGCACATTTTAGTACAGTTAAACGTAATATTATTATTGCTTTGAAGTGCTTGCTATACACAGTTTTTTTTAAATTACTATCTCAAGGGATTTCAGCTGCTTTCTACACTTTTAAATATTTTAGTACATTTGAGAGCTACTAATAATAACTCTCATAATTTAGAACGTAGAGCAACGGATCAAAGTTTTCATCAATCAATTTTCTGACCTCAGCTATCTTTGAGAGCATAGCAAATTTAGACGCAGTTAATATGTTTAGTGTCCATCTCCAGATTATTAATTTTTAGTACAGTACAAAAACAACAACAATTGGTTTCGACTTTCTGCTTAAATGTGTACCACATTTTAGTAGATCTAAAATTTACTATTATTGGTTTTAGCTACTTCTCATAAAAACTATAGATTTAAGTGCACCTCAAATTGATCATAAATCATATTTGTGACTTCGGCAGTCTTTTAAAAGTTTAGTATATTCGAGTACAGAACCCCAGGCTTTTATTGAAAGGTCTCAAGCTTCCTCATTTTACTACAGCTGGACGTATTTTAGCACTCACAGCATTGCAACTTTTAGCACACCTTAAAGTTATTATTATTGACGTTCTTTGTCATCTTAGAGTAAGTAGCATTTCAAAATTACATACTTCTATTGTTTTCTATGAATTTAATAACATTTAGTACAGCTCAAAGTTAGGTTATGTATGTAAATGTAACCAAAAACTTATAAGGAAATGACAGCACGCCTTCAATATAAAATTTAGCACGCTCTTAGCACGTTTCGATGTTTGAGCATCTGATATAGCTAGCAGTGGAAACTGTTGCCCCTATGATGATTATTGAGTCGGGGGCGATTTTAATTGCTCCAGCCGAACGCTAATAAGTATTTCTGTATGCCTGGCGCACATGGCGAATATAGTATAGGAATACGTAAATATATATAAGTATATATATTTCAAAAACGTTGCCCCTCAAAATGCAATGCACCGTGGGCGATTGCAAATCGAATCGAGTCGACTCGAGTCACAAGTTGTTTGCTTCATTTGCAGCTGCTTTTCGTAAATATATGTATATTATGTATACAATATTATTTTCAATTTATAGATTTGGTTTAAGATTCTTATTTTTATGCCACGCTGGATTGCACAAAAGCTCAACCGATAACCCAATTGGATGCCCGCACTTTTCAATGTCGTAAGGGGTGTGAGGGCAATATTTGTTGTATTTGTGTTTCAGCTTCGATTCGATTCAACGTATATAAACAGGGAAAATTTGCTTATGCTCTAACGTCATTGGGCGGCGTTCGACCTGTTGTTTATTTCGCAATTCGTGCAATGTAAACTTAAAGCTATTTATAAATAGAAGAATTGAATATAGACATATTGCACAATATGTATGGATGTACAATGAGAAACTTACAAAGAAAATCCATACGAAATTCATAGTTATGAAGTAAGCAATACTACATTGAATGCGAAATGCCATCGATATTTGATATATCACAATCACATATCAGGTAAACAAAACGGATCGGTTATGTCTCTCAATATCATAGGTAGATTGATTACAACCATCTGACAGCCGACTGGCCGAGTGTCAAGTGTTTTTATAAACACAATTTGTTTATAAGCCAAAAACCAAATACAAATCGCCAAATGCTTTCAAATAAATATTAGAAATTAAGACTGCAGTTTTTCTTCTGCAAATATTTATTTGTACTGAGCCTTTGCATGACTTAGTAAACTTTTATATACATTTTTATATTATATGCTCTTTTTGTACGGCAAATAAATTTTTGTGGCAACAGCTGAACTATTGGTTCCCATTTGTTTTCTAGCTTTAGTTCTATTTAAGACGTATACGCTCTTAGTACATGTATACGAGCCATTTAAGTTCTAAAAAGTACAATGTTTACAAACTTATATCATTTCTTGTCTATAACCCAATCCATTTAACATCGAGATCTCATTAGAACATTTTTAGATCACAGCATAATATTATAATATAATATAAAATATTCCGTACTACTTTTTCAGTTAAGTAGAAGTAGCTCTAAGTCTCCATTTTCGGTGTACAAGAGATCTTTGTAATTTAGTACTGTTTTAGTACATAGTAATATTTCATTATATTTATATGTTGTTTACCATTATTGGAGAATATTTGCTTTTAATCCTTTGTGTATTAGTACTGCACTAAACATTTTAATAGTCTTAGTACATAGTACTATACATTACATTTTTAGTACATGTATGTGCTTTGAAGTGCTACTTTGGTTTGCAATGAATTCGATTGCTTGAACATTTTAGTACATGTACATAAACAGATGACTTGAGTTAATTCGGCATTAATACTCTTTTATCTATCACATTTTCAATACAACATTATCTTTTCAGTGCAGCACACTATGTATTTAACGCTTAGATCATTTTAGTACTATTATCTACCAGCATAGAATTTGTTTATATATGCATATCTATATTTTCAACACATTTCGCATTGACAACAACAGCTGAACGATATTTTATCTTGTTGACGCTTTTTAGAACACATTACTTCGGCAATTTTCACTTTCGTGCGACTTCCTCTTTACTGTGAAAAATGAAAAACTGCCAGAACTGACATGCAAATGTAACAAATCGTGCCCAATTAATCAACACAATATTTTAAATGCTTGGAGTGTAAGACGAAGCGTTTTGACAGCTGAAGAATATGAGGAAACAGCAAACACATGTTGCGCATTAGATGTCGGTGCTAAAACTTGGAGAGAATGACATCAATCTTATATCTTTAGCTTATCTCTGAACAACAGACAATATATATAAAGTCGAAAGCTGATTTGGGGTTTGTTTTAGTACAACTACTGCGAATTTTTGATTATTTATGCTTGTTAAAAATTGAAAAAAAAGATAAGATAGACAACTAAATGGAATATTACTGGCCGCAAATGTGCGCTCTATGCAATAATTATAAATCGGAAGTTGTTTACTTTCGGCTTTGCTGCACACATCCATCAAACATTTGGCCCACTAAGCTCAACGGCAATGAACTTTGGAACGTGCTGAAGAAATTAAAATGCCCGAGCTACATGAGCTAGGTGTATGATATGCATGAATATGAATTTGTATATTTGTGCATTAATAATATATATATATATATATATATGTGTGTGTGTGTGCATATGCTTAATTATATGGCTGTCCAATTGAAAGACTGTCGCATGTACTAAAAAAGCGCAAGCGAAAAAGAAGTAAAACCAAATCAAGCGCACACAAGTCATTCACTCGAAAAAGTTTAAATTTTATATAAATAAATAAGTTCACATGCCAAATTAAACGAAATGCGTCACATTTCGTACGCGGCTATAAATAAAATGGCTTAAAAAAAGAAAACGGCCTCAGGCCTAACAACAACAACAACAGCAGCAGTTTTAGTACTAGCCGCACGAGAAGGGCAGCCAAAATGTTCTTAGGAAAGCATAAATTATTTTATTAGATAGTCTGGCACACACACACACACATACAATTAGATAGATAGAGTTAGCTATATATGTATTACTTGGTCTGGCATTGCGGAAATCTTCAAGAATTCTCTTTCGCTCTCTCTCTCTCTCACACACTGGCCATCTGGCTTTTAGGGATCACGCATCGTCTGCCAGTTGCCAGCAGCTTTTAATTGCAAAAGTTTACCCCAAATGCAGCACAAAATTGTTTCATATTTTCGTTTAATTTTTATCTCTCTCTGTTTCTGTTTCTGTTTTTTGTTTTTCGATTTTTCCCTCGTTGCCGGCCTGGCTACGCACTGTTCTTTGCCTGAATCTCTGTTTATTTTGCTTCATATAAATTTTATACAAATTTCTTTCGGCCATTTATAAACAAACAATCTCAGAAATGAATTATTGTATAAAGGGGACCTCCTCCCGCCTCTCTGTCTCTCAACAATCTTTAAGCACGTTTGTATTTTGGGGCGCGTCACTTGCTCGTTCCGTCAAATGAGTCACTTGACTTGTCTTGTTTTTAGCCAAGTATCGCACAAACTACACGATATTATATCGCTATAAGCCCAAACGGGGGAACTAACGTACAAACTAATATATCTCTAAGGGTCTTTTGTGTGGCATTAACATATTTAAGACACTTTCGCATTGATAGAGTTGCTTATTTGTTTATAGCTTTGGCAAAAATGCAATGTAAACACTTTTTAGCACACGAATTTTAAGCTCTTACCGAAAAACAAAGTATTACAAAAACAAATTTACGGCGTGATTCATACTACAAAATATATGAGAATATTTACATCTCATTTGGTTTCCAATTAGATTGCTAATAAGATTTTATTCATTGATGCGAGTTTAGTCATTTTTTGAGTCGTTGTTGCTGTGCAGAAACACGTTTTTAGCACATTTTTTTTTTTTTTTGATTATTTGAATAGTAGTACTTGAATTTGATTACTTTATTTATTTATATAATTTTGTTTTTATTTTAATTTAAATTTTATTACTTCGTTATTTATTTTTAGGTTGTATTATACTTTTCACTTTAATGGATTACATTTTATTTATTTTAGTACATATAAAAATAACAAAATTGAAGTCCGAACTGGATCCCTTTTACAATTTTTAATGTATTCCAATTTTGATTGAAGAACACTATCTTCTTGCTTTTGTAATAAGTCTCTCTATATATTTATACATATATTTAGTACATTTTGAATATCTTTAATATTTATAAATTTTTTTTGTTTTAGTTTCGGTACATATTCCACATTATAATATAGGGGAGTGTTTTCGCAATTCAAATAGTCCGTACTTTACTTTTTAGTACATTTTCTTACACATTTAGTACATATATGGAGGTTCATGCATTTATTGCCCTCAGAACTCAAATATCCAATATTTACCAATCGCACACATTTGCTATCTCTCCATCTATATAATATATATATGTCTGTTTTATTTATGTATACATTATATAGAAGATATATGCATATCTTTATACTGAAAATGTTTAAATTTCGCAAAGTAACGCCCATTCAGTAGAGAGATGTTTCAGAGGCCTTGTTCTCACCTGTGGTTCGTTAAGAATCTGTTTCGTTCGTTACGTGTAGTCCTTAAACGTTGTGCTAAAATCTCAACATTTGTAACACCAAGGCAATCGAAATCATATTTAGCTCAGGGCAAAATTGAGTTAAATGTCGGTTAGAGCTTGTTATCTTATTAGAACATAACAAATTGTGCACTGTGATAAGCGTCGCGTCGGGCGAAATAGAAATGGATATTTCTTACTATTTCTTTGGCTATTTCACTGCCAATTTTCGCGCAAGTCGAATGTGTACTAAAACGTGCGCTCATTTAGTACGTGGCTAAAGGCGAAAGGTGTGCGCGTATCAGAAAAAAAAAGAAGAAATAAGGAAAACAACACTGAAAAGTGAAGGCGACAACAACTGACGACATTTCCGAAACGCCGACCGCAGCGTCTGAGGTGCGCTTAAGTACTAGGCAGCAGAAAAAAAAAAAAACAACACACACTCATAAACACTCATGCACACGCATACACACTCACACATTACTCGCTGCGTCGACGACGACACGAACATAATTCTTGTTTGCTTTGTTGCTTTTGTTTTTGCCTTTGCTTTTTAGTATTTATTTACAATTTAATATTTTTCAACGCAGCGAATCGGCGATTCGTGCGACGGCCGAGCATTGCAGCAGCGCAAAAACAAATACATACGTGCACACACACACACACATACACGTAGATAAATATATCATCAGCACAGATAATGATTGTAAATTTATATACATTTACTATATTTGTTAACGGGAAACGCCACGCGTAATCAGCAGCCGCAACGCCCACGCTTAACCATTTGTTGATAGCCCCCAATTGGCGCTTGGCGCTTACCCCCACTCGCTGATCATCGCGCGCCACCATTCCATTTGAGCTGGCAAACCAAACTGGTCAGCCAAATGGTCAGCAGAAATAGCCAGCACCCGGTGTCGCCAGGCTCCCTCTCTCTCTCTCTCTATTGTGCATACACGCATTTAGCAACTACAACCAACAAAAGGGAAAATTTGTAATCATTGTGATAAGGTTTATCAGTCTATAATATCTGCCCCACTCCATTGTCTTGGACAGCACAGCTGAGCCTCAAGTACATCGGGCACAAGGCAAATGACAATGTAGAGGCAATCAGCTATCAACAAATTTACCTCTACAAAAACTGAAGAATAAAACACAAATCTTTGCTCATACTTCACTGAATTGTACTAAAAGTGAAGTTATGCTATTTGTCATCGCTTTAATAGTAGTACTCAGTGAAGGTAATGCTTGTGTTTATGCTAAATATCTTTAACAATAAATTTAAGCTGTTGGAGTACACTGCAAAAAACAATAGAGTTATCAGCCGGGTTAATTTGTGCGAATTTCTGGTGAGTTGCTTGGTAGTGAAACTAAATTACTATCGCGCAGTCGTGTGCTGATCTAAATTCCTTGCATATATTGATAATTACGTTTAGCAAGTATTTGAACAGATGTTATAGATATTTTTGTAATTGTAATTTGTATGTACTAAAAGTAAATATATTTGGATATCTTTAACAAAGATTTTAGTAATCTATGCTCATTTGTGGCATAGTTGTACTAAAAGTAAATCTTTTATATATTTGTTTAAAATATTTTATGCCATCAATGTTAATGTTAATTTAAGGCGTAGACAGCAAAGAACAGTTTTTAATATTTAGTACATTTGTTCTAAATTCATTATTAATCATCATTAATTGATGAACTAGTAGTACTACGACTCACCACGTAACCTTAAAGTGCTATTTCGATAAGTGTACTAAAAATACTCTATATGCTATACAACCCTTAGCATAGCACTTAAATAGCTATAGCAAATCATATTGAAAATTTAATTGAGCGACAATAGAAAAATAGAAGAAAAAAATTGAATAGTGCTTTTCTAATATACATATATTGTATAGCTAATAGTTGTATAAAGTTGGATCTAAAATAGTGCTGCCAAAAACAACGTAAAGCTAAAAATCTGAATTGAGTTCAACTAAATGCAGATAGTGGTTTTTCAATTTAAGGCTTGCGTTACTTTAAAAAATACTCGTGAGTTTAAAAATGTACTAATCCTGGCTTAAATAATATTTAAAAATTAACATTTTTAAATATTTATATCATATCGTATCAGTTGAATGGCATTTTTTAATTTTATAGAATTTTGATAAAAAGCTTATAATTTGTTTAATTGTTATAAATTAATTTTAATTGATTGGAGTACATAAATTCAATACACTTATAAAAATATTTGCAAATTTATATAAAAAATATAAAAATATATAACATGACTACAAAAATTAATTATTAAAAAATTCATGCAAAGCAATAGAAATAAAAAATGTTCCCTTCCGCTCCGGACAACTCCAATGAACAGAAGAAAAGAGTTCCATGTCTGAGACATTAAGTATTATTAGTCGATTAGCTTTTTTTTACTTTTTCCATTCAGCATTAAAGAGCAATTCAACATAGTTTTATTGTTTTTGCAGAGCAACATTAATGTGTAAGCATGTAATATAAATGTTTTTATTTAATTTTTACTGCACATTCAAGCAAAATGCGTATTTACGACAAAAAAAGAGTGTCTTGAAGTGATTTCTATAAACAAGCTGTCAGCTTGAGTTGAGCTAAATGCGAATAAGTCTATTTAAACGTCAAAGAGATAACAGCTGTAATCTTATAATCCCAATGAACCCGAAATGACCTTTTGTCGACTGCATGCTGAAATGGCTGTTAACACCTTTCTCTCGCCTAGTCAGATGAATATTCAGCTCGATTCGAGTGCAGTTCACATTTTGTTCAACATTTGCTTTTTATTTCGCACACTCTTCGCAGTCAAAGTTGAAAGTGTAATAAACTTGCGTGTGAAACGCACAAAAATCTTGAACAAAAGGCGCGCGCTCGCATTTCTATTCATACATTTTGCACACAACTCCTCAACTCCACTCTAGCTGATGGACTTTCACTTTCGTCTGGCCACGATCAAAATTAAAAGAGATTCATTAACATTTTGTTTCTGTGCATTCGCTGTGGTGCCAGAGAGATTAAATAAAAGGAAAAAATTGTAGCAATTGGGATGTGAACGACTAGATGATACCCTGAACTTAATAAAACGATGCAGTTGGGGAGAGCTATAGAGGGAGAGAGAGAGAGAGATGGAGAGAGAGAGTGTGAAAGAGAGAGGGTGAAAGAGTGAGAGAAGGGAGAGTGATAGAGAGAGGGAAGGAGATTGATAGGGAGAGAGGGAGAGAGATGGAGAGAGGGAGAGGGAGAGGGAGAGAGAGTGAGAAAGTAAGTGAGAGAAAGAGAGAGTGAGAGAGTATGTGAGAGAGAGAGAGAGAGAGAGAGAGAGAAAGAGAGTGAGAGAGAGAGTGAGTGTGAGTGTGAGTGTGAGAGAGAGTGAGAGTAAGAGAGAGTGTGAGTGAGAGCGAGAGAGAGAGACAAAGACTTAGAAAGATTGAGTGAAGGAGATAGAGAGTTAGAGAGAGACAGCAACAATAATATAGAGAGAGGCAGACAGAAAAGGAAATATAAAAAGAGACAGAAAATGAGAGAGATAGAGAGATGTACAAATAGAAATGCACGAATTTTCTGCAGCCTCTACAATAAGAAATGGAAAACTTATAATGTATATTGCAATAAAAATAATAAAAAAAATTACTCCCTCATTTCCTATTTTCAATGGGTTCAGGGTATAAAAAGGACAGACCAAACTATACATACTATATTCTATGGAAGACTCAGTTGATGTAGCTGATCAATATATATAAGTACGCACATTATGTAAACGACCACGCCCTCTTCTGCTTGTTACATACCTTCACACAAAACCAGCATACCCTTTGTAGCCGCCTTCAATGGGCTTCAAGAAAACCTCTAAGACCATTGTCGAGACTTGAGCTGATGCGACTTAAATACAAAAATTAAAACCAAAACTAACACTAAAACTTGAATCGTCTCAAGTCGAATCGTATCGTCGCGACTCGACTCAGCTCGACTCCACTTTAACTCCTACACAATAAAACTTTGCACAATTGCAATCTCATTTTGGGGCTTTTATTTTTCGTGTTTTGCCTCAATTGCGCTGCGGCTTCTTCTTCAGGCTGCCTTTTGGCCATTTGCAGTTTGCGGAAAGCTTACGAAATTTTACCTCTAGTCGTGTATTGTTTATTGTCTTGCTTTAGCTGTAGCTGCGGCTGTGGCTGCGGCTTTTGCCGGCCCCGGCCATTCTCAAGAGTTGTGCAACTCCGCTTGCAACTGGAACTTTTCACTGTGCACAGTGCAGGAAGTTTTCGCATAAAAAGTGAATGCCCGTCAATAGTTGATAGTATAGGAGTTATATATAGCCATATATAGGTAGCTCTATATACATATTGTACATAGGACCAGGTAGTTTATTAATTGATCTCGTGCTGTTGTGGCACGCCTTCTGTTTCACTATTGTTGATTACTTATGCAAATTGGGATTTTTGCTCATTATAAGTCAGATTTTCTGCTCTAATGAAATACACGAAGCGATTGGCAACCTTGCGGCCTAATTGCAGCCAGTTTTCAGTCCAATAATTTGCTTGTACTTTTACAATACTATTTGCTTATTTGTTTATTTCTTTTTTCCTGCTTTCGTAACTGTGCCAAATCTTCGACGAACTTTTTTCGCACAGTGTATATGGTGACATTTTTATTACGAGCAAATGCAAATCGCCAAATCATTTGTGCAAATACAAATAAAGTTCGTGGGAAAACCGCAAAACTTGTTGCGATTTGATTTTTGTTTTGTGTGGCAATTTATTAAGCTGCTCTTCCTCTCTCTCCCTCTCCGTCTTCCTTTCTCTTTCTAGCCATAGCTTGAGAGACTTGATAGAGTTCATCGTCATCGTGTTCATTATGCAAAAATGCGCCTTACGTAGACCTCTATAAATACGCGATTGTTGTTGTTGCCGCCTGAAATGCTAATAATTGTATAAATCATCGTTTATCTTGTTGACGATTTCATCATAGCAACTGTAACATGTTCTAAATGCGTCTTTAGTAATCATTGTGAATGCGTAATACTTGAAGATGCCATTTAATCTGTGCATTACTTAGTACTTAACCCAATAGCTTTTATTCTTTTTTTTTATAGTGGAAGTCATTTCAGTTATAGAAGCTGTTGTTCTGTGAGCAAGCTTTTCATTCAAGATTAAAAAATCTGACTACAAGTTTATGCTTTCTGTTTTATTACCCCATATATATCATGGGAGCTGGATAATGTTTAATTTAATCAAGAATCCATAAGAGAATATAGCTTCTTTATAAATAAATCAATGAGATTTTATACTCGCTTCTGGAAGTGTGAATTATGAACTGAATTTGTTAGAAGATCCTTATATTATTATTATTATTATTAATATTATTATTGTTATTATTATTATTATTATTATTATTATTATTATTATTATTATTATTATTATTATTATTATTATTATTATTATTATTACTATTATTTATATTATTATTATTATTATTATTATTATTATTATTATTATTATTATTATTTTTAATGTACGTATAATTTAGTGGTTCGTAAGCTATTTCCTAACTGGAGGGTGTGTCGTAATATATACTCTTTTATTTAACTTATTAAACGAACAAAGTAACTTGCAAATTAATGTTAATTAAGGTAAATTTTTAAATACACCTACTTACAAAAAAAAGTAAAAAAAAAAAAAAATAAATAAAATAAATACCGTACAATGCAATTACTTTTATTATAATGAAAAACATTTTCTGTTACTAAAAAACTATGTTAAATAAATGAAAACTCATATTCCAGCTCGGGAGACCAGATGAGTTGTAAAAATATCTTTTCTCCGACTTCAACATGAAGAAAATTAATAAATCAAAGCGACTCACGACACACGGAACTCGGGCAGCGCCCATTTTGTTCCAGTTTAGCCCTGGGCCTCGTCTCGTCTCTCGACATTTCTGTCATGTATTACATCTATGACTAAACAAAAATTCCTAACTGCGAAACTCGTAGCGCAATTTGCAATGCATAAAAATGCCATTAAGCAGAAATTAAACATTTTGAATAGCAAACTGCGGGAAGATGTTGGCTTCTTCCAACCTGGCAGAACGGCAGCTGGCGCGGGGCACAGCCACAGGCAACTGTGTCCCAAATTCGCGTGGAAGTAGCACAAGAGTTGCGAATATTTATTAAGGACGGGAGAGAGAGAGGGGGAGAGAAAAAGAAAGAAACAAAAACTTTAAGAAATTGTAAAAAAAGCCCAGAGAAACAATGAATGAGTAGACTGAAGATCAGCCGTGTTCGAAGACGTGGGCCACAGCCAGACACGCCTCAGCGCTTGCGCAGCAGCGGCAGCTACAGTAAAGACTGGCACTTAAGAATCCAGCTTTTGAATGGCCGCCAGTCAGGCAAACCCACGAACACACAAACATACACGTCGTCGTCGTCGTCAGCCAGCAAAATGATAAGCCCAGTTAGATAGACAGATTGGACGGCAACGGAATGACGGCGGGAAAGTAGGTGGGCGTTTAATCAACAGCTACGTATGAATCGGACCGGTGCGGTGTGGCTTGAAGAGCACTGGGAACGTGGGTGCAGCGATATGTACGTGCAACGCTTGCAGATTCCAGTTAACTGGAATCTGGAATAATGGTAGCTTCGTCCATAAATTAGACTCTGCTCTTTGATTTGAATTTATCGCAGCTACCTTTTCATTTCTTCATTCTGCGGTTGCTTGATTAAGTTTTTCCACTTACTTTCCGTTCCTCTTACACTTTTGCTTCTTTGTTTTTGCTGTGTGTAACACGAAACGAACCGAAATAAAACCGCAGATTCAGACCAAAATTGTCGTCAAGTAAATTATAGCCATTTGGGCTAGTGGCCGGTGCTGAGTTCAGTTCGGTTCTGTGGGAACAAGGTCATCCAAGGCACTTGCTCGTTACAGTTGGGAACAACGTTGATTTGGAACTGTGCACTGGGAAAGCAAAACAACAACAACAACAATAAAAGAGCTTAACACGGCCCTTGGAAGTGCTGTTAAAACTGAACGAAAGCCAGCGATAACAGAGGCCACCTCTGTGCAAACAATTTGTTGAATGGGAAAATCTACAGTGAAATTTCCTGTAGTTGGCCAAGCTAAGAAATTAACTGGATAAAAGTCCGCTCAAGCAATGAAGCAGTTAATCCATTAATTGTTATGCGCAAAATATATAGAAATGTATGAACTTATTTTATGCTGCTTTTTGATATATTGTTAAATTTAAAACAAATTTTTTTAAATATATAAAATTATGTAAACTAAAAAAAATAAATTAATTTACTTTAAATAAAATTTCTAAAATAAAAAATTATGTAAATAAAAATTAATTTAAAATAAATTAATCTTATTATAATTAAAAATGTATTATTTGTACTTATTTTTGGTGTATTCTAATATATTGCTAAAAAAGAATTAATAAATAATATAATAAAACAAAAAATAAAAAAAAATAAATTTAAAAAAAAAAAATAATTTACTTTAAATAAAATTTATTAAATAAAAAATTATGTCAAATAAAAAACAATTAATTTTATTATTATTAAATTTTTTTTTTTTGTTAAGTTTTTAAATACAAAAATAAAACATTATATAAAAATGTTTATGAAATAGAAGATTGAGATTGAAAATTGCTATGAGCAATTATATAATTGTAAAAGAATTAGTATTTAAGATTAAAAAAAAAAAGCTAAAAATAAAAACTAATTAACAAATAACGCATCTAAAACGTATTTTTATGTTTACAAAAATATAGCATAATGTATAAATAAAATAAAATTGCACAGAATTCTTAAATCTACTGAATCTTAATGAGCAGCTCTTTCAACAACCCGTTTTAAAAGAAATAACGTCAAAAGCTGCCGACACAATTAGCACGTGGCACTAAGAATAAATAAAGCCTATATAAACTACTTCCATTTTTTTCAAAAAGATATGAATGAGAACTCATAAATTATGAGTAAACTAGAATAATTCTACAATGGCAGCTGGCTATTGTGGAGCAAATAAATAACCTTGGGCTTACAGTCCAATTCTGCTCAGCTAAACATATGACATTCGCCTATAAAAATATAGCTAGATAAAACAATAAATAAAATAAAACTGAGCAGGAAATTTTCTAAGCCGCAGGCAACATTTACACTCAAACTAAAAATATATACATATTTATACATACCTCTTTTATACGCCAATGAGAGTCAATAAATATGACGCAGAAATTGCATAAATTATGTAAATTTAGGCCAAGAGAGCCA
Source organism: Drosophila mayaguana (assembly GCA_037075325.1). Lineage (NCBI taxonomy): Eukaryota > Metazoa > Arthropoda > Insecta > Diptera > Drosophilidae > Drosophila > Drosophila mayaguana. The sequence goes on along the minus strand of JBAMCG010000121.1, from coordinate 2,524,719 downwards.
AAAGAGGTAGTCGAACTATAAAAAAAAAAAAAAAAATAACACCGAAAAAAGCCAAACAAAAACACCAAAACAAAAAGCCGATCGTAAACAAAAAGAAATCGGACCGTGTCCAAGCAAACACCTACACCAAAAAAATCACCATGTGTCAAAATCTTAGCAAACGTAACACTTAAAACACAAATAAATATATATATGAATAGTTTTATGTATTGTCATTGGATAGCGACGTTATTTGCTGACTGCCAACATAATAGTACTAACAAAAGACAGCTGGACAACAACTGATGAGTGCAAAGGAGTCGAAACGTTTATGAAAATTAGTATTTGAATGGTGAAAGTTGTGACAGCAAAAAAAAAAAAAGAAAAATAAGAAAAATAAAAACTCTCAATCAAATGCACAATAATTGCCAACAAATTAACAAAATGAATTTTCAATTAAGCCCATTGAACCGTCCCGACTGTAAAAGTGTGGCCAATTGCCGGCCAGCGGAAGTTTCGACAGCTCAAGTTTCGAGCACACAAAGAAAAACCGCTGAAGATTTCAATAGAATCGAGAGCCGAGGTTCATTCAACTTCAGTCACAGCTTCATGCCTAACGCTAATCAAGAGCTAAACAAAAACAATTACCCAGCCTGGCAAAAACAGAAAAGCAAAAAAAAAATAAACCAAAATAACTAAGAAAACTAAGACGAAATCCAAAACAGTCGCAGCTCAGTTTGCTGCTGGTCAGGAAATTAGTGGGCATTACATTTGTGGTACGTGTCGGCATGGCGAAAACTAAAATCGTTGGCTTAAACAATTTGCGCGATTTGTTACGATTTTGCTTATTGGCCGAAAATTGATTCGAACTGGTTAAGCGGAGGTCGCTGCAATTTAATGCCAAAACCAAGCAATACATATTATAGATCAATAGATCAAGGCAAAACACAAATAGCTTCCTAATACTTTGTGAAGCTAAACGTGTGAACAATATATTAATAGAATAATTAACACAATTTATTGATAATCTTTGTGCGAAGCTATATTATATATATGTTGTACAATCATAAAATACAATGATCACTAATATTAATAGCTCATCTTCATTTTCGTAACTCTAGGCGGAAGCCATAGAAATTATACTTTATTCATTTCATAATTATTGTTTATATATTTGTATTTTCATTTATAATAATTAATATATAATTTTCATACATCACAATTTCTTTAGGAATCGTAAGGATCGTATGTATATGTAAAACATCTTCTGGCTATACTAAAGGCTTTCACCGAGTTTTTTTTTTGGGAAGTCCCCTCTCTTCGACCATATTTCTATACAGTTTTTTATGGGTCTTTCGGCTGTCTATTCACTTCTCTTTCTTTCTTTTTCTGGTACACTCTATTTCTTTTACTTTGCATCTCGCTCACCTGCTATCTCTCTCTTTCCCATCTCTATTTTATTCGCTATTCTTCTTCTTTTTCCATTTCTAGATGTTTTATGTTTCCCTTGTTGTTTCTTTGTCTCTTTTGGTCTCTCTCCACTTGTTGGGCGATTTATCTCCGACTCTCTTTTCTCAATATATGTTTTTCGCTCTTTTGATTTTAATCTGTATTTCTTTCTCTCGCTCTCTGTCTTTATCCCCCTCTCTCTTTCTCTCTTTCCTGTTCGCTCCCATTTTCTGTCTGTTTCATTCCCTCTCTCTCTCCCTCTATCTTGCTCTCTCTGTATTTTAATGTTTCTCTTTCTCCCTTTTACTCTATTTCTCTTCATCTCTCTCTCTCTCTCTCTCTCTGTATTTTAATGTTTCTCTTTCTCCCTTTTACTCTATTTCTCTCTCTCTCTCTTTCTCTCTCTCTCTCTCTCTCTCTCTCTCTCTCTCTCTCTGACTTCCGCTCTCTTTCGCGCTTTTCCCCATTCTCTGTGTTTCGCTCTCCCATTTCTTCATTCTTTAATTTCTAATTTCGCATAGAGCTCTCTTTCTCTCACTCTCCGTCGTGCTTTCTGTCTTTTGATCTCTTCCTCTCTTCTCTCTCTTCCCACTCTCTGCTATTGTTTCTTCTCTCGGTATCTCTCCATTTGCCTTCATACATTGCACATCTGAAGACATCCCCTTCAACAGTGCAATTCCCCTCCACAACCAAATCATATCCAACAATTTGCTAAGTAAATGACTCCACTTTGCAACGACTCAGCTGCAGAGCAACTCCAATTTGATCGCATATTAAAGGCAATTTGAGGAGATACCGAGCTATAATGAAAACGTTTCATTTCATTTTTGCAGCTGATCTGGAGATCTGGCAACAATCTTAGACCGGATCTGGCAACAGCATTTAATAATGGTTTCAATTTTTCCATCCTAATGCGAATACTACACAAAACTGCAATGGAGCGTGAATATATGAGTGGTATATATATGTATATATATCTTAATATTTGTATAAAAACCAGTTTTACATTGCTGTGTCTCAAGACACATTGTGGGGCCCGTTGAGCTGTTGTGCCCATAGAGCATGCAAATCGGCAGCGTTATTAGTCATTATGTGGTTCCGCACATATGCGGCAATGGATCCGTGTTTATGCTGTGCATTAAATGCCGAAACAGAAACAGAAACAGAAACTGAATCTGAATCTGAGTCCGAATCGGAGCTAAACATTGGTTCGGCCTTCACGCTACCCGCTGAGCCAGCAGCCAGCTCCAATCCATTTGGATGTGGAGGGCAGGAGGCGTCGAAAATTGTTAAGTGATTGAATTTGATTTGCTTGCAAGACCAAACAAGCTGCTGAAATGCATAATAATTAGCAGAGAGCATAGAGAGCGTTCGTTGAAAGTTAGAAATGTTTGATTCTTGGGCAAATGTGGCTGTGGCTGTGGCTGTGGCTGTGGCTGTGGCTGTGGCTGTGGCTGTGGCTGTGGCTGTGGCTGTGGCTGTGGCTGTGGCTGTGGCTGTGGCTGTGGCTACGGTGCGATCATGGAACAAATCTGGGCCGCCTGAATATGCTAATGAGCTGAGATTGTAAAAGCAGCAGCAAAAGTGTAAAGATAAACTTATTAAAAAGCCATTATTAACTCTCTAACTTGATTTAGCTAAAAATATACAGCGGTTAGTACCCAGAAAAACTTTTACTGTCAAAATAAATGAGGGATTCTGATTTGATATAATTTTATTTATATACGAGAGAGAGACAGAGAGAGAGAGAGACAAACTATTTGCAGCTTTCAGTTATATTAAATTTTTATTTCTACCTGTCATTTGGGTCGTGTCAATTGCTAAGTCAACTCACATTTGAAAATATTGTCTTTAAACTGAATATACATGGCTTATTTAATTGCAAAACGAGTGAATAGCCAGGCAAAAATGCGAATATAGTTCCAATATAAGAGTAAAGCATTAACAAATTTGTGCGCTTATAAATGAAATTGATTGTCAATGGAAGACAAGCAGAGGCTTGTTCAAAATAAATAAGAAAAAGGCTTCCACAGGCATAAGGTAAATATATATAAGTTATAAGATATACATGTAGGCAACAAAATAAAAATGAATAAATAAGAAAAGAATACTTATTCACGATCCAAGCGCTAACAGATGCATTTTCCGCCCCCAAATGGTATATAATATATATTATATATGCATTATATTCTTTTTTTTAATCAAAAAAAGAGGTCAAAAGCATAGGGGGTATTCGATACAGACTTTCCTATTTCTTCTATATATATTTCTTCTATATACTTCTTCCTCCATATACTTGCATTCATAGAGTATACATTCCAAAAGTTCACTCTCTAAAATACCACATAAACTCTTTTCCGTACCCTTGTGGCTGGATCGGGAAAATCACTTTATAAGGCAACTATATGTTCCAAGCTTCAGGTCTCTAGTTCGAACGAGACATTGCAGACAGTGCACAATGCCAATATACTCTTTACTTGAATGAGTATTAAAATATATATGTACATCTGTACATTTCTTTAAAGATCTTGGCTAAGCCTTTACACAATTTCCCGTTCTCATGACTGGAAAGTTCAAAGTATTTTCAAGATTCGTTTTACAAAATAAAACCAAATTAATTGCGTATAATGAATGGAAAAACGCAAATCTGAATGCATAAAGGCATTTTTTTGTTTGTTTTGTTATAGCTATTGATATTTCTCATACGCAACGACTACAGACTCACACATGATCTTTGGCAGCTGCGACTCGTCGTCCGTGGTGTGTCTATAACAATGCCATATAAAAGTTACCAGTCAAAGCAGCACATAAATGTGAGAAGATTCTCAAATAGCATTTTTTTTTTTTACATTTTAATTAGAATTTTCAACAAATGCTGACGAAAGAGCAAAAGGCAGAGAAACATAAAAGTCTAAAATGTTGTGTATTTTTTGTATTATTTTTTTCTTCTGCGACTTTAAAGCTTAATTCGTTTGAGGCATTGCCATAATATGTTAAAACCTTTTTCTACCATTCATATTTTTGTTGCTGTGTGCGCTAAGAGCGTTTCAATGAACTTTAGCCAACACCGTTTTGTATGTCAAAGTTGAGAGACAGCTCGAAAACTGGCTTGACTTTTATTATTTTTCAATTAGAGTGTAACCAAAATCTCAAGAGCCCAAAAGGCCGAAAGCCAAGCCCAGCTCAAATGGCTACAGACATTGGCCGTTCAATAAGCCGACTTGCAACAAATGTCAAAAACTCTATATAATTTGCGCCACACTGAAAAGAGAGTGGCGACACTTTCTACTCGCACTCTGAGTGAGCTTCAAGTCCGACTCGGACTGTGCGTGCTGCTGTCTTTAATCAGGTCAACGCATGGGTAAACGCCTCGCCGCATAGAAGTAGATGAAACGCAAAAGAAATACAAAATAAAAAAAAACAGTGTTACAAAGAAGAAAACATAAATAAATGAAAGAAATATAAAAAAGAAATAACATTTATTAATAAGTTTGGCCAAAGGCCAAGCTACGTCGCTGATGATGACGGTTCTTGCCTGAGTTGGCTTAAATGAAATTAAATGAATTAAATAGAAATTTTTGATGGTGTAGCTTCCATCAAGGGGCATGGAGTAGTATAATAGGGCGCTCGAGGCCATTTGCTACTGCTGCTGCTTCATCTTCAAAGATCCACCACTCCGAATTGGGCCAACAGCAGAATAGCTTTAACTTCTATCTGCGATTGAATTAAGTGTAACGCATTTTCAAGTAAATTGCCAAGCTCAACGGGTTTTTAGCTGCTTCTTTCTGGTTGGCTTAAAGATTGGCCCAAACAGCTCTAACTGCGAGGTTTCTTCAAGAGTTTGCAAGGCATTTGTCTACAAGGCAAAGGTCTACAATTTGTTTCTCTTGCTATATATAAAAGTAATGTTTCAATATTGCATAAGATAGGTGAGCTGTGCTGCACTCATATGCATGAGCTACATCGATCTAGGCTGAGCTGATCATCACTGATCATCACTCCGAAGAGCAACGCCTTCTATTTCAATCTAATAATGCCTCGGCTTCCCACGGCATATAATTGAAGCTCAGCATTTGTATATTTTTACTGTGCTCCTATACTTGTTCGCTTTCACTTTGCAGTTGGGTCATTAATTCAATTTTCATGCTTGAGTATTTGCCGGAGGAAGTCGAAAACATCTCTAAAAAATATCCTTTTATGAAAGACCTTCCTTTATTTTACGATAATAAATAAATGTTAATTTGCAATTTTATTTGTTTACTGTCCAGCTCGAAGATTTGGCTTTATAAACTACTTTTTACTGAAACTTTTCTTAAGATTCTTTAAATTTATGTTTTACATACATTTACAATATGTATTCCAAGTCTTAATTGAGGACTTACATTTTGTCTAAGAAACTCTAAAAGCATTCCTAGAAACGGATTCATCTTTTGACTAATTTAAAATGGAAATATTGAATATATTTGATCTGCAATTGAAATGAATTTAATTTTATTAATTTAAGTTAACTTCCAACTTCCGAGATTCCTACAAAATATATTTCAAATACTTGAGCCTTATGCTCTTGCACGCTCTAAAAATTTAGGTTCAGAAAGTCCATCTAGAAGGAAAATCATTCAACTATGAAGCTAAGTCGCAGCATAAACTGAAGAGTAACCAGAGCGCGTGCTAATGTGTGCGTCCGTATGCGTGTGTGGGTGTGTATTTTATGTCATATACAATGTACATACATACATATATGCTCATCTGTATTTATGAAAGAAGCTTGGAATAAGTCGTCGAGCACTCTCGTTTAGACCGTAGAGTGTAAGAAGCACTCTTACGGGTTTTACTCGACTTAGTTAATATTTAGTATGAACTTTCTTTTATTATATATTTTAATTTCCATGAAATTGACAAAATAGCTGTGCTTAATGTTTTTTAATAGAGTACTAGAATAAACAATCAAATCAAAAAACATTTGATTTTAAGCTTCATCAAAAGTTATAAAACTGATTTATATTCTTTGAAGATTGTTGGATTAGGAAAACTGATTAATTATATTTTGTAAGTTACCTAGATTAAACTTTTTTAAAGCCTCGTTCATTGCCAAGACTCTTTTCGACTTCCATAACCACTTAAATATCTCAAGCATCTGTCAAATTTACCAAAAAAAAAAACACCTAAATTGTATAAAAAATATCACAAATTGCTCAAGTTTCAAATACCAGAGCAAAGCAAGACAACAAATATTTGCCTTAAACATATTGAATAGCATAACCGAAACAAGTTTAACCAAATTATATAATTGGTAAGAAAAAAATGAAAAGAAAAATGAGTTGGACACAAAGTAATCAGCCAAAAACTTTCCGATTATTTACGCAGCTGTCACATATCATCATAGTGTAAGCACAGTTATGTTTCAAATGGCTTTTAACTGGTTTTCATATTTGGGGCCGGTAATTATCATGCAAAAGTTCACAAGCGACCAGGAACATGTAAAAGGCATAAGTAAAATAAAAAAGTAAAACAAAATAAAATTACGAGCACTTTGGGTGCTTACAGATATGGCGAAAACAACTTCTACGCAGACAATAAAAGAGGCAACTTAAAAGGTAGCTGACATTTGATGGGCTGCGGCCCGCGACAGAGCCTACCACAAATATGGCCAAGGCACGCGTGATTTATGGCCAAGTCGAGTGCGTTGTGCGTTTGTACGTTGTAAGCTCTACGCTCTACACGCATTGCCTGCGGCGTCTCGGAGATCTATCTCGCTCCCGGCCAATTGCGTGCGGTTAAGAATGTGTGAGTCTGTGTGAGTGTAAAGGAGAATCATTTTCAAAGTGTTGCGAGTTCAACGCCGCCGCTCCATTGGGCTGGCTGTTCGGTTACGCTTGGTGGCGGCCAAAACAATTACAGTGCCGCGCTGCAGTTGCAGTTGCAATTTGCAACATGCAACACTGATCCCGACGGCAGCTAAAAACAATGCAAGCACAAGCACAAGCACAAGCACAAAAACAAAAAACCAACACAAACACCACGCATCGCATTGCCAATCAAAATTGTTAACATATTGTGGAAAGTAAAGGCTCAGAAACAAAAGCAAACCAAACTCAACAGTCTGGTACAAAAACATCAACAACATCGAGCTAGTTAAATACAACAACAACAACAACGACAATAGAGTTTGTGCATAGTGTGCGAAATCAAGATATAAATTAAAAATTTGAATTGGCTACTTGCATTATATTACTATGAGCGTTAATAAAATAGACGCAAGAGAAATTTAAATATATCTTCATGTGAAAATTGTCGATCTGAAATTTATTTATGATCTACAATGCATAAAGACATTCAAAATTTAAAGCATATAAAGCCTGTCTATTTGAATATTAAACAATAGTTTATTAAATAATAATTTAATAATCTATATATTTTTAAGAAAACCGATAAACCTAAATAAATATATTATATTATATGTATTTTAAATATAGTAAATAAAAATAATATATTTTTGTAAACTATTATATTATTTCTTACAAAATATAAATAATATTTTTTTATAAATTCATAAATTATAACCGATCTAGTTTGAAACGAAATATATTCTTAAATTATTATTCAATTAAATTATTATTTAAGAGCATGGAGAGAAAAATATAAACACTACTACTGTATATAAGATTAAATATATCATGAATAAATTAAATTAATTTGAGCATAAGAAAACATTTCCTTAAACTCTTAAGACCACTTTTTCTTCTACTATAAGCTTCAATAGGCTTCTAAGAATTTTTCGTACTACTAAAACATATATTACATCTATCATTAAAATGCATTAAAATCACATATTAGTACACAATTATTTTATCTAAAGCCCAAATGTTAAATTTATGTTATACTGTGTTAAAATGTTTAGTAATTCTTGTTTTGACTGAAGCGTTGGATAATATTATTTTTAGATAGTTCTTATTATAATAAATATGTATATATGTATATAAAATATCTAAAAACTAATAATTTATTAATTTTTTATCATGTTAAATATATGTATTAAGCACAAGCTTGAAAGCACATTCGACTCGTTTAGTACAATTTTAAATTGCAACTACTTCTTGACATTTTAACCAATAATATTTAAATGCTTTTCACATTCACAAGAAATAATTTAAATATTTCCATAAATAGTTTGCAAACTGAACAAAAAGATATATTTTTTCCTGTAACTCTCCAGCAAATGCAAGCTAAACCTACAAATATTCACTAATCATACTTAAGCTCTCAGTTTAAACGACCTTGCCTATAATTTACTTTAAATTATGACTATTTTCTCATAAGTATTGCCAAAGATTTGTCATATGAGCAGAGTATTTTTCCCCCACTAAGATAAATGAATCACAAAATAGATTTTTTCAGCTCAGTTGAGAACTTAACTGCTTGCCTTAAGCTAAACACATAACAAAGGAAATCATTAATACGATGAAATAGAGAACAGTGTCTATAATTACGGCATGCGGTGTAGTCAAAATGCAATCGTATATACCCCTTTTGTGTGTAATTTGGTAGAGAAAGATGTGAAGAGAGGGAGAGAAAGAAAACGTCGCTGGATGGTGTGTGGCAGGTTCAATCAACTTGCGGCTCTCTTGCAGGCTCCAATGGCCTTGTCTGCCGTCGAGACGGCCAAAATGCTCATTAACTTGGCTAAGCGGCTTGACGCACCCCACAGATGATCTAATCGCCAAACACTTAACACTCAATTGAGCGACAACAACAACAAACGACTTTTATAGTGAAATGTGAGCGTGGATGATAAATCACAACAAAAAAAAAAAAAAGAAAAAAAAACGACAAGCTGCAACAGCGCTAATTTCCAATGCAAGCGTTTGGTGTGGGCCCGCTAATTCCCCGGATCGAAAGCGTACTACAGAACTGAATCATCTGCTTTATAAGTGCAAATATACTAGATCTAAAAATCATAAAAAATATATATACATGTGTGTACAACAATTTTACGAATAAGTCTTTGCAATTATTGTTTGCAAACAACTGAAATATTCTATTCCAAAAAGAGGTTTACCAAGTGTATATAGAGATTTATGTAATACTAGAATATATAGTATATATACTCTATATAGAGTTGTTTTACAAACTGAATTAGTCAGTTATGTTAAAGTTCTTAACTGCTGACTTTGGAACAGATATTATGAAGAACAATTAAGATCGCTCCAATCAGCAGGGCTAGACTAATAGATACCCTCACGGTCTGTGGCGTGTCTTTAAGCTTGATATTTAAACTATTTTCGGGGGCAATGACATAAGATATTTAAATTGTAGAATATTTGCTATTTACATATAATTAATAAAAGACTAAATAACAAATTTGGTGACTGATTTAACGAATTTAAATTTAAGCTTGGGGACCCGAAAGCTAGGGAGAAATTGGAAAATTATAAAAAAGGAATTTCGACTCGAATATGAAGCAAGTCATTAATGCTTTTAAGTAAACTTAATCGGACTTTTTAACAACAATAACTTTGTTATATTAAACATTTATAAAATGGAAGCTACCGATGCTTTAAAAGAAACTAGAGAAAGCCTTTCGTTCGTCCCAAAAAGGGAACAATGGAACAAAAATGGATATCTATATATCTATATAGAAGCATTTAATCTAGATCTTCTAGGTCTAGGTATTGATATGATATATATCTATATATACAACCACTTCGGGCAAAACATTATAAACGTATATCACATTTCAAATGGGTTTAGTTTACTTCATTAATTAAGATAATTTCTACAAATAAAAGCTGAGATGAATTTGTTACGTCAAAAATATTTAAAGTCTTATCTTTATATAGCTCTATATATATGTATATACTTGAACATTTGAATGATACACACATATATATGTCATATACACACATGTATTAAAACAATAAATTTAAAAGCAAAAAATCGTAAAATATAACTCACTTATTTAGCGTTATAGACTGAGGTATAACGTAAAAAATATTCCAAATAACGCAAACGTTGTGTTTTGTTCTTCTTCTTTCGTTGACTCGTAGCGATAATCCACATAGAATGATTCCAAGGAATGCATGCAGTAGAGCGAAGCTTAGGGGGAAGTAGGAGTGCGCTTATGGAAAGAGCGAGATGGAGTAAACGAGGAACAGAGTATGTGTGTGCGAGAGAGAAGGGAAGAGAGCGCGCACGATACGTAGCTTGTGGTTACTTTTTAACTTTTTAACTCTTTTCATAGCACATTTTCTTTTCTTTCATTTGAATCTTGCTTTATGGCTATTGTATATTATTGAAAAAACTTTTTACTGCCTAGGCAAACACTTCTTCTTGTTGTTGTTGTTGTTGTTTAACACTTGCAGCCACTTCTATTATTATTATTATTTATTACTTTTTTGCGAAGCCGTTGTCCGCAACGAACGCGCATTAAGATATAACAAAACATATATGAAAACAACTACAAAAATACTGGACGGATTGTTGTTGTTGCTGCTTCTATTGTTGTTGTTGTTGTTGTTGTTGCCAGCTAGCGCGATCCGCTTGGTAACTGGCGACGCTGACGACGTTTCTGAAGTGACTGAAAAGCGCCCGAGCAGCAGCAAGCGCAGCGAAGCTGCAAACGTGTCTTAAACGGCTCAGGTAGAGAGAGAGAGAGAGCGAGAGAGAGAGAGCGCTAGCGAGCGCACAAACTGGCCGAGAGAGAGAGCATGCGATCGTACACACAAAGTAAAAGCTAAAGAATAAAAAGTAAACTGGTTATGCTGCTCGGACCGGCACAATTCTATTTGATTAACTTGGACCTGTCTGGCAGCCAACCAAGGAGCCAACAGGCTCCCCAAGCTTCCCAAGCAAGGTTAATAACATCGACAGCCAGCAACAGCGGCAGAGGCAGCAGCGACAAAAAAATGCAGACGCAACTGCACTGTGCATACAAATTGTTTATGAAATGTGAGACGAACGAAAGCAATGCTAGAATGGACAGACTATAAATATCTAGTAATAAAGCTGGCTGCTGGCTGCTGGAGTTGTCTGGGCTCCCCAGGGCGTGCTATTGTTTGTTCCCATTACCTTAACCAGTTTTGATTCTTTTTTTTTTTGGCATTTTGCAATGCAGCTGTTATGCAAAATGCAACAGTGCTGCCCAGCGCGATAAAAGTGGGTGGCATAAATGACGAAAAACTGGAAAGCAAACGCAAGTAGGCGAATTTCATGTAACAGGAGGAGGGATAGGGGAAGGGGAAGGAGCAAAAGCAAACGAATTCCTGTTAGACGACCATATTGACCGCATTATTTGACGTCTGCACAATGAGCGTAGCATATTAAGCTAACGACAACTGGAAAGGCTGGTTATAAATAGTTACCTCAACTAAGCCAAGGCATTGCGGCTAATTGGCCAAACGACGGCCATGGACGCATACAACAGGTATGTGTCGGGCCATTTGTAGCAGGCGGCAGTGGCAGTAAGAAAACACATAAACGCATAGTTGAGGAAAGTCAACTTACACGGTCTGGAAAAAAAACGTAATTAAAGTAAGTATTTGATGCTTAATCAATGTCAGCCCAAACATACATACCTTCCCCGCTAATTGCGTTACAGCTCTTTCGCAAATAGTTTACCATTTTCATTATTATTATTTTATATTAGACTATTTTCTTTTTTTTAAATTCACGGCACAGTATCATAAAACGCGCTTCATCTACATATAGATACGGCCACACTGTCGGCGCAACAGCTGTTTCTTGATCAGCGTTGCCACCTGCTGCACAGAACAGAAAAGACTGTTTGGGTAAACACGCTAAAAAATGACACAAAAAAAGCACTAATTTTTTGTTGGTTTTTTAATGTTATTAACACAAAAAACTAAATAAATAAAATAAAAACACTGTAGGCCTGGTGAAAAATGCCTTGTTGGTACTATGACAAAAAGGAGCTACGCGAGACACCTTCAATTCTGGATGGCGTTACATACGATACAGAGCGTCGCTATCGCAAAGAGGGCGCACGCTTCATCATGGAGTGCGGCACCAAAATGGGCCTCGGTCACAACACAATGGCCACCGGCGTCGTCTACTTCCATCGATTCTACATGTTCCATTCATTCAAGAGCTTTCCCCGCTACGTCACCGCCTGCTGTTGTCTGTTTCTCGCCGGTAAGGTGGAGGAGACGCCCAAGAAGTGTCGCGACATCATCAAAACCGCGCGCGGCATCCTCAACGACAACTATTTCTATTCGTTCGGCGACGATCCCAAGGAGGAGGTAATGACGCTGGAGAGGATATTGCTGCAAACAATTAAATTCGATCTGCAAGTGGAACATCCGTACACCTTTCTGCTCAAGTATGCCAAGTGCTTCAAGGGCGATCAGCCGAAGCTGCAGAAAATGGTGCAAATGGCGTGGAATTTCGTCAACGATTCACTCAGCACTGTCGTCTGCCTGCAGTGGGAGCCGGAAATCATAGCCGTTGCGCTCATCCATTTGGCCAGCAAACTGAGCAAGTTCACGGTGCTCGACTGGATAGGCAGACAGCCGCATCATCAGCGCTGGTGGGACATGTTCGTGTCCAATGTGACGATGGAGATACTGGAGGACATTTGCCATCAGGTGCTCGATCTGTATCAGTCAACGCAGAAGGAGGGACAGGAGCCGAACAGCCCGCCACAAAAACCGCCCAGCCGGGCCGACAGTCCAACAACAACAACAGGAACAGCCGCCGCTGCAGTAGCGTCAGGAGCAGCAGGACCAATAAATGCGAACTGCCCACAGCAGCCGCCGGCAGCTCCGCCCACCGCTGGCAATGGCGGCGTGATGGGCGAACTCAACAATATACAAACCATCAAATCACTGGCCAATGCGGTGCCCGTGGCCGTCGTCTCCATTCCGCCGCCATCCAGCGATGGCCTGCCGCTGCCCACGCCAACTGTGGGCGTGGCCGCACCACTGCCACCACCACCCAGCAATATGAACAGCAATGCTGCCAATTATCATATGTACCACGCACCACCGCCGCCGCCGCCACCTGTGGTGCCGATGCCGCCGTATGCGGCCAATGCCTGGACGCAGCAGCCGCCGCCGCCGACGCACTATAGCACGGCGGCACCGCCGCCGCCAATGCCACCCAACATGGGACCAGGACCGCCCGGTGGTGGACCACCTGGCTATTACAATGCTGGCCGCCAGCAGCAGCAGCAACAACAACAGCAGCAGCAACAACAACGCTATCAATGAAATTTGGTCAACTTTTTTGTAGTAAGGGAAAAATTAGAAGCAACAGTACGTGAATATATAATAATATTAATAAAGCGTAATTTTATTAAAACAAAAAACATTATTCGCATTACCGTTACTTTTGCGGGGGGTACTGTGGGCGGGGTGGTCCAAGTAGAGTCTGGGGAGCTGTTGCTACGTTATGAATTGTAATGCTATATGTGCGTAGATGTGTGCGTGTGCGTATGAGTATGATGTTTACACGCTTTCAACTAAAACGTGATTTAGCTAAAAATTAATTTACATAGATTCTAAAATAATTAAGCAGCTTGTTAAAGCACAAAAGGCTTTAATTAATAAAAATATATATGCTCTGACAATCAATTTTGAAATCGTGTTTAGCACAGCGCATAAACGTTATTTCTGTATGTGTGTCAGGCTTACACGTGGTGCAATTAAAACGTGATTTAGAAAAATATTCGTTTTTTATGAATACAAGTTTTCGACACTCTTCGTAAAGCTAAAAATGTAATAAAAATCAAGATATATATATATAAAGATATAAATCGCGTTAGCTGCAGCATATATATATATATATATATATAGCGATTCATTTTTAAATCACGTTTAGTGCAATGTATAAACTTATGACTGCAACCAAAACCTGATTTAGGGAGTCTCTTAAAGCATAAGATGCTTAAACAGTAAATATTCGATTATATTCGATATAAAAATCACGTCCAGTTCAGCGTATAAACTTTGGTGTGTATGTGTATGTATGTATGTGCGCATGTTTTACTTGACTACTTACAGTTTATTTTGTAATTAGTATATAAGCTAAGCTATATATACGCTACACATTTATTATGATGTATATATAAATATATATATATATATATATATATATATATATATATATATATATATATATATATATATATATATATATATATATATATATATATATATATATATATATATATATATATATATATATATACTTTATATTATGATATACCTTAGTGGGCGTGACATGTACACACACATATGTATATATAAACATATATATAGATATATGGTATTGTTTTTTTTTTATATAAATATTGCAAATTGATTAACGGTTATTGTGATTAACGTTATAACACATACATAAAGACGCGCCTAACTTTTTTTTATTATTATTATATATTTTTTTTTGCTAACAACTCGCCAAACCGCCCACTTCCGCCCCGCCCTCAAAGCAGCAGCTTTCATAAATATTGCTAAAGTTTATGCGTGGCTGCCTATAAAACTTTGAATCGTTGTCAGGCAGCATTGGCTAACAAATGCAATTAGATTACACGAAAGGCAGATCTGAGCCGGCAGCTAAACAGTTAACTTGGCTTAAACTATTCAAACGGATGACATAATTCATTTTTACGTATTCAACTAAAATTAACTTAAACTCTATAAATGATGATATGAATTTCGTTTTCTTTTGTGTATCGAGACTAGATGCAGTTATACGAAAAACAAAATTTGCAAATATAGTAGGCATAAAACATATATATAGGAAATCATAATATAATTTTAACAACTAAATGAGTAAATGATTTGGACTTAAACATAGTTGGTAAAGCTTAAACAAATACTGAACATGCGTGATTACATTTAAAACTTGATTTGTATGTATGCAATTAGCAAATGTGTCATCTACTTAAATATTTTTAACAATATTTTTAATCCGGCACAGATCTTCTTATATAAACATCGAGCATTGCATTTGCAGAATCTCAATATTGAGAACGAAAATAAATAAAATGCAGCCACGCAAAAACATTTAATGTGGCTGTGTGAAGGTGTGTGTATGTGTCTGTGAATGTGTGCGCGTTGGGAGGCTTTCAACATTTGCGCGTCAATGTTAATTCACCACAAGCATAATATTGCGGTATCATTAGAAACTCGGGCAGTGCTTGCCGCATGGATGAGATTGAAGTTGAAGCCGCAGCCGATGCGGATGTGGTTGCTGCCGGCTGCTGTTGCTGCTGCGCTTGCCGCACAATGTGTCCGATTTTGCCTGCAAATAAAATAATTCATTTAAATGATTGTACATTTCTGTTTCTTTATGGCACACTCTACCCAGCACATTGGCGCGATGAAAACGTGCATCCAATTGCCGCAGCACAAAGAGATCTCGATGACGTTGCCAGGCGGCCAAAATGTCCGTCACCTTGACGGCCACCAAAGCAGCATGGCCAGCGTTAGTCTGTGACCAAGAACATATCATTAATATATATATATATAGTCTACAGATTAGATGCCTCACACACTTACCCGCTTGAATTGCACGCTGAGCTGCTGTTGCTGCGGCTGCTGCTGCACAATGAGCTCGATCAGCTTTTTGAGCTTGCGATGATTGCATTGCTGTTTGGAGACATGCAACAGCAGCTGCTTCAGATTGCCGCGAGCCGGCGGCGAGGGCGCTGCCAGCCGCTCGAAATAGGCATGCAACAGAGATGCGTTGTAGGAAATGTGAAGTTTGTCCAGCGCCTGCACCAGATGCTCCTCACTCAGATGCGCCGTGGACAGGCGCGCCACCAGCGGTTCAGTCGAAAAGCTTTGCTTGGGCAGCTGCAGGAGTTGAGGAGTTCATGGAACGAGAGAGAGAGATGTTTTGAGTATGAGTATTCCAATAAAATGTAGAGATTGGATAAGAAATGGAAGGCGTATTTGGTGAAGGAGGTATTAAGTTCTTAGTTTGGATATTGAGTTGGGTCTTTGAATAAAATCTAGAAACTGGATAAGAAAGAATATTTTTGGAATGTAATGGGAGTTCTATATAAAGAGCGACGTAAGATCTTAATTCGGTATAGAGATTAACAACTGCATTCTCTGTTCCATCTATGTTCATCTTAAGATAAACAAAGTTACAATTTATGTGATGCTGTTCTCATATTTGAAATAAATAATAAAAAGGCATTAAGCTAGGCTCATCTGTGATCCCCAAGTATATAGGTCTTGTCTGAGGTAAATTCAAAAGACTTTCCCTTAAATCATTATCCTTCAAATATGATATGTATTATATTATTTCAATCAATGATTTGAATAATGTTTGTTCATTTTAATAATCCATTTCACTCACCTGCCTGCCGCCAAAATTATTATCACACGAAATAAACCTTTGGTTGTATAGACCCATGTCGCCGGCCGTATTGTGCCAGCTGAAGAGGCCGCCAAACTCATCCAAATAGCCCGGCGAGCCGCTGCGACAGCGCGTCTGTTCGGCGCGTGTGTAGAGCGAGAGGCTGCTGCCACGCCCGCCGAAGCGTCGCCGACACTTGGCACAGCTGCTCAGGTCGAGCGCTTTGCCAATCGTATTGGCCAGAAACTCCTTCTCGAGACAGTCGAGGCACGTCTCCTCGCCGCTGCCCAAATCAAATTTTGTCGAATTGCTGTTGGCCATGGCGGCGCTGGCAGCGACCACAGCTGCCGCTGCCACCAGCATGGGTGCCACATTCTCCTGCTGCTGTTGCTGTTGCTGCAGCTGCAGCTGGAGCTGATGCTGATGATGCTGTTGCTGCGACACGGCACGAAAATCGGTGCAGCTGAAGCAACGCTCATCGTAGCTGGGCTGCGAGCGACGCGACTTTGACGCGGAAGCGCTACTCTTCGAGGCAGACACAAGTGATGAGGAGTTGGAGAGCGTATTCAGACGCTTGGGCTTGGCGCCCGTCAGCTTTGAGTTGCAGGTCTCTTCGGCCGCATGAGTCGGTTCGCTGGGCACGCTGGTGCTGCGATTGAAGCTGCTGTAGACGAGAGTGCTGGGCAGCGAGTGGGCCAATGCATTGACATCCGCTGTGGTCGCATCCACAAAGTCCTGCTCATCATCCTTGGTGCCGCAGAGCAGCTCATCGGCATCCACATCCGAACCAACATCAGCATCGGTCTTAATCTGATCCAAGTTCAGGCTAATGCGTGCGAATTTCTTGCTCAAACGCTGCAGTGCCTCCTGTGGTGCTGGCAATGCCAATTCCTCAATGGGCGAGCTATAGAGCTGCCTTGGTTGAGTGGGCGTGGCCATGTTCCGGCCGCTCTGCAACTGACTGTAGTTGCGTTGCATGAGCAGCAGATTTGCATGGCCTGCTGCCACTGCCGCTGCCTCCTGTGCGCTGGCCACAAACTCCAGCTCCGACGAGGGATCCGGCTCAAAGTCCATTTCAAGGAAGTCCGTTTCGTCATCACGCACCAGACCAAAATCCAAATTGCGTCCACCACGTCCAGTGCTGGCGTCGAGCGCTGCCATGTCGAAATCAGCGGCATCACCGCGATACGCATAGACGCAGTCATCCGAATTGAGCGATATCTCCTCGGCGCCCACATCGTCATCTTCCTCATCGTCGTCGTCATCGAGCAGTATGAGATCGTCGTAATAATTGTCGCTGGCATAACTCAGATTCTCCGTGGAGTTGTTCATGGAGGTGCGACTGGAGCTGAGGCCGCCAATTGCCGCATCGGTGGGCGAGAGTGCGGAGGCAGCAGCAGCAGCAGCCGCCACAGCTGCGGCTGCCAAATCGCAATTCAGCGCTGGCAGCTGAATCAGACCGTAGGCAGCGCCAATGCTGATGCCATTAAGCTGCAGTGAAAATCCCAATTAATACAAAAATAACAAAACAAAGGCAACGCCAACAATAAAAAAAATTATAATACAAACGAAAAAAAAATCAACAACCACAACACTTGCCTTATCACTGGTGACTAGGCCTGCGCCAGCTGCAGCGCAGTCGCCGTCATCGTCGTCCGCTGCAGCGCCATCGCATCCTTCTCCTCCGCCTTCGTCCTCAATGTGTGCGACACAAGTGGGCGTCACAGCAACAGCGCCTATCGTTGTTGTTGTTGCTGCTGTTGGTATTGACATTGTTGTTGCTATTGTTGTTGCTGCTACTGCTGTCGTCGCTGTTGCTGCTGCTGCTGTTGTTGTTGCTGTGGCAGCTGCTGCTGTTGTCTGTTTCTGTTTCGCCTTTGCCATAGTCGTTTGCAGTTTCGCCTGCTCATCGCCATCGAGGCTGTTGTAATTGTGTGTTAAGTTACATGCCACAAGATTGTTATTGTTATTTAGATTCAATCGCCACAAGCCATCGTGTTTCAACTTATTTATTTCAATTTTATCTTTGTCAAAACCAAAACGATAATCGTTATCGCTCATGTCTAACTTTAAGCCTACACATCAGAGATGGGAGTTCATGAAAAATACCCAAGAACCCATGTACTCGATACCAATTACAAATTAAGTATCGCAAAAAATGGTCCGCACGATATATATTTTTTAATTAACTGTTAATGGAAACACAATTAAAGAATTAACAGTTTAAGTAACTTCAAAACAATTTAAACAATTTTTTTTTACTATTTCAAGGATTTTTCAATTACGCCTAATGCCCGGCCAAATACTTCCACGCTGTGAAGGAAAAATATGTTAAAACTTTAAATATTATTTATAAAACTCCAAAGAAGATAATTACCGATATATGCAAGTGGAATTGCCGCCATGATTTGAGATGAATTTGAAAAGCAATGTACGAAACGGACAATTATTGTTGACAATATAATTCTCTATGCGTTCTTTTGGATCATTTTTGAATCTCCACTTACCCAATAGCTCTTTTTTCTTTTTCGGAGTAACACCCTAAAAAATATATATTATGATACTTACCAGATATTATAAAAACTAAATAAAAATATCATACATAAACCTCAAAATCTTTTGGTGCATTATTAACACAATCGCCCGGAGTCATCTCTTTGGGGATATGAGCTAAACTTATTTGCTCCACATAGATAATTTTGGCTAGATGTAGTGTAATCGTTGCCTGACTGCCCCGAAAACCGAAACACGATCCTGGCATTAAGCTTGGCCTCAGTATATTTACAGGCGGATTTGTACTGAATTCCAAGCCAAGCAACGTTTTAAGTAAGTTGCCATCAGCAATTGGTTTTGCCAGGGCAGAAATTATGCGAGCTCCCAGCTCCTCGGAAGCATAATTGATTCGAGGTGGAGCTATTCTATGTTTATTTGCCTCAGCTGCATTTTCCAGTGATTCCTTACATACAGATTGTTCCATTTTTTTTTTTAAGCTGTATACATCGTCCATTAGGCTGCTAATCTTGCGTTTTACCACTGTTTCCACACAATTATTCAATTCAGTAGATTCGCATGATATGGATCCTTTTAAATTCATAGTTGGGATACAATTTGCCGATTCTGATGGCAAACTGTCAAGGTTCATTGTCGAGCAATCCACTTTAAGCGCTTGCTGTCGGATAAAATATGCAATAAATAGATATAAGTGAATATTTCAACAGCCATCATTTAATATATTTACGGATATACAGTTGACGTCCTGCTGCAGTCGCGTAAGTCCTATAATACTTTTTCTATTATTCCACATTAAGTGATAGAAAAAGAGTACGAGCAGTGAAAACGTGAAGAAGTATGTACAACAGATGCGTTTGTTGCATGCTCGGCTGTATACTGTTTCCATAATTTCATATCAATAGTTACAATTTTATTTTATTTTCAAATATAACGCACAAATAAAAACATACTCGAACTAGCAGTTACTTTTGAAACTTAACAGCATTCATCGTCAAACAGATCGATATATCAAATAAAGTGTTCATCGATATATATATATAAGGTTTGGCATCACTAGCACAGAAGCAGTCAAACATTCGCGGAGTGTACACAAAAAAGGAAAGGCTTTCTTTTTCAGCCAGCTGCAGCAGTTTCACGCACAACAACAAACGCTGGGGCTGCAGAGAAACGAAACGAATTTAACAAAACACTTCTACGAAAGAGAATACAAAATTTGAAACATTTAACTGTCATAACTGTTACAAACTACAACTGAAATACAAATATTCCTGAAAATTTGGCGCGTATGTGTGAATAAAAAGTGCAATAGAAAAGAGAATAAAAATTGATTTTTAACCAGTGTCAAGTGCCAACAACAACAGCGACAACAACAAAAACAGCAAGAAAATGGTGCAAAAATTCCAATCGCCTGTGCGCGTCTACAAATATCCCTTTGAGCTCGTAATGAAGGTGTGTATCTTATTTGCAGTAGGCGTGGTAAATTTACCGCCCACGCCACGTAACTTGTGTTTGTGTGAGTGTATGGGTGTGCATGCGCTTAACGCGTGTCAGACTTAAATAATTTTTATAAAAAAAAAAAACGTAAAAAAAAGAATCAAGAATCAACAATTAAGTGCAGCAGTCTTTGTTTTCACTGAATACAGGAAAAGTTTCTCCAATCATTTTTCATCCAGCTGCTTCGCTCCTTCCGCCTGCATTTACCTTCTTTTCTTTTAGCTGTCAAATGCCGTCGCGCATCGCATGCAGAAGATAAATAAAATTAACCTTGGCGCTCTCGCGTTATACTCTCTTTCGTGCACTAGCTACTCTCTGTCCCCCTGTTCGCCCTCTCTCGCACGGTCAATTGAATAATACGCGTATGTAATTTCATGAATGGAACACCTCACTTCCATCGTTTCATCCCAACTAGTATGGGAAGGGGCAGAAAGAAGACGGTCGGTCAGCTGCTCAGTTCGTGTTTTGCATTCCAGATCCGCCTCACACTGCGACGGGCAGGAAATAAGCGATTATGGGCACATTGTATATAATCTACAACAATCAGCCAAATGAGACATATAACACTCTCAACAACAACAAAATAAGAAAAAAAAAAAACAACAACAAAATGAACAGTTATGTGTGAATCTTTGGCGGGCCGAATATTAAATACACTTTGTCCTATTTACGTAGTAGATATCAATGGGAAAACACAGTTGCAAAATCTAATTGGATTTCAGTCCAATATGTACATGTTCGCTTGTAGTTTACAGCATGTTTGATATGTTATTTGCCTTTTAATCAGAATGATTTCTTTTTATATAATATATATTATATTATATATATATTATATTTTAATTAAAATTCAGCTGAAGTAGTATATAAATAACATAGTATGATAAATTACTTGACTTTCGCTATCTCTAATTTACCTTTGATGCTGATATGGTGTATAATATGGAGCCAAAGACCATTGTAGATGGGTATACTAGCTTTGATCGTAGTTTATATTTAGTTTGTACAGATTAAATATTGAAAGTGTGCTAAAAGAGAATACAATTTTATTTCAAATAGCAGAAGCTTGGTTGGGCTATAATGCTTTAATAATCTTCTAACATTTTCTCAAATTATATTTATATATATGTTAGGGTATCAACCAGTTGCTCATTTTATACAAATTGTTAGCTATTTGTGAGCAAATTTTTAAGCAACTGCAAAAGGGTAAACAAAACCTGGAACTGATAGCTCCATTATGATGGATCATTCCGTGAGCTCTATCGGCTCTATTAACTAATTGACCCGCCTATATCTCTCGCGATAAGCACTTTGTTACTATCTATTTGGCGACGCTCCAATGTAGCCGTAAATTTAATTAAATTTCGCATAAATCTATTATGCCAACAAATGTCGCATTCATTTATCAGCGAATTTAATTTATTATTATTTGAATTGAAGTAGTTTGCATTTGATGATGTGATGGGTGCAACAACTGCTGAATGGGGAGACGAGACAACGCGACGCTGTCAGAGGCCAAACAGTTAATGTCATTGACTTGAAAAAATGAACGAAAGAAATAGCTTTGTTTCTCTTCCCTCTCTCTCTCTCTCTCTCTCTCTCTGTCTCTCTTTCCCCACCCACAGTAAGTCGGACTAATTGGCTTAACAGTAAAAATAATCGCTTTATAGTGCTAGACATCATATCAGCCTTCAGTCACGTTTTCGACTCATTCGCTGCCTATTTGGACTACAGACCCGCACTATCTAGAGAATCTGTCTATGATATGCTAAGGCTTAGCATTCAAATTGTTGAATTCTATTGATAAACTTGGATGAAAGTAGAAATTTTATTTACTGAATACTAAATAGTATAGATAAGGAGTGAAATGAGCGGAAATTGTGCGTTCTTCAGATTTTAATATTAATAGTATAGCAAAATATATGCTTTATGAAATATCTTTAAAATATTGTTATTTATTTAGTATTGTTTTTGGAAAAGGAATTATTTGAATATGATAAAAAATACATAGAATTTAGGATACACTCTACAAAACAGATGATAAATAACTTAATTAATTTATATGTGACAATTTTAAAACTACTTTAATATAAGTAAATATTATTACAAAGTATATAATAAATAATTACCTTAGCTCTTTATAAAACAAATACAATCTTTTCAAATTAAAAACTAGCAATAAATATTAGAATTCGAATTAAACGTACTTCATTTAAATAAAATTAACTTCTTCAGCTACTAATGAGTTCTTTAAGTTAGGATACAGTTTTTAGTACTTTAAAACAAAAATTATTCATCTAATTGCATTGCTAATTTAAGAGTGGAAATATATAAATGATGCATTCATTCCAAGCAATACATTATATATTGCATTATAAGAAACCTTAGTGCTTTAAACTGCTTCTTAAACAAAAATTAATCATCTAATTGAATTGTTAATTAAAGAGTGCAAATATATAATTGAAGCACCTGCTAGCACATGTCTCAAATGTGCAAGACATATATACCACCATTAAGAAGACCTGTCCCAAATGTCAGCTATTTTAATGAACGCCCTCTAAATGGGAAATGGGAATTGTGAGCTTAGTATGCCGTGCAATATTGAAAACACAATTTTGTGGGCATAATAACTTTTTGTAGGCGTAAGTAATGGGTGGATGGTAGATATAGTATACTTAAAATTGTATATATCCGATCAGCATGGGTTGAATCTCAAAAAAAAAAAAAAAAAATTAAAAAAAAAAAAATCAATTTGTGCATATTTTTTTAAATTATTATTTCCACTTTCATATTTCCTATTCGTTCATACCTGTAAATTATAAAAGCTAGATATTTGAAATTTATGATATATATATAAATTCTTAAATATTTTTTGTAATATAAGTTCATATATATATTTTTTTTTATTTACTCAATAAGCAATAAGTTTTACCTAAAAATATGTGTACCCTCATTCCTGCTCTTCGATTTGTTTCTCAAATCCTATTGCTAATGGCAGGTTTATACTTTTGGTTTTTAAAAATAATCTAAATGAGCTTATATTGCAGTTTATTTCGGGATACCTACAAGTCGACTACTCTCGACACTTGTTTTCTGTATACTTTTTTTGCTATTTACTGGGCGTAGATCTTGGCATCTCTACTCTACTCTCTTCTGTTGTTTTTCACATGCAATATTACTGGATATGCTAAAGTCAGATATTCTCGACTCTCCCATTTGTTGTCTATGTATGATTTCTGTTGTCTTTGAGAAACCGCCGCTGTGGGTATTTCCTAGTCCGACACTCCCGACGCTGTAACGTGTATTCCATCTACTATGCTGCGTTTATTGGGGCCGTAGGGTATCGATGCAATAAGTATTGCCATCAATTCCATTTGGCATCTGCGTCAAAGTCGTCAACGTGACAGTCCGAAGTGCTATTACGCATACGTCACATGAGCCAACTGTGAATTTTGCACTCGCTTTCGCTTGGATTGGCTTGAATGTGGGATTCGGATGTTTTGGGGGGGACGAGTGTCAAAATAAATTGGATAGCATAACAAAACTGTTTAATGGACAATTAGCATTTCATATGACTGGGGAACAACTGAGCAAGCAGCACTTACAGTTGCTATCTATAAATCTGTCCGAGCAGCCGACTGTGCACTCAAATATGTTTGTTTGGGTGCAATTTAATTTGGTTTAGCTGTTTCATTTTTTATATATTTTTCAGTTCAGGTCATGTGGTAATTCGCACGCTCCGAGCGAGTAAATTATTAAGCGCTCAACAGGGCAAAATATTGGGTTTAGCTCGACAACAAGTTGTCTTACCTTTCAGTTTTTCCCAGGCGGTCTGAGGCAGTCAGTCTCAGCCACGTGCTGCCACGTGCCAGGCACCGTCGACGACGCGTCGTGTTGTCTTTGCGCCTTGAACTTTTCAAATATTTATGCAGCAAGCCTTTCTCACAATAATTATCCTTTGGCGTGCGAGCCCCTCAAATGTCGGCGTCTCAACAGTTTATGACTTTAAAGGACGCTCGATTCCATTGTCCTTGCAAACTCAATGTAAAGCTTTGTAAGATTTTAAAAATTTACAACTAGTTTCCGTTTTGCGTTCACATCATAAATAATAAACGGGTTATAGATTTATCTATATACCATATATATTTATAAAATATCTGATATATTGCTGCCTTTGCCTTTATTTGAAAGTAATTTGTTTTATTTGTTTATGCACGCCGCTTTGGGCAAAATAATGAGCTTCACGAAGCACATAAATTTGTTTAGCTTTGCCTTTTAAGTTCCTCACATAATTCGAATTCTTTAAAATCTGCCAATTAGTTATACAATCAATGCCCGTAAATTATAAAATATATCTTTTCGGCTCATGATTTTTGAAAATGTTGAAACGTTTTGTGAACTAAATTTAAAAAACTTTTAAACGGTATTTCCAATTACGAAAACTGTATACTCAGATATGTATATGTATATATTTTCATTTACTTTTGAAGTATAGAATCAATATCATATTTATAAGCTTGTTGCTTACACAGTATAAATATCTTAAATGCATTACATTTATCTTATCATATGCACTGCTTGCAATAGTCAACACGAACTTCAATATTTTCTGTGTAACTATTATAAACTAAATATTTAATTTTCATATAAAATAAAACTTTTTAAAGAGCTTAAGATTTTAAACTTAGAATAATCCTTAAACAGCAAATAGTTTTGGAATCGTAATGCAAACTATTGGTAGAGCTCATTATGAACTTTTACATTGATTTACTTATGTTAATGTCTGTAACGTCTGCAAATCTATCCTTAACTAATATATTTAAAAAGCCTTAATGGGTTCAAGATTATTTAAAAAGTAGACTTTTTTAATAAATATGTACAATCAAAACATATTTTTTTACTTATTACATAAATACATATTATATAAAAAAAGTAAATAATCTAAATTAGAAAAAGCAGCTAATACGCAACAAATTTTTGGTATTATGCACACAAAAATTTCCAAAAGTGCCCCAAGTTAATAATAGTGTATATAGAAATTTTCGTCTACTGCTCACCCCAAAATGAATCATTTAACTTATCAATCAAGAAGCACAACTTGGGGTAGATACCCCAACAAAAATTGATGATTCCAACTCTATAAATATTGAATTTCTTGCCTTTGACACGCCCTATGTATAGATTTTGGGAGTGTCACGCCCTCAATGAGCGTAGTTCTTGGGCATAGTTGGCTTAATGCCCGCTCACAAAGTGAAAAAAGTATAT
The DNA here is from genome assembly GCA_037075325.1 of Drosophila mayaguana. Classification (NCBI taxonomy): domain Eukaryota; kingdom Metazoa; phylum Arthropoda; class Insecta; order Diptera; family Drosophilidae; genus Drosophila; species Drosophila mayaguana. The sequence goes on along the minus strand of JBAMCG010000121.1, from coordinate 2,498,700 downwards.
GCGCTTTGAGCATTCGTCCGCTCGTACGATTGAAAGCAAAGTGGAAGGTAGAGACAAATGGAATTCGGAATATATACTCATTGCTAGCCTAGGCTTTCATAAAAGTCTCAAGTTTTAAGTAGCGTGGCGAATCAGGAAATAATACTTAAGACACAATTGAAGCTAGCGACTGGCCCTTACGTTAGGCTCTGCAAATATGTACTAAATTATATTATATAAAAGTATATAAATTTCAAACAATCTGGCAGACATTACACAATAATCAATATTCTCTTCTGTCTAAATGAACTTGTATGAAAAAAAAAAACATTTACTAATTTATTACCACTTGAATAAATTAACTAAATTGTTTACAAAAAGATGTAGTAGAAATTTGTTAGTAAATATTTTTTAAACTGTATTAACTAAATATTAATTATGTAAACTAAAAACAATAAATTACATTACATATACAACTTACATATATATATTCAAAGGAATTTACAATTCCGTTAATTATATGAGCTAAGCAACAAAATCAAAGATAAAAATAAATAAAATATTTAAATTAAAAATAATTTAAAACTTCATTAAATATGCAACTAATCAAAAATAAAAAATTCAACGAAATATACAAATAAAACTATTAACAATGCTTTAAAATAGTTAAATTAAAGGGGTCTGCCAGGCCTCCTTCTGCCTGTTACATATTCCCATAAATACATTTCCCATTTTTAATGGGTTCAGCGTACAATAAACAGGCAGCTGTTTTATAATTTGCGAAAATATATTGCCAATATTTGGCTTGTGCGATATGAATATAAATGTATATACTACGTATACGCAAATATCTCAATAGAAGTATATGCATATATATGAATCTATATCAGCATTTTAGCGGTCTGTGGCCCTAGGCCAAGTTCATGTTCATTTGCATATTCGCAAATTGGCCGTTGTTCAAGGGTAAAAAGCCTTTTTTTTGGCAAGACGACAACAAATGGCAAAACTCACAAATTTCATTCACATATTCCACAATTTTTCTTTATTTAGGCCTACGAGCGTCGCTTTCCCACATGCCCCCAAATGCCCATTGTGCTGGACTGTGAAATCATTAAGGACGAGTGCCTGGAGAATGGAGCAAAGCGGAACACGAGTCGCCGCTGCAAGCTGGCCGTCGATGCGCCGTACATCTTCAAGAAATTAATCGGCGTGGACTTTGTGTTCTTTCTGCAGCACAATTATCTGGACATGACAAATCGTACGCTCAGCATCGAGGCGGTGAATGAGAGCTTCTCGTCGCGCATCGAGATCTTTGAGCGTTGCCGCTACTATGCTCATCCCGATAACAGCGAATGGACGTGCTTCGATCAGACGGCCACGCTGGACATTAAGAACTTCTTCGGTTTCGAGCATTCCATGGAGAAGATGGGCATGAAGCAGTATACGCAGACAACGCTGAAGGGCAAGGAGATCATTGAGTATTTCATTAATCAGCTGGAGCAGGAGGGCGTTACTCATGTAGATCGTTGGGTGCCGCCACTGGATGCACCCAAATCTCCGACCGCAGAGCAGCATCACGATATTTTGCTTGACGGTGATTTTATTGCTCGCAATTTGGGCCAATTGTCGCCGATGCAAGAGTCCAAGCTACTGGAGCTGAGAAAAATGCTCGATGGTGTCGATGATCTGGAGCGTATGCCCAGTTATCAGACCATCTTGCGTTTCTTATCAGCACGCGACTGGCACGTTAGCCAGGCTTATGCCATGCTCTGTGATTCCTTGAAATGGCGTGCCGAGCATCGCATCGATGCCCTGCTGGAAGAGTATAGCAAGCCAGCTGTGGTCATCGAACATTTTCCTGGCGGCTGGCATCATCACGACAAGGACGGACGACCCATTTACATATTGCGTCTGGGTCACATGGATGTCAAGGGCTTGCTCAAGTCCCTGGGCATGGAGGGTCTGCTGCGCTTGGTCAGTTAGCTCAAACAAATGGCCCACATGATGTATGTTCATTCATTTATTATTATCTTCCAGGCATTGCACATCTGTGAGGAGGGAATACAGAAGATTAATGAATCGGCCGAGCGCTTGGATAAGCCCGTGCTAAACTGGTCGCTGCTGGTCGATTTGGAGGGCCTGTCTATGCGTCATCTCTGGCGTCCCGGCATCAAGGCCCTGCTCTACATCACCGAAACCGTCGAGCGCAACTATCCGGAGACAATGGGACGTGTTCTGGTGGTGCGTGCGCCGCGCGTCTTTCCCATCGCCTGGACAATTGTTAGCGCTTTCATAGGTGGGTTGGAGATGACGATGAATCAAAGCCAATATTTTTTTTTATTTACTTATTTTAATATCTTGTGATTTTTATAGATGAGCATACGCGTTCCAAGTTCTTGTTCTATGGCCCCGACTGTGAGCACATGAAGGATGGCCTCGCTCAATATATTGATGAGGAAATTGTGCCCGATTTCCTAGGTGGTCCTTGCAAGGTAAATTTCTATGAATTCATCAATTTAATTGATTTTTGAAATTGTGTGTAAGGCTACATAAACATAAAATAATTAACAATTATTTTGGTATATATATATTTTTCTCGATATATATATATATTTACATAATATAATCTATGATTTTTGTTTTTGTTGTAAAATTTTGTTTAACCAAAATTTCCTTTCCCCGTTTCAACGCTAAATAGACGCATTTAACGCATGTGGATCAAGTCAATAGAAAATATATAACGTATTGTTATTTAGCTGATTGCGATTGTGTAAGCCGCTTCTCTAACTCTCCTAAAAGCCAAGTCACATTATGTTATAGTTTGTCGTATGTCTATGTGCTAGTCAAGTCAATTCCGTTCACAGTTGTTTGGTTGTCCGAACTATGTCAAGTCCAAAGAGTATTATTTTTTTATTGTGTGCTTATAGTCCTTCACTTACACACACACACAATTACACAATTTTGTACCTTGAAAATCAAGTGATATGAAGAAAACAAAAGCATCTCACACACACATTGTTTTATTAATTGTCTTATTTTGTTTTTGCATAAACTAGACCATGATACACGAGGGCGGACTTGTGCCCAAGACACTGTACAAGATGAACTCACTGGAGGATCATGATGATGAGACGCCTGTTGCATCGCGTGCCGCCTCTGCTTGCATTGCAGAGCCTCCCAGCGAGAGCAAACGTTTGTCGGCTGCCCATCAGCACGATCATAAGAATCTCTATAAGACTGTAGAGCTAAAACCGGGCTTCACACACGAACTGCTCATACGTAACACGGATCCGAAGAGCGTGCTCACCTGGGACTTTGATGTGATGCGCAATGATTTGCACTTTACTCTCTATCGCGTCACCGAAGAGCTGCCCGATAAGCATGGTACTCAAATCAATGGGAGAAATTGCGAAGCCTAAACTAATTTCGATTTCGTTGCTCTTCTCGTAGATTCGGCTGTTTCCTACTTTGATTTGCAGGACTTTGTTGAGGGCGTCAACTATTTTAGGGAGGAGCCAACTCTCATCTGCCGGCACAAGGAAAGTGTGCAGGGCTCCCATGTGATGCATCACAATGATAGCTATCTGATGCACTGGTTCAGTCCGTCGGGTGCTCAGCTGAATGTATTCTACGAAGTGCTCAGTTCGGTCAACTACAAGGGCTCAATGACCAGCCTGCAGTCGGCCTTCTCATCGAACTCATCGGCGACCAGCTCTTGTCAGAGTCGATGATATGAACCCAACGGGCAGGCAACAACATCGTCGCCCGGCGCCAGTGGCGCACATGAGGAACAGGCGGAATTGGATTTGCTATCGGGCACTCTGATGGAGAAAAGCCTAAATTTGTTCGATACGCCCGATATATTTTTTTAAACGCCTGCGAAAATTGTTTGCTATCTCGTTTAGTTTAAATTCTAGCAAAATGTTTAGTTTGAGATTTTAATTGTAATTTTTCTCTTCAGTGTGGCACAATTTTTTGTGGTTGCTTCTAATTTGATTGAATTATGTGTTTAGTAGTATTATGTCTATCAATCAATTATTATATTTATATACGTATATATACATATATATATTTTCAATAATGTTAAGCGAAAGAATTACATTTTTGAATCATGACTTTTACATAGATTTAGACGGTTGTATGAGAGAAATTCAAATATCACACAATGTTCACATTCATTTGAGAGCGTCAATTAGTCCATTTTAGCAACAATATTGTTGCAGCTTATACAACGTATATATATAACTAAAGAAACAGAAACGATAAACGTAATAATTGTAGTGCAACAGATTTTTTTATGGCTTTTTATAAGAATATCAATGCAACATAACGAAATATTGCCCGAAACTTTGACGCTAGAACGAAAATAATGAGATTTACAGATATCTAATCAATGACTACGTGTTACCTAATTAGTTTAATTCGGAATCTAAAATGCAAAATGCAAAATATACAAATAAAATAAAAACTAAAATTAAAACAAATTTTTAGCCCTTGCAATGAGTTGAGAAACTGTTTTAAATCGAAAACACTTATCATAGGTACAATATCATTCAAATTCCGTTTAGAGTACGAAATTTATGCTGCAAAATAAAAATTACAAATTGAAAATTAGTATTAGAAACTTAAAGATAAGCGCATGAAATAATGATAATCAATAATAAATTAATATTATATTTAGAATCTTATTTAAATAGCCAAGCAAAAGCCGTGCATGTTACCTAATTGTGTAAGTTGAAATAAAAATGCAAATACATATGTATGCCAATCAAAATTCAAATAATTATCGCTTTTAATTGAAAAGAATATTTCAATAGTTAACATTCTTGGTAATACATTTTCAGATTTTAAAAATCTCGTGCCAATTGTCGTTGCGTAGATTCAGTGTGACCACATAACATTTCTGTTGTGCAACACTGGAGCGCCGCAACAGCTGTGGCTTAAAAGGCTTATTTTTAGTCCAAACACAATCTAATAGACACTACTATATATTGCAAAATCGGCTAATGCCAATCGTCACGACTACATTTTTTATTTATATGTGTAAAGAGTTGGTCAGCACAAATTGGTTATCAGGTCGCTTATCAGCAACGGTTCAGTGGATAGCCCTACTCGACGTTGACAACTCTTCGTGGCCAACGGAAACCGATTAGGTATTCGGCTTAATGATCGTAAAAACCAACAATAAACGAAAAAAGAAAACAAAAACAAAAACAATTGCGGATAAGCAGCCGCTAAAAACTATTCTAAATAGCACAGGTTTATGAAATTTTAAATCAGTTAAAGCGTATCGCTGACCGTTAACACATCAAACATTATCGAGCAGCAGAGAAACAGAGAGGCAGAGAGACATGGTTGCAACTAAAATTACCAAGTGAGTACAAATAATTGCAGCTGTAAGTTTTGCTCAGTTGTTGTTGTCTGCGTAATGGTCGCTGAACAAATTGTGGAAAGCGTTCCAGTAACGCCCGCAAATAACTTAGGTGAAATACTCAAATCCCTGGTGGATTCTTACAGCGACAGGGAAAATGTTGCGCCAGCCAATATATACGAGGACAAAAAGATCTTTCCCATCTTTCGAAGCGGTCCACTCCAGGAGTATCGTGACAAGGCGAGCTTCTGCTATAAACGCTTGAATGTGCTTCTGGAGGGCGAAGACCACATTCGTCTAAAGGTAAGTGAAATGCTACTATATGAATTTTTCGTTTTTATTATCATATATAAATGTAATATTCAATGAAGTGCACCTAAAGTTGAGCAAAGTACAATGTTCAATGTTGACTAAATCAGTTAAGTTGCAATAATGTCCAGTTTAAATTGGTGTTTAGTAAACTCTGTTTACATACATAGCTCTGTTAATGACATGTCCCACTTCTACAAGAAGTTTGCAGCATTGTATTTACATATCAGTCTAATTGGAATTTTATTACACATTTCTAATTGCTCGTGGTGCAAAGTGCAATGTTAATGGGTTATTACATTAATTATATACTTGAAAGCTTTATTTAGTTGCCTAGAATCTGTTTGTATAATTAAAACATAATTGCCTTACATTTTTAAATTAATTCTGAATTAAAATGACATTTCTTAAATTTTTTAAATTCGTTTAAAGCTTTTTTTAAAAATAATAATTATGAAAGGTCATATCTAAATTTTGTAGAATATATTACAACACTTTTTTAGTTTTATAGCTAGCAATATTTGTTAAAAATATGTTCTTTTTATATATTTTGCCAAATTAGTAAAAATTTTCTCTATAAACGAGTTCAGACTCGAACAATGGAATTACCGTAGACTTTGACCATCACTTAGCAAAATAAATACAAATAAAAAAATATGCATACTCATATACATATATATACAAATACAAATGCAGTTCAATCAAATCGTATTATTCGCAATATTTTCCTTATCTAAATTCTTATCTAAAAGGTGTTCGACTGAACACTTGAGCAAAATGCTTGCGTGAGGTCAGACTAATCTTTACTAATCTCCAATTTAATTAAAAATAATAAAAATAGCACAAAATATGGCAATGGATGGAGAAACACCCAGACTTCCAACGTGAACCGGAAGCGCCCAATTTGGAGCGCACCAGGGAGTTGGCCAACAAGCGTCATCATTTGCTGTGGGAACAAAAGTTCTTCGATGTCAATGAGGTGAGAGTATTCAGAATTTAGTTATGGCTTTATTTAAATTACATTTTAATATATTTCTAGTACCTAACTACGCCTTATTTGATGTTGGCCTTTGGTCAGGCCATATTCAGCTACGATTTTAGCTTCTCGGTCAAGTTCTCGCTCTCAAATGGAATGTTTCCCAGCACTCTGCTAACGAATGGCACTGGACGTCTGGGCAAATATATAGCCAAGATATCAGATGATCGTATATTGGGCGCCTATGCACTGACGGAGATCGCTCACGGCACAAATGCAAATGGTATTTAATTGCATTATATTTAATTACGGTGGTTTGGTTACGATTTCTTTACTTTTATCAATCTATAGGCATGCGCACACGCGCCACTTACGATGTCAAATCGCAGGAGTTCATTATACACACACCTGACTTTGAGGCAGCCAAGTGCTGGGTTGGCAATCTGGGCAAAACCTGCACTCATGCCATTGTCTATGCACAGTTGTATGTGCCGGACGACAAACATCAGGGTTTGAATGCATTCCTTGTGCCCATTCGGGATGAGCTTACACTGTTGCCCCTGCCGGGCGTCACAGTTGGTGATCTTGGCGAGAAAATCGGACTCAATGGCATTGACAATGGGTGCGTTGTATATAAATTCCAATAATTAAGTTAAATGTAAACACTTGGATTTATTATATCTTACAGCTTTGTTATGTTTAATCAGTATCGCATACCGAAGGACAATCTGCTGTCGAAAACGGGTGACATTGATGCGCAGGGCAATTATAACACCCCCATCAAGGATCAGCGCAAACGGCTGGGTGCCTCTCTGGGTGCTTTGTCCACGGGTCGTGTTAATATTACCGCAATTACTTATGTGGCGCTTAGCAAGGCTGTTTGCATTGCTACACGTTACTCGGCAAGCCGTCGGCAATTCGGACCCCCCGATAGCAAAGAGGAATGGCCAGTGATCGAGTATCAGTCGCAGCAATATCGTCTCATGCCACATCTGACTACGGTAATTGCATTGCGTGTGGTCTCCCTTTGGATTGGCAAGAAGAACATGGACATGATGATGCGGGGTATGATGGGCGAGGATACGTCTAGGGAGGGCATGGAAATCCACGCCATCTCCTCGGCCCTGAAGCCCTATGCCACGTGGGCGGCTCGCGACGGTATCCAGGAGTGTCGTGAAGCTTGCGGCGGACATGGATATTTGCGTGCATCCGGGCTGGGTGATCTGAGAAACGATAATGATGCCAATTGCACGTATGAGGGTGAAAATAATACGCTCATTCAGCAAGCCTCTAATTGGCTGATCAGCCTGCGTCGCAACAATGCCAACTTTGTGGATGCTTCTCCATTGGAGACGGTCGCATTCTTGAAGAATATGAATGTGATATTGCAAACACGGGGACAGGAGCAGAACGCTGGCCAGGCTCTGGATGTGCATAGTAATTAATTAGTTAGTTATTTATTATGATTATATATACACAATATGTGTTTTATGTATTTGCAGATTTGCTGAAGGCGCTTAACTGGCTGACCGCTTGGCAACTGGACGCAGCCGTCAAGCGCTTCGAACAGCTGCAGTTCGCTGGCAAAGATGCCTTTGAGACGCGCAACAATATTCAAGTATTTGCCGCACAAAAGCTTTCCATTATCTATGCAGAGGTGGGTTTCGCCTTCCAGATTACCTTAGGGCTTATCGTCTTAAATCCTTATCTCTTCTACATATAGCGGACCTCTTACTATATCTTCTACAAGTTTGTGACCAATCTGCCAGCCTCGGCCGAGCAGCAGGTGTTATTGAAAGTGCTTTCCTTCTATGGCGCCAATTTGATCATCAAGTATTCGGCGCTGTTCTATCAAGGTGGCTATTTCCTCAAGAGCTCACAGATTGAGCTCTATCAGCAGGGCATCCTTGGTCTACTTTCGGTGCTGAAGAATGAAGCTATTGCCTTGGTGGATGCAATTGCGCCCACAGATTTCATTTTAAACTCACCATTGGGCATGAGCGATGGCAATGTAAGCAGTTATAAAATATTTATCCCGATTTCACTAATCACTTTTTTTTCCACCTACTTTTCTCAGGTCTATCATCACTTGCAACGCACCATCGTCTCCACTCCAGGCGTCTATGAACGACCGTATTGGTGGCGTGACGTTACCTATAAGAACTATCTAGAGCGCGCCAAGCTGTAAAAATCTAGATTGAATTCTTATCCTTTCTCTCTTAATAGTTTACTAAGTCTTAATTGAGTGCCTTTATTGTTATTAATTATTCCAAAAGATCAGAAACTTGTACTGTAAAAGTAATATGAAGCATATATAGCTTATTATTTGTGCGTGATATAAATACAAATGTGAAATGAATGTGCAATAGTACTGATCACAGATCAGACTTTTATATATATAATTTTGCTAAAAATATAAAGTACTAAAATATAATTTTTTGTAATTGTAATTTTTGTATGTTTTTAAAATTGGTTTAAACAATTAAATAAAATATATTTATGGTAATAATTAAGTCTCTCTAAATTTGAATAACATGAAATTGTCCGCGCTATCTAAGAACATTCTGCAACAATAATAAAAATAAAATATTGTTGTAATTATAATTTTTGGTACTTATTCGATTCAGTTGTAAACGAAAATAAAAAATTTTTTAAAATAAATTCTCTTCAAACTTGATTAAATCCCAAGTTGTTCGCAATACCCTCGTATTCGCAAAACTTCCATTCCATTCATTATCAAGCATGGCAAATTGTCCAACAACCCAATGACTCGGCTTTTTACACTATTCTATTAAACACACATACATACATATGTGTGTATATTTATTTGAATATATGTATGTACATATGTATAAATATATACCTCTAGTTCTAGCCGAGTACATCTGCGCTATTTGGCATAAATGATGCCCTGCAGTGTCAATCAAAATAATTCATGAAAGAGGAGCCACAAAAACAGCTTACATTTCTTGTTGTTTCTCTTCCTTTTGCCTTCGATTTGCTTTCCATTATGTGTAGTGAGAAAACAAATTGTAATTCACTATCCATTCCAATTCAATTCCGCCATTCTTTTGCACGCATGCATGTTGTTGTTTTATTGGAAGAGGCACAGGAAAGAGAGAGTGCATTTAAGCGGCTCAAATTCAGTTCTATTTACAAGTGCAACTGTAATGTGCGGGCGTCGCGACGCGTCGTTTGTTAAAACGAATTTATCAATGGTAGATTTGACAGATAACGGCAGATAACATTAATATGAAACCTATAAAAAGTTATGTGATAGTTTTTAAGTGTGATATTTAGTGCGTTATTTACATACATACAAATATATATAAATATATGTACATAATTAATTACTTTATATAAATACAAACATACTAATGTACGAGGATATGCATTGGAAAGGTAAGCTTAAATGTTAAGATTTGAATAAAAATAATAAATAAATTACTTTATATACATTTATATATAAACTTAGATACTCAACTTATATTTTAATGCATTTATTTATGCATCAATCAAATTAACTGGAATATTCGTCTCGTCTGCTTTTCAAGGTGTGTTTATATGTAAACATATGTACATGTGTATGTGCATAGATGTATACTACTTACTTTCTACTGGAAGTCTGTTCAATTTCGACACATTTATGCATACATATTACATTCTACTGGAAGTCTGTTCAACAGCAAGTATATTCTATACATACATACGCGTGCTTGCAATTAAACAGACTTCCAGTTATTTAGTTTAATGCATTATTTCTATGGAAAATATATTTAAAATTTGTTTCACTTGTTTATTTTCTATTTTATGCATGTCTGCTTTTGTGCATTCGTTCTAATTATGCTAACTATAAAGCATTTTGTTGATTTTTTTTTGGTTAAATCTAGAGCTTAAATACGATCACAGTCTGACAAACGGCTTTGTTGTTGTTGAACAAATTTCAATTAAACACGTATTTTATGCTAATACATACAAATTACAACACATAATTTACTAAGAGTCTTGAGCAGCCATTCAATTAGCTTTAGCACTGGGGAGGCGGGTCAAGGCATTTCCTTCTGCTCCGAAGCAGCACCGTCACCTGAACCGGAACCACTTTCGTATAGTTCCGACGAACTAGTGCGCAGAGTATGCGACTGCAGTTCGGCCAATACATTGCCATCACTCTCTGTCTGAATGAGCATTGGAATTTGCTGCGGCAAATCGCTGGTGGCCCACAAATACAAGTCCAACGTCTTCTCGGTGCAATCGGCTATGAAACGGACAAAGGGCCGTATGTCGCCCTCATTGGCCAGCTTAAGGAAATGATAGTACTGGCTGCGCTGCTGTTTAGGTATGATCACTGGCGGATAGCCGGCGCGCATGAGCAACGTGTTCATCAGCAGCCGCGAGGTCCGGCCGTTGCCGTCCACAAATGGATGGATATGCACCAATTTGTAGTGGGCTAGCGCTGCATAGCTGTGTGGGGAATTGGAAGATTTACTGCTAGAAGCTTGTCAGGATTAATATCAGCTTCACTCACTTGACCGGATGCAACGAATTGCTTTGCTCCGAGTTAAGCCAATGCTCAAATCGTTGCATCAGTATGGCCAAATCCCCTGGACCGGGCGGCACATGACCGCCCACATAGACCTGGTTGCGACGAAACTCACCGCCTTCGATGGGATCTACATGGCCCAGCACGCGGCGATGTAGCTCCAAGATGTCCTTCAGTGTGATATATAATCTGTAACGGAAGATGATGCAGATGATGATTCATAAGCATTATTCCTGACCACTTGCACGTCTTACTTCTGCACCAGACTTGCATTGATATATTTCATGGCCAAGTCCATGCCTAGAATTTCGTTGTGCTCATCAATGGATTTGCCATCGACAGCCATCCGGGTTTCCAGCACAGACCGGGTCTGTGCCAGAGTCATTGTGTTGCCCTCAATGCCAACTGAATGATATATGTGTTGGAAGTAAGCCTCCTTCTTGGCTCGTCTCAATGCAGAGTTGGCCTCGTGTATGGCCGACAGGGCATCCCGTTTCTCATCCAGCGAGCTGAGCCGACGTTCGTCTAGTAGCTGCACCACATCCGCCGTCCGTTGGCGATTGGCCAGCGCTTCCGTATTGCTTGGATTAATGCTGAGCGCCTGGAAGTAATACTGATCTGCCAGCACAATATTCCGTTGATTATGTTCGAGAAATTCGCCGTAGCGTAGCAGCACCTCCGGGTGCTTGGGCGCCAGGGCAAGCGCATGTTCGAAGAGACGCGCCGCCTTGTCATCCTTGCCCGTCATATACATCTCCTGGGCGAGACGCAGTGCACCCATTGCCTCTTTTATATTAGTCTCCTCCGCTTGTGTATAGCTAGCACCGACGCTATCACTCACGCTCTTATCGTAGAACTCCTTAAATGCATTCAGCTCATCCACCGAGTAGACGGCGAATTCATCGCGTGTCTGCAAATAGTGAGCCGTTGGCAGATGATGCAGTCGCAGTCGCCAGCCCAGCAGCGAGCCTGACGACGATGTCAGCGCATGGAAGCCAAATGCTGCCAAGCAGCCGGCAATGAAGAACAGGGCAAAGCGATATGTTGACTGAAGCATTGTATGATTCTGTTGTAGTTGCAGTTGCTGCTGCTGCTGCTGTTGTTGTTCGCGTTGCTCCTCTTCCGTTGCTTTGCCTGTTAACATTGCCTACGGCAACAAAATATGAAAGATTCCTTTCAGTTTTCATTATTTGAAATATGCCACGCTACTAACCATTGTTTCGCAGGGTCTCTGCATTAATTGTGGGCCCGTTTCTGTTTCACAGTAGTTTTGTACACAATGCCCAGCTGATACATTTTAAACCTGTTCGAGGGCGTTTTGCAAACAAATCAACCACGTATTTCATAGCTAGCAGGCCATTTCCTAGCGATGACAGCGTGTGCGATATATTGAACGTGTCGATGAACTGAGTGCAGTAAGAATAGAATATTCAAGCTTTTCAAATATTTTTTAAATTCTCAAATAAATTTAAAAAACGTGTTTGCTTAATATAAACATAAACTGTTTGAAAAGTTACAGCAATGCAAAATAATAATATAATTATAAAAAATAGTATGGCATAATTTATTTTATATATTTGTTTAACATAATTTTTATAGCTTTCTCATATATCAATATGCATTAATCAGTTTTTATGTTGTTCATATATACATTTTTAGTTAATTTTATGTCATAAACTAATTATTTGCAGGTTCATCTCCAAAGCGAAATTTATTAGCTCGTTCAACCCTGGTTTTTTATTTGTGTGAACACTGTTTCAGCTACGCGCCGGTAGATGGCGCCAATTGATTTTAGATTAGTCAGCGTTGAAATATTGCGCGAAATTAAAACCGGATAGTCTAAGCGAATTTGAATGCAGTCAAGCTCGAAATTTAACGTATTAAATTCTAAGAACTTTCAAATTATATGACTAACTTATTTATTGATTGTCACATTTTTAATGAATTTATTTAGCTCTTTTTTTGTATTTAAAATTTCAAATAATTTTTGCAAATTGTCGAAAATTAATTCGATTTGATGATTTATGAAAATGTTTTGCGCCGAAAGGCTAAATATTAAGCGTATCTCTTGTGGTTTTTCAAGCTAATTATTTTGTGGCTTCTAATTTAAAGAATTCGTTCTAAAATTCATTCAAATATCAATATCAATTAGGATCTGAAATTTATACCTAACTGGGTTTTCCCTTGCTGTTTTTTTTTTTCCATAACCAATTGACAAAAATTCAAATGATATTTTTGTTAATCTTCCGCAAGGTCACATAAAAATCTTTACACATATATATGTATATAGACAAGTGTTTTTTTTTTCTTATTCGTTTTTAAGCACTTTTAAACTGAATATCCATATCAACTATGATGTGATATTTATACCTAATGTGTTTTTTTTTTAATTGTTCTTCCCTTGCGGTTTTTTCTTTTGCAATTTAGACAGTTCAATTGAAATGACAAAATTGTTAAACTTATACAAGGTCACAAAAAATCTTTTCATTTGCATATATATATACGTTTGTATATATATATAGGCAAGTATCTATTTTCTTCTTAATTGTTTTGAATCACTTTTAAACACCGCAACACTTGAGACACCCACTCAAACGACGCGCCTCCCTTGACATGCATCACGTAGATCATTTTGTAGTATGTCGCTGTCGCTGTCGTGTAACAAATGTTCTCTGAGCAACCCAGGAGATCATTTATGAGATCATATACTCATATGCATTTGCAAACAAATTCATTTGATTTTTGATCTGTTGTCATTGGGTGTAAACAAAATCAAATCGCTCAGAGCTACCGGCTTGTGAGTCACAAATGAGCTCATTAGAAGTTCCCAATACAGGTTTATGTCTCTGAGCTATGACGTATAAAATGATTTGAGTTTTATATTTAGTACATTTGCATATGTTTTGAATTGATTTTGTTTTAATATTTTACGAAAATACAAAACTCATTCAATTGATAACAGGCAGACAGCTCTTTCAGAGCATCCCAGTGTGTCTCTCTCTCTATCTCTCTCTCTTTCTCTTTCTTTATCCGTGTCTGTCGCTCTCTCGCTCTTCATCTAACTCAAAAAATTTCAAATAAAAGCTTTACCCTATGCGCTCGGCTGTCAGTTGCTGTTCGGCAGCGCAACGCAGCGCAACGTTTTCGATATCGGTGGAATAACTAACGGTACAAGCGGCTATAGTGAAAGTGAATCAATAGTGTCTAATGTGCGGATCCTGCCAATTCTAATCTGATCTGTTCAATAACCATATAGAGCTCAATTCGAGTGCTCGCAGTGTGAATTTCAAGTGAGAGTGAGTACAATATATATAGATATATATATTCAGATTGCATTATTATTAGTTTATATATATAGTATATATATATATATATATATATATATAAGTGCATCCAAAAATAGCCCCCGCCTGCACTCTGTCTGCATTACCTGCGTTAGCACCCAAAATAAGTTGTTCCAGAAATAAAATGATTGTTCGTAATAGACATATGTGACACGAATGGAACAATGTTTATGCATCGGAAAAGCTGTTGATTTACGGCCTCAGAATGAATCGAGCATATAGAGCATATATAAATCAATATTGTGTAAATGCTATGCCTATATGAATTTGAAATTGAAATAAATTCTTGTATAAAATAACAAAACTTACCACGTACGCATTAATGACTTATCAAGCAAAGACCGGATGGAAGAGGCTGCTCAACTTGATACAAAAAAGCAAACTGAAAATTAATATATTGAAATAAAAATTCATTAAACAATCTGAAACAGTCAAAAGGCAACAGCGACTTGCTTCTACGAAATGAGACTGAAAAAATATAATTGATGTGCTACCATGAACATTATCGGCTGGTTAACCTTTTGTGATCCTCAGTTGCTTGATAATCCCTGACTGAACTAGATTCGTGCGCCATGCGGTTATCAGCCAAAAAAAAAAAAAACTTTTCGAATTCCGTTCATTTGGTTTTAAAGCGACGAATTGTAATATATGTAAAACGCTTGTAATTATTTGTAACACATTTATAAATCATGAATGACACAGTTATTGTTTCTCCTTCTGAACTTCGCTCTAGTTAGCCCAGAATGCGAGCTCTGGGCGTGTGTGCGTTGCTCTTGGCTCTGGCCAGCTGCCAGGGCTACAACAGCTTCAGATCGAGCTATAGCAGCAGCTCCTCTTCATCATTCGGCGGTGGCGGCGGTGGCGTTGGTCAGTCCCAGGCATTGATGCAGGGCCAAGCGCAGCTAAACAGCTGGGCCTACAATCACCTGAACGAAGTGCGCGAGTTTGCCAATCGACTGACCCAGGAATACAATGCCATGTCCACGGGCAGCAACAACATTGTGGGGCATTCACTGCCTTGGAGTGGTAAGTACCATGATAACTATGCTTGATCAGTTTCTATGGAAAAGCTTGATTCTTGGCTTAAAATCAAGTTATCTAACGTAGTTTATCATTTATATAAATGAAAATATCTTCATTCTCTGAGAAGTTTTTCAAAATCGCTTTGATATTTTGAGAAACTTTTCAAGAGTTCTCAAGTTTTTGTTGTATTTAGAATTGTCAAATGTTGATCTTTCTGATCGCTTTACAATACTCATATGCAGCTAACTAGACTCGTCAGGAAGTGTTGGGAGTGAAAGCTCTTTATAACGACCATCTTTCGTTCATCCGTACGTCTGTCCGTAAGCTTTATTGAAACGCTATTGAAACTAGGGACTTTAAATTTTCAACATGTAATCATTATCGCCCTCGGCTTCTAAATTGTAAATATTTCCAGATAGACATTGAAAGGTGGCAAGTTCAGAACTTTTGGAACTCAGCTAGTATAGAGTCTATAAATTTTACACTATATATAGTAGAAATACTATAGTTCAAAGTGCCACATGCTGCTGAAATTCTGAATATATATTCGCCTTAATAACCCAAGGTACAAGATATGTAATAAACAAATATTCGCCTTTAGGGGGGCGTGACAAACAGGGCCTTACTCAGTTTTAGGTCTAATTTAGGGCTAAAATTCTTTAAAAATCGCTAAAGATTATAAGCACTGCGTTAAAGTTCATTGATTTACAAATATTTATAGACAAGGGGCGTGGCAAAGTATCGTCTCACTGTAAAATTCTTACTTCTGCTTTCATTCCACTGCAATTGAATGCTATGATCAGATTACTCTTAATCACTTAAATTAGGTTAAATGAATACTGATGTAATTATAAATATTCTTGAATTAATTTTCACATACACTTATAGAACTACAATATAATCTAAAAGATTGAAATGGTCATCGGAAATGACGTTTTCGTTTTGTTATTCTTAAATGCATTGAATGTGCTTAGAAGTTCATTGATTCATATCCGAATGAATGTAGACGGCGAATATAAATTACCTAAATTTAAATAGATTTATTTTTATTACCGGACACCACAAAACTAGGCGTGATTACTCTAATCTGAATTTGTATATGTGTATATATAATTGTGAAACACTGATAATAGGGAAAGGGTCATCTAGAGTTCACTTAGTTTGTTCAAATTGTAGTCAAAATAATACCTTAGTCGGTCTACTTAGTGATAGAGGTAGCAAAGCTAAGAGAAAGCATAATTAATTGCTGGAAATACACAGAACATTTCAATTGAGAACGTTTTTTCCAAGATTATTTTTGTATTCGAGTCTGAAATAAAAAATGACATCATTATTGGCCGTGCCACCATATGATGCCTTAATCTGGTACAAATCTCTATCAGGAGACGTAATCGTAAAGTGGAACTGACCCTATACGAAGAGTTTCCAGTTGGTCTCAATAAATCGGCTAGAAATCAGCTAGTTTTTGTGAGAATTGCATAGAAGAGCGATAGGCGCATGAGAGTTTGGGTATGGAGAGAGTTCTAAAGAATATTCTATAATATTTATTTATTTGTAATATACAAATTTGTGTTAAATATCTTTGTTTCTTCTTCTTCTAGCTGGTATACAGCAGCTGAGTGGCAAGAGCGCCAGCGAATTGGATGCTCTCTGCTTGCAGATCAGTCAGAAGCTGGTGAATGATATGCGCCAGGGACTGCTCAGCTATAACAACATTGTGCAGCCGGCATTTTTTGATAGCAAGGCAGCGGAGGTGTTGGAGAACTATGCCACTGGCAGCACACAGCAAATTGTGGAGCTGAATCCATTCAAAGCCGTCGATCTGAGTGGCTTCGATGAGGTGAAAAACTATGAATATCCGGCCGAGGTGAAGGTAATAGACGGCAAGACCTATTTGGTGCATCGCAATTGCACAGAGGCCACCAAGATATCGAATAGCTATGCCGGCAATGCAAATGCTCAGTTGACTCATGGTTATTACCCACAGAATCCGATCACTTCCCTGCCCTCTAGCAGAGCCACAACCCTGAGCCGCCAGTCATCGTCGTTGCAGGACTGGATTGGACAGCAAATGGAGCCGACTGTGATGGATTACAGATCGGTGGTTAGCATCGATAATAGCCGACCTCTGCCGACCTATAGCCAAATAACGGCAGTGCCAACTTTTGGCCAGCCCAGTTCACCCGGCTCGAGATCAACGGTGACAGTGACGCGTTTCAATAAGACCATCACAACGCATCCCGATGGCACCAGCTCGGTGGATGGCTCCGAGGCTCATCAGCGATGGGAGAACGGTCAGCTGGTGTACGATAATAATCGACCCTTTGGTCAATCATCGGTGCCGCGCGATGATCAGTGGAAGCGCGAAGAGCGCGAACACTTCTTCTGGTATCTGACGACGCCGCAACGCCTTGAGGACTGGCAGCATCAGCATGAGGATCGTCTACTGGCGGTGGCGCATCGCTATCATACAACCTTGCCCGTTCTACTGGAATTCCATCGTCGTGAGCTGTCGCGTTATCAGGCGCTGTTGGCCCAGTATCAGTCACAGGTGCAGGATGCCACGGCCTGGCAGCAACGGGAGCGTGGTCGCCTTGATTGGCTAATACATCAGAATAGTTTCACAGTGCAGGACTTTGAACGCTGGCAAATGGAGAACAGCGCCAAGCTGCGTCAGCTGGCGCAGAGCAATGGCGTCCCGCTGGCGCAACTGCTGCAATGGCAGCGTCAGGAGTTGCAGCGCCTCCATGTCTACTTCAATAAGGTGAACGACTCGCTCAGCCCTCAAGTGCCCCAAATACCGAACCAAATAACTATACACGAGTCCAGCTCACTGATTGAGGACAATGCTCAGGAGCAGCAGCGCCTCAATGAGCTCATTCGTCAGCACAATGCGACAATCGCCAAACTGCAGAGCTCCATACTCAGCGACCAGCAGCGACTGAAGGATCTCTCGATCAAGTATCAAGGCGACATGCAGAGTCAGACGCAGTGGCTGCTCGGCGAGGTCGCACGCATTGGTGATCTCATCAAGGAGCAAAACGAGCAGGTGACCCGACTGAGTGCCTGGCAGAGTTCGGAGCGCGCTCGTCTGGAGTCCATGCTGAAAGAGCATCGTGGCAGTCTGAGCGAGTTGCGGCAGCAAATGGCCCAAGATAGCAGTTACGTGAAGAGTTTGGCGGCCAAATATCGTGTGGGTGTCGATGAGCTGGAGAATTGGCAACGCAAGGAGCTGCAGCGCCTGCAATTGGCTGGCCAACAGCAGCTGGAGAGCCATATCAAGGATTGGCAGAGCAGCGTCAGTGCTCAGTTGCGCAACATCATTGGCCACAATCAGTTGACGATCGAGCAGTTCCAGAACTCGATCATTAATGATCGTGCACGTTTGGAGCAATTCGCACGCACCTATAAGGTACGCGTGGAGGAGATCGAATCGTGGATCAAGAGCGAGCTAAAGAAATTCCAATCGGAGGGTCTGCTCAAGGAGGTGGAGGAGCAATTGGCGTCGTGGCAGCAACGCGAACGCGAAAGACTTCAGGCTCTGGTGCAGCACAACTCGCTGACTGTGGAGCAGCTGGAGGCGAAAATCAAGAGCGATCAGTCGCACTTCTTTGAGCTGGCGAATACGTATCAGGTGCGCGTCGAGGATATTCAGGATTGGCTGAAGAAGGAGCTGTTGCGCCTCCAAGCCGAGGGTCTGATCAAGGCAGAGGCCCTGAAGGACTGGCAGGTGGCCGAGCGCCAGCAAATCGCCAAGCTCGTGCAGCAAAACAAATATTCTATTGATGAATTCGAGCGCAAGCTATTGGCTGATCGTGCCCGTCTGAACGATTTGTCAAAGACCTACAATGTGCAGGTCTCCGAGATTGAGCAATGGATCCAGTCCGAGGGTGAGCGTCTGCAGCGTGAGGGGCAGCTGCACATGGAGGCGCAGCTGAACAACTGGCAGAAGATTGAGCGCCAGCGCCTGTTGGATCTGATCAACAAGAACAACTTGTCTATTGAGGAGCTGGAGATGAAGATTGGCAAGGATCAGACCCATTTGTACAGCCTGGCCCAACAGAACCAGGTGCGCGTCGAGGAGATCGAGCAGTGGATCAAGCAGCAAATTCAGAAACTTCAAAGCGAGGGCCTCATCGAGATGCAGCGCCTGAAGAATTGGCAGCTGGAATGGCGCGGCAATCTGACGAACATGGTGCAGGAGCGTGACTACACAGTCGAGGAGTTCCATAAGTGGCTGCTCGAGGATCGGGCACGTCTGCAGAATCTGGCCATGCAGCACAACGTGCAGATCGAGGAAATCGAACAGTTTGTGAAGAAGGAGGAGCAGCGTTTCATCGGAATGGGCCTGCTCAAGCCCAGCGAGAAGCTGACCAATTGGCAGGAGGTGGAGCGCCTACATTTGAAGAATCTGGCACAGCAGCAATACAAGTCCACCGAGCAACTGGAGGCGCGTTTGCGTCAGGATCGCGAACTGCTAGAGAAGCTGGCGATTCAGTACAGTGTGCAGGTGGAGGAGATCGAGAACTGGATGAAGCAGGAGTTGGCACGCATGCGAGACGAGGGCAAGTTGCAAATCGATAATCTCACCTCCTGGCAGCTGGCCGAACGCGAGCGCCTCGAGGCACTGCTCAAGCAGAACAAACAATGGAGCGCCGAAGAACTGCAAGCCGAGCTTATTAACGATCGGGAGCACATGCAAACGATGGCCTTCCACTATCACACCTCCGTCGAGGAAATCGAGCGCTGGGTGCAATCCGAGATCGAGCGGCTCAAGCAGCAGGGCAAGCTCAACATTGAGCAGCTGACGGCCTGGCAACAGGCCGAACACCAGCGCATTCTGTCGCTGCTCCAGTCACAGTCCAACATAACCATGGAACAGTTTGCAGCCAAGGTGCGTATACGTTATTTGAATACATTTCAGTTGTATGTATATGTAAATAAATATGTATATATGTGATTATAATAATTTCGAATAGTATCGAATTATAGTTCTAGTCAAATAATGTTCTAGTGTTATGAATTTAAATATTCTTATATTTTAATAATTATATTATCAGCACTTATTTTATTTTAGATTAATTGTTAAGTATTGAAATTTTTCGTAATTGATTATTAACTTATAATTCTGAAATTGTTTGTTTTCTTAACGTTTTAGAAGAGAGAGTTCCCAGAGATTGTAGATTCTTAAATTAGAACGGTTTATAATGATATTTTGTCTTTTAATTACTAACTATTTAATAATCTCTAATTAATGCAATTTCTGTTTTAATATCTCAAATTTAGTCTCAAATTCTTATTTGGCAATATTTAATTTTAAATGGTTTAAAGCTTATAAATTCGAGTAAACTTTTAGGCTCCTAATTGAAATTTAATTTTCCATTCAATTGTAATTCGATCTGTCTGTTAGCTAATTCAATTTAAATTAATTTATAACTTATCTAACTGAAATTTATGTTTTTTTTTTTTTTATGATTCAGTGGAAGAGAGAGAGAGAATAATATTACATTTATGTTGCTATTTTTAAGCTAAAAAAAACTTAAAATAGAATGCTCTATTATAGTAAGAATTTTCAAATTATCAAACTAAAAATGCATAAAATTCCAAACGTAAACCAATTTTATTGCCAAGCTATTTTTAAACACAGAAATATATTTAGGGGGAACTCTAAAAACTTTATATTCTTAAATATAAGAACAGTTTAGAATTTATTAGAAAAAAAAAAAACCGATTCTAATTTAAGTGAAGTTTATAATATGTATGGCATTTAAACGATCTACTGATCTCATCTTTCAAAACAACTTCTTCCCCCCACCATAGGTGCAGAACGATCGACATTTCCTACGCAGCCTTGCTGAGCAGCATCATGTGAGTGTTGTAGAAATCGAGAGATATATACAGCAGGTCATTGACGATCTGCAGAAGAAGGGACAATTTGAAATTGAGAAGCTGCAGAATTGGCAATTGGTTGAGCGTGATTACATCAAGACGCTGATTGCCGAGTATAAGAATGGATTGTCCACAGCCGAGTTTGAGCAAAAGCTGAGAGAGGATCGTGCGCATCTCAATCAACTGGCTGATCAGTATCGGGTGAATGTGGAACAGATTGAGGAATGGATGATATCGGAGCTGAAACGTTTGAGAGGAAACACGGAGACATCGCTGAGGTCGCTCAGCGCTTGGCAAGTGTCAGAGCTGGAGCGCCTGCAGAATCTGCTCAAAGAGCAGACACACATCAGCTATGTGGAATTCGAAATGGAACTGCAGAAGGAACGGGAACGGCTGAGACAGTTGGGCAATCAATATTCGGTGAATGTGGAGGAAATTGAGCAATGGTTGCGCCAGCAACTGATCAATCTGAAGACCACGGGCCATGCCAAGGTGGAGAAATTGGCTAAGTGGCAGATTGACGAACAGGAACGTCTCATTGAGTTGCTATTGAAGCACCAGCAGGATATGAACTATGAGGATGTGGAGCGTGAGCTGAGCAAGGATCGTGCCCATCTGGAGAGTTTATCGCAAACGAATCACGTGAGCATTGAGCAGGTCGATAATTGGCTGCACGATGAGCTGCGCCGTCTGCAGGACTCGGGACTTGTGCAGTTCGAAAAGCAAACCCAATGGCAAAAGCAGATCAGCAACGGCTTCAACAATTGGCTCAAGCAACAGCAGGACTCTGCGACCTATCAGGAGTTTTTGGATTTCCTAAAGCGTGATAAGTCACGTCTAAACGGCATTGCCAATGACTATCATCTGACCGTGGAGCAGGTGGAGCAGTGGGTGCAGAAGGAAACGGCACGCCTATCCCTAATTGGTGTCATTGAGAAGCCGCAAGATAATTTTCACTACGAAGAAATCATCAGCATTACGGATCACTCAACCAATTCGCAGCCCTGGAAGGAAGATGTGACCGCACGCCTTCGCAGTGAAGTGCATCTGAAGCCGATGACGTGGCAGGAGTTCCGATTGTACTTGATACGCAACAAGCCGAACTTTGAGCGACTGGCACAGCAATATCACATCACTGTCGAGGATATTCACTTGTGGCTGGAGGAATCGGCCCGCCAGTTGGCCGATGAAGGGCTCATCACTGGCACCGTCATCGTTGAGGAGTGGCAGCTGAAGGAGCAGCAACATATACAGGATTTGATCAATCAACAGCTGCGCCGTCGCCAGAAGTGGACCATTGAGGAGCTGCAATTGAAGCTGCTTAATGACCAGAAGCATTTGCTGGACGTGGTGCGTCAGTATCAAATCACCATCGAGGAGCTGAAATTGTGGTATAAGAATGAGTTGAAGCGTCTCTTGGATTTGCGTAAAATTGAGCGAGGCTATGGTCTGTCCTGGCAAACCAAGGAACTGGAACGCATTTACCAAACCGTTGTCCGTCACCCCATCAATCGTAATGCACTGGAGCAGCTGTTGCTGCGCGATGTTTCCATATTGGCGCCGCAGTATCGTGTGACCGTTGAGGAGCTGCGCATCTTCATACATGAGAAATTGCAGCGTTTGGCGGACATGGGCCTAATTGTCGATTCCATGGTCGTGGGCAGTGACTGGAAAGAGCAGGAGCGTCAGCGCTTACGTCAGATTGGCTCGAGCGTCATTATCACCGATATAGAGCTATTGCAGCTGCTCGCAGCGGACACCAAATATCAGCAGGAGCTCGCCCGTCTCTATGGCGTGGGCCTTGAGCAATTGGCGCCCATCCAGAGCATCTACGTTGGCAACATGGCCAAGGAGCATCTGCTTGAGCAGCGTAACCTCATTGCGCTCGCACCCTGGCAGCAGAAGGAGCGCGATCGTCTCTACGGCTTCATTGGCACCCAGAACATGACGCTGCGTCAACTGCGCGACTGGCAACGTCAGAGTGAGGAAACGACACGTGACGTCAAGCAGTGGCAGCTCAAGGAATTCGAACGCATCATGGCTGTGGCCCGTTACTATGGCATCTCACTCACTGAACTGCAGCAGTTCCGCGAGGAGGAGCTCCAATATCTGAACTACTTGAATCATCGCAAGCTGCTGCCAGAGTCCGAGGTACAGAACTGGGAGTCCAAGCAGCACTGGCGTTTGCAGAAGCTGCAAACGAAGTACAAGAAATATGGCCAGGATCTCAGTATCTGGCGTCGTACTCTGTATCTGCTAAGTCAGGGATTGATCAGTCTGCCTAGTGGCAATGCAGGCTATATCATCGATTCGGGCACCACCAATGCCACCGCCGTCCAGAAACCAATTTTCTCCAAGGATCGCGGCGACCAGCCGCCTCATATCTATGAGGAGTCATACAATGAAGACGATGAGCCCGGACTGGAGGGCGAAACAAAGGCGCCTCTGCCAAAGCCAATGCCCATTATTTCGACACCAGCACCGTTGCCCTATCATCGCCGGGTTTCACCTAACGCCAATATAGGCTACGATTATCGTCGCGCGGATTACATTTTCAATGTGCCCGTGGGCAGTGTTGCGGCTTCGGCCACTGGCGGCGCTGATGGTTCATCGGCCTCGGCTAGCGCCACATTAGGCAAGTGGAGTCGTGCCGCAGGAGATGAGCCCACCTCACAGCAGCAAATTCAGATCGAGGACTTGGGTCAGCAGCAGCAAGAGGACTTGGGCTGGAATGATGGCCAAATCGATGGTGGACAACAGCAGCAGGAGCAGGAACTTGCCTGGAACTCCAACTATCAACTAGGCAGCGATGCTGGCCAAACGCAGCAACAATTGTTGGACGACAAAGACGATTTGGGACAACTGCAGGTCGAGGACCTAACAGGCCAGGCCTATGGCCACACCCTTGGCTCCAATTATGGCCAGCTGCAACAGGCGCAGCCAGCTGAGACAACGGTAAGTTGTATATAATTGTCGAAATCTCAGGTAGACATAGTTTAAATTGTTGGAATTATATGCTTTCGTATAGAGAACTTTCAGAAGTTGTTATACAAATTTTGAAGAACAAGCTTATTTTCAGTTCTTGAGGTATTATAAATTTCAATATAGTAATAATAATATAGTAATTTGAGAAGGATTAGAGAAGGCTTTATATATATATGTATATATTATTCAACAGTATTAACGTCTAGCAGCTGTGTTTCATAGGCTTTCCTCTTCTAAAGCTATTATTAAACAAAGTTTTTTAAAGTCTCAATTTCTATTGTACATTTTAAAGATCTTTCGACTATATACATATATAATAATAGAAGATATGTATATAATAGTTATTTCAAATATAATATATATAAATAGCTTGGGTGGACTACAACAAAAAATAGCTCTACAGAATAAATAGAAGTTTTGTTATATTTTAAATAAAACATTTTGACCACTTTGAATTCTACTAAGCCCCCACAAAAATAGGTTGAATTTCGAACAAACAGATCATTCCAATTTGAACTAACGCAAACGCTTTCTATCCAAATATTTCACATATACTTACACATAGATCTCTAATTTTCAATTGCAGCCGCAGCCCAGTACGTTCGAAAAAATCAAGAATAAGGTAACCGGAATCTTCGGCTAGACCTCGGGAGACACAACACGAACTGCCATAAAGACTTAAGTGCAACAAAACGAAAACGAGCTAAACAAAATTAAAATAAAATAAAATCGAATGGCAAAAAAAAGTGAAAATAAACACGAATCACAAATGTGATTAAATTGTTTTCTACAAACGTTTCTTTAATCAGTTTAGTTTTAGTCTTAAAAGGAAAAGATTTTTGTCGGTCGCAGTTGAACCGCAACAACAACTACTACTAAATATACATATACATATAGATACATGTGTAATACTCGCTCTATAAGGACGTACCTTTGTATTTTGTTTGCATTTTCCCTAATAAACTTTGAAAATATAATTATTAATTGTTTGCATTTGTGTGTGCATCCAATATCATATTCATATTCATATTCATATTCGTCGTCATTATCAACTGCATTAAGCATAAATCTCTAAAACATAACGAAATGGAGCAAATACATATTTCACTATATAATATATTTAACTGCTGTATAAGTTCTGCAAGCTCTCTTGTTCAAGTGGGTGAATCTCTGCTCTCTTTGCTGAATCTGCATCAAAATCATTTAGCAAATATATTTAATAGAATTCAAATTTAGCATATGTTTGTAATTACCATATAGTAAGTTCTGCAGGTGTCAAAGTCATAGGATAGTTCTAGTGTGTGTATAGGGCTACTTTGTAGCACCAGAGCTAAAAGAAAGTGTGAGTGTGTGTGTGAGCAGTTTGCGAGGCACTTAAATTGCGCAATAATTTAGTTTGGAGTTTCCTTGATATCGTATCCAAAGTTCATAGTTTCATTTACGAATAGAATTGGATCTAACAATAGTCAATGTACACTTGCGGATCGTATTATATTAGATGCTCATCAAGTTTATATACATATGCCTGCTTAAAATTGGATTCATAAACTAGCTTTCAATGGAACATAAGTTAAGTGTACGGATTCATTGATGACAAAATGAATTTCCTTTACTTTCTCTCATATAAATAATAAATGTATCTTCTAATTATCTCTTCAATCTGCAAGAGTATCTTCGGAAGTCCGAGGTATTTCTAATTGTTTCGACATTTCATAAATGTTTCCTTCTTAAGGGGTGCAAACTTAGGCATTAAATATCTGCTATTAAAAGGTATTTTAAAACATCTGTTGGAGCTTTTCGAAGCACGTCTCTATCATTGCGTTTAGTCCATTCCTTACAGGTCCTTTGTAGGTCTCTTGTACATTATTTTTACATGTCTTATACGATCTATATATATATATTTATATATATATACAGAGTGCCACAGATCAACTAATATGGATCTCCAGCTCTGAGCCATTCGCCACACCGAAATGCGATGCTCGAAATTGTAATCCTTCGCTGAGTTCCTCCACAGCCACGCCCACGCCCACGCTTAAGCCATCGCCAGTCTCTTGAAGCACATGATGTTTAAGCTGTTCGATTTGATGGAGTAGTTTAAGTGTTTCCTCATCCAAGTTGTCATCCTCTTGGCGCAACTGGCGCTGCTGCTCCTGCTCGGCATCGATGTCCCATTCGAGCGACTCGGGTGTGGATATGTGCGACCAGGAATTCTGCGTCGACGAGCAGCAGGAGGTGCGCGTGAAGGAGCCGCCATAACGTTGACCGCTTAGACGCGCTTGACGCGCTGCCGCATGGCGTCCGTGGCTGGCAGCCAGCGATGCAGCCGTCGTCAGTTGGTCCAGAGATGAGTAGCATGGCTGGGAGGCACCGCGAGGCGGTGTATCCTGCTGCGGCTGCTGCTCCTTCTGCTGTCGCTGCTGATACTGGCGCAGCTGTGAGTACTCATGCTCCCATTCCAGGTCCAGGGAGGAGCTGGCCCTTGAGCTGGCCATGCGCGTATAGCTCTGCAGCTCCGTCTCCTTGCTGGGCGTCGTCGTGGCATTGAGCAGCTTGTGCACATCCAGATTCTGCAACTGTATATCCATCAGGGCACTGCAAGAAGTCAATATTTATTCAACTGATTCGAGCCGTTGATTGCCTCGTCGCCCACTCACCTGTCATTCTGCAGCTTCGCATAGCTGGGCTGCTGTTCCCAATATCTGTCCAGAAATTGTGGACATTGTTGTTTCCGCTTGAACTTTAATATGCGATAGACAAGGCCATGTCGCTGGCAGCGTTCACTGGCGGCCGACAGCAGCTCTGCTTCCGGTTCATCTGTGCCCGCTGCTGCTCCTGCAGCTGCTGCTGCTGCTCGAGCTCTCGTCCTGGGACGACGCCTGCAAAGAGAACAATGCAATCTGTTAGCTTTACTCTACAGTTGTCATCATGTTGGGTATTCTGAATTTAGCAGGCATCAAGTGACATGGTCGATATTGAATAATATTTACAATAATTCAATTCAATCAATTCAATATTATAAGAAGAATATATTAGTGCGTTCCTATCAATGATACTTAAATTGTCTTTTATTCAGAATATTTGAAAAACGTTTATTTGAAATATTTTGATTATGGACATGGAAGATATTTAAAAGGAAGTTTGAGAATTAGAATAGAGGAAAATCTTAGTTTATTTAAAAAATTTTCATTTATTTAGAATAATTAAAGTATTTATATTTGAAACATTCTGACCCTGTTTCGTGCCAGATATTGTAAGGAAAGTTTGTAGTTTAGATGAGCAGCAATTTTTCTTTAAAAATATTTGTAATATTTATTAAAGATCTTTTATTATAGAGAGGGAAGTTTGAAACAGGGGGGAATATTTGAAATATTATGATTTGAAACATATTTATTTAAATACTATGATCATGAACATGGAGGATATTAAAATGAGAGCTTGAAGTTTAGATTAATGAAAATTCTGCGCTTGTTCTATGACACATTATTTTATTCTGAATATTTGATTTTTTAGTTGAATCATTTTTACTTGAAACATTTCTATGAATGTATATTTGCGCTCTGCTCTCAATCAACAAGAACTAAACTTGAGTTAGGGTATCAGGAGGTGAGTGTCACACGTGGGAGTCGTCTTTCATTTCAGTTGTTTATGTATGGGCATAGTAAACGCAAGTGAAGCCCCTTCCGGTCATTGTTTTGTGGTAGCACGCACTCAGCCGTTGCATACTTTTAGGCTGTTGACCCTGTCACAGAGCAGGGCGGGTGGTGCTGGTGCGCCGCAAAATATGTTTGCCAATGCAATTTAAAGCCAAGAACCGGGCCTGCCGTAAAGCGTGACGTTTAATAGCAGTTGAGCACACGAATTGCGCTAATTACTAGACGGACGATGGGGCGGTGTTGGGCTACCTTTAAGCTTCTATTGATTGCCAAGTCAGCAGCACGCAGCACGCTTATTGGATTTGCCATGCTCTCTATGTCAGTGTGTGTGAGTGTGTATGTATGCCACAAGGTAAACAAAATGCAATTTTAATTAACTGTATGCACTATGCGAACAGCGAAGCCAGAGAGAGGGCAGTAGTTGGGGGCAGGGCGTGCGGTGCTTACCAAAGAAGCCAGCTGTTGGCGACGGCCGTCACGCAGTTGGTGGAGCTAACCGAGGAGGAAGACGACGAGGCTGTGGAATTTGTGGCGGTGGAGTTTGTGGCGGTGGCGGCAACACAGCTGCTAAAGCATGAACCCATGCTCCACAGCAGCGGATGCTGTTGCTGCTGCTGCTGCTGTTGCCACAGTTTTTTGTTGCTGTTGTTTTTGTTTTTCTGCTTTCCTCGTTTTCTGCGTCGCCAATTTTCTATAAAGGTTTTTCGCTTTCGCTCCCTTTTTCCGATGCACCTTTAATTTCGCGTTATTAATAAAGCTTTCTTATTTTATTTTATTTTTTTTTTTTTTTACAGTTGCGCGTGGCTTAATTGACTCGCTCGGGGCGTCATGTTGCGCCCTCTTCTGACTTTTCCGATTGTCTAGCTTTTGTTTTGCCTGCGGCGCTGTTGTTGTTGCTCGTATTGCACTTGCATTGCTTGAGGTCAAGGCTCACTCTGTTCGTTGTTTGCTCTTTATACTTGTATTTCTCTTTCTTTTTATTTTTTGGCAATTGTCTGGCCCAGGCACTTTTCAATGTTACTCCATACACAAATAGTCACACACACGCGCGCACACACACACACGCCCAAGCTCACACACACTGAGTCGCGCGTTACTGTTTTGACTAAGTGTGGACGTCACTTGGTGACGCACCGCATGATTCCACGGGTTTCCATTCGTTTGCAAACTAAAACATCGAACCGAAACTTTCTGTTCTAGCTCCAGCTGATGGCTGTTAGCCTCGAGTTATGGGTCGGGCAGGGGGTTGTTCAGTTTGACAATCAGCTGTTCCCGGAGATTCGTTGTTTTTACCGTTGTCTTTCGAACTGTCAGTTGATAAAGTCAATAAGGAAGCGTCAAGTGGGAAAAGCTTCTGGTAGCTGTCGAAGTAAAAGTTGAGCTTACAGAGTTGAAAGCTCTACGGCATAACTGATAAAGCTGATGTAGAGCTTTCGGGGTAATAGTGGTAAATTTTAACATTCTAACATAACAGCCTGTTAAGCTTTTTCTGCAGGGGGTGAGTATTAACAGTGCTCTGTAAAAGGCCTCAAAAATGTTGTCTAGCGACTTCTGTTAAGTGAGCTTGGGGCAAGGCGTTAAGCATAACAGTTTAAGAGCTATTAGTCATGTTATTAAAAGTTTCACAGCATAAATGTTGAAACCCATTTAGTTAGGCGTGACTTATTTGATTTATTTAAAAACTATGCGTATATTTTTAAAAATCATAAATTATGATTGCTTGCACTTAACATTTCCACCCTTTTAAAAATGTTTGTGCATTTTTTCTCACATGTCGGCCATAAAATTTGAGCTACTTCTAAATTCTTGTAGCACACACATCACACACCATTTAGCATATACATATTTCAAAGTACATTAAGATTTGGTACGCATTCAAAGCTCGAACATATGTACATTAAATTTACATTTAACATGTGCATGTTAAATGCAGAGACTAAAATGTAAAAACGCTGCTGCCGCAATATTTGTTGATGTTTTCAAATGCCATCTGCGGTATGGTAAAGACTAAATGCTTTTAAATGTTTAGTATAATATACATGTGCTATAAGCCAACTAATTTTAATTATATTCTATGTACTATCTATTACTTTCATATATACATATATACTATATAACATATGTGCATACCAAAGGCTATATAAAAAGATTTTACATTTCGTATAGGCTATCCACATTTGCATCTATTATTTCTTCTTCATCTGAGCTATTTCTATGCTTTAAAAATATTTATATATTCATTCAGGCTTAAAAATTGGAATAATAAATATATGTATGTATATGTATAGCATATAATTCTTAATATAAACAAGGAATTTATTTAAGCTTAGTTTTCTTCAAACATTTATTTATTACCCAAATCAAAAGTTTTTGAAAACATTAAAAACAAGACTGGCAATCTGAATCAAGATTCTTATGATTTAAGAATCTTATTGAATTAAGACCTAAGTTGAAATCGAGTTATTTTTATTTTCGATGAATATTGAATTGAACCCTTAAAAATCTTTAAACTAAAAACTAGATATTGACGTTTTTAAGTTTTAATATTTTAAGTAATTTGGAGTTTTTTAATTAGAGTTTTAATGCCCTGACTTTTTAAACAATTTGACCGGATTCGGCTAGGAGCTTGACTGTAAAAAGTCTTTCATATTTTTTAATTTTATATTGTTTTTGCTTTTATATATCTACAATTTTGAAGTTGATTTTCAAGTTTTCAGAAAAACAGTCCTTAAATATTTTCTTATAAATTTGTATATACTTTGGATATTAAATATATATATATATGAACTATATCATTTTATAAAGGGTTTCTGTAAGACATTTTGCTGCCAACTGCTGCTTATTGGTATAAGCCTATTAGTAGATATTATACTTTGTGATATGCATATGACTAAGTGATATGTTATGATAAGTGAATTAGCTATCAAATGGAATAATATAGCACGATGCCATCTGCTTATCCAATTTGATTTTCTAAAACTGTATTGGGACCAAGTAGCTTGGTTGGGTCGTCGCCTAACAACGTCGACGACGAAGACCAACGATGGATTTTGTCTGCATTTCGTTTCGGGTGTTTGAATGGTTCTCGGCTTCGGCAGCCGACGATGCTGATGCTGCTGCTCCTGGTGCTGCTGTTGGTGTTGCTGCTGCTCCTGCTGTTGCTGCTGTTGCTGATGCGGCTGATGCTGTGTTCGTTTGTTGCCTCGTTCGGTTCAGTGCCAAATCGGCTGTCGTAACGCGCGGTTGTCTTCCACTTGTCGCAGTTTGTTCTCTGTGCTTCAACTTCTGTTCACTCGAAGCGTATTTCGTTTGTTGTTGTTCGAGCGGTTGCAGCGGCTAACAAGAATTGTATCGTAATCCTAACGTTGTAATTGCAATTGCTAGATAGATGCAGCTTTATCAATTAATCATGATGCTATTTTAAGCAATTACTGCTCCCGCATATACATATACAAATATATATACATATATATACTATATATATATTTAGATGTACATCAAAGTACATGTCGGTGTCTGTACGTGTGTTCGCCTATGAGTGTCTGTGCGTGTTTGCCGGCGTCACTGTGTCTGCTGTCTATCGTATCTATCGCATCTGCCTAATTAAGTTCTTGTGCAAATGTTGCAAAAACAGATCAGCGACAAAACATGAAAATGCGTCGCGTTGTCGACTCGCTGGTTTATTTATAAATTGACTGCCCAGAAACTGTCTCTCCCTCTGCAACAAAGACATTAGCACGGTGAGTTATCAAATGGAATGACATGCAAAAGCAGCAGAATAGAATAGGGACAGGATTGACTTTTAGATTAAATTAATTAAAAAGTGATCTTAACTTCATCTATGCTTGTGAAGCCCAGACTAATATTTGTAAGAGCTTGCTAATTATATAAAATGCTTACGGCTAAATTGGATTGCATTAATATTGGATGATACATTTTTCTATATTTTGTATTAATTTTTGACATTATGTCATTTATCATGGCTTGATGATCTATGTGATTATATATTTGAATGATATGTATATGTATTTTTTGTTCATATTAGAGATCATTAGGACCTTCTAGAAAACACTCCGACTGAGCTTCGGCATACCAAATGTTTTTATAAGATATTTTGATTTACAACAAAATTCAAAATGCTCAGAGGGATTTATATTGTTTAAAGAACAACTGATAGTACAAAACTTATAAATTAAAAAAAATTGTTTTTTGAAATTTCTTTTATTTTATATTTATTAAAAAAAATCACATTTTAAGCTGGGATACTAAAAACAAAACATTTGAATTAAACTTCATAGACAGCCTAAGCGCAATTATGAATATATGTTTGATATAAATATGTTTTTAAATGCAAGTTCTGGCTTATATGTTAACTTTCATTAATATTTAATTTAATACATTTTTTAAGATCATTAGATTTGATAATGCTTTATTGCTCTTGATATCATTATATAGTTGTATATAAATGTAAAAATGCATGCAATAGTTTGCTTGATTTTTTCGTTGTCATAAAATTTAACATTATAATTTCCATTTGATAATGATTTTCTATTTTGCTGTTGGTTTGTAAAGTATTGAGAGACAAGATGTAAAATTAGTCTTCTTTGTTTCTATAGGCTATAGACTCTTAGCCGAGGTGAAGAGTTATTTGTATTTAATGATGACAATTTAATGAAGCGATCGCGAGAGTTTAATGAGTATAGGCTCTTGAGTGCATTCTTGAGTTGTATTCTGTGGTGGAGCCCTCGGAGCTGAATGTCGGAATGGTATGGTTGAATAGCTTATGCACTATGTAATTATATATGTGGATCTCTTGCTTATTATGTTATGTTATGTTTAAAATAATCGCCTTGGTTATTACAAGTAGTTAATGCAAATAACTTTAGTGATGTGGATGACTAATAGGCGCATTCTATGAATCACAATGTAAAGATGATAAATTATTTTAAAATAAATATATTCAAAATAAAATATGTCTTACTAAATGGTAGAGTAGAGACAGTTAATGAAGAATTATATGATATGCTCTGTTATGCCACTTTGAAAATTTTCTTCTGGATTTCCCTAGAAATGTTACTTAAGTGAATCTATATGAAAAAGAGCGGAGCAAATACGTGGCAAGCAGCTGTCAGCGAGATCAGCTGCTCACTCGCTCATTCGGCCATTTGCAGTCGAGTGCAATTCGAATGCTACTCGCCCTCTAGTATGTAGTTGCTGCAGTGAGTTATTAAACACTTTTCGCTGTCTGCTCAGTTTATTAATGCGTGCAGCAGCAGCAGCAGCAGCAGCAGCAACAGCAGCAACAGCAGCACCAGCAGGAGCAGCAGCAGTAGCAGCACCAATGCTCAAAGGCTGCAAAATGTTGCCTTTTGTGTGTGCTCTCGCTTTGTTTTGTTTTGTTTTGTTTATGCGTTGCTTCCGTTGCAGCGCTCAAGCAACTCCAACTCGAACTCGATGGCCGCCCCATCTCAATTTCATCGTATTTAACTGCTTAAGCAAGTTTTACTACAGCTTCTCATGAAAAACCAAGAATTGCATTGCCTGAAAACTTAATCCGTGAACTTTTCAGTCTACACACTAGACTAGCCAAGGCGTTAAAGTGTTCCATGTGCTGAGTAGTGCCATTAAGTATTCGAATGTTCTCTCTCTCTCTCTCTCTCTCTCTCTCTTTCTTTGTGCGTGGTTAGAGAATTACACATTTTGTGCACTTGTGGCATAATAACAGTCAATAAATGCATTTCCATTTGCAGTTGGCATGGTTGTATCCATTGCATTTCAATAACTTACGTCTTATAATGCCAGAAACAGCAAAACAATTTTGTGTAATCAACGCAAATTAAATATACATAGTACAAAATAATTTAGCTCCACTCAGGCAAACAAAACGATTGGCAAAATTGTTTTATGAATACGTTTTTTATATATTTTTAGATTTTGTTTGTTTATTTTTTGCTTCATGTATTTATTTATTTTATTTTTATTTACTTGTGAACATACTTGAGAACTTAAGCTGGTTACTTAAAGGCTTTAATTAAATCTGTTTACAATATATATGAATAATATATATGTAGACATGTAAAGAATTTTATAGTAAACTGTGAGTGTGAGTGCCTTGGCTCATTTTTTGTTTAAAAAACATCAAAGCTAATGAATTTTTAATCCAATCTGTATTAGTCTAAACAATAAACAAATTAATTGACATTAACTATAAATAATCGCATAGTTTATTATTTATTATGCTATTATTTTGTATTATTTTGTGCTCCACTGAACTCAATTCATATATTTACATTCTCTTTTGTCCATCTATTGTCGAATTGTAAGAACCGGGAAGTGAAATTTTTTAGATGCCTTAGCTCGATATGTCTTAGAAGTCCTAGAGTTCAGAAGATAAGTTTCGTGTTCATTTATAGGATTTTCCCTTAAATGCAATTCCTATGCACACTGTTTTTTTTTTTTAATTTTTTTTATTATTAAGTGTAGAACCTAGTCTATTACGATGTGTAGCCAGTCTTTCGCTATATCGACTAATGTGTCTTCCAATCTGTTCCTCCACTGTAAACAGATTTAGATCCCTATGTAGGGTAGAGCCGCGCACATACCAGGGGCAGTTAGTTATTTGTCGCAATGCTCGGTTTTGCAGGACCTGTATGCGTTTGTAGTTTGATTTTGCAGATATCCCCCAAATCTGCACACCGTAGAGCCAAATCGGGTGCCACGCCTTCGACTCAAAATATTATAAAATTAAAGAGATATATTTTTCATATAAATATTTCAGCTGCTTTTATCTTCACTCTTTACACACTCTGAGAGCTAAGTATTTGCCTGAATTTTTTTCTTTTTCTTTTTATTTTTTTATTTGTTTTATTTTAATATTATTTTGAACAAGTTTTTAGGCATCATTAACAACAATTAAATCTGGTTAAAATATATTAATATTCGTTTCAAATTGTTTTCTAGGCTACTTTCTGTATAGATCTATAAATCTTAGGGCAACAGGAGTCATAATACAACAAAAAGCTGCAACCAATAAATAAATATTAAAGAATTACAAGTATATATAGTTGAGTTGAGTCAAAAGAAAACTGAATTTATTTTGTGTTCTATAAAATTCAGTTGAACTTTAAGCATTTGCTATTTACATCTCTGTAAAACAACAGCATGATTAAGACATGATCTGAGCGACCAACTGTTGGTGCACATCAACAATTTTACATAAAATTCACATCTGGAATTGTCCTTTGAGCAGGACAATAACAACAACTGTTGATACTTACCATATTTTATGCTCATTAAGTGTCACATTAAGTGCAAACACTTCGACTTTTACTGAAATGTTCGACTGCCGGCGGCTACGGCGGCTACCGTCGCAGTTTCCTGCTCAAAGCTGTTGCCCGTGATACCCTGTAAATGAAATATTATATATCAAGAGGTATGAGCTGTATGAAGACAAAGAGAGGGGATTGAGGTGGAGAGCATGCTGGTTATGTGTGTTTGGGAATTTAAAGAGTTTTTCATAGAGCATATGAAATAGTCTAAAATTTTAGACTATGATTTTGTTGAAAGTATTATCTATTTCGCCTGCGTTTTGACACTTTATTTTGAAATAGCTTCATTTCATGTAATACATTTGAAAGTCTCTTGTTTTCTATACTCCCAACTAAATAAATATTTTTCAATATTCAGACATAGATTAATATTTATATTTCCGTATTTATATCACACAATTCCTCTCTGACTATAGGGTATATCCCAGTCGAGCAGCTAATACTCGCCAATTGGAGCATGTTTTATTTTTAATGCTTATGTACATTGATGGCGATCAATTCTGGTGGCTGTGATTTAAGTGCGCGTAAATCTCTGCGGTGAAAAGTGTTGCCAGCTCCTTAGCCATGTGCCGCGCGCCCTCGGTCTCTGTCTCCCTCTCTCTCACTCTGTATTTCTCCCTCTCTGCCCATGGCATTCAGCCTCGTCCTGGGCCTGCCTGTTCTTGGTGTTCATGCTATAGAGTACTATATGCTGCATCGTTCATGGTTTGTTGCCGTTATTTGCATTTCATTTTTGCGTGTGGCGAGAGAAAATGTAAATTGATTTATTATGCACAAGCGACTGAATGCAGAACTTGGCAGGAGGCGAGTCCTGCACACGCACCGCTTGCCGGGGCTTGCTGGCTGGCCAGCCAAAAGAATACACTACGCAAAATACAATAAGCAAAAGAAAGAGAGAGAGAGAGAGAGAGAGAGAGAGAGAGAGAGAGAGAGAGAGAGAAGTAGAAGAAGAAAACTGTGAGAAAAAGTAGGTAAATCTTCAATTGAAGTTGCCGCGTGTGGCAGTTGCATTCTTGGCCAGTCTGCGGGGGCGTAAACATTGCTATTAATATTGATTTAAATGCGCTCAGCAGGAAAGCGAGACAAACTGGTGGAATACGACGGAGACTGGGAGGGGAGGGGGAGGGGGAGGGGGAGGGGGAGGGGGAGGGAGAGAGGGAGTGAGTGGAAAAGGATAAATACTGTGCCCATTATGCTCGTTGCATTGTTTGCCTCTCTCTTTCCTCCATTACTCACTGTCAGCGAGCATTCAAAGCCGACAGCGCAACGTTGACTTTTCGCTATTAGCCAAATTGCAAAAATCACGTGCTTAAAGTTGTTCAAGCATATATCTATATATATACATAAATATATAGTATATATGATAAAAAAAAAAGAAACTAGTACAACTTTCAGCCAGCCGCAAGGTATGCAACACAAAGCGAAATTCACGGAATGCCACGGCATAATAACTTTTGGCAATAATACAAAAAGCCTGCTGCTTGCCGGCCCCATCATGGGCGTGGGCGTGGCGCCGCCTTCAACCGAATCGCTGGGCTGTGAACAAACATTTTAAAATATGCATAGCGCCCAGGCAGGCTCTGGGCACACAGCGTGTCCCCCATCTGGCGGCTAATACACATGTCAAACATGTAAGCAACTCTGTGCTCTCTCCTTCTCTCTCTGCCTCGCTCTCTATTCACTTTTAGGCAAATTACAAGTAAACGTTGAAATGTTGTAAGTTAAAGCCAAAAACCGAAATTCAATTAAGTTTGCAAATTGATTTCAATAACACAGACAAAGCAAAGACAAACAAAAACACGAGAAACGCTGCGCATAAACCACACAACAGCTGCTATTAAGAAAGCATCGCCAGCATTTTAATTGAAATGCATTCATATTGCAATAGAGCGAAGACTTGAATGGCAAAATAGTTGACTAGAGTCGTCGAGTCCTGTATCGTCCTGAAGGTCTGCAGGTCTGCGCGCTATTGCGAGCTACAGCTGGCGAAGCAAATTGCTTTGCGCTTATGACATGAACAGACGGAAGAAAATGTCAAGTAGATGACCAGCTGGCGCTGGAGCGTTATATGAGTCTCATAGATACCCCTCATCTCTCTCTACATATATACATATCTATATCTATCTGTATCTATATTTATTTTTCTAACAATTTCTTAGGTTTTGTAATATCAAATATTACCCTTAATAATAGTTTTCTTTTATTAATACAAATTCATAGCTGGAATTAGTTACAATTTATTTATATTTTTTATGATTTTTCTCTTTTATTTTTTATTTTACTCACCTGAATTATTTGACCAACTTTAAACTAAAATTATTAACAATAATTTTAACAATAAAATTGAACTTTATACATATACAAAAAAATATATCTGATGTAAATTAAATTTTTATTTTGCATACAGATGGAACTTACAGGAGTCCTTTTTTTTTTTTAACAAAATATATAAATAGAAACATCAAAAAATATGTACATTTCATTCTTTAATAAATAAACATTCGGAATTTTTTTTGTATTATTTTTATAGTCACGAGAGATTTTTGAAATAAAAATAAAATAATACAACTGTGTTCATTTACGGAGCATTTCTTAAACGAAAATAACTTTTATAACGTGACAAATATTAAATTACCTTGAATTACATATATTATTTTATTGTATATTAATATATAATATATATTTACATAATATATATTTACATATATATAAATTACAATTATTTTCATATAATTTTTTGTTTAAATTCTTTTCAATACAATTTTATTTTTTTAGCTCACTTTAGAAGCTCTAGAAGCAGTCTAAAATCACTCCTTTCTGCCTCACATATATAATATACATATTTCTAATAGTTATTTAGTTTCCTAGTTTTGCGTCCATCAAAATATTTACACTCAAAATCTTGGCTACAGGGTATATGTGATTGTGTGTAAGGGCAACGTGTCTGTAGTGCCGTCTCCTCTTTTAACATGCAAAAGCAAAGCAAAGCAAACGTTGATGCCCCGAGACGAGGGATTTAATGATGATGATGATGATGACGATGATGCTGATGCTCATGCTGATGCTGATGATGATGGTCATGGCACTTGCTCGGTTGCAAAAGAGTGAGAGTCTGGCCAGGGGTGGCTGCCTGCAGTTCATATTCGACAGACGCTGCCACATTTATCTGCATTTTGTAAAGCTGAAACTTGATTAGGTGGAAAACAAATGAAAAAAAAAAAAAAAAAAAAAAAAAAAAAAAAACAGTGAACGGAAATAGCCAATTGAATAGGAGAAAACATGATGCAAAGATCAAATATAATTGCAAAATAAATATATAATTAATACATGTTAATTGGAATTTGCTTTTAAGCTCAACTTTAAAGTCGGGGCACGTGTTGCGTCCATAGCTCAGTTATTATCGTAATTGGCCTTTGGCTACGTGTCGACGAAAGTAGCTGGGAATTAATCCAGCAGACATCGTCTGTTTCAATGCCCAATCTTCGGCTCTAGAGCGCTCTCCACTGTAGCTGGTCTGTTGTCCTTTTATGTGCTGCTCATTGCCTCGGCTATGGCTTTCGTAGCTTTTCATTTGTCTGTTGCGTTTTTATGACTTGACCGCTATTTTTGTTTTATGCTTCGCTTTATTATCATTTCTTGTTTTTTCTTCATTTTGTTCATAGAATTTCGTTTTAATCCGCTTACGTCAGGCGAAATTCAATCAAGAATTTGCACTGCTTGTTTTTTGTTTTCCTTTTTTTTTTTTTTAATATCGCTCAGTCCCGGGTTTGACTGTGGCATATAAATCAGGAAAGTCGGCTTTTAGACGCTGTATTAAATATAAACAAATTGGAGCGTGTCCCTTAATTTCATAACAAATTTATGTGAGCCATCGATAAATATGCCATGACATATCATAATTTCTGTTTTCTCTCTATTTGCAGCGCACAAAAGGCAATAAATAAAATAAAATCTATACAAAAAACCAAGGAAAAATTAAATTAATTAAATGCACAAATGCACAATATTTAAATAAATCCAAGCATAAATTGAACAACGCTTTAACAAATTCAATTAATCAAATTACAAAAAGGTATTTGCAGTTATTTACATGAATACAAATAAAATATGTTTTTTCGCGCTGCTGGAAAGTGAAATAATTTAAAGAATTGCTATTATAATTCAAGTGAATAATTAACTATATATATAGTATAACGAAATCATATTTTAAACAAGGAAACTTTTTCAATATCTTGACAACATGTTGCATAAACTCTTTCCCTTACTCGCAACTCTGCTCATCTTGGAGACGCTGACAACCCTGGCGTTGAGCAGCGATGGCAATGTCAACAGCGTGGGCGGCGGCTCTACGGTCAACAATGGTGAGTGGAAAGATTTTATATAATAATTACATTCATATTCCTTCATGACGTGGGCGAGTATATTGGATTTTAGCTACATTCCTCTGCTTGATATTGAAGCTAGAAATTTGATATTTGGTATACTCGTCGATGTACTCAAATTTGACTATTATCTTATTGTTATGCTTTATATGATATGAACATATATATCTTTTAAATATATATTTTGATGAATACATGGCTAACAATCTTTGTATGTGGCATTCTATTGAAATCCTAGATAGAGAAGCCTAAAGTCTATTCGAATTTGAATGGTATTCCTAGATGATAAATAGGAATTTCCTTTTTTTGAAGGAATTTTTCATGCAAGATTTAGTAAATTCTAATAAATTTAAGACACTATAGTATAATTTCAAACATAGCGACAGTTTATGACCATTGAGGAAATAGAAAAAATACAGACTTGAAAGTTAATTCAATAAAAGGTTTATATACATAGATAATACACAAAATTTTTAGGATTATTAAATTTTATATATATATATATATATATATATATATATATATATATATATATATATATATATATATATATATATATATATAAACCTAATGTAAATTAACTTTCAACTCTGTAAACTCGTTAGCTAACAAACCTAAATAATAATAAATAATAATAAATTGAAACATCAATTAATAAAGATAAATATAATATAACATAACATAAAGACCGCGGCTAGTCAAAATTAGCTACAACTTTTACATACAATGTAAGAGCTGGACTATTGAGCCCCTCCACTAAAAGATATATTACATTAATATGTTATATATAAATGTAAAAAAAAAAATCGCTGCAAACAAATAATAATAATATTTAAATGCCA
This sequence comes from Drosophila mayaguana, assembly GCA_037075325.1. Lineage (NCBI taxonomy): Eukaryota > Metazoa > Arthropoda > Insecta > Diptera > Drosophilidae > Drosophila > Drosophila mayaguana. Next base: position 2,458,076 of record JBAMCG010000121.1, on the reverse strand, counting down.
CTGTGAACGAGTATTTAACAGTCATTTCAACTGGTCTGCCATATTCTTATTTATTTTTATTGCATAATTGCATTCTGAAAGACAGTTTTGATTGCGGCTGCCGCTTAATATTTCCGTCCGTTCAATCAGTTTAATTATTTATTTAATTATATTGCAATTACTGGAAAACCAGTGTAAATATTGCGAGTCGCATGCTATACCCATACATTGTATGACATTTTAGTTGGCGTTGAGCGAGCGAGAGAACTATCTAAATGAATTAGCCAAGAGCGTCAATTAAATCCTGATAGCATAATTCTGAAATTGCTAAACGCTTAATTAGCCGAGCCAAACTGCAGCTAAGCTTGATTTGGCAGAGCACAGATTTGCTTAAAATCTTTGCGATTATACATGTGACTAGTCATATAATTGATTGCGATAATTGAAGTGGGAAATTGGCACTCCCTGAAAAGGTCAGTGAACTTATCTTTTGATTAATAATGCGGCATTAAATGCCTTGTCTATTGATTTACCACAAATAAGATATTCAAATTCTTATTCTTATTGGATAACTAAATGCATTAACTGCAGACTCTCGCTATGTGAATATAAATGTAAATATAAATTAATTTATTTGTTAATATTAAAATTAGCTTTTCTTAATTTGCTTAACAGAAGCCAATTTATCAAAAGGTATTTGAGTTAACTTTAGAATAAAGCTTGATCTGAATTTATAGTTGTCTATAAATTAAAATTTTCTAAGTATTTCATACATATATTGTATAAATTATTAATAAATATTTACTTTATCATTTCTTGGCCAGAATAATTATAAAATTTACATTAAATATATTTTTTTTTAACTAAAAGAAGTCAGCTTCAAGATTATTTTTAATAATGAAAGAGTTTTTATAATGGCCTGAATAATTAAAAATTTTTAATTAAATTTCAACAACATTTATTAAAAATAAAAATAATATTATGAATATATAAAACTAAAAAGAAGCTGTTTCATGATGCTTTTCAGTAATGTATAAATTTCCAATTTTTTTTTTTTACATTATATATATAATCTGAAAAACATTTTAAATTAATGTGACAAGAAATTTTAAGCTCATAGTTGAGCCCAATTAGTTATTGCTGCTGCTGCTCCTGCTTTACTAAAGAACAAGTAATTCTTATGAATTTGTAAGTGAATGCATTCAAATTCAAATAGAATCCTTCTTATAGGGGCATAAGCCCCTGCAATATATAATATTTATGGAGCGAAATTTAAGCTCAGAAGAAGAACTTAAGAAGCAATGCACATGAAGTTGAAAATGTATATTGAATTCATGAGATTTTGATAGAAATTCCTCTGCAATTCCAAATCTTCTTTGCTAAAAGGTAATAAGCGAACAAAACACAATTCATATCATAATACTAACCGCTGCCCTAAATAGTTATCCTTAGCTGGCTAGCTGCACAGGTTGAAAGGGAAATGGCCAGTCGATTATATTTATGAGTGTTTGAGGTTAATTTGAGATTCATTAGTTTGCCTTATTGCAGTAATTAAAATTATCAGCTCTAACTTTGGTCTGTGAATGCGCACTATTAAAAACGTAACTAAAGATAAATATACCATTTATAACTCAGCTGCCAAGTTTTGGGCCAGTTGTTCGGCACGCTCACCTCGGTCAATTGTTTGGCACAAAACTTAACTCAATTCAAACTCTCTTTTGGCCATTTGAAAACTTCATTAGCCCAACAAGAAGTGTTGTTGTTGCTGCTCGGCCTGGAGCTAAATCAAAATCACACCCGTAAAACTTTCAAAAGCTAATAAATGGCACGAAAACTTTCGGGCTGCGGCTCGTTTGTCATTTGGGTCCCGGGCAGGCGGCGAAATAATTGTCAATTTGTTAGTAGGCGGACAGGACAATGCCTGGCAGCAATAAAATTTATTTAAGTGGCCTCATAATTGTTAACAACAATGCGCAAAGCAAACAAAAGCCAGCTACAGATGAAATGAGCAATTATTAAGCCATGAAAAATGTAAAAAAAAGAGAAAAACAAAAATCTGACATACGAAAAAAAAATAATAATAATACAAATATTATGAGGCACAAGTCAGCAAACATCATAATCAAGTTATTATATGTATATCTGTGGCAGTGACAGCAACAGCAGCAGGAGCAGCAGCAGCAGCAGCAGCAGCTTGAGCAGCTGTAAGGCATGCAAAACGCTCAACAATGAAAATATTAATAACGTTAATGAAATTCTCATTGTCGTGGGGGACAGAAAGAAAACGTCAGAGACAAACAGACTGTGGAGCCAGGCAATAATGCTAATGAGCAAATGTGTTGGCGCACACGAAGGCGGACCTAAATGAGTGGGTGGGCGGGGCCAGGGGCTGGGTTTGGGCAAAGTCAAGTGATATGCTGGGGTTAAGTTAAATTCATGCCAGGCATTTAAAATATGCGTGAGTGTTGTGTGAGTGTGAGTGGGTGAGTGTGTGTGCATTATATTGGGCTGACAAACCAAATATTTGTGCCGCTAAATAGGCAACAAAAACTGGCATTCTGCGAGTGTGTTTGTGAGTGTGTAACTGTGTGAGTTTGTGTCTGAGTATGTGTTAATGTTTGAGTATGTTTGGTCAGAAATACTTCAATGGGGATTGACGGTTTTTGTTTGCTTTTTTTTTTTTTTTTTTTTTTTGGTTATTATAATTAGTTTGGTAATTTTGATGGCCTTTAAGTGGCCAGCCACAAATGAGTCAGGGTGTGTGTGCAAAAGTATAAAGTCCAGTTGTATTTGATGTTAATGCATGGAGACTGTAATGATAATAATAGTAAAGAAAATGGCATACCGAAAGTAAATATTAGAAATGTTTACAAAAACAAACTAATTAATTATGATAACTCAGCAATACAAAAAAAAAAAAAAAAAAAATAAATAAATAAAATAGAAGTGCAACAAATTTATAATGAAACTCTTAGCTCCGACTAGAGAAGTTAAAAGTTGATCAAATTAACCATTCGTTGATTAATTAGGAGATCCTCTGAACACCGAACGATCTGGGCTTTCAAATATATGAATTAATGTGTTTGGTAAAGCAACTATTTTCAACACAGAAAAATAATAATCGACGGTTGTTATACTGCTCAATAACTTCATAATCGAGTTGCTTCGCTGAAAAAGCATCCTTCGGCACCTCACCAGCCTGAAATGCTCATATTCCTTCAATTTTCTTTAGTATTCCTCTTTTGAATTAACAAGCTTATTAATCTTACTTAAATTTTTTTGGTTCATTCGCTTCTTTACAAAGAGTTTGCATCCGATAACCAGCGCCCGTTTCTGCATTTGAAACTACGCCACTTCATCTGGGACTGTGATCGCCTGCTCTGTTTCGCTCTCCTCCAGCTGGTTCGCTTCCAACAATGACTGCGCCTGCGACACTTTCAGGGCCTTTGAATGTTTCCCTGCTATTGCTGGTTATTACACTTTATCCACTTGACTCTGCCTCTGCATCTCCATTGATTCGTTCAATGTGTTTTCTTCAAAAAAGTGCGGGTTGTACCATAATTACAAAGATGCAGCGCCCCTCCACACTTAGCTTCACTATAGGCCTCAACCATGTTAGCTGAACTGAGGTCTATGGATAATTCGCTTTTTTATGCAGCCAGGCATTGTCTACATTGAAATCGACTTTTACGAGAGTTTTATGTAGTCACGATGCAAAAGTAGTTTCCCCAATTCGAATTGCAGCTTTATTATTTTAATCTTGAAATAAACTACATGTGAATAGAAGAGATTAATAAATATTTGTAAAATTCGAAGTTCGAATCAGCGCAAGACTTTAAAGATTAATGATCTGTGTGTTGCCCATAATTATGGACATAACGTTTTATTGTTGTTGTGTTCTTCTTTTTGTTGTAGTAGTTGGATATATTGTTATTCTGGCCATTGTTGTTGTTGTTCTGGCGTTGCTGTGGCTCTCGTTGTTTTGAATCCGGTTGTTTGGATTCGATTTGAATGGGCAAGGTTTGCCATTTTCTTTCAAAACCTTTTCCTTCGTTGAGTTTTTCTTTATATATGATCTTTCGAGTACCAACTATTGTTTCAAATAAAATCTCATGCATTCATGAGTGTTTGGAAGTGATTCGATTTCAAACTTGATGACACTTACACGGTCTTGCATGCGTCCTCTAGATCTAATCGTCATCTGTTATATATCTGAAACTTTTTAAGGGCGAGTAACTTCTTCTAACATTTAAAAATCTATATGACTTACACGGGCTTCCATCTGTTCCTGCAGAAATTTTCAATTTCCAGTTCCACTGCAGTGGCTTTTCCGACTCATATCATAGAAATCATCAGAAATACGAAAACTCAAAGTTGTTTTCGTAGTGCCCGAATGGAGTCTTAGTAATCGCATCCATTTTCGCTAGGATATATTTCTCCCTTTTTAAATGCTGCAAAATGAGATTATATTATGAGTTTGCAAAAATTTAACATAGACTTTCCAGTATTCCCGAAAGAAGAGTACAAATAATGCAGTTCCACCTCAGTTTTACTTATAGACATTCTTTGCGTATACTAAGCGCCGAGCACTGAGAAATATTCTTATATGGATTTATTTAAGTGTATTTGTTACGCTATTCACCAATCCAATAAGATGAAGCTAATTTAAAATGAGGAACAAATTAATTAAAAGTGCTCTACGTTCTAAATATACTCCAAAGCTTCTATGTTCTTAAAATTGTAGGGAAAATAATATTTTTTCCACGTAGTTCTAGCTTAAGATAACGAAATAGCACGTTTCCCAAAAACTACTATTTTTAGCAAATTTGCAGTTAAAATAACATTTGCTGAATATGCGAAATACGTTTTATTCGAGCCGATATCCAAAATATAACAAAAATCAAACTTATATAAAATACACATGAATCTAAATGAAAGAGACTGAAATTATCGTCCCCAATGACGATATCTGTTTCTACGCATTCGGTTAAGGATCAGAATTATTTGTCATTATTACAGGAGTACACAAGCAGTTAAGACTGAATCAGAACTGTGGCAAACAGCGGTATGTTCACCTCAAGTATAGGTGCGTTGATCCGGAAAGGTACTTGAGGCTGCTCAGGACTACACTGAGCTGAAAACTCAGTGTGGGACCCACTATACTTTCCGTCGGCCGTAAGGTAGCGAAACGGTGAGGAGCTCTTGGCCACCTCACGGTCTGGGGACATAAATATTATTTTTTTTAAGATTCCTTTATACCAGACGACGGCAGGCAAAGGAAGTCAGCCATGCGAAGCAATATAGCTGCGCAATAACGATCAGCTACACCGTGGACGCTGTAACCAAAACTATTGTTTTTTGTTAATTTCTTATCAATGAAATTTAACTTATTGGGAGAGTAATCTATTTTCGTCAAGAAGAAAAATAATGTTTTTTTAAATTACTGATGTAGAATGCAGCCGGAATAGATCGAGCTGGCAATATGATTCTGTTTTTAAAGGGCCACGTTCCAGTGTTCTACTTTATCTCTCGCTCTTTTTGGAGTTCTGAGAGAAGTGGCTTGAACCTGGGTGCACTTTGCCCACCACCGCAAAGCTTTATGGTTCAGGAGAAGCTCTTTTGCTAAAGCTTAGCTCAACCAAACCTCTATTACCTTGCGGCGCAAGTGACAATGTTGTCACAGACGATATGCTCTGGAAATATGTATACATTTCAAAATTTTTTGTACCGACCATTACAATCCAAAGATGCTAGCTCTTTAACTCTTTTGATCAAGCAATGATTACTAAAGAGAGAAGAGATAAACATTTGTTGCAAGTTTGTCGATGGAAATTACAGGGTATTTTCAATAATCCATGTCCCCTACGGGGATGTAACACATTTCTTGTGCATCAATGAGAAGGATCTACAGTAAATCAAATATTCCATTCTTATTTCAATTTTTATTCAGCTCTAAAAGCTTAGAATATATATCAACTTTTGTTACGCTGTTGATATACTTTTTACGTTGCTCCTCAGCTTATAAGGTTATTAATTAAACCCCATACGGCAAGGATGGCGTTAGCTATGAACCTGCCTTCGCGGTTGTTGTGGGTGTTCTCCTGGTTTTTGCTGTTATTTCCATTAGAGTCCATTTCAAATGGGCAAGGATCGATATTTTCATTCAAAACCTTTTTCTTCATTGAGTTCTTCTTTGTATATGCTCTTTCGATTGCCTTCTTCTGTTTTTTATAAAACCTCACGCATTTTGTGTGTGATTTAACTGATTCGATTAAAATGTCATTGTCCTTCACGCGGTCTTCCATCAGCTCCTCCAGAAACAATCGTCGATCATTATATTTTTCAAATCTTTTAATAGCTTGTTGTTTCTCTGGAACTGGCATATTCGAGTTCCTACTTTTCATTAACTCAGCAAAGAAATACGAATACTCATAGTTCTGTTTGTAGTGTCCGAGTTGATTCTTAATAAGCACATCCATTTTCGCTAGGATATATTTCTCTTTTTTTTGATGCTGCAAAATGAGATTATATTATGAGTTTGCAAAAATTTAACATAGACTTGTTCACACACTAAATTAGTTTGAGCAATTTTGGACTGTACAGCCAGTATTGCCGACAGAAGAATACAAATAATCCAGTTCCAGCTCATATTAGTTTTACTTGTAGACATTCTCTGCGTATACTAAGCGCCGAGCACTGAGGAATATTCTTATATGCATTTATTTAACTGTATTTGTTACGCTATTCACCAATCCAATAAGATGAAGCTAATTTAAAATGAGGAACAAATTAATTAAAAGTGCTCTACGTTCTAAATATACTCCAAAGCTTCTATGTTCTTAAAATTGTAGGGAAAATAATATTTTTTCCATGTAGTTCTAGCTTAAGATAACGAAATAGCACGTTTTCCAAAAACTACTATTTTTAGTTTTTTTAAATTACTGATGTAGAATGCAGCCGGAATAGATCGAGCTGGCAATATGATTCTGTTTTTAAAGGGCCACGTTCCAGTGTTCTACTTTATCTCTCGCTCTTTTTGGAGTTCTGAGAGAAGCGGCTTGAATGGTTCAGGGGAAGCTCTTTTGCTAAAGCTTAGCTTAACCAAACCTCTACTACCTTGCGGCGCAAGTGACAATGTTGTCACAGACGATATGCTCTGGAAATATGTATACATTTCAAAATTTTTTGTACCGACCATTACAATCCAAAGATGCTAGCTCTTTAACTCTTTTGATCAAGCAATGATTACTAAAGAGAGAAGAGATAAACATTTGTTGCAAGTTTGTCGATGGAAATTACAGGGTATTTTCAATAATCCATGTCCCCTACGGGGATGTAACACATTTCTTGTGCATCAATGAGAAGGATCTACAGTAAATCAAATATTCCATTCTTATTTCAATTTTTATTCAGCTCTAAAAGCTTAGAATATATATCAACTTTTGTTACGCTGTTGATATACTTTTTACGTTGCTCCTCAGCCTGAAAGGGCTTTAATTGTACTCCATGTGTTAAGGATGACGCCAACAATTAAGAAGAAGAACCTGCCTTCGCGGGTGTTCTCCTGGTTTTTGCTGTTGTTTCCGTTAGAGTCCATTTCAAATGGGCAAGGATCGATATTTTCATTCAAAACCTTTTTCTTCATTGAGTTCTTCTTTGTATATGCTCTTTTGATTGCCTTCTGCTGTTTTTTATAAAACCTCACGCATTTTGTGTGTGATTTAACTGATTCGATTAAAATGTCATTGTCACTCACGCGGTCTTCCATCAGCTCCTCCAGAAACAATCGTCGATCATTATATTCTTCAAATCTTTTAATAGCTTGTTGTTTCTCTGGAACTGGAATATTCGAGTTCCTACTTTTCATTAACTCAGCAAAGAAATACGAATACTCATAATTCTGTTTGTAGTGTCCGAGTTGATACTTAATAAGCACATCCATTTTATCATTTTTTTGATGCTGCAAAATGAGATTATATCATGAGTTTGCAAAAATTTAACATAGACTTGTTCACACACTACATTTCTTCGACCTGTCAATTGTTGGGATTGTACAGCCAGTATTTCCGACAGAAGAATACAAATAATCCAGTTCCAGCTCATATTAGTTTTACTTGTAGACATTCTCTGCGTATACTAAGCGCCGAGCACTGAGGAATATTCTTATATGCATTTATTTAACTGTATTTGTTACGCTATTCACCAATCCAATAAGATGAAGCTAATTTAAAATGAGAAACAAATTAATTAAAAGTGCTCTACGTTCTAAATATACTCCAAAGCTTCTATGTTCTTAAAATTGTAGGGAAAATAATATTTTTTCCACGTAGTTCTAGCTTAAGATAACGAAATAGCACGTTTTCCAAAAACTACTATTTTTAGCAAATTTGCAGTTAAAATAACATTTGCTGAATATTCGAAATACGTTTTATTCGAGCCGATATCCAAAATATAACAAAAATCAAACTTATATAAAATACACATGAATCTAAATGAAAGAGACTGAAATTATCGTCCCCAAGGTGCGTTGATCCGGAAAGGTACTTGAGGCTGCTCAGGCCTACACTTCCTTTATACCAGACGACGGCAGGCAAAGGAAGTCAGCCATGCGAAGCAATATAGCTGCGCAATAACGATCAGCTACACCGTGGACGCTGTAACCAAAACTATTGTTTTTTGTTAATTTCTTATCAATGAAATTTAACTTATTGGGAGAGTAATCTATTTTCGTCAAGAAGAAAAATAATGTTTTTTTAAATTACTGATGTAGAATGCAGCCGGAATAGATCGAGCTGGCAATATGATTCTGTTTTTAAAGGGCCACGTTCCAGTGTTCTACTTTATCTCTCGCTCTTTTTGGAGTTCTGAGAGAAGTGGCTTGAATGGTTCAGGGGAAGCTCTTTTGCTAAAGCTTAGCTTAACCAAACCTCTATTACCTTGCGGCGCAAGTGACAATGTTGTCACAGACGATATGCTCTGGAAATATGTATAAGTTAACACAACTGATCAGCAAAACGTAAATATTCAAGCTGACCATGCATTCCCAGCATAAATGCTTACGACACCAGCCGTCTCAAGCGGATATTGCACAACAGCGGCAGAAGCGTACACGCGCAACACTGTTGCTTCTCAGCGATATATGATCCGTCGCACTATATGCAATGCCAGCGTTTTCAGGGCTTAGGGCTAGCTTCGATTATAAGAATTAATGTCACTTAGAGTTAGTTGATTTTTGGAAATAAAGAACGTCGGTCGTCGCCACGGAATTATCCAAGTCTTCTCATTTACTGCAACATCGTTGCTTATTAACAAGTGTTAACACCGTTACTTCGTACGTGTTAATTCACTCTAATACTAGAAAACCAAAATATAATAACTTATACATTTCAAAATTTTTTGTACCGACCATTACAATCCAAAGATGCTAGCTCTCAAAGATGCTAACTCTTTTGATCAAGCAATGATTACTAAAGAGAGAAGAGATAAACATTTGTTGCAAGTTTGTCGATGGAAATTACAGGGTATTTTCAATAATCCATGTCCCCTACGGGGATGTAACACATTTCTTGTGCATCAATGAGAAGGATCTACAGTAAATCAAATATTCCATGCTTATTTCAATTTTTATTCAGCTCTAAAAGCTTAGAATATATATCAACTTTTGTTACGCTGTTGATATACTTTTTACGTTGCTCCTCAGTCTGAAAGGGCTTTAATTGTACTCCATGCGGTAAGGATGGCGCCAATAGCTAAGAAGAAGAACCTGCCTTCGCGGGTGTTCTCCTGGTTTTTGCTGTTGTTTCCGTTAGAGTCCATTTCAAATGGGCAAGGATCGATATTTTCATTCAAAACCTTTTTCTTCATTGAGTTCTTCTTTGTATATGCTCTTTCGATTGCCTTCTGCTGTTTTTTATAAAACTTCACGCATTTTGTGTGTGATTTAACTGATTCGATTAAAATGTCATTGTCCCTCACGCGTTCTTCCATCAGCTCCTCCAGAAACAATCGTCGATCATTATATTTTTCAAATCTTTTAATAGCTTGTTGTTTCTCTGGAACTGGAATATTCGAGTTCCTACTTTTCATTAACTCAGCAAAGAAATACGAATACTCATAGTTCTGTTTGTAGTGTCCGAGTTGATTCTTAATAAGCACATCCATTTTCGCTAGGATATATTTCTCCCTTTTTAAATGCTGCAAAATGAGATTATATCATGAGTTTGCCAAAATTTAACATAGACTTCTTCACACACTACATTTCTTCGATCTGTCAATTGTTGGGATTGTACAGCCAGTATTTCCGAAAGAAGAATACAAATAATCCAGTTCCAGCTCATATTAGTTTTACTTGTAGACATACTCTGCGTATACTAAGCGCCGATCACTGAGAAATATTCTTATATGGATTTATGTACCGGTATTTGTTACGCTATTCACCAATCCAATAAGATTAATCTAATTTAAAATGAGGAACAAATTAATTAAAAGTCCTCTAAATATACACCAAAGCTTCTATCTTCTTAAAATTGTCGGGAAAATAATATTTTTCTCACGACATTCTAGCTTAAGATAACGAAATAGCACGCTTTCCACATGAATCTAAATGAAAGAGTCTGAAATTATCATAACCAACGACAATATCTGTTTCTTCGTATTTAGTTAAGGATCAGAATTATTTCTCATGATTGCAAGAGTAATCACTGATCACACTGATTCAAAGCAAAGATGGCTAGCTCTTTAACTCTTTTGATCAAGCAATGATTACGACAGGGGTTGCTGCCATAATTATAGCTGAAGCTTTAGTTGACTCTTAAAGAGAGAAGAGAAGAGAAAATTTATTGCAAGTATGTCGATGGAAATTACGGGGTATTTTCAATTTTCATTTCCCTACGGGAATGTAACACATTTTTTTGTGCATCAATGAGAGGGATCTACAGTAAATTAAATATTCCATTCAATTTTTATTTAGTTCTAAAAATTTAGAATATATATCAACTTTTGTTACGGTGTTGATATACTTTCTGCGCTTCTCCTCAGCCATACCAAAGGGAATGTATGTTCCCTATGTTGGCTTGCAAGGTACTACGGATGTTGCCGGTGATTCTGATATTGAACATCCTACTGTGGTGGTTGTTGTAGTCATTATTGTAGTTCTTGTTTTGGTTGTTGCCGTAGTTTCTGTTAGAATTCATTTCAATTGGGCAAGGTTTGCCATTTTCTTTCAAAACCTTTTCCTTGACTGAGTTTTTCGTTATATATGCTCTTTCGATTGCCTTCTTCTGTTTTTGATAAAAACTCGCGCATTTTTTGTGAGATTTAACTGATTCGATTTCAAAGCCAATGTCACTCACGCGGTCTTCCATCAGCTCCTCCAGATACAATCGTCGATCATTATATTTTTTAAATCTGTTAATAGCTTGTTGTTTCGCTGGAGTTGCCATACTCGATTTCCTAGTTTTCATTAACTCAGTAAAGAAATACGAATACTCATAGTTCTTTTTGTAGTGACCGAATTGATTCATAATAAGCGCATCCATTTTCATTAAGATACATTTCTCATCTTTTGATCGCTGCAAAATGAGATTATATCATGAGTTTGCAAAAATTTAACATAGACTTGTTTACACACTAAATTAGTTTGAGCAATTTTGGACTGTACAGCCAGTATTGCCGACAGAAGAATACAAATAATCCAGTTCCAGCTCATATTAGTTTTACTTGTAGACATTCTCTGCGTATACTAAGCGCCGAGCACTGAGGAATATTCTTATATGGATTTATTTAAGTGTATTTGTTACGCTATTTACCAAGCCAATAAGCTGAAGAGAATTCAAAATTGGGAACGAAACAGTCGTTAGCATATACATCTTACTCAATTTTTTACTTTGTATGGTCGAATAAGAATTCAAAACTGTTAAAATATTTCCTTTAAAAATAACTTTCCAGAAGTTCTCGGCCAAAATGTATGCGCTCGTTAGCGCTGTCTTGTTCGTAAACGTTGGCTTTTTAATGTGTGAAACTTTTCTCTTACCTATTTCCAATTTGGCTAACAAGATGTGGGCTAAATTCCTAGATAGTCTAGTCAATTAGCCAAAAGTTTATTTGGCATTTATAAAAATGTTGTTTCCTTACAGAAAAAAGAAGCAAATAAAATAAATAAATATAAAATAAAATATACAAAGTAAGCTCGTAAAACGCTTTGATTCAATTTTGTGAAATGTTTGACGTTCGTGTCTGCTGGCATTTTTAGAACATCCTTCATAACTGGCAGCCATTAAATGGCAGACAAACGAGTTGGCTCTGGCAGGCACTCACACATACTGTTTGGCTGCTGTCTTTTAGTCCCACTCCCACTCTCTCGCTCCCTCGCTCTCTCACTCTCTCGCACATGTGCATAACAATTACATAAACAATTACAAGGCAACGACAACCAACACTAATGACAGCCAAGAGATGAGCCAGAAAAGAAAGAGACAGAGAGAGAGAGAGAGAGAGAGAGAGAGAGAGAGAGAGAGAGAGAGAGCGGGAAATGGAGTGAGAGGCAGAAACGGAACAGCGGAATAAGAAGCAGAAGTAAAAGTCAGTCAGGAAAAATCAAATTTGTCAAGTGTTAAATTCACTGTTGTTGCTGTTACAACAACAGTAAATGCTGTTGTTGGTTTTGTTGTTGTTGTGGCGCTGTAAACACAATAAAAATTACACTTAATTTGGCATTTAAGTGGCGACAACGAAGACAGCCAGCCTGGCAAATGTTTGCCTTTTGTTAGTCAGCCATATAAAATGGCATTTGGGGCGTGGCCAGCCCACGCACACACACACACACACACACACACACAAACATGTACGCATCCCCTTTATTCGTGCATGTGCTAAGTGTCATTATGTAATGTGACATTTAAACAAAGGAGCGCGTGTGAAATGTGTTGATGGCTGTGTTGACATGTGAAAAGAAATGAAACTGAAAAAAAAGCGAAAGAGACAGAGAGAGTGAGAACCAACAACAGACAAAAAGTGCCCCTCGACAAAAGTCAAGTGGTTATAACTATAACACACGAGCATTGAGTGCTTGTTGGGAGAAAGGAGAAGCTGCACACACAAACAATTTGAGCTATTTCCATAAGCAGAGATCATTTGTCAGCTGCCAAACCAAGGGGGAACAAAATCTGTGCTTTCCATTATGAAAACACTCAGCAGCGACAATAACAGTTGAACGCAATAAGCAGTGCAAGCATATGGAAGGGAATACGGATGGGGTGGATGCTGTAAAGATTCTCTTTCGCACACTCTTTCTCTCTCTTTCCGTTAACCCCCAGCTGTCCGACTGGCTGACTGACTGACTGACTGGTCATAAAAATAAAACGCCTTTCGCCTCGCATCATCGTTTAATGGCTGGCAAGGGCGTTGCCTTATCTATACTGATTAGCAATTAGCACGTGTCTTTTTGGGCCAAGCTCCACACAAAGCCCGGCTAGCAGGCACTAACATTGAATTATTATACTGAAGGTCAGCCACGTGGCACCGTGGCCACAGTGGACAGCCAAGTGCCATCTGGCAGGCGGACAACAGGAGCGACAGGCGCGGCGGGTGCGTCGGGCATGTCCCGCATGGGCTGAGATTAATGATGTGCCCGGCATGCCACAAGCACTGGGCATTATTGGCGCTGCGCATGTGGCGGCTCCTTGGGCCCATGGGCTCTGCCTCAGACTCTATCCCTGCCTCTGTATCTAGCTCTCGGCGTGGCTGGCTGTGTGCAGCCGCATAAATCAAGTAGATTATCAGGTAGCGATAGTCAGAGCCAAGGATTTGCATATGAAATTTAGTTGACAGCCACAAGCAGTTACGGATTTCGAGTTTTTGCGCTCCACTTGCTCGGCAAGTGACGGCGGTGAAATCTCCGTCTGGGACCAAGTAAAGATGCTCGCTTTGGGGTCCATTTTATCTCATGGTCGTGATATTTTCGTTATCCTCTTAGCCAATTAGTTGCCAGTTTAATGAGAGAATATTGTGAGTGTCGGTCATTAGTGTTATAAATGCTGAATAGTGTGAATAACTACATATACGAGATTTTACGTGCCAGTTGGTTTTGGCTCTTTAGTTAATGTGAGGTAAATTTATCAGTAATCATAAATTTATATATTTAAATCAGTATTAAACTTAAACTTTTATATTATATAATGTGATGCGATTAACAAACTTGTAATATATAATCTAATATTATATATAATTTATTTAGTTTAAAAGAGCGCCAAAATTAAACCGCCATTTAATTCAAATGAACACAGTGAACAACTATCGAGCTCATAGATGATCGAGCTCAAAAGATCAATAAAGAGAGCGAACATCAATATCACTCAAACGAACTGAAATGAGTGAACTGGGCGAGTGATCGAACCAGTTTCCGACTGTTTCTTAGCTCAGTTGGCTCCCTCAGTCGAACTAGAGCTGGTTCGATATGTCTTCGAACATGTGTGCATGAAATTTACGCGTGTGTAAACACTGTTTTGTAAATTTTGGCGCGACTGAAATGGAATGTGCGGGAAAATAATGATGTGCACGGATTTATTTAAAAGCCGCAATTAAATCACCATAAAACTGCTATGCAAGCAGCAAAACGAGTGCTGTCCCCCAGTAAGGCTGAGAATGTGTCGACGCCAAGCAAGAAGTACAAAAAGCAACTTGATCTCGACGTGCAACCTCCGCCGCTTCCAACCGAGCAGGAGAATTATGACTTTTTGCTGGACGACGACGACGATTTCGATGTAAGTGCATTGGATGCGGCCATAACCACAAAGAGCATTGATCTGAGCAGCTGGCAACGCTGCGTGGTGCTGCAGCTGGAGCGTCTGCCCAGAACACATGATTTGGTACTGCAATTGCGTAGCGATGAAGATCCGGATACAAAGACTGTCTGCCATTTGCAGGCGCCATGGAACCAAACGCCACTGGAACAGGGTGATCTGGTGTCGCTTAAAGCACAGTGGCAACCCACACTGGCTGCCTATGTGGTCAACAAGGAGCAGGGCTATTGTGTAATACATCCAGATCTGCTCATTTCAAGCACTTCAGTGACGGGATCGCTGTTCTGCCGCCGCAAGGCCGTGCTGCAGGATCGTTTCCGTGGCGTTGAGTCAACTAACGCGGTGGTGAGTGATGCGACATTCACATCAGATCAGATCAAATCAAATATTAGCCACATCTTCTAGATGATCATTGGCACATTGGTGCACGAGCTGCTGCAGACAGTTTTATCGCAGCGTTTGCGTCAGAAGTCGCAAGTGGAGGGTGTACTGCAGCAAATGCTGCATAGTGCTTCTTTGGCACAGCAGCTCTATGCCGGACAGCTGAATCGCGCGGAGATCGAGCTACAGCTATATAAATTTGTCGGACCCATTGTTGACTTTGTGGCCCAATATGTGGAAGGCAAGCTGCCGTCCGTGCAGCCGGCGGAAATGTACAAAGGGCGGATTGATCGAGTTCACGATATTGAAGAAAACCTATGGGTGCCGCAGCTAGGACTCAAGGGCAAGGTCGATGTATCTGTGCACGTGCGCAACAGAAAGCAGCCGATCCCTTTGGAGTTGAAAACTGGACGCGCCAGCTTCTCGATGGAGCACAAGGGTCAGCTGCTGCTCTATCAACTAATGCACTCGGCTCTGGGTCAGGAGACGTGCAGTGGCCTGTTGCTGTACTTGCGCGAAGGCATTTTGCGCGAGGTTCCCGAGGGTCGCAACGAACAACGTGATCTCATCCTGCTTCGCAACGATCTGGCGCATTATCTAACACGCGATGTCCAGCTGCCAGTGCGCAACGAACCACTCTCGCTGGCTGAACAGCCTGGCAAACTGTTGCAGCCCTTTCAGCTGCCCGAGCCCATTTCGCATCACAGCGCATGCGGCAGTTGTGCCTATGCCACGCTCTGCTGCAGCTTTGCCAGCACAGATGCTCAACTGGAGTTGAGTGAAACGCATCCGCTGCGACGCCTAATGCCAAAAGTTCTGGAGCATCTGAATCAAAGAGACTATGAGTATGTGTTCCATTGGTGCGGTCTGTTGACCCTCGAGGAACAACAGGCGCGTCAATCGCATCAGCTGCGTGCGCTTTGGACGGAGACACCAGCCAAGAGGCAGCAGCTGGGTCGCGCCATTCATCAGCTGCAATTGCCTAAGGATCATCAGGCGCGTCTAGTGGATGGACGCTATGAACAGAAATTGATTCTATCCAAAGAAGCGGAGAGTGAACTCAATTTAACGCTCAGCGGCGTGAGTTGATATCTGAATAACTCCTTAAATTTGATTAATTTACAATTTAAATAATAATCCTCTTCCAGTTCGAGCTGGGCGAATATGTCATCATCAGCTGTACAACACGATTGGCCATTGCCGCCGGCTACATAACAGCGCTGGAGCCGCGCAGCCTGTGCCTGCAGCTGGAACGTGATCTTGGCCAGCGATATGCGCTGGCAAGCTTTATAGTGGACAAGCATGAGTCGCAGAGTTTTGCCAGTTTCAATTTTACGAATCTGGCGCAGCTTTTGGCGCCCAGCGAAAGTGCGGCCCGATTGCGTTCCATTGTGATAGGCCGGATACGGCCAAAGCAGCTAAAGGTGTTGCCTCGCATCATTGGCAGCAAGGGCGGGCCCATGCTGCGCGCCTTGAATAAGGTGCAGCAGACGGCTGCCTTGCGTGCACTCGCCACCGATACACACTTGCTGATCAAGGGTCTGCCCGGTACGGGAAAGACCCAGACTTTGGTAGCCATTGTGCGGCTGCTGCATCTGATGGAGCGCAGTGTGTTAATTACAGCCCAAACGCATTCCGCTGTCGATAATCTGCTGTTGCGTCTGCTGCCCTATAATCTGCCGTTGATGCGTCTGGGTAACAGTGCACGAATCCATCCGCAATTGCAGACGATCAGCGAGGCACAGTTGACGGCGAATTGCGAAACAGTTGAACAGTTGACGTCCGCACTCCAGAAGCCAAGCATTGTGGGCGTCACCTGTCTCGGTGCGGGCCATGCCCTGTTCCAGCATCGTCAGTTCGACTATTGTATTGTGGATGAGGCCACACAGGTTCTGCAGCCGGCGGTTTTGCGTGCGTTAAGCCACAGCAGCCGTTTTTTACTTGTTGGCGATCCGGAACAGCTGCCGCCGCTCGTGCGTAGCCGAGAGGCGCGTCTACGTGGCGCTGACGAGAGTCTATTCCAGCGCTTGGATTGTGAGGAGGCCACAGTTGTGCTAACACTGCAGTATCGCATGAATCGCAGCATTACACGACTGGCCAACCACTTGACCTACGGCCAGGCACTGCAATGCGCCAGTGAACAGGTTGAGAATGCCAAACTGCAGCTGGAGCCGCTAGCCGCATGCTGTCCTTGGGTGCAGCGCACGTTGCAAACACATTTAGAGCAAGCGGTCTTTCTGTTGGACACCGACGATTGTGCCCAACGCTGTCAGGAGTACGCTGATGCATCCAAACAGCTGGGTAACACCAGCGCCGCCATCGAACAGCATTATGGCGAAGCCGTTGAGCAAACATTGCAATCAACTCAATTACAAACAGCTCGTTCACGTCGTGTACCCAAGTACAGTAACTATTGCGAGGCGGCGATAGTGTTGCATTTGTTGCGTCAACTGCTGCAGGCGGGCTACGATGCATCCCGAATCGGGGTCATTGCACCATATCGCGCTCAGGTGGAGTTGCTGCGCAAACTGGGCGAACATCTGTCCGGCGTGGAGTTCAATACGGTTGATCAATATCAGGGACGTGATAAGAATCTAATCATCTATAGTTGTACAAAAACGGGCAGCACAACTGCCGACCAGTGCATGGAACGTTCACGTGAGGCTGAAATTCTAGAGGATCATCGTCGATTAACTGTTGCCATTACACGTGCCAAGCACAAATTGATTTTATTGTGCGATATCAAATGCCTGGAACGCTATACGCCATTTCAAAAGCTTTTCAATCATATTCACGAACGCTGTCGTCTGCACTTGACCGACGGCCGCTTGGGGTTCAGCTGGCAGCAGCTACTCCATGAGCTGGAACAGCTCCAAGTTGGCAAGTGAGTAATGTGTAGGATAAAATTTTTTTTTGTGTTCACTAAATATACAGGGTTGTCCATATTCGGCTGACCATGTCTTTTTCTATTAAATCAAAGATAAACACAATTTTTTTCATATTGACGATAATAATCATTTTATTTGGTTCAAGTAGATTTGTTGACATCACTTTTTGAATAAGATATCTCTCAAATGGTCGCCTGGAGAATTAACGGCCTGCAGAATCAACACGAATGTTGTTGAGCTCTTCTGAGGTCGTTGGCTTATTAAAATAAACCTTTGATTTTAGATACTCCCACAGGAAAAAGTCAGGTGACGTTAAACCGTTGAATGCGATAAGCGATGCGAACATCTGATTATCTGTTTCTTCATTTGATCTACACCAGCTGTCCGGGCCATTTTGTATGGGGGTTTGCCGTTGGCTTGTCGTCTACTATTTCTGGTGGCTTTCCAGAGGTTAAATTTGGCTGCTCTGTAATGGAGTCTTAGTAAGCGCATCCATTTTCGTTGGGATATATTTCTTATCTTTTGATCGCTGCAAAATGAGATTATATCATGAGTTTGCAAAAATTTAACATAGACTTGTTTACACACTAAATTAGTTTGAGCTATCAATTTTTATACCTTGATCCCATTAAAAATGGGAAATAGGGTATAATGGTTTTGTGAAAAGTATGTAACAGGCAGAAGGAGGCGTGGCAGACCCCATAAAGTATATATATTCTTGATCAGGGCGATGAGCTGAGTCGATATAGCCCTGTCCGTCTGTCCGTCCATCCGTATGAACACCTTGATCTCAGCAGATATAAGAGCTAGAGTCTTCAAACTTTGTATGCACACTCGTGTATACCATACGCAGTGCAAGTTTATCATATTTTTTGATAACTCATCCGATTTTTATATCGAGATTAATCGATAAATTGACATTGTTTATTCAGACTAATTTGAATACTTTTAGACCTGGAGACCTCATATTTACTGTGTACATACATCTGATCAATACGCAGATTTTAATTTACGGATTTTGGATACCACGGCCCCTTCGCCCCCAATTTGTAAAAAACGTATTTTAAGTACTAGAGAATTGTGCTTTAGAATGTATACACATTTGCACATTATGATCACGTTCTAAAAGTTTCATGAAGATAGTCCTACTACAAAAGAAATTATTCAGTAACAAAGTTCTCATATTATTGCCCACACTGCAGCGCAGCCCAAGCGCAGTCGCCGCTTACTGCGCAGTTAGCAGAGCGCGTGCATATGCGTGCGTGAATATCAGCTCTTTGTAGGGATCAGGGTATATCGTAGTCGAGCAGTCTCGACTAGAGCTTCCTTACTTGTTTGGACTGTACAGCCGTTTTCCCGAAAGAAGAATACAAATAATCCAGTTCCAGCTCATATTAGTTTTACTTGTAGGCATTCTCTGCGTATACTAAGCGCCGATTACTGAGAAATATTCTTATATGCATTTATTTAACTGTATTTGTTACGCTATTCAGCAATCCAATAAGATGAAGCTAATTTAAAATGAGGAACAAATTAATTAAAAGTGCTCCAAAGCTTCTATCTTCTTAAAATTGTCGGGAAAATAATATTTTTTCAACGTCTTTCTAGCTTAAGGTAACGAAATAGCACGAAATTATCATCACCAAAGACCTTATCTGTTTCTTCGCATTTGGTTAAGTTTCATAATATTTTTTCATTATTACAGGAGTAGTAGCACATTTTCAAAACAAATATTGCTACCTCTTTAACTCTTTTGATCAAGCAGTGATTACTAAAGAGAGAAGAGATAAAAAATTTGTTGCATGTATGTCAATGGAAATTCCAGGGTATTTTCAATAATCCATGTCCCCTACGGGAATGTAACACATTTTTTGTGCATCAATGAGAGGGATCTACAGTAAATAAATATTCAATTCTTTTTTCAATTTTTATTCAACTCTAAATGTTTAGAATATATATACTTTTGTTATGGTGATGGCATACTTCCTACGCTTCTCCTCAGCCCAATGAAAAAAGTAAAGCGTTTAACTCCTTATTCTCATAGAAGGTGTTATGTTGATTAATATTTTTGTAGTTGGTGTTGTAGTCAGTTTGGGCCAAACTAGTAATCTTTTTGACATTGTTAGTTTGGTTAATTACATTGGTCGTTACGTTCTTGTATTTATTTTTTATATTATTTGTGCTCTCATGGTTTTTATTTTCGTGCAAATTAGTATACTGGTTAGTCTGGGTCGCGCCGCTGTTGATGTTGCCATTGTTGTTATTGCCGTTATTACCGTGTTTGTTGTTATTTCCGTTAAGGCTTCTGCCGAGACCGTTAGTATTAATTTCAAATGGGCAAGGCTTGCTTCTTTCGTCTAAGACCTTTTCCTTCACTGAGTTCTTCTCCGTATATGCTCTTTCGATTGCCTTCTTCTGTTTTTGATAAAAACTAACGCATATTATGTGTGATTTAACTGATTCGATTTCAAAGTCAATGTCGCTCACGCGATCTTCCATCAGCTCCTCCAGATACAATCGTCGATTATTATATTTTTGAAATCTGTCAATAGTTTGTTGTTTCGCTGGAACTGGCATATTCGAGTTCCTACTTTTCATTAACTCAGTAATGTAATACGAATACTCATAGTTCTGTTTGTAGTGTCCGAGTTGATTCTTAATAAGCACATCCATTTTCGCTAGGATATATTTCTCATTTTTTAAATGCTGCAAAATGAGATTATATCATGAGTTTGCAAAAATTTAACATATTCTTATTTAAACACTACATTTGTTCGACCTGTCAATTTTTGGGATTGTACAGCCAGTATTCCCGAAAGAAGAATACAAATAATCCAGTTCCACCTCATATTAGTTTTACTTGTAGACATACTCTGCGTATACTAAGCGCCGATCACTGAGAAATATTCTTATATGGATTTATGTACCGGTATTTTTACGCTATTTACCAATCCAATAAGATGAAACTAATTTAAAATGAGGAACAAATTAATTAAAAGTCCTCTAAATATATTCCAAAGCTTCTATCTTCTTAAAATTGTCGGGAAAATAATATTTTTCTCACGACATTCTAGCTTAAGATAACGAAATAGCACGTTTTCCAAAAATTACTTTCAGCAGATTTGCAGTTATAATATCATTTGTCGAATATGTGTAATACGTTTTTTTGGAGCCGATATCCAAAATATAAGAAAAATTAAAATGATATAAAATGCACATGAATCTAAATGAAAGAGTCTGAAATTATCATAACCAACGACAATATCTGTTTCTTCGTATTTAGTTAAGGATCAGAATTATTTCTCATGATTGCAAGAGTAATCACTGATCACACTGATTCAAAGCAAAGATGGCTACCTTTTTAACTCTTTTGATCAAGCAGTGATCACTAAAAAGAGAAGAGATAAAAAATTTGTTGCAAGTATGTCGATGGAAATTCCAGGGTATTTTCAATAATCCATGTCCCCTACGGGAATGTAACACACTTTTTTTTTTGTGTATCTACAGTAAATGAAATATTCCATTTTTTTTTCTTTCAATTTTTATTCAACTCTAAATGTTTAGAATATATATACTTTTGTTTTGGTGATGATATACTTTCTACGCTTCTCCTCAGCTAAGTGAAGAAAGTAAAGCATCTAACTCTTTGTCATTGTAGCCAAAATAATCATTTTTTTGGTTAATTTTATTGTGGTTTTTGGTGTGGATATTGTTGATGTGACTATTGGTTTCGATGACGTTGGTATTTCCGTTGATTATATTGTGCGTTTTGGTATCGTATTTATTTCTGACAATATTTTTGCTCTTTTTGTTGCTATTTTCGTTCAAATTACTGTACGTGTTGGTCTGTGTGATGCCGCTGTTGATGTTGCCATTGTTGTTATTGCCGTTATTACCGTGTTTGTTGTTATTTCCGTTAAGGCTTCTGCCGTGACCGTTAGTATTCATTTCAAATGGGCAAGGCTTGCTTCTTTCGTCTAAGACCTTTTTCTTCACTAAGTTCTTCTCTGTATATGCTCTTTCGATTGCCTTCTTCTGTTTTTGATAAAAACTAACGCATATTATGTGTGATTTAACTGATTCGATTTCAAAGTCAATGTCGCTCACGCGATCTTCCATCAGCTCCTCCAGATACAATCGTCGATTATTATATTTTTGAAATCTGTCAATAGTTTGTTGTTTCGCTGGAACTGGCATATTCGAGTTCCTACTTTTCATTAACTCCGTAATGTAATACGAATACTCATAGTTCTTTTTGTAGTGTCCGAATTGATTCTTAATAAGCGCATCTATTTTCGGTAGGATATATTTCTCATTTTTTAAATGCTGCAAAATTAGATTATATCATGAGTTTGCAAAAATTTAACATATTCTTATTTAAACACTACATTTGTTCGACCTGTCAATTTTTTGGATTGTACAGCCAGTATTTCCGACAGAAGAATACAAATAATCCAGTTCCAGCTCATATTAGTTTTACTTATAGACATACTCTGCGTATACTAAGCGCCGATCACTGAGAAATATTCTTATATGGATTTATGTACCGGTATTTTTACGCTATTTACCAATCCAATAAGATGAAACTAATTTAAAATGAGGAACAAATTTATTAAAAGTGCTCTACGTTCTAAATATACTCCAAAGCTTCTATCTTCTTAAAATTGTCGGGAAAATAATATTTTTCCTACGTCATTCTTATATTCAATAATCCATGTCCCCTATGGGAATGTAACACATTTTTTGTGCATCAATGAGAGGGCTCTAGAGTAGATCAAATATTCCATATTATTTCAATTTTTATTCAGTTGTAAAAGTTTAGAATATATCAACTCTTGTTCTTGCTTTTCCTCAGCCACGACCAAAATATTACCCATTATTGTGGTTGTTGTTGTTGTTATTATTGTGGATGTTGTGTAAGTAATTATTGTGGTTATTATTGTAGTTGGTGGTTACTTTCGATAGGTTTATTGTAGTTGGGATAAGGGTAAATTGCGTTAGGTTTATTGAAGTTAAGATGGTGGTTACTATCGTAAATGAAATAAGGTCTATATTCGTTAAGTTGATTGTTGTTGAGATGGAGGTTATTTTGGTCAAGTTTGTTATAGTTGGTGTTGGAGATAGTATTGATTTGCTTATTGAGGCCTAGAAGGTTGTTAATTTGGTTGGTCAATGTGTGATTTTCGTTGTGCTGTTGATTGATGATATTATTGGTAGTGTTGTTGTAGTTATTATTGTGGATATTAGTGTACTGGTTGGTCTGGGTGTTGCCGTTGTTGAGGTTGCCATTGTTGTTATTGCCATTATTACCGTGGTTGTTGTTATTTCCGTTAAGGCTTCTGCCGTGACCGTTAGTATTCATTTCAAATGGGCAAGGCTTGCTTCTTTCGTCTAAGACCTTTTTCTTCACTGAGTTCTTCTCCGTATATGCTCTTTCGATTGCCTTCTTCTGTTTTTGATAAAAACTCACGCATTTTATGTGTGATTTAACTGATTCGATTTCAAAGTCAATGTCGCTCACGCGGTCTTCCATCACTTCCTCCAGATATAGTCGTCGATTATTATATTTTTGAAATCTGTTAACAACTTGTTGTTTCGCTGGAACTGGCATATTCGAGTTCCTACTTTTCATTAACTCAGTAATGTAATACGAATACTCATAGTTCTTTTTGTAGTGTCCGAATTGATTCTTAATAAGCGCATCCATTTTCGCTAGGATATATTTCTCATTTTTTAAATGCTGCAAAATGAGATTATATCATGAGTTTGCATAAATTTAACATAGACTTGTTCACACACTACATTTGTTCGACCTGTCAATTTTTTGGATTGTACAGCCAGTATTTCCGACAGAAGAATACAAATAATCCAGTTCCAGCTCATATTAGTTTTACTTATAGACATACTCTGCGTATACTAAGCGCCGATCACTGAGAAATATTCTTATATGGATTTATGTACCTGTATTTTTACGCTATTTAAAAATCCAATAAGATGAAGCTAATTTAAAATGAGGAACAAATTAATTAAAATTGCTCTACGTTCTAAATATACTCCAAAGCTTCTATGTTCTTAAAATTGTCGGGAAAATAATATTTTTCTCACGACATTCTAGCTTAAGATAACGAAATAGCACGTTTTTCAAAAATTACTTTCAGCAAATTTACAGTTATAATATCATTTGTCGAATATGTGTAATACGTTTTGTTGGAGCCGATATCCAAAATATAAGAAAAATTAAAATGATATAAAATGCACATGAATCTAAATGAAAGAGTCTAAGCAACGACAATATCTGTTTCTTCGTATTTAGTTAAGGATCAGAATTATTTCTCATGATTGCAAGAGTAATCACTGATCACACTGATTCAAAGCAAAGATGGCTAGCTCTTTAACTCTTTTGATCAAGCAATGATTACGACAGGGGTTGCTGCCATAATTATAGCTGAAGCTTTAGTTGACTCTTAAAGAGAGAAGAGAAGAGAAAATTTATTGCAAGTATGTCGATGGAAATGACAGGGTATTTTCAATTTTCATTCCCCTACGGGAATGTAACACATTTTTTTGTGCATCAATGAGAGGGATCTACAGTAAATTAAATATTCCATTTTTATGTCTTAAAGCCATTGAAAATGGGAAATCATTGAATAATGGTTTTATTGAAATGTATGTAACAGGCAGAATGGGGCGTGGCAAACCCCGCGAATTATATATATTCCTGATCAGGACGACGAGCTGAATCTATCTAGTCCTGTTCGTCTGTCCGTCTGATATAGTACGGATAACGAGTTTATTATTAAAAATCAATAGCTCATCCTTTTGTTTTTTATCGATATCGAAAAAATCAGTTAAAAAATTTTATTTCCTACATCTTTAAAGCTTGAGTCTCCAAAAATAAAAATAGATTCAGATGATTTTTATACAATTTCGGTTTTCGTTACATTTTCGGTAGCGGCTCTAAATTCAAAAATAGCACATAGCATATGAAAATGTGATCATGTAAGTTTAAGCGCTCGCATCGCACTGATTTAGTCAAGCCGAGCAAATACGAAGTAGAAAATTCATGCAAAAACTCGAGTAATTCAACGTCTTTACGCTTTCCATCTTTTTCATTCCGTTTTAAGACTTTATTTATTCTCGCTCACTTTATTGAAGGCCTTAAGCTATGACGCTTTGAGCTCACTCCAAAGTAAACTCACTCACTCGTTAATTATCGTTTTTATACTCATTCACGAAAGTGAAATGAGTATATTGGTTTTGTGCATGTCCGTCTTGCTGTCCGTCCGTCTGTCCGTATGATCGCAGTCTATTTCGGCACTATTAGAGCAAGAGACTTGAAATTTGGAACACATACTCGTATATATCTCCGATTTATAGTGTTGAAATTTCCCATATCCGCCCAATAGTAGCGTGGCAAATCGGAAAATGTATTTTCCGATATGCCAGAAATCATATTAGTTGAAGAGCTAGAATGCTGAAATTTGGCATGTAGATTCCTGTTGACCACTCAAAATCAAAAGCTATGGCCCATCGGGGCGTGGCAAATCGGGTAAAACTGTATCTCCCAGAGTTTTAAAGCTAAAATTTTGAACGTGAGCTAATGCTACGATTCTATAAAGACTGATGAACAATTGACCACCCAAGACTCAAAAGCTATGGCGGACATATTTCCGCCCACAGGTGGCGTGGCAAACCTTTAAAATCTTTATAACTCCCACAGTTTAAGAGCTAGGAGCTTCAAATTTGGATAGTTAAGTTACTGGAAGCCTTCTCTATCGATGACTCAAATATAATTCTTACGCCCCTTTAGGGGCGTGGCATATCAAATGATACCATGCTTTTTCACATTTTTTGAGCATTTGGGTTACCATTAGCTCGTTCTAAGAACTGGCCAAAAATGAGACGTCTACAGCACCTAGGGGCGTGGTAATCGGCATTTGTAGTGACAAATTCCGACATTTATATGCGTGAGCCATCGATATATATATTGATTACGCGGAAGGATACATTTTTATGGTATTTAAAAAATATGAATTAAATTATAAATTTTATATATAAATTATAATTATAAAATTATAAATCTTAAAAAAAAATTAAAAACAATTATAAGTTTTCTACGGGGATCGAACCACGACAAGCTACGCCCACTAGAAGCGTGGTTAATCGGCATTTGTAGCGGCCAACTGCAAACGGACTGTGAATGAGTATTCCGCAGCTGGTAACGCCCAACTGTAACGTTCTAACTTGTTTTTTTTTTTTTATTTTTGTTATTCACATGGCAATAGAAGACATTGTTTAAATGTATTGGACTAGGACTTTTGAAGCAGTTTATAGTTACCACAGTGGTATTTTAGTGAGTATTCACGACAAGGAATTTAATATGTGTACATTAAATATATTTAACTTTAGTATAAATATTTTTGCATAAATATTTTACATTGTATAAGCAAATGGGTTTTTCATTTCATTTATATTTTAAAGATATTGAATTTGAAATTCTGAACCGTACTAAATGTCTTTTTTATACCCTGATCCCATTAAAAATAGGAAATCAGGGTATAATGTTTTTTTTTTGTATTATTTATTAGTTTGGTTCAGGGTAGTATCTAGTCGACCACTCTCGACTAGAGCTTTCTTACTTGTTATTTCAATTTTTATTAAGCTCTAAAAGTTTAAAATATGTCAACTTTTGTTACGGTGCTTATATACTATTTACGCTTCTCCTGAGTTTAAAGCATTCAATATAATCGTTAATACGTCTTTGATTTGGCCTTTTAGGATGTTGTTCTTGTTATTATTATTGTTGTTATTATTGTTGTTATTATTGTTGTTACTATTGTGGCTGTTGTTGGAGTTAATATTGGTGTTATTATTGTAGGTGTTGTGTATGTAATTATTGTTGTTATTGTTGTAGGTGTTGTTGTAGTTATTTTGGGTGATATGATTGTGGTGGTTGTGTACGTTAATATTGATCTGCTTATTGTTGTTGCTGATGTCGTTCTTTTGGTTGATATTATTGGTCGTATTGTTGTAGTTTTGAAGGCTGATGTTATTGTTGGTGGTGTTGAAGTTATTAGTGTTGATATTATTGTAGTTGTTGCTCTGGTTGTTGCCGTTGTTGATGTTCGCATTGTTGTTAGGGCCGTTATTACCATGGTTGTTGTTATTTCCGTTCAGGCTTCTGCCGTGACCGTTAGAGTTAATTTTAAATGGGCAAGGCTTGCTTCTTTCGTCTAAGACCTTTTTCTTCACTGAGTTCTTCTCTGTATATGCTCTTTCGATTGCCTTCTTCTGTTTTTGATAAAACCTCGCGCATTTTGTGTATGATTTAACTTCGATTTCAAAGCCAATGTCACTCACGCGGTCTTCCATCACTTCCTCCAGATATAGTCGTCGATTATTATATTTTTGAAATCTGTTAACAACTTGTTGTTTCGCTGGAACTGGCATATTCGAGTTCCTACTTTTCATTAACTCAGTAATGTAATACGAATACTCATAGTTCTTTTTGTAGTGCCCGAATTGATTCTTAATAAGCGCATCTATTTTCGCTAGGATATATTTCTCATTTTTTAAATGCTGCAAAATGAGATTATATCATGAGTTTGCAAAAATTTAACATATTCTTATTTAAACACTACATTTGTTCGACCTGTCAATTTTTTGGATTGTACAGCCAGTATTTCCGACAGAAGAATACAAATAATCCAGTTCCAGCTCATATTAGTTTTACTTATAGACATACTCTGCGTATACTAAGCGCCGATCACTGAGAAATATTCTTATATGGATTTATGTACCGGTATTTTTACGCTATTTACCAATCCAATAAGATGAAACTAATTTAAAATGAGGAACAAATTTATTAAAAGTGCTCTACGTTCTAAATATACTCCAAAGCTTCTATCTTCTTAAAATTGTCGGGAAAAATATATTTTTCTCACATAGCACGTTTTCCAAAAATTACTTTCAGAAAATTTGTAATACGTTTTGTTGGAGTCGATATCCAAAATATAAGAAAAATTAAAATGATATAAAATGCACATGAATCTAAATGAAAGAGTCTAACCAACGACAATATCTGTTTCTTCGTATTGACTGATTGACCTGAATCGCTTGTAGTGGTTAAGGCAGTTTCCTTTAATATGTTGCTGCTATTTCCAGCTGAGTCCTCTTCCGATTTAATTGTAGTTGCTGTTTTTGCTGCTGTGGTTATCACTGAAGAGTTTGAGTCGATATTGACGCTTTTCTCTTCAGCTCCCCCCATTTTCTATGTCCTCCGATTTGTGTGGTTGATGCTTTGTCGGAGTTTGTGGAGCCCAGATCATCTTTATTGATCTTTTGTGTTCGCCTATATTTGGTTTTGTTACTACTTGAACTTTATTAGCTTGTTTCGTAGTTTTAGTTATATTTACTCCCATGTGGAGGCTTGCCGCTGGGTCGAAATCCCACTTTTTTATCACTAATGCATCCAAAGCAGCTTGATATGCTGTCATCTCATCAGCGGTGACCTTGTCACTGTTATCGGAGGTATAGCGTATGCATAAACAGCCCCACGCTGAATTGCAGTTATCTAGTACAATTGAGGAATGGCTTACGACTTGTTGACCGTCTCCCTTGAGATACATTTTCTGGTATATCAGTTTAGTCTTGTCGCTGATATCCTTCCTTTTGTGAATTATTCTGGTGAACTGCTCGAAGAACGCTGGCCATGCTTTGGGACTACCATTAAAGTAAGGAATTTTTGGTTTCGGTCGCTTTGGAGCGCCTTCTTTTATGACTTTCACTTTCTTTTATGAATTCACTTATTTACCTTTCCAGTCTCCTTGACAGTGTGTAGACCTTGGCTTCCTATGAGTCTATGCCGTCGATTTCATGGGTAGGTTTATCATACTTCACCTTTAAATCTGTAAGCGTAAGCGTAAGCGTAAGGAAAAGTAGTATATTTTTATAGCTAAAGATTTCTTCCTGGTTGTTGAGCTCTATGTTGGCCTGCACTTCTATAATGTGCAGCCTTACGCCTTGAGTTCTCTTTTACACAAGGCTTACCAACTCATCCATTGGGCACGACTCACGGTTCGTTTCCCAGCTATAAAGTTGGTTTGTGTCTATGGCGTGGTCGGCAACTTCGACTATCACGAACTGCTCATAAGTCATGATTTCTGCCATTATGCCATCATATATTACTCTTTAAATATTGATGGTTGTCGACACCCAGCTGTTGTTTGTTGCCTTTATTATAGATCCATTGGCTTGACCCGTTGGAGGTTTTTTTACTTTGATCACCAGGTTGATCTTGCTGTGCCTCTACTCACAGCTTGGGTTGGTAAGCCAATGCACAAATCTATTACACTTTAGCACTTTACTTTGTACTATTTACAACTATTTTGTCTTGTGGATTGGATTGAAGTATTTCCAATATACTTCCTCCGGCTCGAAGGACCATGAACGAATACACTTGACTATGATGATGCTTAGTGACATGTTGATCTTTATTCTTCTGAGCTCAAGTATTCTCAATCCTTAAATCTAGTGCGTCTTTTGTTCAGTTTGTAAGGCTCAGCATTGGTCTACAAACTTATCCTATCGCTGAGTTTGTAGGGCTCAGCGCTCGTCTCTTAAATATTCGTTATGGTTGCAAGGGCCATAATTCATCTGCCTATTTTTAGAGTCCACACATTGGCCACTTATCTATTCCTATCGCACCTCCTGCTAGCCGTTGAGTGCTTATGAGGTATGTATACGATCTTCGTATATTTGTATGTTTATACCTAAACACAGGGTATTTTCAAAAATCCATGTCCCCTGCGGGAATATAACACATTTTTTTTTTTTTGCAACAATGAGAGGGATCTACAGTAAATCAAATATTCCATTTTTATTTCAATTTTTATTTAACTCTAAAAGTTTAGAATATGTCAACTTTTGTTACGGTGTTGATATACTATTTACGCTTCTCCTCAGCCTAAAGCATTCAAAAAAAACGTTATTGCGCCTTTGACATTGCTGTTTGGGCCGTTGTTGTTGTCATTATTGTTGTTATTATTGTTGTTATTATTGTTGTTACTATTGTAGTTGTTGTTGGAGTTAATATTGTTGTTATTATTGTGGGTGTTGTGTATGTAATTATGGTTGTTAGTGTTGTAGTTGTTGTTGTAGTTATTTTGGGTGATATTATTGTGGTTGTTGTGTACGTTAATATTGATCTGCTTATTGTTGTTGCTGATGTTGTTCTGTTGGTTGATATTATTGGTCGTATTGTTGTAGTTTTGAAGGCTGATGTTATTGTTGGTGGTGTTGAAGTTATTAGTGTGGATATTATTGTAGTTGTTGCTCTGGTTGTTGCCGTTGTTGATGTTGCCATTGTTGTTAGGGCCGTTATTACCATGGTTGTTGTTATTTCCGTTCAGGCTTCTGCCGTGACCGTTAGAGTTAATTTTAAATGGGCAAGGCTTGCTTCTTTCGTCTAAGACCTTTTTCTTCACTGAGTTCTTCTCTGTATATGCTCTTTCGATTGCCTTCTTCTGTTTTTGATAAAACCTCGCGCATTTTGTGTATGATTTAACTTCGATTTCAAAGCCAATGTCACTCACGCGGTCTTCCATCACTTCCTCCAGATATAGTCGTCGATTATTATATTTTTGAAATCTGTTAACAACTTGTTGTTTCGCTGGAACTGGCATATTCGAGTTCCTACTTTTCATTAACTCAGTAATGTAATACGAATACTCATAGTTCTTTTTGTAGTGCCCGAATTGATTCTTAATAAGCGCATCCATTTTCGCTAGGATATATTTCTCATTTTTTAAATGCTGCAAAATTAGATTATATCATGAGTTTGCAAAAATTTAACATAGACTTGTTCACACACTACATTTCTTCGACCTGTCAATTTTTGGGATTGTACAGCCAGTATTTCCGACAGAAGAATACAAATAATCCAGTTCCAGCTCATATTAGTTTTACTTATAGACATACTCTGCGTATACTAAGCGCCGATCACTGAGAAATATTCTTATATGGATTTATGTACCGGTATTTGTTACGGTATTCACCAATCCAATAAGATGAAGCTAATTTAAAATGAGGAACAAATTAATTAAAAGTGCTCTACGTTCTAAATATACTCCAAAGCTTCTATGTTCTTAAAATTGTCGGGAAAATAATATTTTTCTCACGACATTCTAGCTTAAGATAACGAAATAGCACGTTTTCCAAAAATTACTTTCAGCAAATTTGCAGTTATAATATCATTTGTCGAATATGTGTAATACGTTTTGTTGGAGCCGCTATCCAAAATATAACAAAAATCAAAATTATATAAAATGCACATGAATCTAAATGAAAGAGTCTGAAATTATCATAACCAACGACCATATCTGTTTCTTCGTATTTAGTTAAGGATCAGAATTATTTCACATGATTGCAAGAGTAATATCACGTTTTCAAGCAGTTGACACTGATTCAAAGCAAAGATGGCTGGCTCTTTAACTCTTTTGATCAAGCAATGGTTGGTTATTGTGGAGACCCGTGCTAGGAGAGCTTTCTATGGAAAGCGAGCAACATACAGAAAGCTCTGCGGCACAAGCAAGTGAATGAGCTTTTGCATAAGAACTTTCTTATTAGTTTTCTTCTTATTGTTACTTTTCCTAAATATATGAAACGACGCTTGAATAAATCAAAGATCATTTGTGAAGAAACTAAGTGACTACTAATTGTATATCTTTAAACTCGGGTTACTACAACGATTGCTTCCATATTTATAGCTAAAGCTTTAGTTGACTCTTAAAGAGAGAAGAGATTAACAGTCATTGTAAGTATGTCGATGGAAATTACAGGGTATTTTCAATAATCCATGTCCTTTACGGGGATGTAACACATTTTTTTTGTGCATGAGAGCGATCTACAGTAAATCAAATATTCTTGTTTTATTTCAATTTGTATTCAGCTCTAAGATTTTAAAATATATCAACTTTTGTTACGGTGTTGATATACTATTTACGCTTCTCCTCAGCCTAAAGCATTAGATAGAAGCTCTACTACGCCTTTGATTTTAGGCTGTTGTTGTTGTTATTATTGTTGCTATTATTGTTGTTACTATTGTAGTTGTTGGAGTTAATATAGTTGTCATTATTTTGGTTGGTAATGAAATTATTATTGTGGTTAGTATTGTAGTTGTAGTAGTTATTATAGTTGTTATTATTGTAGTTGTTGTTGATATTGAAGGTGAATATCCTACTGTAATTGTTGTTCTGGTTGTTGCCGTAGTTGATATTGCCATTGTTTTTATTGCCGTTATTGTCGTGGTTGTTGTTATTTTCGTTAGAATTTATTTCAAATGGGCAAGGTTTGACATTTTCTTTCAAAACCTTTTCCTTGACTGAGTTTTTCGTTATATATGCTCTTTCGATTGCCTTCTTCTGTTTTTGATAAAAACTCGTATTCCATCACTTCCTCCAGATATAGTCGTCGATTATTATATTTTTGAAATCTGTGAACAGCTTGTTGTTTCGCTGGAGTTGTCATACTCGATTTCCTACTTTTCATTAAATCAATAATGAAATACGAATACTCATAGTTCTTTTTGTAGTGCCCGAATTGATTCTTAATAAACGCATCCATTTTCTCTAGGATATATTTCTCATTTTTAGATGCTGCAAAATGAGAATATATCATGAGTTTGCAACAATTTGGCATAGACTTGTTTACACACTAAATTAGTTTGAGCTATTAATTTTTTGGATTGTACAGCCAGTATTCCCGACAGAAGAATACAAATAATCCAGTTCCAGCTCATATTAGTTTTACTTGTAGACATTCTCTGCGAATACTAAACGCCGAGCACTGAGAGATATTCTTATATAGATTTATTTAACTGTATTTGTTACGCTATTTACCAATCTAATATTTTAGGGAGAATTTAAGAGGAGGAACGAATTAACATGAGGTTCATACAGTCATTAACCTTATATATACATATATACATACGTACATATATATTATTAGCTTTTGACTATATCCTTTTTCTTAAAAATACAGAATATTATAGAGAATTTTGATTGTTGACTAACTTATATTCTGTTGCACATTTTCAGTTGACCATTTCCTTTTACGAAAAGTTTCCATTTGATAGCTAGAGGCAAAACAAGAATTCCCATTGAAGTTTTAATACAAAGTGTTATAAAATCAAATAAAATTTGTCAATGTTGGCATTTCACTTTAAATGTAACAAATAACAAATATTATTCTATTTAGTTTATATCCTCAACAGTCTTATGTTTTATTGAAAACTGCTCTCCTGGCAGTGACTCACTCAACTGCTCAAAAAGCTATGCATTCATTGTGTTCAATGCTTGTTCATTTGTAGTAAACAAAGCAATTTATAGGAAACTATTGTTGATATTTTAAGCTAACATAGTGAACCACTTAAGCGAAAGTCTAGAAATGTTGCCATAGTATATATTTATGCATATGTGTGTGGCTCTTTATGTGTATGTGTGTGTGTGTGCAGTTTAATCACACCCACTTCAATTCACTGCCAAGCTCGTGCTCTTTCCTCTTTCTTTTGCACTTATGCATTCACTTCGTTGCACGCGTCGTCAATGCGCACAATGTGGGCGCCACTTAAGTGTGTGTGGGTGTGGGCGTGGGCGTGGCACTAAATGACGCTGAGTGCACATTGCCACAATTCTTGGGCAATTGTTGTAGTAGCTGAAGTTGTTGCTGTTGCCATTGCAGTTGCCGTTGCCGTTGCTGTTGCCATTGCAGTTGGTGGCATAATTTACATAGCAGCAACACTTGAAACAAACCGTTGCATACAAAGGCCACACAACTAAGTTGAAGTGGTTTTGGAGCTTGGGCAGAGAATCTCTAGGGCAATGGTGGGAGAGAATGCTCTGCATGTTTTATGATTAGCGCAATTTAGTGCACTTCAAGATGCTTAACCCATGGTGTATATGTAATGCCTAATTAGCGACAGAGCTAAAGTTTTTCATTGCAATAGCTAACCGCAGGTCATACGAAAACCGCGAAATATACGCACAGACAGTGAGAGAAAAACAACAGCAGCAGAGCAGCAGAGCAACAGCGACTCAATGGCCCAACTTCAAGCTACAAATTTGTTTGGCTTTCGGTTTTCACCAGATACCCACAGACGCCAGCGGCTACAAAACCGCAACAACAACAACAACAACGATGGGAAAGCTGCAATTGCAGTTGGATAGGTAAGCTGCGCGTGGGATGCAAAGCACGATAATTGACCTGCAAGCGAGTGAGTGCCAGAGTATCTACAAATGTGTGTGTTTGTGTGTGTGTGTGGGTGTGTGTGTGTGTGTGTGGGCCCTGGTACAACTGTGCACCAACTTTCGCTTTGATAAAGGACCTTGGCGTCAAGTCGAGTCCTTTCGGCGGCAACGAGGCATGACCTCTGCTCCATGCTACATACTAAAACTATGTTGGATGGGAAGCACCCGCCGTGCACCACTTGGCATACAGCATACTTTTTGTGCTTTAAAAGGCAGGTATATTTAAATAGGTGTGCGTAGCTACAAAATCAATTCACCTTCATAATCCAGATGGGACTATGCTAGAGGAACTGTCTAGCAAACTGGCAATGGACACAATAAGCATAAATTTTGTAATTAAATAATTAAGATCTCTATAAAATCTACTCCACATATCAAAGCAGTGCTCTGCTCATAAATCCATTTAGAGCATCTACGCTTTCATTCAACAAAAATATCTAGGAAATTACCTTGCTTTCTTTTTGAGTAAACATATAATACCGTATCATGACGATTTGAGAACCCGAGGCGACTGAAGACATCAGCTTGCGGTGAATGCGTGTTGACAAAGTTTGGCTTTAGACATTTTGGCTAAGAGCATATCAAAAACAAAATAACCTGCCAAATGCTGCTTAGTGCAGAAATCTCCGAAAATAAAGAAAAATGTTAAAACAATAAAGAAGGAAGGCAGAAAAACAATAACAGCTTATTCAAGCGCATTAGGCGAAAATAAAGTTTATGTTTTGTAAGAGTGAAATAAAAAGGAAAAAAGAATAACAAGAAGAAGAGATGAGAAATAGAGAAGGAAGAACTTTACTGCTCTTTGTGTCTGTATGAAATCAAAAGGAAAAGCGAACTAGATAAAGTTGCCTGGCGATGGAAAAAGGTTTACTAAGCGACTGAAGCAAAAGGATTTGCTCTCGGAGCCCCTACAAAATTAGTCGCTCAATTTGCATAAGCAATAAAACAAAGCATACTTTTGTGCAAATGCAAATACGCAAATACCAAGCGGCCGTGCAGAAACGATACTTTCAGGACGCTGGGGTGCGGGGGATGGGATAGGTTATGGATATGAATACGGTTAGGCTCAGATATTTGAGCTGATGTTAATCGTCTTGCCGCTTCTTTTTGAACACGAGCTAAACATAATTGGGCACGACGTGTTCGTGATCGAAATTTAAAATTTTGATTTACTTTTGTGTGCTGCAATGAAATGAGCTAATATGCTTGACATATGTAAATATTTATATTAATAGAAGAGATTTGTATCGTATGTGTGGCATTTTTATGGCTCTACAGGAAGTCAAACGTAGTTTTTATGGTTTTGCTGACCGTCTGCCTATATGCATTAATGCAAATTATTTTCCAGCAGCATGCGTGAAATTGGAAATATTTAGTTGAGTACATCATCGCCTTACAAAGGGTTCAAATTTTTTTTTAAACGTGGAGAGATACAAAATTCATTTAATTTAATTTCACGGTTTTATTAAAGGATTTTTTATTTATTATTTTTTTATTTACTTCTTTTGTTTATTTATTTTTATTAATTTGTCTAAAGTTATTTTTTATTTACTTATCAAACAAAATTCTTAACTAAACAAAACTAGAGTTAAATTAGAAAGATTATTTTTATTCATTTATTTTAACAAACAAATTAATTAAATTAATTACAAGCCGAACCTCTTTGCTTAAAATTAGGCAAATAGAATAATTGTATAGCCCAAACACATACAATTATTTCAATAATATCGGCATTATATCAATATTGTTTGGAACTTGGCATACATATTTGTGAAGATAACATAAGTATGGCTAAAATAAATATATTAATACAACAAATGTATTTTTATTTGGACTGAGTGTTCAACTTAATGTTGATTTCTATTTATATAATGCATAAATACTGAACGCATTAATTATTTCAATTATATACCGATATAATTAATACTCATTTTCTATGGCCATTATTAATTCTTACTACCTCTAAATACATACATATGTAATTCATTATTCCAGCAATGTTAATTCGCTCCTTTTAAGAACTTTAGTTACCAAACAAAAATTGTCAAATTAGAACTCAATTGGAGTGGGCGGTAAAGGTAGAGTTATAGCTTACTGGGACTTTATATTTATATTGGCCGATATGTTTTTCGCAAGTGTTTTGGGGTAACCTCGTTTTATGGCTTACAATTGACCTTTTAAAACTTAATAAAAGAGCTGCGAATCGGTTAACCGTTTGGCTTTTACTATGTGTACTACTTGTAAATATCAAAGCAGTTGAGAAACTTTTATTTATTTTTTTAATACTTTTGCCTTGTTTTTATGGAGCCATTTTATGGTGCGTAAAAATAACATTTAAATGTTAACACGCCATTTAAACGCAAATTTGCGAAACACTCGCCTACTTTCGGGCGCCGCAAGAAAAAAACGGCAGGAAACAAAAATTGGGAGAAAACTGTAAACTGTGGCATACCAACAGGCGCCCAGCATGTGGTTTTTTCCGAGCTGCCAAATGGCAGCTGAGAAGTCTGGGCGCAAAAGAGCTGTAAAAAAAAATATACAAAAAAAAGTACAAAAAAATAAAAAAAGAAAACTTGCCCCAAATTTATTGACGAAAACAAAGTCAAGTGCCGAGAAACCCTAACTCAAGGCTACAGCTGAGATTGCAGCGATTCTGTGGGTACTTCGTCTATGTGGGTACTCCATGTGTTTACGAGCTATGATAAGCTAAGCTGAAGCGGCAAAAGCAACGGCGGCAACCCGACTAGCCCCATTAAGTATGCTACACGTTGCGCACTCGCTGCAATGTTGTCGCCGGCGACCACAGAAACAGAGCCAACTATAAATCTATCATGTTTACGCTGAGCTTGACGAGCATGCTCCCGCAGATTCTCAGATGGCCAGACTGTAAAGATGGCCAAACCCCCATGCCCGAAAGCAAGTAGAGCCACAGTTGAGCACAATTTGTTTATGCAAGTCTGAGGCTGTGAGGCGAGTAAACGTTGCTTGAATTATGGCTTTGTTTATCCCAAGTCGCACACACAGAAGAAAAATAAAAATCTACCAAGCCCCCAACTCCAACCTTAACAAAACCCACACACCCACAGGGGTCGCAAGTTTTGCGCTAACACACAAACGGCAAAAACTTAGCCACACATTGCAACGTGCTGAATTTCCTTGGCGAAGATGGGGCGTGATATGTTATGGCATCATAACAATTGATTTTATTTTTCTTGCTTATTGATATCTCGTGTGTTATTCAGCAAAAGAATTCGAGTAGAACAAGAGAAACCTAAAGCTGTGCACGTCTTATCGTCAATTGGTACAAAGTTCGCTTTTATGTGGCTGCCTGACATTGTACCAAAAAAAAAAAAAAAAAAAACAAATGTTTGCCTAAATGCTATCATATAAATTTTTATTTACACTTGGATAAACGCGTACTTTAAATAAACCAAAATTTATATTCATGGCACTTATGGCATTATATGAGTTCCTAACTTAGCCAAACCTTTTCTGGGATAACTAAGCACAGTCAGCAGTCTCAGTTTATTGTTGAATATAAAACAGACAAATTACACTAGACAACAGCAGCTTTTTTTATTTATTTGTTTTTTTTTTTTTTTTTTTTTTTTGTATATATAGTTAGTGTATTGTCTACTCAATAATAAAAAAGAAAAACCATAATATTTTGTGAACGTAAAATTTATGTTTTCATTATATTTAATGTTTTATTTCAATCGTAGCAAACTTACAGAAATGAATCATAAAAATTATTAAAGCAATAATAAAATGTTTTTTATTGATGAAGTATTTACAAATTAGTGTCTTGCTACCTTTTAGGCAAATTAATCTAAACAGAAATGAATTAAAGTTATTTCTGTAGAAGATAATTGAATAGAGATTAGTAATGGTGTAGTAGATCTTAAAGGAAATAAAAATTTACAAAAAATAAAACTAAAATTAATTACAAAAAAAAAAAAAAAAGCAATTGTTTGTTTATTGATTTAAAACAAAATTTGTTTTTTGTTGCTTTATAGTTATAAATAAAATATTTAGTGCAATACTTTAATCACCAATTTTTTTGTACAAATGTAGATTTTCCTTCAAGTTTTTTGTAAAGTAGTTTCAAATTTTCTGTTAGCTAGTGTAATCTAAAATTAAGTACAGTCCATATCAATATCAAGTTCGTTCGCTTTGGCAATTGTTTACATTTTCATTGGCAGCTCATTTGCATATTTTATGCTTTGAAAAACTTGTTGCGTGCCAATAGAATATCTTGGACATGGGACAGCAAACCCCTATCGACATTTATCCGAGGCTCCCCCCGCGTTCGCGTGGGTGGCAACAAACTTCTTGGCTTATTGATTTCGCAGCCCTTCTGCAAATACTTTGTTTGACACTTGCAACTGGCAGTTTGACAAGCCGCAAAAAGTTCGTTTTGGTATATTTATGAAAATGTTTTTGACACGTTTTTAATAAGGTTGTTCACGATGTTGTTCCTGTTGATTATTTGTTGTCGTTGCTTTTTTTATTCTTTTATTATTTTTTGCTGTTGCGCCATGTCTACCTGAGTTTCGTGCAACATTTGCAATGCCTGCTTCTGACAATTTGTGCTGTTAATTTAATTAAATTCGGCGTTCATGGGCGTTACGATTGACGCTCCATAGAGACCACTCGTCTGTGTGCCAGCCAAGTTTGTGCTTTGGGAATTTTACAAAAACTTTATCAACTCTCAAGCGCTGTAAAATGAACAGCTATCAGTTTGAGGGAGAGGCGCGTCAAGAACAAATGAAACCAAGTTTCCTGTCAATTACGAAGGAAACAGCTCAAAATAAGGATTTAATCAATATGTAAGATATTTGGTGGCCATCAAATTTAATTGACGTTGAGCATAGCAGGGAGAAAAAAAAAAAAAGCAAGAATATTACATTCGACTGCATAATATCCGCTGACAGCTCAAAAACTGTTGAATCACTTTAAGTAAATCGAATTAAAAATAACTCTATAACTTTTATAAGATGAACTTTATATATCATTTTGGTCTTGATTAAATCTTGATTAGATTAAAGAAGAATTTATTAGATTAATGGTATATGCAACAATTTAAAATATTTTATAAACAGAACTTAATGTATAGAATATGAATGTAAAATGTAACGAATGATGATTTATTCCTTAGACTATTGTATTATATTTGCTATTTTAATTAAAAAGTCTGTTTTGTTACATGCTTGAGTGTGTGATTGAAAATTGGTAAATAATTCAAATAAATTATTATCATTGATCACTTTGATGGAATAACATGTAAATCTGTTTTGTTGTTGCAACTGAGAAATACCAAATTCAGGTTGATTGTCAGTTATTTTCAATTAAAACAAATGTGGCAGGTGGCGATGCTCTGATTTTTAGCAAATGCAACAATCAAATAGCATTTACAATGATTTTTAGTAGACGTCCGTCCACTATACCCAAATGACCTGAAAGGCCAATCAATATAAATAAACTTTGAACTCTGCGTTTGCGGAAAGAAAGCAAAACGAACTTTTGGCCTAGCGCACACAACAATAACAAACAAACAGAGAGAGAGAGAGAGAGAGAGAGAGAGAGAGAGAGAGAGAGAGAAAAAAACAAAACCTGCCAAATAAACTTGAAGGCAAACCAAACAGAAAATGGCATAAAAATAAAATCAAATAAACCGAAAGAAAAGTTCAAATAAAATGTGATTATACCTCGAGTGTGTGGTAGTATGTGTCTATGTCTGCTCTGCTCTGCTCTGGTCTGTCCGGCGCACAAAAACGTGCCCAAATATGAAAGTAAACTAGCTGTTGAAATCTCAGACTCCTGGGCTAGTTGCATTCAAAGCAACAACAACTACAGAGGAGCAGCAGCAGGAGCAGCGGCAACAATGGTCTATGCGGAATGTAGAAAAATTCATTTTCACTCGCAAAGAAAGAAAAAAAGAGAAAAGAAAAACGCATATGAACAGGAAAAAATAGCGATAACTCAAATTGAATGCCAATAAAGTAACATATGCGGCCCTCCAACTAACACACACACACTCATAGCAACACAACCCTGCGTATACATAACAGTAACTAGCAAGGCGTTGGCTGAAGGACACGCCATGAGCAACGTGAGGCGCTCCTCCGGAAGTTGGCAACGCAGCGCAGCAAAAAAAAAAAAAAAAATAATAATAAAAAAAAGAGAGAGAAAAAAACGTAAGAAGAAAACTGAATCCAAGCGCCGAGAGCAAAACTAACGAGCTTCGTTATATTTAGCACAGGCAGCTCCAATGGCCCCAAAAGTAATGCCAATCTAAAATAATACAATGTGTAACATGTGTTAGCCTTGCGGAGGCGACGCGGCATCGATGGGCGCCGTCTATGGCGATAACGAAGTGCCACAAAACAAATGTATTACAAAAAAAAAAAAAAAAAAAAAAATAATAATAATAATAATAATAATAATAATGAAATAAAAAAAATAAATCTTAGAAAAAATAACACCAGCTCGCACTGTGTGAGGGCGGTCGTTCATTTCCTCATCTTTCTTCTCTTTTTTTTTTTTTTTTTTTTGGGTAGGTCACATCAGCTCAGCAGATGGGGACTGTCAACAACGTTTCGTTGACAACTATTGACACTAACATGATATTACTTATGCATAAAGCCGTAAAGCATGGCCATGCAACATGAGCATGAGTGATGATGTTGTGAGCGAGGTCTGTTTCCAAAGTTGCCAAGAATATGGTTGAGTAATTATGAAAGCTCAAAAAAGAGCATAGAATTTAAAGATGTTTGGAAAAAAAAAAATAAAAGTATTGTTAATTGATTACAAATTCAAATAATAATATGATATTAATAAAAATAAAAAAAAATATTTATTACTAAATAATTACAAATTCAAAGTATGTGAGTTTATTTTTCTTGAAATAATTTTTTATTGTCCCATTAAATTATTTATATATTTGAAAAATATAAACACTGATAGTCTTGCTTGTAGATATAATATAAAATATTACATATGGGCATTTCTCCAGAAAATTCGACTGTTGTAGCGAGCGAACTTCCTTGTTTTTTTTTTTTTTTTTTTTTTTGTGGAATTACCTTAAATTTTTGTGTAGAATTATCTTAAATTTTTTTTCTTTGGCCAAGTATATTTTTGACTTTTAGCCCTTTTGCCTTTTCATTAAGCTATTGTATATAACTATATATTTATATATATATATATATATATATAAATATATAAATACTTTTTTTTAACTGTCTTTCAATATTTTATTTGTTTTATATTTTATTTAAGTGACTAGAAGTTTTGCCATTTTGCCTCTTGCACCAAAGCATAAAATATAGCAAACCCATGGCTTCTGGTATTTAAATTAAACGAAATTTGCTGCATGTCCTAGCCATAAATGAAGCTATTTCATGTCTCATCGAATCGAGCCCATCTCGTCACTTTGCAGCACTCAACACGGAAAAAAAATAAACACAGCCACACACCCACATACGCATATAAAAATACTCATAAACATGTTCATGCCGTTGGCTTTGCTTTCTGTACGGCTTTTGTTATTTTTGCATACGTTATGCATATTTTTGTACAATTTTTCACTTTGCATTCAGTTCTTTTTTTTATTCTCTCGCTCTTTTAAGGAAATTGAAAATGTTGCTGGCCAACTGGAGCTATAGAAGGCAGTTTTGGGCGTAGCCCTTGGCTTTTTATTGGGCTGAGACTACGACTTTATATTAACACTAGTATGTTTTTGGGCATTATCATAAGCTATGCTTGCTAGTGATTGCTCGCCTCACCATTTATTGTCCCCTCAGCTGTGTTGGCAGGTCATTTTTGCGAATATTTGTTGAAATTTTTATCACATATTTGGAATTTGGCTTGGATAGCACTTTTAGCCACTTACCTGAAGGCAATTTCATGTGTTTATTTTCTGCATATTTCATGCGTAGTTTTGATTTTCTTGTTTGTTTTGTTTTCTTCCTTCTATCAAATATTTTATGATTATTTTATGGTCAAGCTCTGCAGTTCGAAATACTAGAGAAATATTTTATGCCGTTTAAGTTATTCAACGATAGATTGAAGTGCACAATTTTTCGATAAATTTTTTGAATGCCATAACCCCTTGCATATTATTTCAATGTAAAAAATAAATTCTTGAATATTCATACTTAATTTAAGCACAACTTAAAGGTAAAGTAAGCGCGAGAGCTAGTAAAGCTAGTAAATGCATTTGCATACAATTGTTGACCTTAATGCTGAACAAAGATATACGCTGATATTGGTTATAGTCATGTTGCTATTGCTCTATATATATATATATATATATATATATATATATATATATATATATATATAGAGAGAGAGAGAGAGAGAGAGAGAGCAATAGCAACATGACTATATATATATATATATATATATATATATATATATATATATATATATATATATATATATATATATATATATATATATATATATATATATATATATATATATATATATATATATATATATATATATATATATATGCAAT
Organism: Drosophila mayaguana; assembly: GCA_037075325.1. Classification (NCBI taxonomy): domain Eukaryota; kingdom Metazoa; phylum Arthropoda; class Insecta; order Diptera; family Drosophilidae; genus Drosophila; species Drosophila mayaguana. The sequence continues at coordinate 2,415,205 of JBAMCG010000121.1, read as the reverse complement.
TAACTCAAGCATCGGCTCAACTCGAGTTTCGACTCAACTCCAGTTTCTTTGGGCCACGTGTGTTACCCTTGTGTTTGATTGTCTTCAATTTGTATATACATATTAATTTTTATTTAAAGCATTTTTTTCTAAATTTGTTTTTAATTTATTTGTATTTGTTGAGGCATGCTTAGCACACAAACACCTCCTTTTACAGCACACGCCCATGCCCGCGCCCATCTGTCCCCTCATTAATATGCAATAATATTTAAGTACGGTGCCTGTTCAGTTAACAACTGTGTAGATGAGAAGTCCATTTGGCGTTTCACAACGCTGTCTATGATATGAGACCAGAATGGGGGCCCTGGCTTTCACTTTCGCTTTGGGGCGTAAACAAATACGCGACTGGCACGCGTCAGTCATTAAATTAGAAATCCAGGAACGCGCTCAACCCCAACGCGGCTTTTGAACTTCACAAGCAGTTGCCGCCGCATGCGTTTTACGTTTTTGTGGGAAGGCGCACAGCTGCTGTATGGCGGGCGATATGTAAACAACTCGAGACTCAACGCCAACGCTAACGCCAACGCCAACGCCGACGCCAACTCCAGTTCTGACTGCGCCAAAGCTTTGTCAGTTAATGAGAACGCAACCTAATTAATATAAAATCTTCACATATTTATTACGGAAATTGGCAATTACACAGTTTTTGAAGCGCTTCCTTTAAAGACATTGTACATAAAAATCTCGGCATTATTTGAATCGTTAAAATCATGAATAACCATCGTTGCGTTCTTCAACTTATGTACCTGGGCGATTTTTATAGTATTAAAACTATAGCACAACAATTTTCCAGTTGGAATTGGGGTCATAATCACGATGAGTTTGGTTTTCTGTTGCATTGAAATGGCTTGCTATTAAAATAAAATAAAAAAATAAAAAAAATAATCAAATTAATTTAGCTGAAAATAGTTCAGATATTGTGAATTTATGAATGATTAATTACTAATAATAATAATAATAATAACAATAAAAATAATAATAATAATAATAATAATAATAATAATAATTATAATAATAATAATAATAATAATAATAATAATAATAATAATAATAATAATAATAATAATAATAATAATAATAATAATAATACTAATAATAATAATAATAATAATAATAAAAATAATAATAATAATAATAATAATAATAATAATAATTAACATTTCCAATGTATTCAGTCTATCATTAAACTATATAAACTGAGAGTATTATGACCTAATTTATAATTTAGCTTCCAGTCAATATAGGGATTCTAACTTACAACAATCAATTTTTTAGCCATCAACAGGGATAGACTGTCGTCATCCAACATGTAGCCCGATGGCAACTTTATCTCAACATTTGTGCCCATATACGTCTTTCGCTTCCGTGCAAAGCGCTGAATACAAAATTTGATTTGCGATATATCACTGAATAGAATGGTTGCATGGTATAATGTTTTATTTGTATTCTCTCTAACATATTCATAGCTGCAGCGTAGAACAATATCCCCCAGACCTTTGGCTTGGAATTCAATGGAAGAGTTAAATGGCTGCAATGACACATATTGTTCTTCCCATTCGTTCGTACTATTGATATGCAGTATTTTATCTGGAGCCTCTGAATTTCTCCCGAACAATAAGGTTATATTGGATTTAACAACCGGTAGGGTATTCAGATAGTCATAATAGGCCCGCTCTGCAATAAAGGACTCATAACAAAAGACGTTGCGAAATGGACCGAGAATTTGGTGGGTAATCCACTCGAAAATTTTAGGCTGCTGTTCAGGGTTTTGTAAAGTCACTTCTCTGGATAAAATACGCCCAGCTGTTTCAACTTCACGTCGGTATTGAATCCAGTTGGTAAATGTTTTTGGACGCTTCCATACAACTTGTTCAAGTCCGCGCTTAGCTTCCAAATAGTAATTTGAATGCCTAATCATACTAGTGGTAACCCACGCATGAGGTTTTTGCAAACTGATCAGACGCTTGGAGAATTGCAGAACCTTTAAAACCTCGATATTTAGCTCCAATGTTGATAAATTTCGTCGGCTAGGTATATAGCAATTCTCTAGGATCTGTCCGTATGATCCACGTTTGGCCAAAACGAATTTTTCACTTTGTTCTATCAATTTTGTTTCATAGATCATATTTGGTAATTTCTCCAAGTAATGCAAGTATTGTAAGGCATATGCTGTCATCCATGTTGCACTACAGTTCGCCTTCTCATTTTGAACATACCATCGATATCCTCCATCCGGATGACGTACACGCATCAGCGACTGTAAGCCGCCGATCAATTGCTCCTTCAGAAACTGCTTATAGGCTGGTGAACACCATGTAAAATTCATTACATAGTTGTATAAAAAATAGATGGACATCAGCTTGGTGATTATTTGCTCGGTATTGTCCGCTTCTTTCAATAACTTCAGATTATGCAACTTTGGTACAACCAAGTGACCACTTACATAGCACTGGACGCCCGCTTTGGATGGTTTGTTCGGCAATAAAATGTTGGCCTTTATAAATTGATGGCGGAGTGTTAGTGATTTATGTCTAAAGAATTTGTGGGTTCTTTTTTGAATGTCTTGCTGAACGATGATATCCCTTGATACCTCATAGCTACCAGCTTCGGATTGGATGACAAAATAAAGATGGATTTTTTCGTGGCTAACGGCGCGTATATTATATAATGTTTTCTTGGTCTCATTTACCGCTATGAGCACCACTCTTTTGTCAGAGGCAAATTTATTTTTATCAAGCAATTTAAATTGTGAAGTTAGATTAAGTTGTATATTTAATGTCAACTCTGTATAATACCAGTTAGTGCACATCAAAGAGACTACAAATTCTTCCCCTAATGTGAGAGTGAGGTAGATAGGTAGAAGAAAAATTAAAACCAATTGAAAAATTTTATGAACATATATAATTAAGAGTTTCATACCGTGTTGTATGTCGCTGGGAGCCCTTATGGAGTAATAAATATCGCGGATGGCTTTTATATTATAAAATGGTTTCGGCGCTAAAAAGCTTAGTCCGTATGAAGGATGAATTGAAAATGCGCTCATTCTCCAGTCAACAGAGGTGTGTGGCACATCTGCACGCCATGCTGTCCAATCGGATTTCGTACTACATTGAAAGTATTAGAAAAGAGGCACTAATTGTATTGAAATGAACTTACTCATCTATGCTGTCAAACAGCCAAATATCGTTATATTCGTTAGGCAGCTTTGGTATACGACAACATTCATATTTTAACTCTAAGCGTTTTTTATACGAAGCGGCTGTCTCATGAAATTCTGGACTTTCTGCAATTGTGTAGTTGACAGCGGTAACTTGCTGCAACAATTTAATTGCTAAAAAATATATGTTCTGTTAATGATACTAAATTAAAAAAAAAAAAAAATAAAATAATAATAATAACGTTTGCAGTCGGGTGCTACCGACTACGTAATACTCATTCACGGGCCGACACAGTTTATTATGCACTTCGTGATTGAGTATAAAAAATTCTTTTAAAGTTACTTTGATGTGTGCCGGAAGTTTTGTGGGCATTTGACAAAACTAAAAATCCGGATTTTGTAATAACTGATGTGTCATTCAGTATTATATTGGAGGCTATCACGGATGATCTTATAAAATCGTAATAGTCGTCATGGAAATCATTATCATTATTTCCACCAAGAGCATAAACTCGACTATCAATAGCAGTGAGGCCAATATAGGAATTGGGTAAAGCTTTGACATTGAATATGATCTGTTCTTCAGGCTCCAATTGGTCGGGTAAGTCGATAAAGATCTTTAAGGCACAAAAGTTAATTAGATTTAAATTTCGTATGTTTAATTGAATACTTACACCGTCGTGATGTGATTGCTCCACCTCAAATGTTGCAGAATGTAGGCATAAAGTCATGGATGGAACGTGCACATAGTACAAAAAAACATAAAAGACTGGCAACAGTGGTTTTGTTAATATAACTGGGATTTCAAAACGTTTTTGCGTCTTATCTGGGCGAACTTCTTTCGAATCTAATATACGGTTATTATGCACCACCATAGCCACTGCATTTTCAACCGAGTGGCTCACATTAAAATAGACTGTCTCCACTGATTCAATTGGTTTAGCAGGTATCGCACTGAATGAATGAGTTTATTGACAATTAAAGATTGCTTTAATTATTTTCAAGTAAAAATTTCCTTTAATATCCATGCAATACTTACGCAGGATACGTATCCGATGGCTTAGGTGTGGTAGCGTTAGCGTTATCCTGACTTTTCGCCAATATTGTTACCATCAGTGTTTTGTTTTGTACTCTGCTGATTAACCTATCATTAATACTTGCAGTCAATTCTAACTTGCCCTCATTTGAGTCTTTTAAGTCATTTTGGAATTTCGCAAGATCAATATTGATAGTTGCTTTGCCATTTTCCATTTGGGTCACAACCGGTATAGCTGGTTTTGTGTTATTTGCAGCTATTAGTTTGATATAAACCACAACACGGCTCTTAATTGGGCCATCCATATCGTGCACTGCATTTATTTTGAGCTCAAATGAGCCGTCACTTAATTTGACTTCAGTTGGAGCAGCCATATCAATTCGCAACCTCGATAATCTATATTTTTCAACTGTTATATGAGCGCATTCCTCTTCGACATGGTATCCATTTCTGGCACAAATACGCCAACGACCAGAGTTCAGATGTGAACTGAGTCTTAATTCGCCTTCGAATATTCCATGTTTAAGCTCGACATCCCTGTAACCCTTGACATGAAATCCTTTTGCGTCCTCAATCCATATTACTGCCTTCTCCTCTGCGTTTATAGGCCGCAAATTTTCATTGTGAAAAAAGGCGCGAAATTGTAGCAGTTGTCCGGGATGATAATAAACTTTGGGTGTTTGTATTTTAACAAAGCCTTTAGAGTTACGCCATTTTAACTTCGCTGAGTTCTGCATATAACATCCATTTTCGGTCTTTACCTTCAGCCAATAAGAGCCAGAATCTAATTTCGGAATATTGAAGTCATACGTATTCGTTGGAAAGAATGGTGTTAGACTCAATAGCATGCTCAAATTGAGGTTGGGGCCGCGCAGATAGACATGATAGCTGCACAAATATATGCAACTGAATATGGATATAGAAACAGAATAGCGCTGATACGAAGAGATGGTATGAGGTGCCAACAAAGTATAAGAACTGTAGCAATATTGGTAAGAAGGAGATAGTATATTAAACGATATTAAGTGGTTAAGTGATTGGTGTAACTGAGTAATGGTTCAATAACTCAATAAATGTATTTTATTTTTAATTTTGCACGGTCAGGCATCTGTAATGACGGAACTAAAATTGCTACGCTTACATTATGAAGTTGAAACAGCTTGAAATCTAATTACAAAAGCTTTAATTGGCCTTCCGGCTGATTTTTATACCCTGATCCCATTAAAAATGGGAAACCAGGTTATAGCCCTGTCCGTCTGTCCGTCCTTATAAATGCCGAGATACCAGAAGATATAAGAGATACTAGAGACTTGAAATACTCGTGTATACCATACGCAGTACAAGTTTATCATATTTTTTCGATAACTCATATATAAATATTCAGTGCATTGGAACAATCGGAAAATATAATATCAAATATTCATAGTGAGACCGGAAAATGGCGAAGATATAAAATATAGTGTGTACATTAAATATAAATATATTTATATATTATATATATTATATATTTATATATTATATATATAATATATTTATATATATATTTTATATATACATATATTTATATATGTATATACTCTACTCGGGCATGCCCACCTGGACTACTTCAATCTCTTTTAATTTGAAGACAGTGAAACGTATGCGAGCTTATAGTTATACTCTGGGCCCGATTAACCCTCAAAGGGGCCTCAGACAACGTTCCATTTGGGGGCCTCATTTTTCGGGGCCCTCAGTCAACTACTCTGCCTACTCTGCCTGCTTGTTAGTCCGGCCCTGGTTATACTCTACGTTAACTTGAAATAGCACTTACAAAGTCTCATTTGTGTGAATTTCTGCGTGCACTACTCCACTCCCCAGCAGCAGCAACAGCAGTGCTCTCCAAGACGTTCTGCACTCGTTCATAGTTAAAACGAAACTGATCGCTGCGGCCGTTGCCCGCAATAACATTTAATTATATGGCTTTGACATGTGTTTTGCTTTGGCTGCTGCTGGCCGTGGAATTGGCCATTAGTCGGCTAATGTAATTTGGATCTGGCTGTAATTCAATCGGATGCACTATTGCATAATTGAAACGCCATTTGGGGTAGCTGGGCCAAGTCAACTTTAGCAAGAGACTTGATGCCTGCTGCTGTCGCCGCTGTTGCTTGGCTGTGTTTTGTTTTGTTTGCTTGTTTGCTTGTTTGTGGCCGTCGTCCACATCAAAGTGGTCGATGCTTTAGTCCTTGTCTTTGTGGCTGTTGTTGGTGTTGTTGTTGTAGCTTTTGTTGATGTTGTTGTTTTTGTTGCTGCTGCTGTTGTCGTCTCCTGGTTAATAAAGCAGCACTTAGGAACTCACAGAGGCAAGAGACGCATCCATTGCCATTGCCATTGGCAGGCAGGGCGGTTACTTAAGTCCTCAGCTCTATGAGCTCCGTGTGTGTGTGAGTGTGTGTGCGAGTGTTTGTATGTAGTGACTGTGATGCAGTTATGCGCATTTCCGCTTGAGTAGCTTCTATTCCTGACTTGCTTTGCTTACATTAAAGTGCATATACAGAGGGCGAGAGTGTGTGTTTGAGTGTCTGAACTCATACATAGATATGCATAGACAAATTTGCGAGGGTTGAGTTTTTAATACGCAATTGCCTAAGAAACATAAAACATGCCAAATATACGTATGTTATGTAGCTGTAGATTTAGGCAACTAATTAAGGAAAGTCTGCGTAGGGACTCAGACTCATTGGGACTCATTGTGAGCTTCGGTTGTCAGCATTCTTTTCAAACAAAATTAGCTTATTAGAATTATATTAGAGCTAGTTTTATTTATTATTATTTATTTGGTTAATTTTGTAATTGTATTGCTATTATTTTACTTTGTATTATAGTTATATTTATTTATTATTATTTGTTTGGCAACTTTTTAAATGTAGATTTAGAACAAAAATCATTTTAGTAATAGTTTTAAATATTTTAAAATGTCTTTGATAATAATCTGAATTTATGTATATTTTCTAAACGTTAAACACTTGTACTATTTCATTTTTAAGCCTTTTGACCGTCAAATTTTGTATTATTTTATATTATAATACTATAATAAATTAATTCACAATAATTTATAATTTTTGAAATAGTGAAATAAATAATATAAATAAAAATTACATTAGTTGTCTCATACATTCGATTTTAGTCGACAATATCTCTCCCATTTCATTAAATGTGCTAGAGTGAGAGCAGAACTGTTAAAGCAAGTTTGCAGATTGGCCTGCTGCAATATTCGTAGATATTTTTATATTTTTTATAGAATACTAATACGCTTTGTCAAAAAATAAGAGTTGATATTAAATCGTAATATACCGTTAAGGAGTGCAGCTTTTCCGAGTACTGCTAAGTCTTATGTTTCGCATGCAAATACAATAAACCACATGCGTATAACTATATGATCGCCCCACCTGTATTTACAATAGTTGGACAGTGGCAAAAACACCAAGGACCGACAGCAAGAGCTATACAAACACAAAGACACACGCACACAGAGAGATAGAGATAGGGAGCGAGAGACTGAGAGAGAGAGAGAGAGAGAGAGAGAGAGAGAGAGACGGACACGCACACACACTGTTGCCATGTCACTCATTTATTCAGTCAAACTAGTTTCAATCTTTGTATTTTGCGCTTTCGCCTGCAATTGGCAGGCGAAGCAGCATTACATTTGCTTGATTGAACTTGTGCCCTACCACTGCCCTAACTAACTTGCCCAGCTACGGCTACCGTTTTCCGATTTCCTTTCCAGTAAATGCTGTATGTCTGTATGTGTGGGAGTGTGTGTGTGTGTGTGCGTGATTGTGCATTGGCATTTCTGTGTGCGCCATGCTGACAGCAGTCGAAAAGCTTGGCAGTCGCTTGGATTGAACTTGGCCAAAAACCAGAAACCAGTGGCAAAGCCAGTTTGTTACCTCAGTGGGTGAGATATGTTGTTAAATGCATAAACAGTCAACCCTGACCCAAATTCGATGCCGAGCGAGAGGGAGTCCGAAATGCTAGCACAGACATAGCCAACAGTATTTTCGTAGCATACTTTATAGCGCATACAATTTAAAGTGCACTTTTCATCAGCAGCAACAGCAGCAGCAGCAGCAGCAAACGAAAAGCAAACTTGAAAAATATATGTCTAGTTTTCTGCTTTTTTATTTTTTGTATGTTTATTTGCCGCTTCTCAACTCATAGCTTAATCCGCCAACTAGAAACAACGACACAGAGCAACGAACGGCAACCAAACGAAAGACAAACTTTCTATACCCTTACACAATATTAGTTTGCCTGACATTCGCGCACTATTTGTGCCTTATAAAATGACTTCAGATGAATGAGGAACCTTTAAAATAATAATTATATATTTTTATACAGTCTAAAGTACTGTTACTTTTTAAGATAACAGTGCTGATGTAAAAGGAAGAAGAATTAGATTATGAAAATCTTATAATAATTTAAAGATCTAGTAATGTATAAAGACAAATTTCATTTTTAATCTGTGTAAGAAATATAGCTATACCCCTAGAAAATATATATTAATATTAATATAAATATTAATTTAATCGAAGAATAGACATGAATTATGAATGAATATATTATAAATGCAGGTGTCCAATGACTTAGGCTACTCTAAAAACCGAGTAATGTGAGATGTATAATGAAAATGATGAAGAGGGGAAATATCATAATTAATTTTTTTTATTTTGAAATTGAAAGTGTCTACATGTTCGGTGTTCAGCTAGATTTTTGCTCTTTTGCCTTTGGCTCTTACGATTTTCTGTAGCATTTATATGGCCCATACATCTCAATTTGTGCGACTTGCGAATTGGGTTACTGCTCGGTGTCTGGGCCCGAGCAATAGACTCTGACATTGTGCCTGAAAGAGCTAAGAGCGGAGGAGCTGAGTTTGCTTAGCTGAAATTTCAGTGACTGTCACTGGTGTTTCTGTTGTTCTTTCTGAGCATATCAATTAAGTTGGCATTGGCTTCCGGCTGTAACCGGAGAGTCAGCTTATCATTTGCATGGAAATTACCCTAACACACACACACACACACACACACTCACACACTCACACACACAGAGGCCACTGGATCCCAACCGAGTTGGCGACCAACTTTATAACTTTAAACAAAATCACAGCATGGAAAAACAATGTGAAGCGCATAAAAACTAAAAGAGTTGAGCAATTTCTTCTTTTCCCATATTTTTTCCTTTCGCTAGAGACAAAAAAGAAAAAAAAAACACAAAAACAAAATACCAAAAGTTTTGCTCTTTTAAATTCATTTAAACGCTTTTAGTACTTTTCACGCCAACCAACCAGGATGTCTCCTGCTCGTCTGGAGCTTTATGGATGGCCCAGCGTCGACTATCTCCTCCCCCTTTGCCCCATCGTCGCTTACCCACACAGATACAAAGATTCGATTCGGTTTGGTACTGAAAAAAAAAAAATATGTGTCTGGCTTCGTTCGTTGGTGATGTAAAATAATAGCAAAGTTTTTCAACGCACAAAGCGAAACTAATAGAATAATACGAGTGTGCCGAGGCAGGCTAACTGCTATTGACAATGTTCTCTACAAAGTGGAAATTAGAACTTGTAAAGCATTTTATTTGATTCCTTATTTGGGTTAATCAATTACTATCGCTTGGTTGTTTTTGTGTTTATTTTACTGAATGTTTCCAGATTGGCAGCAGATCCAGTGATAGGGCAGCCAAGGCTGAAGTAATTATAGACAACTATGGGGGTTTACGTGTTTCTGAAGCGACCTCTGATAGCAAATGTTAGAGAAAATTCATTTGATTATCGTCTTGGTTTTTTAAATTGGCTATCTCTTCAACTTATCTCAATTAAGCAATGAACATGAAACCCATCAGAGTTCTTTAAATTTCAAATTTAACTGGTTGTCCAACACTTTCCGCTCAAGTTAACTCGGCTTGGCCTTTGTTGTTGACCAAAGAGTCTCTGTGTTTAAATCCCCTGCAGCGCATTCATCCGCATGCGTAGAGCATGCCAATTGTGCAATTGTTGGAAAATTTCTTTTGCTAAAAACTTTTTTCAGCTTTATTTCTTTGTTGCTGTGGTTGTTGTTGTTGTTTTTCTTCTTGTTATTTTGTTGTTGGTCGTTTCTCACTTTTTACGCCCGTAAGTTTTGTGTATTGCGGCTGCCAGGCTTCCCATCCGGCGGGCTCTGGGCTGCTGTCTTAATAGGTGTTGGCAATCATGAAGTTGCTTGCAGCAGCAGTACGCGAATGGGGCCAAAAACTAGCTGAAGACAGAAGCAAAGTTGTTTTATTTTATTTAATTTTTGGACTGTGTAAATGTGTGTGCGTGTTTAGCCATTAGTCGCTTTGATCAAATATTTAAAGCTAATGAACAAGATGGGCACACTGCCAACTTGCAATAAACGAAAAGAATCCAATGGAAAATAAAAGACGAAACCCAACTGCAACTAAACTTGTTTGCCATCCGCAATGATTTAAAGCCGGCAACGAAAATAGATATAGAAAAAAAAAAAAAAACAGAAAAACAGAAAAAGAAGCGAAACAAAAACTAAAAAAAGAAATTGAGAAAAAAGCCTTTCATCAGCTGTGCTGCCCAAAAGGTGGTTCAATCAACCTGACAAATTTCAATCAGGCTGCGGTAAAAACTGGCTCACAGCACTCAGATAGAACGAGTCCAGGCTCAACCAGATACAAGCCGAGTCACGCCATGGCACAATTAGGATGCCGTTGAAGTTTTGTCAATGAATGAAAAGCGTCTGCAACTTTTATTTAACTTGCCAGTGGCCGGGCACACAGAGCAACTCAGCTTGGTCAACAATTGCCCCGTCTAGAACGTGCACTCACGTAGCGACCCACACACACACAGAGGGAAGCAGAGAGATAGAGAGATAGAGGAGAGAAATAGAGAGAAAGTGTGGGCCAGAGCTCAGGTAAATGGGTAAACCAACATCTAGTGGCTCGTTGGTTTTAGCTATTTAGAGCAGTTAGTGTTCGGGTCCGTACTAACTCTTGATGATTTCGACGTTTCAATGCAGACTAAAGTTATTTAAATTATGTTAAATGCCTTCGTACTACGGATAAAGTTATGTCACAAAAATAATAAACAATTTAAATTTATATGAAAATACTTTGCTCTTTATTTTAGTTAATAACTATTAATATCTTAAATGTTATATGCCTATTAAATTTATATATATATATATATATATATATATATATATATATATATATATATATATATATATATATATATATATATATATATATATATATATATATATATTGTAATAACATTAAAATCAAAATAACGTATTTTTATTTCATATAAAAATATCAAATTATTCTCTTTATTTTAGTTTTTAATATAGATATAATAAAAATAAGCTAAATATAATAAAATTAATGATAAACATTTTAAAATTGAAATTTATATTAATTATATACAATTTTGTTGTTATATATTTAATAAAATATATATAGTATTATATATATATATACAAAATCAAATTAATAAAAAATAAAAATACATCAAATTAAAACAAAAATAAGTGATTTAAATTTGAGTATATTATGAATTGATTAAAAATATTCAGATATTATTTTTGTTTTTATGCAAATTTGTTGTTCAATATCTAAGATGTTCCATATGTCTTACAAATAAATAATAAGTAATTTAAATTTAAACTTAATATAAATTTTAAAAATTAAAAATTATTCTATTTATTTGTTTTTTATTTTTTCATATACTTATACGTATATTTTAACTAACTATATTGTGCAATTGGTCTGCTTAATTTAGATAAAAATATAATATAAATGATAATGATAATAATGAATTATAAATTGAAATTGAATTTTGAATATAAATATATTCATTCGGATATTTATTTGAGCTATTCTCGTATACTGATAACTAATAGTGTTTGCATAATATAGATAAAAATATCATAGAAATAAAATTCATTAACTTGAATTGAAATTTAATATTGATTAAATGAAATTCTTCAGATATGTAGTTGAGTATGATCTACTAATATTTATATTTTGCAAATTTATTAAATATCTGTCTATCAAATATAAAATATTCACTATTCAGAGCATATTCTCTTCTATTGCTTATAGCTAACCTCTGGTTAGTCTCTCTTGAACGTTGTTAGAGTATACAATTTGTACTTGAGGCTCTTTTTAAGTTGCTTGGGTATGAATATTGTGAATATTGTGGACTTTATTTGAATTAGAGATGCTCAGTCGCGTGCCAAAGTTAACTGCGGTCGAGGCACGGTCAGCCGCAGTATTTCGCTCAGTGCATTCGCAAGCTGCAGGCTGTCACAGCGATAAGCCGCCTGTTCATTTAGTTCATTCAGCAGCGGCTGCTCTGCTCTGCTCTGCTGGTCGTTATCGGCAAACCAACTGACCCCGTCGCCCGTCGCGCTAAGCCACAACACGAACGGCCCCCGTCGGCCTCCGCTTGCTGATCGAACGGAGCTGAGCTGAGTAACAACGTTGTTTACATTGCGACTGCAATAAAAATTGACCCACGATGAGCCGCAGCAGCAGCAGGCGCAACTGCAACTGCCGCCTCTATCGGTTAGTTCGCAATCGGAAGTATTCACTAGAAGATGTACCATCTATCGCTGCTCCATTGGGGGGCATTGCTGTGGCTTGTGGCGGAAGCTGTGGCTGCCAAGTCCACATTAGCTTCGCTGGCGGCAAAGGACTATCAACTCGACTTTTTGCGTGCCCTCAGCGATCTGGCCGAGCAGCGCGCCGAGCTAAGCCTTAACGATTATCTGCAGCAATTGGAGCGCAATGCCAGCTATAGCAACTACACTGAGCAACTGGCCATGGCGCGAGCTTCGCACAAATTACAGCCAAAGGTGTTGCTAATCAAACAACTGCTGGATGCTCAACAACAACAACAGCACACGCAAGTTGATCTGCAGCACACCTGTGTGCTGCGCAACCTGGTGTTTCTCAGCCGCCTGAAGCAGCAATTGCGCGCTGCAAGAGATGCCAGCACTCAGGAAATACGTCAACTGCGAGTCCATCGTCTCTGCCAGCAATTCGAGCGGCCTGTGCCGGAGCAGCGTAGACAACGGCTGATCAACGAGCAAACTGTGGGCGCAGCCCTCAACCAATTGAATCTGACGCAGAGCTCGATAAACGCAACCAGCCTGGATCTCGGCCAATTTGGGCGAGAGCTGTACGAGCGTGTGAAGCTATCAGGCGCCGAGATTATAGACAACTATGTGCTCATACTGCGAGACCTGCTGCAAGACATTCTCGATGCCGAGCATGCCGATCTGACGGACAATGCAACGCAACTGGAGCGGCTGGTGCAGCAGCTGGACAACATGTTGGCCATACCCGACTTCTTTGATAAGCGACAGAGTGTCTATGAGTTTCTGGAGCGTCATCTGCATGCGGAATACGAACAGCTACGCGAGAGCGCCAACGCCGATCAGCACATTACCGAGCAGCTGCTGGAGCAGCTGAAAGCTAAGGGCCTCGATCTGTTCGTCATCTTCTTGTTTAGTAACTTTGAGTTTCTCGAGCAAGTGCATCAGCATTGGTCAGAGCTGCTGCCACAGACGCCCAGTTTGCTGTTCGACGATACGCACCGGCTGCTCTATGACATACAACAGTTGTACGAACGCTTCAAACTGGACACGGAGAGCACTTCCAAGTATGAAGCGTATGCGGCAGCCCTGAAACGCCTGCACGAGCGCACAGTGGAGCAGGGTCAGCAAAATCATCACATATTTGAGATGCTCAACAATGCTGCACAGAATGTTGGTAGCGTTACTTTCAATATGATCAAAGCCAAGTGCAAGGAATTGGTTTAGGCATATTCAAATTATAAGAAACATACAATTTAATACAGCTTCAAATATAGTACGAGGCCGTTCCCAGAACTACCCGGACCTAAAACAAAAACAAAACAACAAATATTGAAATATTTATTTAAAATTGATTGATTTTCAACATTGTTTCATGCACAAATTTTTATTCTACATGCTTTTTGTTTTTTGCTGTAGGTCGCGAAGGGTACAAACGGTTTTTCTTCATTAGATTCAAATGGGCAATCTGTTCCCTTTTCTTCCAAAATCTTTTCCTTCTCTGAGTTTTTCTTTATATATGATCTTTCGAGTATCAACTTTTGTTTCATATAAAACTTCCTGCATTTATGAGTCTTTGAAAGTGATTCGATTTTAAGCTTGATGTCACTCACACGATCTTGCATGCGTTTCTCCAGATCCAATCGTCGTCTATTGTATACCTTAAACTCTTTAAGTTTTAACTTCTGTGAATTGGACGTTCCTGATTTCTTTTCTATGATTAAATCGCTCAAGTGTTCGGAATATTCTGTGTTATTTTTGTAGTGTCCTAATGTAGAATTAATTTGTTCATCAATTTTTGCTAAGGTGGAATTGTGAGTGTTGTTGTTATGATTGTTATGGTTGCAATTGTGGCTGTTACCGCTGTTAACGTTGATGTTGTTGTTGTTGATGCTGGCGGTGCTGTTGTTGCTGTGATTGGTGATGTTGTTGCTGTTGCTAATGCTGACGCTTTGATCTGTGATGTTGTTATTGTTGTTATTGTTGTTATTGTTGTTATTGCTGTTATTGTTGTTATTGTTGTTATTGTTGTTATTGTTGTTATTGTTGTTATTGTTGTTATTGTTGTTATTGTTGTTATTGTTGTTATTGTTGTTATTGTTGTTATTGTTGTTATTGTTGTTATTGTTGTTATTGTTGTTATTGTTGTTATTGTTGTTATTGTTGTTATTGTTGTTATTGTTGTTATTGTTGTTATTGTTGTTATTGCTGTTATTGTTGTTATTGTTGTTATTTTCGTTAGAATTCATTTCAAATGGGCAAGGTTTGCCATTTTCTTCCAAAACCTTTTTCTTCAATGAGTTTTTTTCTGTATATGATCTTTCGAGTACCAACTTTTGTTTAAAATAAAAC